>CAUJRU010000090.1:0-1200000 GCA_963277665.1 Viscum album
TAACCTACCCTTTTCTCTATTACTCACATCCCTAGCCAACTAATTGAATTGTCAATATGAACCATATTCCAAAAATAAATTAAATTACAGAATTTTCTATATATAATGATAGGTTTTATCTTCTTATTCAAAATATATCACAAAACCTATAGTCTGTTATATTACTATTTATTGCACTAAAAAACAATAATATTACTTATAATTTTATAAAAAATCACACACTATTTATGATAAAAAACAACCCTCGTTAATTGAAATATTATGTGTCTTAAATTGACTACTATCAATATATTTTTCCAAAGATTAAAATTTTAATAAATTGTTACACCATGTTCATTTAATGGTAACTAATAATTAATTAATTGAATAAACATTTTCAAATATTGTACCTTTACAATGTACTCTCCCTTGTGTTCTCCATAAACAATTTTATTTCAATAATTCTAGTTTAATCCCTATATAATATTGTGATATATCTTTTACCCGTTCTCCATCATATTCCACTAATCCATTAGTCTTCCATTACTTTTAACAAAAAGTAATATGGTTTAATTTTTTTCATAATCCATTTCATGCGTATAGAACTTATTCAAGAATCATGTATATGAAATATGGTTCTAAACCATTAGAAATAAAATAATTATTCAACGATTAAGGTTAGTAACTAAGGAATGAATGAAATGTTAAATCGTTGGCACTAATATTACTATTGGATCTTATTCATGACATAAATTTTTCATTCCCTCATATTATTCCATGATATTATAATATATTTCTTATTTTTTCCCAATAATACATTTCATACATTTAATATAACATAATAATTATTTATGGATGTTGATGCATTACACTTAAAATACCAAAAAGTCTCCAATGATGATGTTCAATAATATAGTGTAGTCATTCTAGAGTTTCATTTTCCTAATTATTTTCAATTAGTCATATATATTATTTTTTATATATGAGATCCTATTTTCTCTAAATGATTTTGTATCCATGAATTTTCTTTATAAAAATTACTCAAGTATTTCACACACACTGCTCAAATAAACATACTCACACCATACCTATTTTTTTATATAATATTTATACATGTATGAAATTATGTCCAGTGAATGATATTATAATAAAAATTATCACAAATGGAATTTAAATTAAGGGAATTCTAAAATAGTCTCCATTATTAATTGTCATTTACTTGTTATGTGTTAACATCATCCATATTTTACCCTCTCATAGTTATGTAACATTATATTAGGAACCCATGTAACAATTATATTTTTTAAAATGATGGTGATTAATAATAAAAAATGAAAAAAATATATTGGTTATTCTACCTATCATGAGTTATTGTTTTAAATTGACAAAGATGACCTCATTAGAGTTCATTTTTGCAACCATGTGATGGTGAATTATTTTACGTTGTATTAATTTTATTATATCATAAGTTTCTATTCAATAACCCTTGATTGCTATTATTCTCTTGAACTTATACAAAACTATATTTTTTCATGTTTTCAACCAGAATGGTTCGGTCAATTTGGATTTATTTTTTTCAAAAAAATAGAATTTTCTGTGAATGGTCTTGAAAAACCTATTTTCATTCCTTTAATATCTATTTTTAGTTCTTCATTTTATGAAATATTTTTTCAATCATATTTAAAATTAATTTACTTTTATTTAGGAAACCTCATATTTAATCATGATCATTCAAATCAAAATTCATTATGATAGTTTAACTCTTGTAATCCAAATAATCTACACTAACAAACTAAATTATTTTATCTTTAATTTTAAAAGGGATGTTTCATGAATTTCAAATCAATTTTATATAAGGATACATTAGAAATAGTGTATTAAAAATATATTCTAAATCCCATTGTATATCCTCTAGCTTCAATGTCCTATAATTCTATGTGCTTCACCTTATTTTCTCTTTAATTCCATTCATTACATTATTTGAGACCTCAGTTTATCCTATAGTTTTTGTTAGATATTATATAAAACCATATCTTACATACATATATACTACTTAAAAATTAAAAAATATTTATTAAAATATATAATAAGGTCACTACAGGACCATATAGGTATAGTTTATTTATAAACTAGGAAACATAAACAAATGGATTAAAAGACATCAACATTATCTCCCAGTTACTCCTTCATGACTAGATCCATTTTTTGAAATATAGTACTTTATACCCTTATTCATTACATGTGTAAAAGAAACATAAAAAATTATGAGATCATATACTCAATAAGGGTAAACAGGGAGATACCAATAATACCATATTCATAACACATAAGAACATAACATTTGAAAATCTTACCCTTTATATAAAACATAATGATATCATGCAAGGTGATAAAACATAAAAGTTCAATACGAATAATTCAAAATAATCCCAATTTTCATAACATAAGACAGGACAAAAATTTTCATCCACATAAGTATATAAAATCATTTCAAATTAATCATGACTCTTTTCCGAGACCATCGTAGTAGACAATGTCCATTACTGAACTGAGCTCCCACATCCTTCTAGCCCTGTATTACTAAACCAAGATCATTTATTGTTCCATCCCTATATATATCATGATATATACATCTATACGGAATGTGTAAGATAGATATATGGTCCCACTCATCTAATAATGGAATCATTCTTACGTGTTCCATAAATCCATAAATAATTCATCATAGTATAACCCAAGGAATAAAATGTGTTTATTAAACATCTTTCAAGCTTATCTTTATTTGTGTAAATCAAATGAATTTCATAAATATCATTCTCTAAAAAACATATTAAAACCATAAGAATAATATATATAATATAAATGAATCATAACACTAGTAAATAATCCCCTCATAGATGGAAAATAATTTTTATAGAACACATCTAATTTATTATAAATTAAAATATCATTTTTTTCTTCATAAAACATTTTATTTTATGAAAAAATGAAAAAAAATTAAACTGAATAAAATTTTTATGAAAATTTCCTTCCAATATTATAATGTACTCATCATAGAAATATGGTTTTATGAAAATGAAAAAAACCATCATGTCGTATTAGTTAAAAGAAAACATCATTCTCAAACATTTG
Organism: Viscum album; assembly: GCA_963277665.1. Lineage (NCBI taxonomy): Eukaryota > Viridiplantae > Streptophyta > Magnoliopsida > Santalales > Viscaceae > Viscum > Viscum album. The sequence continues at coordinate 3,112 of CAUJRU010000090.1, forward strand.
TCGAATAAGTCAAAAAGTACCTCATATCTAAAAACAAAAAAAGATTCCTTGTATACCATTTAATAAAAATTTCCCAATTGGATAAAATTGACTATAAAAAATTATATAAGGATTGAGAAAATATTATGGAATATATATTTTGGAAACCCAGTCATGGATGATAAATATTACCCAATATATACTTACATATAAAAAAATTCATAGAATAATGAGATTACGATATTATCCCTTACCTTAGGTTTCATATCTATTTTAATTATCCAAACGTCCTATATAATTTTTAAAAAAAATTAATTTAATTATTCTAAAATCATATTCAATTTTTTTGATATCATATATGATCATGTTATTATCTATTTTTTAGTAACATTAGTACTCGTCTATCAGGTATAAAAATCTTAATTTTCACTCACATGTTTTGTCGAATAAGTTCTTGTTCCTATTATTAGGTTATAGTTCAATCATTTAAAAAAATATTACTATATTCTATATTATATTTATTATTTCAATTAATTTATATAATAATGATTTAATTAAGATCATGTAGAATGAATCACATCGCATCGTTGAGACAATAAGTCATTTATAGATATGAGCAATGATATCATTCTCATAATTGTTGAACAGTATTGAAGTCAATGGTGAATAATTTTTCAGAATAATTATAATTTTATAATAACAATATATAGCTTTTATTTGTATCATTATACCCTTCCAAGTGTCGAGGTGGTGAAAAACATATTACACAACAACATGGAAATGTTTAGTCATATGTACACATGAATGGTGATTTTTTTGTTGGATAGATATAAAGTGATATATGGTTGTTTCATAGTCATATTAAAATCTCAGTTTATAATTTATTCTGGAGTTAAAACCTAATAATTAAACAACTCATTAGTAATAAGTATATAAATAATTAAGTTTGAGATAATTTGGAGAAATGATTACCTCTTCCTTGAAATAGTCCCTCTAAATCTCCTCTTAAAGATCTATAGTTGGTCTTTGGAGAAAACCAGAACATCATGATTGTCACTGAAAAATATGAGATTGTAACATGCTCGGGGATAATATATATTGATGGATCAGTAAGTTGTGTTGAAATAAGGGAGGAGGTTCCCTTTTATAATTGTGGTAAGGGGTACTTTTAGAAACACTAAGAAATATAAATTTATAATAAATTCATACCACATCCAAGAACCACAAATATTTCAAAATTTAATAGAGATATGAGATAAGGTTGTAAAATCATTGAAAAATATATTTTCGAAATTTTTTTCTTTCAATATAATCCTTATGAGTTTAATTAACACTTAGTTATTTTATTTTGTTTTTAACTATGGTAACAAATATTTTAATATTAAAAGGGTAAAATATATACTTTTTTATGTCAATTAGACAATAAAGAAATATTTAATAAAAGTTTAGAAAATATAATAATTATAATATATTTTTTAAAAATGATTTATGACATTAAATAATATGATAAAATAGGATTTTGATAAATAATCAATAGTGTCAATTATTAAACTATTCAATTAATTGATTTTTAAAAATGCTAAAATTCTAAGACAACATAGAAAAAAAATATTTTTTATATTATGAAGAGGTCAATTTAAACTAGGAAATTAATTGTAAATATTAATTATCCAATACTATACTTATTTTAATATTTTATTATCATTTATTTGTTTTCTCCATTAATAAAATAATTACAACAACAATTTTATGTAATTCATTAATACACTTATTTGTAGAATAAAAACTAAAAATATAATACTATGATGATGATAAATATACTATATTTTAGAATAATGCTTTTAGTCCAATATATATTCTGGAAAATAAAACATAAAAAATGTAATACTTATTAAGAATGGAAAAATACTACTTTAACATCCCCTTAAATAAAAAATATAAATGTCATAATCTCTTATATTAGTTCATAATGGTCAAAAATGACACCCATGGATGATTATGGTCGATATATACTTGACCTAAAGGATTTGTCCATGTTTTTGTTTCGTTTAATGGTTGTTATCATTTTAATAAAAAAAAATTAATTTATTTTTCATCAATTAAATATATTTTGCATCAACAATGTATATCCTTTAAAGAAAATTATTTATTTCATAAAAATTACCAATAAATTATGATGATAAAGAAAAATATTTAGATTAAACATTATTATTTATAATCAAATTCAACTTCTGTATAACATTATAAAAATGATATAGTTCTTAAATTTTGATTGAAACATATTAACTTTTTTTAAATAAAATTAATTAAGTGACATAATCTCATCCACATGGCTTCAAAAGGATACTATTTCAACCCTAGGATAATTTAGGTCCAAAAATATGCATCAAATTATATAGGAAAACGTGTAATGATATTTTTATAATATTTGTTTTACACTTAATTGCCCAATTACCTTTTTACCGTATTAATAAAAATTATAAAAACTACTATTCTTAAATCCCAAAAATAAAATAGTTTTATTAACATAATTTTGAACTACTAATGACAAATATGGAATACATTTTTAAAAATTCAAATCATAAAAGTTTTAGTAATTAAATTAAAATTAATACAGTTGTCAAAATGAAAAAACCAGATTTAAAAGTTAAAACATTACAAAATATTTAAATGTTTTTTTATCAATATTCAATGAAAAATTCATGCCAAAGACCGAAATTATATTAAATGACAAGAATTTATTTTATTTATCATTAAAACCATTAATTAATACAATTTTTCTATAAGATTTATTTTTATGAAAAAATTTATTTTGAAATAAATTTTACTGTGTTTTTATTATTCATCAAAACAAGAAAGTTATCAGAAAAATATAAAAAATTAATCAAATGTAAAATTTTATATCCCTATTCAAATTAAGGGTTCTACTTTTTCATATAAATATTATTAATGTTTCAAAATTTTAATTTAGAAAGGGTTCTCCTTAAAAAAATATGTAAAATTACCTTTTTGAAAAATATAGGTTCGTATACATAAAATATGATTTGTTGCTACCTAATGACAAAATATTATATTAAATGAATATAAAAATTATTTTACTAAATATATATAATATATTTTTCATTAATTTTATTTACTAATAGTAATGCACTCAACATATTCTTAAAAAAATACTAATATATAATTGATTTATATTTTTCGTAAATAATTAGTTGACAATGAATTCACCATACATTTTAATAATTTAGTAATATTTATTCCTAATATACTATAGGATATTTGATAAAAGTCATTTAATAATAAGGGAATCATTTGGTTCATTTAAACACATGATTGCTTGTAATGCAATATATTTAAGAATTAAAAATATTTTAACATAATTATTTTCTAGAAACATCCAATTGTTACATTTAACCCTAAATTAATCTGCATTTCTCCGTAGAGATTCAACCCTTGGATAAAAAATATGATTATAAATCTTCCTCATCATATCCACATGTTCCCACATCCCTTCCTCAAATTGGTGCTTCTGTCATAATACTTTTTCAAAGTGAGTGGTTTTGTTTCGTGACACTTTTTCACTACGATAAAGAATCATTATCAGTTGTTCTTGATAAGAAAGTTCATTCTTTAGAGTTGCTACTTATAAGTTTAGTACATGTGAAGTATTAGTTATATACATTATTATGAGAGATATATGGACGGAATCATGAAAATGTGATAGATTTGGTGGAAGCTCCAATCGATAAGCTGCCTTACCAATATAGTCTATAATTTCAGAAGGACCAATATACCTACGGCTCATCTTTCTCATATTTCGAAATCATATTACACTCTTCCAGTGAAATATTCATAGAAACACATTGGAACTCACATAATACACTAAAAATTCTCTTCAGTTGTCAGAATAACATTTGTTGACTTTGAGGTTCTCTTATGTGTTGTTGAATATATCTTTCATTTTCTGTTATTTCATTAACAATATTAGGTCCTAATAGCTGTTTTTAACCAACATTATCCTAGAAATACAGAGTTCTGCACTTCGTTTCATTAATGTATTCATAAAGATCAATTTGAATAATAGAGTTAAATTTATTATTATAAGAAAATTACAATAATGGTAGGTGTTGATCCCAACCACCTATGAAATCCATATATCCATCTCTCAATTTGTCATATAGAGTTTTTAATTTTCTACTAAGACTAACCTTCTATCAGAGGATGATAAGAAGTGTTGAAACATAACCCTCTGTCCAGATCCTACCGAAGAATGCATAAGAACTTCTTATTAAACCTCAGATCCTAATCATATATAATGTAATGTGGTACTCTATGAAATCTTATTACTTACGTTATAAATATCTAGGCATGCTGATCCAGAGACAAATCCTCTATAATTTTACTGATGTGTGCTGATGTTATAATGTTATCAACTATAACACCTATATCATTATGTCCTTTAAATGTATTGGGAAGGCTGGCGAGAAAGTCCACAATGATGTTTTCTCATTTACATTCTGCTCTAGGTAATGTTTGTAACATCCCTTGGGACTTTTGTCTTTCAGCATTAAATTGCTGACAAACTATGACATGATAGATATATTTAGAAACATATCATTTCATATCATCAAACAAAAAATACCCTTTAATTTCCCTATACATATTTGTGCTTCCAGGATGAACAGAAAATGAAGAATTATGATCCTCATCAAACAATTCCATTACTTTTGCAATGGGAGGAATACAAAACAGGTTCCAGAAGCTTATTTTTTAATAACAATCATGTTTGAATTTAAGAACATTTCTCAACTTATCTATTATCTTTTCATCTTACACGTGGCCCTTTTTAATCATCACTTCTCTAAATGGTTGAACATTAACTTGAGAATGATATGATTATCTCTCATTCCATTGAAATATCAAGATCCATGCATTAAAAATCCATAAATATTGGTTCTTTTGTAATCCTCGTCATGGATAGGCTAACATGGCCTTTTTGAATTAAATAATCTACCACCTTTCTCACTTTCTTGGGGTGGTAATTTGTTGTGATGTCGTAACACAAAATCAACTCCAACCATCTTCTTTGAACCATATTCAGCTTTTTTGGGAAAATATACATTAAATTTATATGATCATTACAAATATTTCACCTTACACATTAAGGATAATTCCTACATATCATTAGTGAAAAGATTACCAGATCTAACGCTGAATCATTTTTTGGGTAATTTTTTTCTTGGATTTGAAATTTTCATGTTGGATAATCTATAAACATATCAATTTACAAGAGAACACAAACTATCACCTTCTTGGATGAAGCACTATCGATCACAAACCTTTCCTCACTACAAGGTTGTGTGAGAATAAGTACACCGTATAACCATCTTTTTAGTTATTTGAATCTATCTTCACATTCCTCCTCCCACATGAACAAGAATTTTTTTCAAGTCACCTTGTTGATCGGATTTGAAGCTTTTGAAAAATATTTCACAAAACATCGATAATATTTTTCCAAACCCAAAATACATGAGATCTCAGTTAGCATTGATGGTCTCAGACAACATTCAATAACTTTTACATTTTATGGATCAAAATATATAACATCTCTTGAGATTATGTGACCTAAAAATTAAACTCTTTTAAGGAAAAATTTATACACAGTAAATTTTGAACAAACCTTCTCTTTTCTCATGGCCTTTAGTTTAATTCTCTTATGATCCTCTTGTTCTTACTTTCTATTTAAATAGTCATGAAAATCATCTATAAATACTATAATAAACGAATCAATAGAGTCTCTAAATACTAAATTCATTATATCCTTGAATATATATGTCAATTACTAAGTCCAAAAGGAATCAATATAAATTCATTATGTTAATAAATTGTACAGATTGTATTATTTCGTATATCCTCCTTATTGAGTGTTAAATGGTGATATCTAGAATGAAGATGAGTTTTTTAAAATTATTGAACTCTGCTTATTTGGTTGAATATTTCATTGAGGCTGGGAAAATTTTATTTTTTATTGATATTGAAAATTTTAAGTTCTTGATAATAAATGCAGAGTCTCATTCATCCACCATTCTTCTTAACAAATAGTACATGATAACCCCAAATTGTTGCACTAGGGTGAATGAATCCCTAGTCCAAATTCTCTTAGAGTTTCTTCGGTAATTCCTAAAACTCAATTGGGTCCATTATATATGATGTCATTGAAATAGGAATAGAACCCAATGTTAGTTCTATTAAAAAATCAACTTCCCAATATGGTGGATGACTAGGAAATTCTTTTAGAAATACCTCATCAACATTTAGTACAATGGGTTTCTTATTCATTGTGTGTTTCACCCCAACCATCTGAGATTGATAAACTTCATTTATATGAATAATTACCCTTATGATCGACGAAATTTCTACTGTATGTAAATATTCATCTTTGCATCAATATATGATCATATATTTAAATAAAATACGAAATGTGGATTCCCTTCCATTGAAATTGATATGATATCCATTTTGAGAAATCACACCCATGCAATGAATCACATAAGATTTCACTATAGGATGAGTCACACGATTTTTAGGATGAAATTTCCCAAAATCATTTACTATAGAATAATTATAATCTTTCGATTTGACCGTTGTGAAAATAGGAGTTGTCACAACTAACTCGACATCTAATTGTTGAGGTAATATAACGATAACCTGAGAAAATTATTCAAATATATAGGATTTGGTGGATATACAATATAATAAATCATTTTCTACATTATAGTGGATAATAAGTTTACTATTCAATACAACAGTATCATAATCCACCTAAATAATAGTGATCACTTGTGACTTGCCTTGGTTTTGGGATTAAGAGTTTGCTAACGTCAATCACCATAAATAACCCTTATATTAGGTAATTAATTGGCATAATTCCACATTTCTTTACACTTTTAACATTGTTGTGTAGGAGGGGAATTATGTGTATCTTTTTTCTATCCTCATAATTGGACATATTTTTTTCTATAACATTAGCATTTAACAGCCCGATGTACTTCTATCCCATACTTAATTTATTTACAAGTCCCTTTATGAAAAATTTCTCCATGTTTATTTCCATGTTTTGATCATAACGTAATAATCATATTATTTTCAATTGAGTCTTTAGATTTTCCCAAGAATTCCGTTTTTCTCCTTTTATTAAACCAATAGTGATAATGGGTTATGAAAATATACATCTAAACCTCAAGATCACGTCGAACAATTTCTACACAGCAGTTGAAGTCCCTTATGGATAATTACCTTCAGAGACTTGACATTAAGACATAATGAATCAATAAATATTACTTTTAGGTCGGATAATAATTATAGAGTCCTACATTTCGTGTCATGTAAAATTTTCTTCGTAGGAACCAACAGATTCATCATCTATTTTGTTAAGTTCATAGGACTCCTTTTCCATCATTTTATAATAATATAAGAAAATAATTATTGAAAAATATATTATTGATCTCATCCAATTACATGGATTCATGTTCATCTATTTTCCTCATATTCATGATAATATTCCCCCGTTAATAATATTCACCTTCTAAACAATAGACTTCCATGTTGAAGTTATCATGTTCTTAACATTGTAGGACAGAAAATATATTTTTAGTGGTATTAATCTATTGTTCATCCATTAGTTGATCAGAAGACCCATATAAAGAAGGTGGACAATTCCTCATGAAGAACTGAATAGAATGTTGTTCCCTCCATTGTTCGATTATAAGTCATAGATGATTCATATCTTTGGAAATATGTGTGTGTATAGAAATAAGGTTTTGAATTCCAAATCCTATAATATTAGGTTTTTTAGGAGGGAAATAACTGCATTTCCTTTTTCATTCAACATTTACATGATTATTCTGGGTTCTAGCCATTGACTAAAAAACATTCATATTATGAGAAACACTAACCATAATTCGAAAACGACATATTAAAAGAATAAATTTTCAATTTATGAAATTTTAGGTTTTATCAAAGTTAATTCAAGATCCTTTCTAAAACATTGGAATTGTAACCTATACTTCGAGATATCCTTAGGGTCATTCCTATGGTTTTCTCATCATAGTTTCCAATGGTTAATTATACCTTTATTATGACACCAACTATATAAACCCATATATTACATACAATAATATTACATCAAAATTGAATTATAATTGTTAAAAAATTAAATAAATTCATGAGATGACCGTATAATAATAGTTTAGTTAGAAACTAAAAATCATAAACAACTGGTTTGTATGAATATATATTATCTTTCACTTATTCCTTCATAACTAAAACCCTTTTTGAAACACTTTCTCAATAACATTCTCATGACTAGGGGAAAACGATCAAAGAAAATTGTGATCTTAGATGATCATAAAGGTTAAATTGGGAGATATTAATAATATCATAATCATAAAAAATAAGAACATAACATTTTAAAGTCTTATCATATATATGAAATATCTTGATATCATGCCATGAGATGAATAATTAATGTACATAATAATAAATGAATGTAATCTCAAATTTCCTAACATAAGACATGAAATGATGTGGAATAAAGATAAACAAAAAATAATTTCATATTAGTCAAGGATTATTGTCAAGACAATCATAATAGAAAAATTATATTACATAACGCATCTCACTCGTCATTCCAACATTGTATTAGTGAACTGATATCATTTCCTATTCCATCAATGTCTCTCTCATGATATAAAAATAATTACCCAATGAATTAGAGAGAGATATAGGACTCATCCATATTATAATGAAGTAAATCATACATGTTCCACAAAAACATAAATCATTCGTCATATCATAACCCATGGAATAAATTGTGTTTCTTAAACATAATTACATTATAATATAATCCTTGTATAACCAATGCATTTCATAAATATAAATACACCAGAAACCTAAAAAACTATATGAAAAATAGATATAGTGTACATGAAGCATACTCATATTAAATAATCACATCATAGATAGAAAATAATTTAAATTGACCACATGAAATTAATTATTGTGAAAGATGTCATTTATCTTCAAAAAAATCATTTCTCAAAATGCCAATAAAATTTAAAAGAAAATAAATTCTTTGAAAATACCACTGAAATATTTTAACGGAACCTTTATATCGATAAGAATTTACGAAAACATAAAAACTCATTATTTTATATAAAATAAAAAAGGCATTCTTCTCGTACTTTTGTCAGATAAGTCAAAAAGTACATCGTATTGAAAAATGAAAAAATTGTATTCATACCCTATAATAACTATAAAAAATTGGTTAAAATTGACATTACAAAAATTTTAAAGGAGAGAATAAATATTTTGGAATATAGATTTATGAAATATAGACATTGATTATATATATACCCTAGTATCTACTTCTATATAAATAATTTCAGATAATAATGAGATTATAATATTTTCCATTACCTTACGTATGATATCCTTATAGGTATCATAAAATCGTGGATAATGATTTAATTAATTTAATTAACCTATTCTATAATCATATTCATTTTTATGATATCATATATGATCATATAATCATCCATTTTTTGTAAAATTATTACTTTTCCATCGGGTATTAACTTCTATATTTTCTTATGCTTGGCTTTTTAGATAACTTATTATTTTAATTATTATTTTCTAGTTAAATCATTTAAAAATTTATTTTAATATAATATATATAATATATATTTATTCAATTAATTTATATAATCATGCTTCAATTAAGATCATGTTTAGTGAATAACACCACTTCGTGGATACAGTAAGTCATAAGTACAGACGAGTGACAATATAATTCCAAAAATTGTTGAATGGTATTGATGTTGATGGAGTATAAAATATCTGAATCAATATCATGTAATAATAGTCATATATTTTTATTATTTTCCATCTTTATACCCATCCATGTAAGGTATTGATGAAAAAATGATTACACCAAGGTGTGGAGAGGGTAAGTTGTACTTACACACGTGGGAAAATTTCATTTTTTGTAGGATAGAAAGAAGTTCGAATAGGATTGTTTCATATTCCTATTAACCTATCAACATATAATAGATAAATTATTTATTACTTTATTATTAAATAACTCATGAAGAGGAAGTAGAAGAAGAAAAAAGTTTGAATGAATTGGAAGATGAGATTACATCTTTTTCAATATGCTCCATATAGAAATCTTATAAAAGCACAAGAGTTGGACTTTCAATATGACAAGTACCAATTGGATGTTACTATGGAAGATTATAATATAAAATTTTAGGTAATAAAAAAATCTTTAAGGATTAATGAGTTGTCAATAAATGAGGGAGATGTTCCCATTTAGAATTGAGGTGAGGGGTACCATTATTCACTCCGATAAATATTAATTTGTAATAAAATAAAACGCCATCAAAAAACCTCAAAAATATCACGATTTAGAAGATTATATGAGTTATGGGGGTAATAACATCATCCAATATATTTTATACATGTTATTTATTTTATTTTAAACATTATTGTTTTAATGAAAACATAGTTATTTTATTTAATTTTTGACAAGGGTAAAAAATATTTTAATATAAAAAGGATGAAATATTTACTTTTTTGATATGAGTTAGACCATAAAAATATATATTAGAATATTATAGAGCATATTAAAATTATTATATATTTTTCTAAAATTTATTACTATTTTTAAATAATATAATAAAACAATATTTTGAAAAATAATCAGTATTGTCAATTTTGACCATATTCAATTCATTAATTTTTAAAAATATTAACATAAAAATTTAACAAAGAACCAAATATTTTATTACATTCTTATGAATTCAAGGACATATATATTTTTCATTAGATATATTAATTATCCCACTTTATATTTATTGTAATATTTGAAAAACATTTATTTCATATCTCCATTACTAAAATAATTACAACATCGATTCTGTGCAGTTATTCAATAAACTTATTTATAGAATAAAAATTTTAAAAAATACTATAGAGACAATAAATATATTATATTTCATAATAATACTTTAATTTGAAAATATCATATATAAAATCTAACAGTAATAAATTTATATTTATTGAAATATGAATGTGACAACTTTATCATCACTTTAAAAAAACTAATATAAGTGTCACGATCTATTTAATAAGGCTATATATGGTCAAAAACATAAAAATTGGATGATTATGGTCTACATATACTCAAAAAAAATATTTAACCATGTTTTTATATCTTTTAATGATTATTATCATTTTTCTAAAAATTAGTTTATTTATTTTCCCTCAATTAAATATTTTCAGCATAATCAATGAATAATCATTTATGATAAATATTAAATTCCAAAAAAATTAAAATAAATTTAAATGATAATGAAAAGAAAATATATTTCAAAAGTGTATTTATAATATATTTTATCTTCTGTATTACCTTATATTAATAATGATATATTTATTAAAATATTAGTGACACATATTAAATTTTCTTAAAATAAATTAATTTAAGTGTCCTAATCTCATCCATGTTGCTTAAAAAAGATAAAATTATGAACCAAGTATTGTTTAGGTCAAAAAACTCATCCAATTATATTAGGACAAGTGTTAGGGTAACATAAAAATATGTTTTACCCTTAATTACCAGATTTACCCTTTTAACATATTAATAAAAAATATCAATGAAACTATTCATAATTCCCATAAATAAAATAAAACTATATATAAAATTTGAACTCATGGATTCCAAATATGTAATAAATTTTTCAAAATTCAAAACAATGATGTTGTAGTAATTAATTAGATATTAATCATGTTGTCAGAATGAGAAAACGAGTTTTAAAAGTTAAAACAATTCCAAAGTTTGAAATGTTTTGACATCTAAATTCAACATAAAATTAATTTTAATGATCTAAATTATATTAAATGATAAAAATATATTTTATATATACATTTAAATTATTAAATAATATTATTTTTCAATATTAGTTGTTTTAATGAAAAAAGTAGTTTCCAATAAAAATTTAGTGTATAGTTACAATTCATCAAAAATAAATGTTATTAAGTAAAATATCAAAGATTCATCCAAAGTAATTTTTTTATCCCATTTACAATAATTTTTTTATTTTTTTATATAAAAATTATTACTATCTAGCAATTTCAGTTTAAAAAGGGTTCTCCTTTATTTTGCAGTAAAATTACTCTTTTGAAAAATATAGGTTTTTAAACATAAAATAGGGTTTATTCAAACCCAATAACAAAAATATATATCAAATGAATATATAATATTTTTTATTAAGTATATAAATTATATATTTAATTAATTTTATTTAATTCTAGTAATTATATCAATTTATTTCTACAAAATAAAAATATATAATTGAATTTTATTTTTCAAAAATAATTAGTATCCAATAAATTCCACATATATTTTCATAAGTTTGTTATATTTTTCCCCTTTAACATAATGCAGATTTTATAATAATAATTTTATACTAAGGGTATATAATGGTTAATTTAATCCCATAAATTTATGCAATGAATTATATTAAATAATAAAAATTATTTAATAAAAATGTTTTTAAAAAAATCAAGGAGTTACAAATATATTTTTCATGTACTATTTCTGTTGAAATACTACTTCATCAATGTTCTCAAATTTTTCATGAATACAATCATTAACTTGTTATTTTTTATATATACACATAAATTATAATGTCAAATCATAATAAAACAGTAACTCCAGAATTTCAGATTGTGGAATATCTTTTCTTCTATCATAGTTACCTTTTATCTTGAAACTGTTACCGTGTTATATATGTTCCTAGGAATGTTTTATAATTATTTTCCTATAAAAATAAAACATTCATAAATTATATAAATTATTCACACCCCTAAAATTTAAAATACATGGAAATGAGTGATAATGATTCAAAATAAAAAACACATCTTCTTCTACTTCACATATTTTAAAATTTTAATTAGCTCATTATTTGTAAAAAAATTGAAACATCCAAAATTAATACATTACATTGGTCTGCTATAATTTATTTTTATTAGATAATAACATAATTGGTATCGTACCTATAAAATTGTAGTTAAAAAACCGAAAGTAGTGGACTACCAATGATTAGGTTTGTATGAAATATCTCATATATGAACTATCCCTTCCTCATATTAGAATGATTATCCTCTGAGTCTTCATATATTTATAGTGGATAAATAACAAAATTTTAAACTCCCCTTGTATTATTTATTTACAAGATATACTCTTAGAAAAAACCCATCAAATCTGCATTGGCCTTGCTTCTTTCATTGATTGAATATATAGTAAATATAATTGGGTTGTATAAATTATCACAATGCTAATAATAAATAAGGGACCAGACATAATTATTACATAAAATGAAACTAATATTTTTTATCAGAATAATTAATTTTTTTATCTACCAATTAATTTACATGAATAATTAATTTATGCTACAGCATAACAGTCTTATGGTCGAGTAAAAACAATACCGCAAAATAACATACGACACACATGATTACAAAAATCAATATTGGAATTGGTATAATTCTGGTTTGTATAAAAAACATTATTCTACAGAAATATATATGAAATCCTTATCAATATTTAAATTTATACCATTTACAAAAGTGAACATAATGGGTTCATATTTTTTGAAAATTATTTGTATACCTTATGTAAAAACTTTTATAACGTAAGTATCTACTCACATATTTCACTTTGTCTGATTTAAAATATATACACATCACAACTATATAGGATTTTTCTTCCTCAATTCCATAATCAGATAATTGGGATACAAACTTTATTTATTATACTACTATATAATGATTTTTTTTCTAAATTTTGTGTTGGGATTTTTTCTTTATATCTTTTATATTCATTTGATATATTTTCTAGTCATTATTTAAAATTCATTCTTACTACATATAATTCATCTATGAGTATTTAAATTATCCTTTTCTCCATTTAAAGGGAATTTTATTTCATTGACCTTTCAGATATTTATGGACAATGATTTAAACTAAAAGTATTTATTTTTAAAAATTTTGAACAAATACTTTTAATTATAATAATAACTTTGTTTTTTTGATCAATTGAAAGTAGATAATATCTTACATAACCTAAAAGGAAACAAAAATTTGAGTTTTAATCTAGTATTTATTAAATTCTTTTAATAAACATAAGATTGAATGGAAAATAATTTTATAATTACTATATTTCCTATAGTAAATAAATAATCCCAAAACATTGATTGTTTTTAAAGAAATATGTTATCTCATCTCACTAGTCACTCCAATCATACCACTATTATTAAGTATAACATAAATTAATGTATCTTATACACTATCCTAAAAAGTATATGTTATCATAAAATCAAATTTACTTTTTATTTTAGCCTACAAAATATTCAATTACATTTATTTTTATTTTTATTATTTACTTTACGTTGGGTTTTACCTCAGCTTCTATATGTAATTTATTCATGAACTTGGATTTTATTATCCCTCTATTATTTTACATTGTATAGACTATATTCTTATATTGTTTTATCAACACGAAATGAAAAATCTCTTTTTTTATACTTCCAACTATAACGAAACAAATAATGGTAATTTGTTTTTACCTCCATGGAATACATATCTTAGTTATTGTGACATGTTATTCAATTAAATATATAAATAATTTTTTATAGATGATATTCGGATGAATATTTATTCATCTAAATATTCCATTATTGGTTTAAAAAAAGTTTTATTATGTAACTAAACACACAATGTCTCTTTACCTTTATATTTTATAGTGTTTTAATTAATAATTATGTTCAAAATTATGTAATAATAAATATTTGATACTCGAGTCGTTAATTCTGGTATCAATGAAATGATTTCTTATTTTTTCTAATCATGTTAAATAATCAAATTAAAAATACACTATAAATTAAAAATACTAAAACTAGAACGACATGAGTTTTTTTATTATAGAGGATGATTTTATACTTCTTATAGTTCATAATGATCCTTTTATATTCTATTTATATTTAGTATTTTTGAAGATCCTGGATCAGTGTAAGAGTGCTGGGAGGGGTTGCAGAGAATAAATGTACCTTTTTTATTTTTAAAATTTCTTTGTTTTAAAATAAACGTTTGTGGCTTGTTAAAGACTCAATCCACTAATCTTGTGTATCTCAACATTACCACGAATAATAAGGTAAATATAACTTTATATAACACATGGATTTAAATTTTTCATTGCAATGAACTACTACTTTCCATATGGGTTATTATTCACAACATGAATTCCCCACTATAATATTATTATCATTTACAATTGTAGATAAAATTTCATAATTTATCTATCAAGAATCCTCATAGGAGGTCATTTATACAGTATCACACTATGTTACCAACATCAACACTAGCCATCTGAAAAATCATCAGTAAAAGGTATTTTCCATAGTTTCACAAGAGGCTTAAAGTCCGCAGATTTAATCAAGCAATATCCCATTTTATCCAGTGATTAATCCTATACATGATGATATTTTATATTCCACTATGTCCATGTAGGATATGAATAAATTGTTTTATATCTTCATGTATATCCAATATCCATGTTCATGTCTATTATTTTTTCTCAATTAAATTTGATAACCTATAATTTACCATTCTCCTCTATGATAGTATGATTAGTCTATTATCTATATAATTCTCAATAAATATCCTCAATAACATGTGTGAATGTGGTTGAAAAATATTATTCCACAATAATTTATCAAAGAAGGAACTTGTAATATTTATACTCAATCATCCTACTTGAATTATAATATATATTAATGCATGCATGTGAGAATTCATGGTGCATGAATATTCCACACAACCAATAATAACACTAAATAAATTATTATTATTTTTAATTCAATTCATTAGTTTCAAAATATCCAAAAAATCATATAATATTCAATATATCCTTCCCTTTCAAACCCTTTATGTTTTTCAATGGTGGTGAGAAATATGCATTGATTGCGTGGATTTCTTAAAATACTTTGCCTTTTGTTTCCTTCATGTGACCAGGTGAGGTTCACATGATATTTAATCCCTTATATAACATAATCCATGTAATTCTTGAGGGTTCTTGACCACCCTCCCTTTAATACATTACATGATATCTCACTTTCTTCATGTATGATCTATTCATGAGTAAGGAAATGACTATGGGATCCTCCATTGTTCTTCATATAACACACTATATTTAGGGATATTAAAAAAATAATCATAATTACCCCTCATTCACATATGTTATTTTCATGAATGATCATAAGCACCTTCCTTATCATCCTCATGTGATTAAGTGTTTTTTCGTAGGTTCATTCACGTGATAAGAGATGTATCCGCATGTTTTCTTTTGCAGGAAAATGGTATTTCAATATATGCCGACAACATTCAGGATAGTATGTTATAGAAAAAATTATAGTCCTTTTTATGATTGGATAATGGTGTAATGCTCTCCCTCTGAGTGAATGTTTAATGTGAGATTCATTTTACAAGAAAAATCGTGATATATCAAAGGGAATAACATTCACACCTTTATGGATACTCCATTTTTATAAGTTGTATCAAACCTCCATTCCACCATTTTTATGTCAATATGAGGACCCTTTAAACACCCAAAAATATTAGTGTGTCATGGTAATTTTGAATATATAGAGGTCTCTGCATCCTAAGCCACACAAAATTCTAAACTGGTCATGTGGTTCTAGTGTCCGCTTCACATGTTCACTATGTGGATCGTGAGGTGTCTCGATGGAAATCCTCATTATACTTCAAAATAATTCATGTGAAAAAATTGTGAAATGTGGGATATTATTGGAAAATAAATTACATTATTTTTAATATACCAATATATCATGATCACTATATAGCTTTACATAATCCAAATAATAACATTTGATTCCACTAGTGTTTCTCATTTTTTCTAGTGATGAACTCTTTCAATGTCAGTAGTTCATGACAAACTAAATCACTATAATCAATTATACTATCAAAAAATTATCCTATCTATGAATAGAATTGATTTAATTTATGATGTAGTGGTGAACATGAGATAGCCATTCCTTCTTCCTGGTTAGGGGAGATTTTAAATCATACAAAAGAGTTTGTTTTATTGATGAAAAACTTTCAGGATAGTGCACAAACAACATTTAAAGGCTCAATGTTTAATATGGTTAATAATAGTAATCAGAAAATATAGATCTCTAAAATTGTGAGGTGATCCTTCTATCTGACATTAAAATTTCCTTGGAGTTTTAGTATGATATCCTCTTTCCACCATTGATTAAGTAGTTGTTTTATCTATTACATTTAATAAAACCTGTTATGTTATCCATTTGATTTTTTTGTGGGGGATCACCATCTTCACACACTAATTCACAAAATGTGACTTACATGTGGGATCCTACCTGTATTGGACCACTAGAACTAGCTGAAACACATTCATGGATACTTGAAATATTGATCTTCTTGGCATTATACATGGTCTCACACTCACTTATCTGACACAATAATTTTATTATATAGTATATCTTGTACGGTGACCTATTCTACCATAGGTTTGGTCAATTTATCTTACGCTCTAGAATGAGGTTGGACATTTTATCTATTAAGGGGTCTATTATATAACTAGTATGGATATAATACTAATCCCTAACATTATTTTTATTCCTCCTTAAAAATTCAATATTCCTCACGCTTGGTAAACTTTAATCATTATACATCAATTCATAAAAATTAATATTTTCATGATATTCCATTACTGTATGAATTTTTCATTTTATCCAAATTTAATTTTCATTCTTTTTAAAATATGATCAGTTTAATGAGTACAAGGATATAGTAAAGGGAATTTTCTTACAATGAAATTTGATACATGAAAACAAATCCAAAAAATTTATCTTAGTAACCCACTTCATCCAAAATCACCAAAAATAACAATTCTACAACCACCACCACTTATTTCAAACTCAATAAACATGTATTGAAACATCACTAAAACAATTCAACACCACACTTAAACAATATCCACATTTCTATTTTTTTAATATCAACACATATCAAAAATTTCAATAAGAGATAAATGTTTTTACATTGTTGGTAATAAAATAAAAATTGTATGTGTGGTATTCTCATCTCACCCTTAATTAAAAAATGTTCTCTGCCCATTGAATATTATTTCAGAAAAACCTCTATTTAATAGATTATTTCACATGGTTATCATATAACATAGTATTTAGATAATAAACTCCATGTCTTCATGATTTATCCAAGTCTGGAAATAAATAGAGATAAAATAATGGGTTTCCATGTTTCTTTAACTACCACGAATTTGAAATAATTTATTGAGATTCACAATTGTCAATTAATTGTTTTGAAATAATTATAATTATTAATAATATTATAAATCATTCACACACTGCAAAAAAATATCAGATGTTTTAGGTAAAAATGATATAGTTCTCAATTTTTATTATCATGTAATCAACGAAGAACATTCCATGTATTGATATAATTAATATAATTGTGGGTTAAAAAATACTTTTTAGTTGGAATAAATCATATTTCAAAATATAACACTATTCAAATGTACCACATTTACTATATAGTAAATATTTAAAAGAATTAAATCTTCAACGCTCCCCCACATAGGATGCATCCATCACCATAAATTCACTATATGTTAGTAAAAACACACACATATATATATGAAAAAATGTCAACCATTTATTATTCATAGAAATTACATTTAGACTGAGTGCTTTCTCTTCTTATGGACTTCTTAATCATTTTATATTTGTATTGAGATGTACCTTCATTCAATGTTTTTTTAGAATGTATGATTATTTTTTACCATCAATTAAGACATTTAATATTGATTCATTATACTATTTAGTATCTGAATAATTACATTGTTCATTCCATATAATCTTTATACTTTTGACTTTAAATGGTTTAATTTTTATAAAATCACCCACCTTAAGGATTCTTTTTTTTCACAACTATCACAATTATATAATTTCAATTCATCATTTTTTATGATATATCATAAATATTAATTTATTGAACAATCACAAAATTATTTTCATTTTCCTCAGATGTTTACTAATCTTTCTTTATTTATTTAGTATTGTCCAGTTCCTCGGGCTAGATCACTTAATATTCTTTATTAATTTTCTATTATTTTTTTCTCCTTTTCATGAAATTCATTGGTGATTATAGATTCCTTCACTATCTATCATCTCTGCAAATTTACATTGTGATAAATATTACTTGGTGAGATAACTCTTCATTTCACATCATTATGATATTCTTCACCAAATCTACAAAAAATACCTTTATTCATCCAAATTTCATTTTTTTGGATTATTTACGATGTCTTTCTCAGAAGCCTCTATTTTTATAATATAATATCTTATATTTATAACTTATCCACATAAATTCATTCCTAATCATCGTAATAAAATATTATGCTATAATATATATCCTTTATTACTAAACACTAAACATACAAGTAAGGGACACTGAACCATCATAATCATGTATGATAATAGTTCTTCTATGAAGAATATTGTTGTTCCCCCTTCAAAAATGGTAGGGTTTTCTTCATGGTTAGAAAATAACTGGTTGAATTAGACTCCACACTATTATGGTAGATGTTTTCTTATTTGTTCTTCTAGTCTAACAATATTCATTATTGTATCTTAGAACTTCTTTTTCATAAATAAAATGAGTACATTTATATTCAGAAGGTATTGAAAAAGACCTTTTCAATTGAAACATATTCTTATTAGCTTTATAAGATTTAGTCTTATGATAAATAACATTATTAAAGTCATATTGTTTTCTTCTTCTAATCAGTTTGTGTTGAAATACACACAAACTATGTCTCATATTATTCTATCTCTTTTTAATAAATATATTCTTTAGTATAAGGACCCATCCATAAAAAATTACATAATCTTGAATTAAATGGATAATTCATATTGAGTATCTTTTCATGTTATAGATTTAGGGAATTAGGCCATAAATATTACATTACATTTCAAAAATTACAAAGTAGATGCTTATAATCGGTTTCCATTTTTTTCATAAAATAAAAAATCTTGAAAAAAGAGTCATGTCTAGTTCCATGTTTTAGATAGCATTACTTTTTCTTGATCCCATATTTGACATTATTCATCTTTATGTCATGTGAAAAAAAATTCAATACTTGGGATGAGCATAAAAATCTCACTAAAGGCTATAAAATATGGAATGAAAACATTATCCAATAAATACATAAAATAAATGATACCATACTTTTTAATCATAACATTCCTTGTGAAATCATAACATTTTTAAATAAAACACGGAATATAAAACTCCTAAAGGTAACTTATGGCACACATAACATTCCTACAATGTAGCTTTCATAGATATGTATAGAGTTAAGTTTGGAATACCCATCACAGTATATTCCATAAATCTCTAAGGAGAAACATTAACATTTACCTCCGTCTTGTTACCCAATGCATTGGAGACCTATCTCGGGCTCACCAACCCAAGATTTATCAAAGAACCACCATTATTCGTAAACAATTCCCAATAAAAATAACATATTCATAACACATAAAACAAAAATAAAAGAAATATCACATTTCCACATTGCAATCAGAATATATTATTTCAAGATATTGTCATAATCAATGCTTTATCAAACCATTTTCAAAACCATTTAAAACCTTTAATAAAGTGATTTTTGAATCAATGTGTCCCATACCACTTTAATGATTCTGAAATAAATTAATTTTCGAAACATTCATATCCATATAAAAAAATCCATAAAACCATTTTTAAAAACTGTAAATTAATGTGAATGTTTTAGAAGAATAAATCTTTAAAACATTTAAAATGATATTTTATTTTAAGAGTTTTTAACAAAATGAGAGATGCTTGAATTAAAATAATTGAAGAATAATATTTATAAATGCTTATAATATCATGATAATAAAGAGATTCATTATTTTATATTCTATGAGGCAGTATATTCATCATAAAAAAATTAATTTTTGTCTAAAAACAAATAAGTTTCAATGGAATGGAAATTGAGACAATGTCACCTACAAAGATCATATCCTTATATTAAAGACAAATCAATGAAATGATTATGTTTGAAAAATAATAACACAACCAATACAAGTGTATATTAAGTGTAAAACAATTATAGTTCATTCACACTTATTCATATCATTCCATAACCATGAAGTAGAATTTTAACCCTTAAAATTGAAATTGGGTTAAGAAGTTCCCTTACAGAAATTTGACAGCCTAACGGTGTCACATTTAAAATCAGAAAATGAGTTGATGAAGGAGAAAAAGGTCTCTCATCACATGGAAAATAAAAATTACAAAAATAAGGATATATAAGAACATATCCCAACATAATAAATTGAAAATTTAAAGTCATAAAATATGTATTCAACTAAAAGATTACGGTGATAGGTTCCCTTACCGATTTGGAAACATACAAATCATAAACCCCATGAAAGAAGTAGAATAAATTGAATATGTAAATTTCAATAAATTAAGGTTTATTAAACAACGAATATAATCATGGGAAGTATATACACCACACAAAGTGAAATAATGGAAAATGTAGCATGAATCTCAAAAAAAGTAAAAAGAGAGATGAAAACCCCTTACCTCATGTCCAACCTGACTCGTATGTTCCATGTTAATCCTGAGTAATAAACACAAGTTAATTTCTAATTCCTTAAAACTTTTTTCAATTTTATTATTCATTTTTATCAATTATTACCATTCTGAAACAATTAGTTAATTATTTTTTGTTCATATCGGACATTTGATCGATGTTTGGATCATTAGTCCAAAATGAACTTATTTTAATTACAAATTTCCCATTTGGTTAAAATTAAATTACCTCAAAAATTATATTCATGATTTAGATATCATATATAACATATATATCCTGTATTTATGTATTTATAATATTCTTTATCATTTAGAGTTATCTAATGAAACACGCCGTTTTTGGAGATGGTAACTCGTACGTACGCATGAAAGCTACATTCATTTATATTTTATATTTAATGGAATGAAAACATAATAATAAATAGGTATATTATAATTCATGTATAACATCTACGTTATGTAATTTAATTAACTCCATCGTTTATAAGTTCCACGTATGGCATGAACGAGTCTTATCACTTTGAAGGGGTGGTAGTCTGCACTTCCTCAAATGAAATTATCGTATTTACCAGTTGTGGAAACCATAAAGGAATGATATAAATGAAATATAAATAATTATTGAGACAATATAAATATAATATATATAAAATTAAATTAAATTTTAATCTTAATGGTCACCAAAAGAGGTTGTAGGAGAATATTGAACAATCAGAATTTCGTGAGGCTATAGTTCGTCATCCACAGAAATAGTATGTTTTTACCCATTAGACGGAGGTGTGAGTAATGTTAGTTTGAATACTTCTTATATAAACAACCCATTATATTTAGGATATTGGTGTTTTTATGAAATAAGTAAATAAAATGATTCTATGGGGTTGGATAATTAAAATAAATGAATAGAACTTAAGTGAAGACATTACCTTTAATTTGGGTAAATGCCTTTAGTTTGAATGAAAAAGATTTAATACAGTGTCTCCGGACTAAGTTAAGGCTTCTAACTGGAATATAGGTATCTTGAAATCATATTTGGGCTGAGGTTGGATGGGAGAAAGGGGGATGATATTTGTGGGTAATGGTTTATAGGTGAGGGCCTTTTATAAGGCGGGGAGGGGATCTTTTGGAATGTTTGAAAATATTATTTTATAATATAATTAATTTCAGTTTCTAAAGGTGCAAAACATATTAAAGACAAAGATAAGATGACTCTTGTTGGAAAGAAAATCATTACATAATAATTGGATAGGTTTTGGATATTTTTTAATCATTATAATCTTATTTATTTAAATCAGTAATCATTGAGGTAAACAATAAATCATTATTGTGTCATAAATAATTTTATTTATTTGATGTCTAAAAGTTATAAATAAAATACCCTAATGTATGAAATATTTTTATATTTTAATTAATTTTTATAGTTAAATATTTTAATAATATTACCCAACATTAAAATTGTTTTAGAAAAATAATACATGTTAATGATATTTTTATTTTTACATAAAATAATAATGTAATAATGTCCTTATATTACCCAAATGGATTTCCAAGGCCAAAAATCTCATCGAAGGATTTTATTGGACGTCCATTAATCATCCAATAAAGTTAGGACAAGTTTTATGGTAATTTTATATTATTTTAATATTTTTTTACCTTGAATTACCCTATTAACCTTTAACCATTGTAAATAAAAGTCAAAAGTTACTATTAACCAAATAATATTTTCATCTTATTGAACAAAATTTTACATTCTAATAACAACCATGTATGTCAGATTTTCAAAATTAAATTCAGAGAAGTGGTAAATTTTCATTTAAATGAAGAAGTCTCTTTTTAACTACGGCTTAGTATTTTCACTATTCATCAAAATTTGATGTTTTTCAAAACAAATATAAAAAAACAAGCCTAAAATATATTTTATTTTTTGAATTCATAAATGATGTATATTTTACAAAATTCAAAACATTTATATTCCATTAATTAATTTAAATTAATTATTGTGGTCAAAACAAAAAGCGTGTTTTTAAGAAATAATAACTATCAAAATACTGACACATGTTTATTCCCAATACCAAAGTGAAATCACTTCAAATGACCAAAATTGGAATAAATGGTAAAAATATAATCTAATTAAAATTTAATACCAATTAAAATGATAATATAACCATATAAATTAATTACATTAAAAGGCAGGTTTGAATGGAGATATAGTATTTTCCACTATTAATTAAAAATGAATTTTATAGAAAATACCATAAATTTACCCAAATTATATTTTAATTTTAATATTCTAAATAATAATATTATTTTTCTATATATAAAATATAAAAATGATAAATACTATATTTAAAAAGGGTTCTCTAGAAAAAAGTGGTAAATCTACATTTAAAATAATATTATAGTGTTTATGCTTAAAATTGGATTCATTCATATTTTAAGCTTCTAAATTTTATTGGATAAATGAAAAAAAAAATTAAAACATGCGTAATAATATTTTAATTATTCATGTTAGTTCATTCCAATTCAATGGTTATATGTTAACATCCATTTAAAATAATCATAATATTATATTATTTTTCTGTATAACTTAACAAGGTGTGTAATGTAAGATTTCAAAGAAACCCATTGTTTTGTATCGAGAACACCATAGAACATGGAATATACTTTAAAATAAAGAAAATATTTAATACAAAAATATTAATAAATATGAAAATTCTATATTCATTATTCACCTGGCATGTCACATCCTTCCCCTCTTTTGGGAATTGCATCCTAGCAATTTTAAAATTGGGCTGGGAAACATTATTAAAAGTCCCACATAAAAAACAGAGTCAATAGAACTATCACTTTAAAATAAAGAAAGATAAGTACAAAGGTCACCAGAGAACCCATTATCGGATTCCATGTAAGAAAATATGGATATGGAGGAGAAACTAAGTGTCAAGTTCTGATTTAGAGTGATAGAATACATGATTAGAAAATAATAAACCACCAGAAAATCACAAACTTGTGATCGGTTAAAAAGACTTTGATTCATCAAAAGGAAAAGTTAACAGATAATATTTTTTATGTTCTATTTTATAATTTTGGATAATTTATTTATTATATTGACCAAAGGCATAAGGAAATATACTTACTTTTCAAGTATAGTTTCATCCTTTTTTAAGTTTCTACCAAAAAAATAATTTCTCCAAACAATGAGTATTCAAGATGAATTGGAAACACCTAATGCTCTATAATGAACTTCTAGAAAATAACATAATCCAAAAAAGATAAACCATATGATTCCCTTACCTTTAGACATTAACAAATACCAAAATGGTTATTACAAGATCAGATAATCTACAAAAAGGATAATCTTTTATAACAAATAAATACTTCTCTGAATCCCCAAAATTCGACAAGAAATACACAAAGTTCAAAAAAACAATTCAATAAAAAAATATCTTTAAAATATTTCAATGTAACTCAAACTAATATTGTAATATAAGACACAAAGGGTTTAATCACATTGTATTATATAGTAAATATTTACATTTATATCCAAATAAAATCGAATCCTTTTAATGTCTCATACAAAAGATTAATTAACCCAATCATAAATTCTCTTTGATAGGTAAATCATTTCCATAAAGAACCCTAATATCCATTAAACAAAATGTTTTCCAAAATAAAAATTCAACCATTATTCTATAAATGAAATCCCATAGTATTCTATTTTCCATCGGCATGTAATGTTTCCTCAAAAGAGAGAACATATTCCAATATATCCTTTATCAATTAATCACCAAATCATTTTCTTGTACCAAGGATATCCATTTGATAAAATATAAGTTGAAAAAATCGACTTATTCTTTATCCATAAAATAATTTAACTAAAGGAATAACTAATATTAACCAGGGACTTCATATAGGCCACTGGTAAGAAATGCACTCTTGTTGCCCTTTGGTTGTGATTTTTAATTACATGGAATTTCCGGACGTGACAGGTTGTCACCCATCTTACGAATTGCCCTTTTTATAAAAATAAAAACAAACCCTGGCATATTTTAACCTCAATGGTTGTATTATACCTATCATTATCATACCAACTCATTAAGACATTAACATCTTAATTAATACTTATATACATTGTCACTTTTTTAAATTGACCACCATATGATAAAATAAAACCATTCCAAAAAGAAAGAACATCATACCTTGATCATGGTGTCCAAATGGTTTTATTGTCATCTTTTTCAAGTAGGTAGAATGTCCATTAATTTCAACAATGATTTAGATATACATTAAAATCTTTTTAATTCTTCATCCAAATACACCTTGTACAATATGGGTCATATGGGTGTTCACAGAAAAATAGTTTCAGAGAATAATTATGTATGATATATAATTTCAAAAAATCTGATAAAACTTGTGTTTTATAAAATATCTGGACTAAGTTTGAGATGAAACATTTAATCAATGGTTATTTTAAAATACAATAAGTTTATGCTAAAAGACTATAATTTAAAAGAAAATATAAATATGTTGTGAAAGGGTCTCCTTCTTCGCGACCTTTTTCAAAATCAAAATATGCTTCAAAATATTGTTATATTGTAAAAATGAGAAAATTATTTGATAATATTTACCTCTCTTGAAAATATGAGAATATTGCAAAAATATGATTTGATTAAATACAACCCATGATCCATGATGATATTGAGGTATAGAGGAGGTGTTTGATATCTCAAACAATTTCTTGTAAGTGAGTTTTATTTTATAAAATGTTTTAGTGTCATCTAGAAATGACATTACAAACATTATTGCATTCATGTCATCAGTAATATATATGAATGTTTTATAAGATCCTCCTCCTTCCATTAACTGCATGTCCTTGATCTGAAAAATTTATAAAACAAGAATTTAACATAAAGAGTATACATAGAGACTAACAAGGTGTCTAATAAAAACTCATAATCCCTAAAGTTGTCTAAACCGCCCTCTGATACCAACTATTACGACCCAGACTTAAAATATTACATAGTATTAAATTAAATAGACAATTCACAATGAGAATCTTTTCAGGTTTAAAGTTTTTGAGAATTAGTTCATAACTATTACATTACATCTCAAAAATTACAAAGTATACTCTTCTACTCAGTTTCCATTTTTTAATAAAATAAAAACTCTTGAAAAAAAGATTCATGTCAACTTCCATCTTTTAGACAAAAAGACTTTTCATTTATCCCATATTTTACACTATTCATCATTAAGTTTTATGAAAATCATTTCAAAACTTGGTATAAGCATGAAAAGATCTGTAAGGCTTATAAAATAAATAATGAAAACATTAGCCCATAAATAAATACAAATCAATGAAACAATAAATTGTTTTCAAAACATACCATATAAAATCGAAATATTTATTAATAACAGACAAAAATCATAAATCATAAAGGTAACTTATAGAATACAAAACATACATACATTTTAGGTTTCACATCTACATATGGAGTTAGGTTTGGAATACCCATCACAGTATATTCTATAAATCTATTAGGGGAAACATTAACGTTTACCTTTATCATATTATCCAATGCATTAGAGAGCTATCTCGGGCTCACCCACCCTAGGTTTATCACGGAACCACCTGTATATGTAAAAAATTCCCAATAACCATAAAATATTCATAAAATATATAAAAAACATAAAATAAATATAACATTTCCACATTTCAATCACAATATATCATTACATGATATTGACATAATCAATGATTTCTTAAAAAAATTTCAAAACCATTTCAAACACATTATAAATAGATTTTTGAATCAAAGAGTCTCATTCCACATTTCAGAATTTGAAAAAAAATTCAAAAAATTCATTTCCATATAAATAAATCCTTTAAACAATTTTTAAAACATGGACATTAATGTTAATTTGTTTGAAGAAAATATCTTGAAAACATTTTAATCAATATTTTAGTTAAAGAGTTACTAACCAAATGAGAGATGCTTGAATACAAATAATTGAGGAATAAAATTTATCAAAGCATATAAAATCATGATAATAAATAGATTCATGAAATTATATGTTAAAGGGGAGTATATACACTATAAAAAAGTGAATTGGTGTATAACAAAAAATATGTTTCAATGGAATGTAAATTGAGACAAAGTCCTTTACAAAGATCATATCCTTATATTAAAGACAAATCAATGACATGATTAGGTGTGAAAAATATTAATAACACCAATATTATTGGATATTATGTGTACAAAAATCATATTTCATTCACACATATTCATAGTATGGCATAATCAACAATTAGATGTTTAACCAAAAGAATTGAAATTGGATTAAGAGGTTCCCTTATAGAAATTCTATAGCCTAACAGCGTCACATTAAAATTCATAAAATGAGTTGATGAAAGATAATAGGGTATCTAAATACATGGAAATAAATTTTAGAGAAATAATTATATATAATAACATATCTCAATATAAGAAAATGGAAATATAAACCACATAAAATAAGTCTTTAACTAAAAGAGTACGGTGAAAGGTTCCCTTACCGATTTGATAACTTACGAATCATATACTACATGAAATAAGAAGCACAAAATAAAGATTTTATGCCATAAATTAAATTATATTAAACAATGAATACAATCATGGGCAGTACATAAACCATACAAAAGGATATAGTGGAAAATATAGCTTTAACCACATGGGAATAAAAAGTGATACGAAAACCCCTTACCTTGTGTCTGACTTGACTCATATGTTCCATATTCTTCCTGAACAATAAACGTAAGCTAATTTATACTTAATTAAAAACTTTTTTCAAGTTTAGTATTCATTTTATATATCTTATTACCTTGATATAACAATTAGTTTTTTATTTTAGTTCAAATCATACTTTTTATCGGTGTTCAGAACTTTAGTAAAAAATGTACTTTTTTTAATTAAAAATTTCTAATGTGCTCAAAATTCCATTATCTCCAAATATATATTAATTATTTAGATATAATATATATAATATTTATTTATTTTATATTTATTTATAATGTTACTTAACATTTGGAGTTAAGAAATGAAACACACCATTTATGGAGACGATAAGTCGTACGTAAGCATGAACAATAATTTCATTTCTATTTTATATTTAAAGGGATGAAAAAATAATAATACATATTTATATTATAATTATAGTATAATATGTATGTAATTTTATTTAATTAATTACATAATTTATATTTTTCACATATGGCATGAACGAGTAATATCACTTTGAAGGGGAAGTAGTCTGCACTTCCTCAAATGAAATTATTGTATTTACCCATTATGGAAACCGTACCGATATGATATAAATGAAAAATACAGAAGTATAGAGATATTATATATATAATATATATCACATGTGAATATAGAGCCATCATAATGGCCACCATAATAGATGGCAAGAGAATATTGAACAATCATCATTTCGTGAGGTAGTAGTTCACCGTCAAGAGAAACAATATATTCTTTTCCCATTAGACGGAGGTGTGTGTAATGGTAGTTATAATCCTCCTCATATGAAAAACCTAGTATATTTTGGATAAATTGTTTTTTATAATTTAAAGGAATAAATAACGTTTATGGGGTGGGAGGAGTAAAATAAATTAAAAGACCTTAAGAGGAAACGTTGCCTTTAAACCGGGTAACGTCATTTCGATTGAACCAAAAGGATTTATTAAGGTTATCTCTGCCTAAGGTAATGATTCTTGGTATAATATAGGGATATTTAGAGATTATTTGTTTAGATTTTGGAAGATCCAAGGGTATTTATAGGTATGAGTAATGGGTTATAGGTGAGGGATTTCTATAAGGGGGAGGAGGGGCTCTTTAGGAATGTTTGAAAATATTATTTTATTATATAATGGTTTATGACTTCTAAAGGTCCATAACATATTAAAGAAGAATATAATATGAATCTTGTTCAAAATGAAATTATCCAATATCAATTTAACTGGTTTTGGATATTATTTTTATCTTTTTATATTATTTATTTAAATCATTCATTAATGGGGTAAACACTACATCATTATTATATCATATATAAATTTTTTTAAAATATGTATATAAATTATAAATAAAATAAAATCATGTAGGAAATATTTTTTAAACTTTTAAAGAATATTTATTTTCAAATATATCAATTATATAATCCCAAATTAAAATTGGTTTATCAAAATAATACATGTTTATACTATTATTATTTTTAATTTAAATATAAAGTTATTACTATCATTATCTTACCCAAACGGCTTTCAAAGGCCATAAATATCACCCAAGGATTGTATTGGTCATCCATGACTTATACAATAAGGTTAGTACAAGTGTTAAGGTGATTTTATATTATTATAATATTATTTTTACCTTGAATTACCTTATTTACCTTTAATTGCGGTATATAAAAGTCAAAAGTAACTATTCACCAAAAGTTATTTTTATCTTATTGAAACAAATTTTACTTACTAATAACAACCATGTATGAAAAATTTTCACAATTAATTTCACAGAAGTAGAAAATTTTCAATTAAATGTAGAGGTCAGTTTTTATCTACTACTTAGTGTTTTCACTATTCATCAAAAATTGAAGTTTTTTTTGAAAAATTCAAAAGAAACAGAATAAGATATAATTTATATTCTGAATTCACAATTATGTATATTTTAACAACTTAAATACATAGAAGTTGAATTAATTAATTTAAAATTAATTGTCGTTGTAAATACAAAATTTGTGTTTTTAAGAATTAATAAGTATCAAAAGATTGACTATTGTTTATGTCCAATATCAAAGTGAAATTACTTCCAATGACCAAAATTGGATTAAATGGTTAAAATTTAATATAATTACACATTAAATCTAATTCAAAATATAATTTATCCATATAAATAAATTATATTAAAAGGAAGTTTTGAATTTAAATAAAGTATTTTTCATTAATCACTAAAAATGAATTTTATTTGAAAAATAGAAAAAAAATTACCCAAAGTAAATTTTGTAGTACCAGTTCAAAATAATAAAATTATTTTGCAAAATAGAACATATAAAAGTGACAAAAACTATATTTAATGTGGGTTCTCCATCAAAAGGCCGTAAATAAACCATTAAAATATATTATTGATTTTATGCTTAAAATTGGATTCATTCACATTTTAAGCTTGTAAATTATATTGGATAAATGTAACAAAATTTAAAAAAACATGTATAATAAAATTTTAGTTATTCATGTTCATTCCCATCAATATAATGGCTATGCGTTAACTACTTTTAAAAATAATAAAAATATTATATTATTTTTCAGTATAACCTAATGTGTTGTGTAACATAAGATTTCAAAGAAACTCGTTGGCGCGTATCAGGTAAACCATCAAACATGACATACCCTTTAAAGTAAAATTATTATTTAATTCACAAATATTAATAAATTTTAAAATTACATATTCTTTCTTCACCAGGGTTGTTACATACAGTGTCGTTTCCCATATTTTCATATTTATATATCGTTAATATGTTATGTTTTTTCTCTTATGTGAATTTCATTTTATTATTTTTGAGTTATTATCATAATGTTGAATTTATTTAGAATCTTTCAAATAAATTTATAGCTCAACTACATTCATCTCATATGCCATTATCTTATAATGATGTGTATCTTATTTCCGGAAATGTTATTCATTTTCATGTATCAGTTTCCTATTCTCCTTCTTGTGATTTCTAATTTTTTTAAGAGTAGTATTAAGATTATATTTTATGTTGAATTCTATATGATCTATACCATCACCTTCTACACTATAGAATTTGTCTTTAGATATTTTGTATTTTCCCAAAATACTCACCTAATTTATAGAATTTAATTCATTTTCTTGTCCATCTTTTTGAGAAAAATAATTTATCAATTTTCCCTCTCAAAATATTTCTTATAATATTCTTTGATTGCTTCTTCCATTTATTATCATATTAATGTTATCAATACTTCATAGTTTTTTTCTTAATGCAGTCTTATTTTTTATCAGTCCTGGTTCCATAACATTCCCCTTTGGATAGTAAAATGAAAAATATCCAAAAACATGGTAGTTGAGGAAATTTTCTGGAATCATTACTTTTCTTATTTGGTATCTATTATATATAAATTTAAACATTGACAAAATTTTATTATAGTCCAATTAAAATTTCTCATCATCTGAATAACTAGATTCAGTTTCTTATTCAACTATTGTTTTTCCATTTGTGATGTTTTTAAAGGCCATATCATCTTTCTATTTAATCTTAAATAAAGGTTTTTTCACCTTTCATATTATATGATATTATTGTAATGCTCATGCAGTTATAGTTATTCTCAACCTTACAGTGTAGAAATATGTGAATCTAGTCTATTTTTAAGGTTTTTCATCAACTTATTTATAATGAAAGAGTCACCCACCTTCTAACCAAAACCACACATTCTCTTTAGAATTTTTTTAATCTAGTCAAATAGTCATCATCACCCATTTTTATATCTCCATAAAAACTTCATCAAATTTTCACCATAGAATATTTTAAATGAATACTAACTTCATAACTGGATCATAGTTTATCTTATAGTTCATTTGATGTTTGGAGACCCATACATTTTGTGTAAACTTTTCTTTTATAAAGGCATCATGATTTCATTCTGATCATTATCATCCGTCTCTGGGTTCCTATTATCTTCAAATTTTATTTCATAATTCCCAAAAAAATGTTTTAAATACCATTTTCTCTGCATCACTCTCTTATATCCAATGTTATAGGAGATACAATAGTATCATATTTCTTTATCCCAGATATTTCTCACCCCTGAAAATTGGAACATAACTAATATTTGTTGAATTCAAATTCTCCATACTTATATTTTTATTAGACCTTCTATAGGTGGACTTGGCTATGATAAAAATTGAATTGAAAAGATAATTGTGAGAACATTAAGAGGGGGAGGGGTTGATTCATTGAAACCTATTTCTTCTTACAAATTGTTTATTTTCCATTAAACCTATATGGATGGTTTAAGGCACATTCCAATCTAATTTTTCCCTTTTACAAGACGTAAATAATTAATTAAATACAATTTCAAAAAATATATTAATTTACATGTTTTGGTAAAAAGATATAATCATTATTGTTTTAGTTATTCATCCTAACATGAATTATCCACTATAATGATATTATCAATTACAATGTGAAATATAAACCCACCTTTTATGTCTCCTAAATCATTGTAGAAGGTTATTTAAAATTAAACCCATAGTTTTTCATGAATTCACATTTGAAAACTATATAATCCACACATGAGACTACTTCTCCTTTATTACACATATGAGTTCACTTTCTCCCAACCCCAACTAAGAGGAATCCATATTAATTCAAGGATTTATCCAATAAGAAATTGTGATCTAGGTATTATTATATTCATTTATGCATTCCAAACATCCCTGAGATCTAAAAAATTCATTCACAAAACTTCATCCACCATAATTTATTTATGAAATATCTTACACGGTGTCAACTCAGTCATCATACTTAAATCCTCTACATTATTCATGTATTCAAGTGATAATTCATGGTGACTGGACATTTCACACCAAGAATGATAACAATGAATATTTTTATTCCATTTTAAATTATTTCATAAATACTTAAATATAACAAACAACCCTTTAATATCCACTTATATTTTCCACTCAAACCCTTGAAACATTACAATGGTGGTACATATTATTCATGGATTTCATGTATTTAATGAAAATATTTTTGTATTTTCCCTTCATGCATCCAAGTGATTATCACATGATATGTCTTCCCTCTCTTCTCAAAATCAGTTTAGGGATTTTGGGATCTTCTAATCCTTCATGTGAAGAGATCACATGATATCCTACTACTTTATCATATAATATTTTCGGGACCAATGTAATGGATATGGTTTCCTCGAAGGCCTTTTATTTAATTCTTAGTATGTTTGGAAGATATAACATTTGAATTATGTCTTCATATTTCCATATATGATTTTCATGAAAAATAAAATGAATGTTCTCTTTCATATTCATATGGTCAAGTGTTGGTCTAAGTAAACTATCGAGTCATAAGATATGGGTTGCTGTGTTCACTTTGGAATGGGAAAGGTTTTTACGTAGTGCCTTAATTGACTCTATGTATGAAATAAATGCTTCAAAGGACACTCCTTCACATGACTAGATCAAAAGATAATTCCCTTCCTCACATGAATGGTTCACACAAGTGATCTATTTTGAGATATCTTATGATATCTCAAAGGAAATAACATTCAATACTCTATCAAGGCATGGTTTATGTAGAATGTATAGAACCTCCATCCAATAAATATTTGGAATATTATGAAGACCCATTAAATTACCAGAGATCTCAGCATGTCTTGCCCATCTTGATTTGATGGTTGGGTCAAATTCTTGAAGAATGTGAAATCTTGAAGGGATCATGCGATTTGAATGATCGTCACACATGTTCACTTTAATTCTTATGAGATGTATCAATATACTTACTTTCAATACATCTGAATAATTAATTTGAAATTAGTTTTCAATGGAATTAACTTAATCAGAATGATGTTTTGTTCTTTTTAATGCAACAAAATATTGAAATCACTTTATTAATTTTTGTAATCCAATGAATATCATGTGACACCACTGGTTCATTCATATTTTTGTGTGATTAAATAATTTTGCGTTGATGCTTCTTATGAAAATAAATCGTTAACATGGATACAATGTTTTTTGAATTATTTCATGCATGAAAGACATTGATTTCAGGGAAGATATTGTGGAAAATGTGAGATTATCAGTCCTTTAGTATGATTAGTGGAGATTTTAATCATGTGTTGGAGTCATTATTCATGGTCAATAGTTTTCAAGAGTGCACATGGAAAAACATCCAATGAAAAATTTCAAATATGATCAAATGTGGTCATTAGACTGTGTAGATCTCTCAAATTCTAAGGGCCTCAATTTTTTGTAACTTTTAATAACAAAGGAATAATAATGTGGGATATCACTTCCCACATCGTCCAAGTTGATGATTTATCTCCCCAGTTATTACAAAATGCGATGTTATCTGTTCTAGTTGGTGGAAAGAGATCATCGCATGTGCATACCCATTCACACACTGGTCAAATCAGGATTTGACCTCCCTACACTATCCCACTTGACGTAGCCCAAAATCATTATTCCCACTAACTCACATACTCCTCCAGTCCCTATTCAATACCCCCACTCATCTATCCTACCTCATGATTTACATAATGACTGGATCTTGCTTTGGGAGTTGTTCTCCCATAGAATCTATTGTGCTGGTCTACATCCTACCTAGGGGTTGGCAATATTTTTTTATTATACTGATTTAGATTACATAGTATGAATATAATATCAATCCCTAAAAAAATTAATTCCTCAATCAGAGAGAACATAAATTCTTATTCTACACTCTAGTATAATTAATTTATTTATGGTATTCCATTGTTATATGAATTTTTAATTTCTTTAAAATTAATTTTTCATGTATATTTTACACTTAAGATTCATTCAATCCATCATCACATTTGACAAGAGTAATTGTCCAACTGTGCCATACAATGCTATCAAAATAAATCAATAAAAAATCTCAAAGCATCGTAACTTCATCCAAACTAACCAAACATATAATTATATAGGAATCATCATTTCTTCCAAATACACTAAACATATATTTACACATAATTAAAAATAAATGAAACATTTATAATCAACAATTATAATACCTCATTTTCTTTTGATTAAGTAATTGAATGGAAATTAATATAATCATATCAACAACCAATGGAGTGATTATTTAAATATTATTTAAAAAATATTCTTAATATTATGAGTGTTGGAGTCATAAAAATGATTGTGGTACTTTCTTAATTAACCCAATTTATAAACAATTATGTAAACCATGTAGAGTGACCAAGTCCACAAGATAACCCCTTAGGTCCACCAATACCTCTATAATCATTAGAGTCTAGTCGATCATTACATACATTCTGGATAATTTGAAGAAAAAAGATTAATCTCTTACTGACAATAAGTACTACCTTAAGTACCTCATATAGGGGGTTTGACCTAGGAATATCTCCCATCAATTAGGGGTGTACAGGAGAACTAATAATTTTTTTTTGAAATTAATCATAGATAGATCATGTAACAAGAGATTTATGATAGGTGGATTAATTATTCATTATTATAAAGGATTAGTTGTGATGAATTTTAATTACTTTTATAGTCTTAATAACTCTTTAATAGAGAAATAAAAAGTGATTAAATATGGTACCCCCATTCCCAATCCAAAAAATAGTTTTCTTCAGTGGAGTAATGAAAATTTATAATTTGTTCAAATTTTAATAATTTAAATTATCACCACCCAATAGACTCTTTCTTATATTATTATATATTGAAAAATATTGATCTACCTAGATATAGTGGTGTGTCACATATTTCTGATGTTAAAGAAGGTGTTAATCTTTTAGAATCTAATAGTAAATATTTTGATCCACTAAACATTTACATAACTATAAGTTCACTTCGATTTGATTAAAATATTATTTTTCAATGTAATTATTAGGGGATATATTATTTCAAATCCCCTTGAACGTGCCTTATAAATCTTTCATCATACTATTAAAAAATATTTTCCATTAAGTTAGTTAGTGTATTTCAAACAAACATTAAAGATAGATAAAATTTATTTTGTTAATTTATATAAAATTTAACACACCCTTGTAGTATATATTTAAATCCTTTAATGCCATTTCATTTGAAAAATTTTATGGACCATATATTTTTTATGTAAAAATTCTATGATAAGTTGAATGCGATCCTGATAACTTGTCACTTAGAGGGGAAAACTAATTACTGGTGGACAGTAATAAAATATTAATAAATGGAATAAATTGAAAGAATGAAATATGATGAAATCATGGAAATATTTTTAAATAAATACTTGCCTTAAAATATCCATATTAAAAAGGAGAAGTAATTTCTAGGGCTTCAAAACAGAAGGGAATACTAAATTAGGATATACTAGGAGCAATTCAATATTCCTTAATGATATGCCCTTGGGTTTATTATTTCACAAACAAATAAAGGATGGAAATATAATTAGTTTCCAAAAACTAAGTCTTTCAAATGATTTAATAATTTAAATAAATAATATCTATACATAAATACTGTTGTGTGCCTGTATTTTGGATTTTAAGAATACAAAATATTTATGGTCCTTGGGGAAATCCATTAACATGGATGACAATGAAATTAAATTTGTTCTTAATACATGTTATGAGTGTTAAAAAATAAACGTCATGAGGTAATATCCATTTGGATTTTTCTTTAATGAGTTCTAATTTGGGATAATATATATTTTAATGTAATTAGACTTAGAATAGAGCCTCTAGTAATGTGTAATAAGATGGATTTGTGATGAAGATAATCACCATGAGAATATTATGATACCTTATTCCATGGTGGTGTAACTATGCCTGAGTATAAAGTATATTTTAAGTTTTTTGTAAATTATAATATATTTGTTGAATATATTTCACAAATAACATAACAATATATGTTATGGCAGAGTGTATATTCTTCAAGGACCCACGATTTTATTAAATATTTATCCTTAAATAAATATATTATTGAATATATTTTTTCAAATATAACATTGTACCAAACAAACTCTTATATATTAATGAAATCAAATTGATCAATATTAATAGTATAATATAATCATTTATTGGGAATATTTATATATAGATATAAAAACAAATTAAGAAATTTTTATAGAAAGGAGAACTGATGGAATCAATCAATATAATCCATCCTTATGAATATAATTTTTCTATTCATAGAAAATAATTAGTATCATTTGGGTTTTCCCTAGTCCAAACCAAAGGTGAACTATAATAATTATATTATAATTGGAATTCATTTCAGGATATGCTCATTCTCAAAGAAATCATTACGAGGCCATTGATTTTAGAACACCCACCCATGACATACACTACTTCATATATTACCCTTATATATTATGTAGATTTATTAACTATTTTTTATATAGTGTTTTCGGTTATATGAAAACATAATTACAAACAAAATTGATTGTTTTTCATAACAATGCATTGATTTATTTAATGATTAGGAATAAATATTTTGAAATTTCTATTAAAAATTATATGTTCTTATAATAATAATATTTTTTCTTACCTTTAGAGTTTAAATATTATAAAAATTTCTTAAGCTTTAAATTTTAAATATAAAATTTGATAATGTCATTTTTTTATAAAAATAGGAAAACAAATGTTTTTCTGAATAGTATAAATTATTATTATTATATAATGTATAATTATAGTGAAGATAATGTTTATCTGTATAAAAATTGAATAAATCAAAATTTAATTTAGATTTTTAATTATCATGATAAATATATTTAACAAGGTAAAAATAATTTATTGTTATAGAAATAAGTTATGAGGGTAATAGTTTATAACCCTTGCAAGGGTCAACGGGGCTAGAATGAGGGTTAATGCAATAGATAAGGCCACACATTTCACCAATATATCTAATGTTTTTGTTTATTTGTATTTAAAACTAATCTGAACCTATAATATATTTTGGAATTATTTGGTGCCACTATCCGGTCATAATATCATTATTTTAATTATATGTTGTATGTATTTACATGTGTG
Organism: Viscum album; assembly: GCA_963277665.1. Taxonomy (NCBI): domain Eukaryota; kingdom Viridiplantae; phylum Streptophyta; class Magnoliopsida; order Santalales; family Viscaceae; genus Viscum; species Viscum album. The sequence goes on from CAUJRU010000090.1 coordinate 41,657, forward strand.
TCATTCCCCTCATATATAAAAGAATCTTCATCTCACCTCGTAAAATATAAAAAAACTGTATTTATCACATATAATCTACCAAATTAACTTCCAAAACAATCCACTATTCCATTATTAATAATATGATCCCAAATTAATAAAAAAATTACTTCTAAATGAATATTTTTTAGAAGAAAAAATAAAATTATTCAACTTATGTATTAATTTCTACATAATCATACATTAGTTCAATATTAATATAAATATTATTAATTATATTTAAAAATTACTATATAATTAAGACAATATTATATCGATACCAAAATGTTTTCATATAGATGTAATTACAATTAATTACCTATCCCATTTTCTATTGAAAATGAAATCATTATTGGTGTTATTTGTGGATTACCACCCCCATGAATGTAATTTGTTATTTTTAATAATTTGATTAAATATATGGTAATAATTTTTATTTAATGAATAAATATTATTTAAAACATGATTTACGTTATTAAAAAAATATATTTATACATTCTTACCCTTCTATGAGAACACGTGCATCATTTTTGTGTATGTGTGTTCTATTTATAGCTTGGAATGCTGTATTTATTTTAAACTAACACCCCACTAGGATAGAGAAATGAATTTATATCATGAATTAATAAAATACATGATGGGAGGTTATGTGGTAAATTTATATACAACTCATTATAAATATATAAAGTTGTGTTTGTTAAACATTATTAAAAAACAACATTATTTATTTCATCTTCATTAGTCATTAATAAAACATTTAAGGAATGAATATATAAAATTATATATCAATTGAAATAATCTATTATAGTACCATGGATATTATATTAGTTATGATAATGATTTGACATAATGTGAATAAATATTCATATTTTCAATCATATATGAAACAATTAATATTACAAATATTTGATGTTGTAATTAAACATTTACAACCAAATATTTGTAATAAATGATAATAAATAATGAAAATATATTTTAAAATTTATTAATATTACTATTAATGTTTCTAATAATATTATTATATTTAGCTTATTAGAGTTTTTATGTATTTCATGGATGTTGGTAAAAGAAGGTATGGGGTGTTATTGGCTTAACTTTTTTTCTAGGGGAATAATTTTTAATCATTGAATATGCATTTAGTATACTATTTTAGTATATCCTATGATGATATTTTTTTACCTTTCCTCGTTATGTTTTATCAAATTTCATTTTTAAATCATATAAATATTCATTCATGTATTTATTTTCTTATAAAATTTAATGATATTAGGATTAATTCCCATCAACTCAAAATGAGTTCTTTTTCTTCTTATTCCATGTTCTCTCTTCTCGAAAATGTAATAATTTATTAATATGATATATAAATATTATTTGTTTTAATCATAATATTCCTCTAAAAAAAATTAATAAAATATTTTTCACTCTTTTTGTGATGTTTTTTTAGTAAATTTATTTTTAAAATATATTTTATTTCCATTCAGGAAAATTTATATTTTAAACTACTCTAATATTCCTTCAATAAAGTGTTTTGATTTTTTCATGTATAATTTATTGGATTTATTATAGACAAAATTTAAAAAATTCTTCATGAAAACTTCACAAATGTTAATTTTTCCTATGTTACTCACAACTTGTTGTGTTTAAAACTAATTTATGAAATGTTTTCGAGAATCCATTTTTTTAAAAAAAATCACATCCATTTTCAATTTATTCCATTAGTATTTATCTATTTTGGAGTAATAATTTATTAATCATTATATAAATTCATTTATGAAATACTCTTTAAATGTTATTGAATTTTTGGTATCAAACAATAAACGTTTCCAATCACGATGTGCGATACTATTCTGAAATGCTATGATACCCATTTCATTCCCATATGGTTTCCTAATAAAATGAACGATTTATATTGTATGGCACACACATGTATGGATATCGAGGGGTGGGGTTTTATATCACCCTCCAATTCCTTAGTTACGGTTTTTTATATAATGAGATAATATCAATATGTGTGAAAACAAGCTTACATTCTATACTAACAGGATTGATCATAGACATGATGTAGTAATATATGTTTAGAAGATTGAGCATAGATACAATTCATGTAGATATATATAAAATATAATTATTTACTATGCTTATGATAATTCCACATTTATATATCATATTAATTTATTATAATCCATATATCATGGTTATTTACTCATGATTTTACACTATTATTCCATGGTAAATGTTCCATCATATGAGATTACATGTTATTATATCATGACTTATAGAAAATTATAATATTATATATTAATTTAAATGTTAAATTTACCTCATTTTCATGTTGGCTCCTATGCTTATGATCTATCCCAAGATTACTTTATTATTTTTTTACTTAATTGAAAATTTTACCTTTATACATTATTATGTTTTAATTATTATATATTTTAATATTACGATATTTTATGATATTTCTAAAAGGGGTTTTTTTTGTAATCATTTTTCACATGTGTTTTGAAATTGGTAATTTTTTTATTGAATATTAAAGACACCAAAACATCACTTCTTAGTGTTTTGTAACAATGTGTGTGATAAAATGGTTATTCACGTGAAATAATATAATATGTATGTTAATATATTTAGGTTCACATTAGTTGGTTTAAATGCCTGATATTATTATTTTTGGTTATTAAGTAATTATTTGGGATTATGATGAGATAAATTTATTGAAAACCAATGAAATAAGTCTATGTTGAAGATATGATCTTGAAATTTTTGTAGAGTTGTGAGTTTTTAGTTTCTCTTAAATGAAATCCCTATAAGAATATAAGGAAAGTGGATATATCCTCTGACGAAAATGAACTAAGTAGTAATAATATTTTAATGGATAGTCTGGTATTAAATAAATCATCACTTGGTGTAGGATAAATAGGCATAAATTTACACAAGTTTTAAGACTCTTGGAGTATATGATTTGGTGATTCCTATACAGATTATAAAATTTTTTATGGGACTTATATATATTTAATAATGAAAAAATAGTTGGAAAATTATCATATGTAACCATGATTGAAAAATATTGATTTATATGTTAGGCTATATATATATATTATATGATTTATACCGTTTTTGTTAAAAAAATAATTTTTATATTATTATAAAAATTTTGTCATTAACATTAGTTTGTATATGTATTGAATTGATCAAGGATAAAATAATTTAAAAATATATACGATGGGAAATGTGATAACATACAAAATGAGAAACTAAATGGGATTTGAGAATTAGTATAGAATCATGTTACAATTATTTCTGAAATCCCCAACACTATGCATAATAACATAAAAAATTTTGAGATATTGAGCACAAAAAAGAAGGGGTAATATACTATCAAGTTTATTATGTGAAAAAACACAACCTTTTTAGTCACTATTGCAACCCATACATTCCCGGTAAATAGATCATTTATGTAGAGAAGATATTTTCTATTATTTAGTTGTAAGAAAATGGAAATGTTCTCAAGATGTATATCATATATAGGGTATATTTGACCAATAGTGGACATTATTTATGAATATAATTAATAATATATATGGTTACAATATAGGGAGGGGTGAGTTAATGAAAATATATATCGCGAAATATTTTTTCTGATCTCATCATATGAAAACAATTTGATAATTTCTAGAAATAAAAGAAATAAGGATGAATCTGTTAAAACATATGAGGATAACATAATGTTAATATCAATGTATTCATTAAATTTTATTACATACATAAAAATTAGTATGAAATGATTCTTTAGTTTCCTAAAACCATGTCTAGAAAAGTAGTTATCTATAAGAGACATTGGTAGTTACCAATAAATTGTTATTTTTATTTAGAAAAAAATAAAAACCGGAGATCCAAATTATTCTAAAAATAATAAAAGGATGGGGGAGATTCATGTAACCTCAAATGAAATAACTCATTGAGGAATGAAATTCCAATTCCATAAAATCATTAAATATGGAAGGAGACACCATGAAATTTCTTGATAGAAACCCTAAAATCATTCCAGTGGAGGAAGGGAGGCCATCATGATAATGTTTTTTCAGGGTAAAAGAGGAAAGTGAACATAACATATAAATAAATGGTCCATGAAAATAAAAAACCCACACAATAATGATAAAAATTAAATAAGATAGGGAAATATTAAATCTGATGTCATAATTGTAGGGATAATGCAAAAAAACAGTCTTCAACACCCTCTAAGACAAATGTAACAATGAATAACCAATTAAATATATACTGTCAAAGTGATCTGTGAAAATAAATAGTGAAACGTACACATATCATATACACTAGAACTAAGAAAGATGTATTTGATTCTCATTATAACCACATAGTCATATATTAAATATTTTTGAAAGGTATAATATCAACACTAGGGTTATTGGATATATATTTATTGGTGGAAATATTGGTGGAATGATAATTGAATTTCATGTTTACCAAAAGTATCCAATAAAATTTTGTGAGAATGTGATCCTGAAAAATATTTAAATTCATTATTTCGATGAATTAAATGATATTTAAGGCACAGATATGGTCTCTTTCAATAAGGCATATACTAATTTCTATGATAGAAAATTCACAACAAAAATATGAAATTATCCAAAGTTCATATATCATAGGACTTATTTCATTGGTCCCCCAATTGAAATAAATTTATTTATATGGGTCTTAATAATAAAAATTAATGTCATTTAGCTAAAATAGTGTTGTAAGAACCCATAATTGGAGGTATTTATTTTGTATGAGAATATGATGATGCCTTTGCTGTTGTATTTCATATTATACTATCAGATCGTTGGGGTATGGTTTCATTTGAAATTACACATGGTGTTATTATGATATAATGAACTCCTTTTAGAATAGATCTGATTTAAATTGGGAAACATGATTTTAAATTCCAAGAACATCTAGATAAGTTTTTTATATACTTGAGTGATACACCATGATGTGCACTAGTTTTATTTTTCATAAAGCACAATTGATTAATGTGAACATTCAATTTCTATCGTTAACATAATAAAATAATGATCATGAAAAAGTATAATATACCACACATTGATCATATGATCGATCAATTATTACTAACTAATTATTTCTCAAATATTTCCATTGGATCTGTATATCAACAATTAATGGTGATAAATGTATGAAATTACGAAGATATATTTCGGCATTGGATACAATTAATATTAATTGATAGTCATTCCATTCATAAACATAAATTCCACATATATATTTATGGATTTTATGATAGATGCATTATACATTACAATATAAAAACTATGGTAGTCATTATTATTGATATTAACACAAATTATAATGTGAAAATAAGAGTATGAATAATATTTTAGGAATTTTATATTAACCATATGAATGGAGAAAATAATTTCCATCATTATCAAGTTGGAATTATATCTACAAAATTATCATTGTAAGGTCATGAAAAAACCATAGAGGTAATATATAAGAAATTTTTGAAGAAATAAGTTGTCAGAGAATGGATATGAACTTTAACTATGACCATCATGTAGATTTTTGTTATATTAACATGATACAATCAATGAATTTGGTTACTTTTGTCCTAATGTTATAGTCATATAGCCATATTAACATGAAAGGGAGTGGATTTCCTCAAGATAGCGGAATAAATGGAAAGCATCAAAGAGATCAGTACATGATTATTCTCCACAAATACGATTACATTACCATATAGTGAATTAGGGTTTCCAATATGCAATGATACATCATTAACAGTTATAGGATTAATATTCATGTAAAATAAAAAGGTAATTGATTATTATTCACATAAATTAAAACATCATGATAAAAAATTACTTGATTCATGATTTATAATGTTCAAAAGTGATATTTACATTAAGAACATAGTGGAATTATCTCAATAGTAGGAAGTGTAATATCTATACTTACCTGAATATATGAAAATATATACTAAAAAATAATATTTAATCATGCCTCAAATGAGAATATGTAAAATTTTAGAAGTATATGATATTTCAACAATTCATACTTATGAAGATGAATGATACCCGGGATGAGGATATGAAGCTATAGAAAAATACAATGAATATTTCAATGTTCAACATAAATGATGATGGGGGAATAATGTTTGGAACATTGATATGTTCTTGTTGATGCTACAACTAATGAGGTATATTTTTATGATGTATGTATCCTATTTTTCGTAACACATCTAGTAATTTCGATGAGGTTTATAGAATTAATGGAAAAATACTATTGGGATATCATGAATTGTTGGATTTTATAATAAATATTTTGATTCCTGGATTTTAAACAATTTAATATATAGTGTTATATGTCTATTGGGATGAGAAAAATATTACCCATACCAGTGTGGATATGATAAAATTTCTTCATGGATTTTATTAAAGGATTAACCATGATTTATAAAAGACATAATTCACTTTGATTTTCCACCTAAAAACATCATAATATTTTTTTCATCAAAGAGGATTTATTACATTACCAACTATCCATGATATAAAATTTTAGTCTTAAATGACCATTAAAACTCCATAGGGTACCTTAATATCCTTTTCAATTAGTTTATAACAATGTTTAGATCAATACCTCCACTGGTAGAGTTCATTATATAACAATCGTTTTTATTCTAGGATTTAAATGGATCTATATGAGTCTATCTATAGGAAAAGTAATATTAATCCAATATAATTAAATGAATATTTAGAGAGTATGATAATAAAAAAATCTCCATGAAATGATAGTAATGTTTAAAACCATTAAAAAATACAATAATTCTTCTAAAATCCAAAAAAAAATATTTTCTTGTAACTGTTGATGATATTTTCGGCATGCAGTGGGAGATAATGTATTCTTAAAAATATCTCCCTAGATTTGTTTTATTTGATTTTGGTAAAAGGGTAAGCAAATCCATTTATATATAAAGCCTAGAAAGATTTATGTTTACATTATATATGTAGTATATTTCTATCAATGTATCCATATATCTCTTGAGTACATTCTATTTTCTATATATCTATTTTTAGGATGTATACAACATAACATTCACCTATACTCAAGACATATTTTGTAATTTTGGAACCTGATTTCCCATTTTGGAACAATCAGTTGAGATTATAGATAGAGAGATAAGGTGATTTGAATAAGAACGCCCATATGAGAAACTTTACATGGTGGAATCACATGTTTTTTTGGAATATACATTCGAACATGGTTATATAAATAGAATAAACAACCCCACATGTTTTTTATATGAGTAATCAAATTTTTTGGGAAGGTTCATTTATGTGGGTTAGAAAGTAATGTGCCACAATTATAAATATAAATTCCTTAAAGAAATATTTTACTAAATATATTCTTTCTCAATAATTGATAATTTAATATCAACCATGATATATTAATAAAATAAAATAAGTAAATATGATCTTAATAATATTATAATTGAATGGGTGGGAATAGATTGAGATAATTGAAGTATGAGATATAAATAGAAATTGGAACCAAATAAATAATGTAGTAAGAGTCTTGCTTATTATTATCATTTTTGAAGCACATAAATAACGTAGTATTATTAATGTTTTCCATAAACTATATAAATTATAAACATAATTAATATTGGCATGGGAGAAATCATATTTCAGATAATATTAAGATAATGGAAATTTATATTAGATCTATTATAGTTATAAGACCACCTGCAACTACAATCACATAACAACTTAAGAATATATTGTATACATTGGTATTAAGGTAATTTATGTAGTATATAGGATAATGTAATCCTATATTTATTAAAAAAATTAATTTTTATTATTATCAAAATCATTGAATCATTTTATAAATAAAAATATAAATGTTGGAAACTATTTCTCAATATTAAATGAACTTATATAAATTTATTTTTTATCCCTATTATAGATTTAATTAGAAAAAATAAACATAATTTTGATATTCAAAATATCAAAATTTGAATATTTTGATGTTTTTTCAACTTTGTGGAAATGTAAATTAGATAAGTAATGGTAAAAATATTGTTTTTCAATATAATGATTAATATCATTTAAGTTAATTTTTCTTCATTGATGGGAATTAAATAAGTTATAATGTATTTCATAATTAGAATTATCAAAATAAATATTATAAAATATGTTCAATTACATTTTTCACATAGAAAATAATTTCATTGATAAATTGTTTTTCATCATGGTATGGGTAACATGTTTAAGGGAGTGGTCAACTTATGTGATAAACCCAAAATTAAAAGTATCAAATTATATAGTTTTATGTATTGATAGGCTTAATCCCCCCAACCAAACCTTGTCATTGAAAATGGGATTATTTAGTTCCATATTCACTTAATAATTATATTTCCCATTAAAATATAGTTAAAAAATTATTATTAGTATATTAAAATGTTTTTATATAGATATAATATCAATTAACAACTTTTCCACTTTTCTATGGAGAAAACAAATGTCATTATTGTTATATGGGGACTACCACCTCCATAAATGATATGTTTTATTTATCATCATCACCAAATATAATTGATTAAAATGGGTATTTAATTGGAAAATATTAGAATTAGAAATTCGATACTATTCTTAAATGATAAATCGGTTTCAGCCTTCATATAGTCACATGGAAAAGAAAATGTTGTTAACATGTTCATGAAGACTACAACATCTATATAAAAATACACATATTTTTCCTTACAATATCATACAGATGATTATATGAATTTTAATAGAAAATAAAACTATTATTACAATTAAAAAATATGTTTCATTATGATTTATATCAATATGTAACCAATTTAAAATATATAAAAATTTCGTTAACAAAATTTACTAAAGATATCTCATAATAGATTAAAATTCATGAATCATTATGTTAAGTCTCAGAGAATTAAATTAAAACTCTATATGTCATTATAATTCATATATTATAATTCTATTTATAATCTAGTAAATATGAACATGTAATCAAAAAATGGGTATCATCATCAGGATTTTCAATTATGCGCATAACAATCTAAATCAATAACATCTGAAAATTAAAATTAATTATCTCTAACAAATTAATTATTTATAAATGAATATGATTGATGAATAATTAGGGTAATAGATATTAATAAAAAGATTAGTTATTTTATTAATATGACTATCCATTTTCTTTATTTGGTAAAATAGATTTTTTGGATGTTTTATGGGTAAAAGGGATGGGGTATGTTTATAAACAATTATTCCCAAATCATATTCTTCGTCCTTTATTATGAGTATAAAATATTATTTGGTTTTAATACATGAAACAATTAGTTGTCCAGAGTGTAAAAATCATGGTTTTGGGGGTTGAATTGACTTTCAAATAACAAATTTAATTAAAAAATATATTAAAAATATCCATTATTTTATAAAAATATCCTAGATAACTAATATTGATGAAATATTTTTTTATATTTTGAAAACGTTACTTAAGGGCTTGGCCACATCCATGTTAAAATAATTTCTAAAACATTTATTTTTGAAATATATATAATCAAATCCCTGAAAATATTCATAAAGGATTACATATCACTATCAAATTATTGATTTCAAATAGAATATTTGAAGGAAGAAATATATTTTCCAAAAAAAATGTAATAAAAAAATTAACACAAAGAGGATATAAGTAATGGGGGTTCAGTATCAATCTAGGAAATAATCCACTCTACTTTATAGTAACACACTATCATACACATTTATTAAATAAAAAACTGATTCACAACCCTGATTAGTTTTTGTAGATACAACTTCATGAAAATAAGTCTGTGATACAAAATAAAAACCTCTATAGTTATTCATACAGTAAGAGGGATATCAGTATCTGAGTATTCTCGTATTTAGTGTAGGATATTTCACTTATGAAATATACAATTATTTAAAGAAACACTAATATGTAAATAAAATATTGAATAAGAAAAAATGAGTAAAAAAATTCTATGTAGTTATTCATTATTCGATCAAGAAAAATATGACTAGTAATAACAAAATTATGCTTTTGAGTGGTCCTTAAATATACCATCGATGACTCATCAGAAAAGAATTATACTAAGATTTAAAAAAAGTATCATGGAGGAACACATTAAATTCATCTATCTAATCAGTATTTCATCAAATTTCCTCTAAAATCAAATTCATTTTCCACGATTTTCTCTAATTCGTAAAATTATAAACATATAAAATTATCAATTGGATAATATTGATAAATAAATACTCATTATGATTTTTTTATATGATATCTTTCATTTTTTTTAATTCTTATTTTAATATATTGAAAATATATTCTTGTAATTTTTTATTATTCTTTATTTCATTAGTTAGTCCTCAAAGCATATAATTTCATAACCTAAATTATTTTGGATTTTGGTAACATTAACTTGTGGTTACTGAATCATGCTATCGGTTTCTTATAATTATATTCTTAAAATCAATTACTTCTAGTTAGTTTCATATAGTCACCAACATTCAGTCACATCTATGAGGTCATTTTTTATGGTTTCTTGATTTCCATTTGCAGCCACTACATTTATTATTGTCGAAGATATAATAAATTACAAAAATTAGTTTTCTATATAAAGGTCAATTGAAGTATTTATGTGTTAGGTTAAAACTGTTGTGAGTTAATTGTAAACACTCTAAGTGGTTAATTAAGAATAAATGTGGCTAATTAACTACTTAAAGAGAATTTCAATTATGATGAACATTAAAATCATCTATAATGTTTTCAATTACACATAAACATATGAACACTTATATACAATCATTTTACCATCACTATTATCGGAGAGTTTTAATCTTTTTTTTCAACTCAATTATTCAATAAATACAAAAAATATATTAATGTTTCAAACAGATGAAATCACATTGCATTGGAATAAAAATAGGTTGTATTATCTTTACAAACAATCTTCACTCACTATTTAGTTCCATAGGGGTGGGTCTTATAGGATCCATGTTTCAAGTTACCTCCTAATAGGATTTCTAAATTTCAAACTAATTATTATTTCCTTTTTATGAGTTTTGATAAACATCATATTAACCTAAATAAGTAAAACATAAACAATATGAACAAACCATGGAATATAATACTAAATTTTATCCATTTAGAATATATTAATTTCTATTTCGAGATTCAAAATAAAATAAATCTATATTTTCATATAAAACATTCCTTAAATGAGAATGAAATGAATTACCCTATCACACCATTATTTATATAGAATAAACTTCTAGAATGAGGAACTATTATATTTTTTTTATTCCAAATCCTCTTATTTTTTTGTAAATATAAATAAATCAAGAATATGGGGGTTTAATGGATTTACCGTAGCACTCGATCTCACTTTATCTCTCCTATATCTATTTCATGGAGGAAAACATGTTGGAAATTTGACATTATAAGACATTTTTATTCCTAAAAAACATATATTGTGATTCAAATGATGGTATGATTGGGTTTTATTTTGAGAGTGAAAGAGAATTGAAAAATAGATATTGAATAGGGAAAATGTCAAGAATATTGGAAACTATAAATGGAATAAAGAATGTCGGGTAATTAAAATTACAATTTGAATTTTATTCAATCATTAACAGGAATAAAATATTAAAAAACTAATCATAATTCCTTCAAAAATATCTAATTAAAATTTAACACATAAATAGTAATGGTTGGATAACTAATAATAATAAAAAACATTCAGTAATATAGATTATTCAAAAATAGTATATTTACCATTTTCCTTTTGGAGTCTTAGAGGGGTCAAGGTTTCATAAATGACAGCATGAACTATTAGTTGTGATTACTTAACTGGCTGTACGAACAAAATATCATGGTTAAATAAAAATAATAGTAGAGAAACCATTATAAATAACATAAATTAAGAAGAATTAGAGTAAAAATATATGCATATAAATGTACAAGAAAAGAAGAAAAATAATATAATAAATATAAAGGTAACATACCTAATGACCGAATTAAGAATAATTAATCATTCCTTAGTCATGTCAGATAAAACTTAATCTCCCTAAATTTAGGTTTTTTATAATGATATTGATAAGTGGTTGTTCTGTGCCAATGAAATCGAGAGAATTAAATAATTTTTGGAAAATATATCACAAACATTAAGCTATTATATAAAGATATTTTGTCCTTGAATAATATTTAATAGTTTTTGAATTATTAATACCAATATTATTTAAGTAATTAACAGGGGATTTTAAAATTGTTAAACATAATCATGTAATGTTTATTTAAACCATAAACTTTTGTGAATAACTTATTTCTAAACGAATTTAATAAAATTCCACAGTTTCTAATGTATATAAATTATTTTTATTACTAAAATAATCAACTATATTATTTCCCATAAGAATAAATTTTTTAGTTGTTATTTTTCAATATATAATACGACCAAAAACTTTTATAATATAATAAATAAATAATTCAAATTAATGTCCTATAAAGTAGAGTAGTCCAAAATATAATTATATTTGATGTTTTTGGAAACAAGATTAACTGTATGTAAAACAGAAAATTTTCGGTTTTATCAACAATAGGTTGACATACAAAAACATAAAAAATTATCAGATCACCGTTATGTTAACTATAGTAAGCTTCCAATCATATCAAACATAATGTTTGTACTCATAGTAGTGTCAAAACCATTAGTTTTTTATATTCTAAGAATGTTTTAAAATATCCATTTTATTTTTTATTTAAAAAAATTCAATATTTATTTTGAATAATATAAAATCTGAGAAATAATTTTAACTAATCCATTAAACACAATTCAAATTTATTTTACATGATTTTATAAAATATTATATTCGTCATGTTTTTTAATTATCAATATATATATATATATATATTATGTAATAGTAAATAATTTAAAATTAATTTAATAAAAAAATTAGGGTAATAAACCCCTTTTGTGGGATCATTTGAAATAAAAAAATTATAAATTTTATCCTATAAACCATTAAGAGCATAATTTAAACAATAAAAAAATTTATAAAAAACAAATGAATTGTTCAAAAAATGTTAATTTTGAAATATAGGAGGATTCTCAACAATAAATAATCCTTAATAATAAAACTATTTATTATTTAACTATGCATATCTCTTTGAAATAGTTTGAAATTGAGATGTTCTTTATATGAAAGCAGTAAACTGATGGCTTCACATCTGGCTAATAGTGAAAATAAATTTTTTTTTCTAATTAGTACCATATTATTAATTATATATTTATTATACCAGTATAAATTTATTTCAAATAAATTTTATAGATTCATCATCATAGATTCTATCTACCCAATAATTTCCAACATATTTTAGAATACTGTCTACAAATTACCAGACATTATTTATGGAATTCACATTCAATTCTTCTATCAAATACTTTACACTAGTTTAATTATTGATTTTCATAATTAATATTGTGTGGTTAAATCTGTCATAAGAAAATGAAATGTTGTTAAATTTGGAATCTTATTGAATCATGGGGTTGATAACCATCATTCACAACTTCTAAAAGAATATATCAGGGATAGTTTCCTAGGGCTCTAATTATAATGTCATGGAATTATAACATTACATAAGATGGAATTTTATTCAAGAAATCAATTCCTTTCACATTGAGAATATTTTAATGTTTAGAGTTTTAGATAATTGGGATATAATACATACATAACATTCCACAATTATATAGAGAGTATAGGGAAAAAATAGTATCCATTTATTCCAAAATATAAAACTCTTCAAAGAAAACATTTTTTCTCTGAAAAATATTAATAACATTTAACTTAGAATCCTTCTTTGTCTAAAACATCCTTAAAACATGGAAAATCATTTAAAAATTTGGTAGGATCACAAATATTTTAGTAATGGATATAAAAAAGGAAATAAAACATTAGTCTGTGAATAGTTATAAAAATATGAAATCATTTTCCAAAATACATACTTAACATCCATATGTACTTACTTTGTGAAACATGAGATTTCCAAAAGATTCCCACAAAACATAAAGAGAATAAATTACATCATAAAGTAATCTTGTGTAATTACATACATAATCGTGTATCCCCCTATGCTACATTAAAATTTATAACCCCCATGACTACCTTATAATGTAACCATCAGAGCTACATTATTCTCTAACATCAATGTTACACATGGAGTAACCATACGGGAAGTCTCCAACAAACACATACCCAATGAATTTGATGGAGATATAGGTTCCATCCTTCATCATTAATAATTCACAATATCCATAACAATATCATAAAACAAGAATAATTTCATAAAAACATTGTTTTTTAATTTTGTAAAATAGAATTTTAAAAGAGGATTTAAAGGAAAAGTCCCTTACAAATATCATATAACTAATGTGTAAAATTAATATAATGATATAAATATGTGTATTAACGATAAATACACATAAATAAAAATAATATAGATTAATTTTCAGAACAAAAATAATCTTAGTACCATATTATTAATGAAGTACAATGTTAACCCAATGAGTGGGAATTGGGTTTTGAATTCGAATACCTCTGATTCATCTTACTTAATTAATGTTTAAAACTATTTTATAATGTTTAAAAGAGTGTTATTAATATCAATAAGAAACATTAGAATGTTTATAACATAATATAGTATCATTTCAGAACTTCAATTGTCTTTTAATCATTAGTATTTTATTCGTTCCATTGTTTTAGTGGAATTGTTTACATGATTTCCATTGATGATTTTTATTTGATTTTCGTATTGTATTGAAATGAAATTCCATAAGTGGAATGAAAATGTATTGATATATTTAAATAATATTAAATTATTCCATAAATCATTTTGGTTCTATTTTACAAGGAAGAATCATTTAGATAAATCTTTTGTGATGTCTGTTTAGATCATTTTTGTAGTTCTCTGACAGTCAAAAACTAGATTCATTATATAACATAATATATATATATATATATGTTAACTGAAAAACATGAATAGAAGAGATATAATACACTTTAAAACCAGTTTCAACCATTAAAATAGTATTATAACATGTTTTGAAGGATGTAATGGAAATTTAAAACACAACATCCATGATTTTAGTAAATCGGCACATCATGGTCAATCATTTTATTTTTAGAATATGGGGGGGGAGGAGAAGAAGTTAATAGATGAATTTATACATAAAAATAATAATTTCAATAATATATAATATTATATATCTTCAATTCCCCATTAATATGGTAGGATAAGAGATTATAAGAAAATAAAAGAATTGAAATAAAATCACATGAAAATAAAAGAAGATTTTTACCTCTTGATATCTTCTCCTTATGATCCACCATAAGGCCTTTTGGTTGGTCCTTTTTTTGAGACCAACTGGTCATTGAAATTAGTAAGAGACTTTGGTAGAGAAAACTTTAAAACATAGAGATGGCTAATGGATTGAGTGGTATGAGAGGAACAGGGGGTGAGAGTTGTATATATAGTGGAGGAGATAAGGGGTTTTTCATTATATTAATATTGAGTTTAATTTTTTTGATAAATTCTATGAATAATCATGATGAATGTGACCCCAAATAGTAATAAGTGCATGTGATTTTGACAAAATAGCCATTTACATCATCCTAGACTTAAGCATGATGTAGAAAGTCATTTATTTAGCAAATTTTGTTAATTACAGTATTTCATAATTCACCAGAAAATTCTTGTTTTTCAAAAAAATAAAAAAATTCACCCGAATTATTTTTTGTTGTTTAGAGTTAAAAAATGATCTCCATTTTTTGAATATATTATTCTAAATATGATTAATTTAATTTTAATATAAAATGATATGTTATTCCAGAAATAATAATTTTAAAACAAGAACAAATTTTATATCATCGTGAAATGTTAATCAAGATCTATGTATCTTAAAACCATATGATAAATAATGTTATAATATTTACTATTCATAAAGATCATATTACTATTCATTTGGATATGTTACTATTCACCAAAAAAATTATCTAGTTCTATTAGACTCTAAATAAGTTTCTAGTAACAACATTAGATGTTCATTTTTATAAATCAAATCATAGAAGAAAAAAAATATTTAATAGATAGACTATAACTCTATTTAAAACCAAGTGACATTATGATGAGACTAAATATTTTATACATTTAATTAAATTTATTTTTAAATATTTAAGGTGATACATTTTACCCACTGTCTGGAAATTGGGTCCTAACAATTTTTTATTTACTTATTATAAATGTGAGGGTACCTTTCCCTCATAGAATTTTTAGATTCCCATGTTGCTTCATCAACCACGTGGTTTCTCAAAAACAACTTTTACCTAGTGTATTGATGTATTTTTTAGTAATGATACTCAAGGATCAAGAATACGACCATGATAATATATATAAAAAAGGTTCTATTCTAGGTAAACTGCTTCTAGTATCATGTCAAAAGATGAATATTGAAAATTAATTCTCAAAAACAAAACAAGAAAAAAATTGTGTACCTGGGATAAACTCAAAATAAAATCTTCTCAGTAGGCAATTTGACCATCTAACTCCAGGATATCATATGTTCCAATGAACTGTGTACATAGATTTCCTTTCTTAATAAGATGTGTAACACATTTCCATAGTGAGATTATAAGAAATACATTATCACCTATCTCAAAAGAAATTTCTTTCCTCCTATTGTCTACATAACGATTCCTCCTACTCTGAGCTTTCCTCGTGTGTTGATGGATCATCATAATTTTCTCAGCCACCTACTCAACTAATTCATTGCTCAACAACTTCTTTTCAACAAATTCATCCCAAAAACCTAGATTTCAACACCACCACCCATACAATGCCTCAAATGGTTAAATCTTTATACTTGAATGATAACAATTTATATATAAAAACTCTATACGAGAATGATATTGATCCCAATTATACTATTTTCCATTGAACAATCTCAAATAATATTCTCCAATGTCTGAATTATTTATTCTAACTACCCATTTGATAGAGGATGCAAATCTATAATGAAATTTAATTTTCTGACCAATGACTTCTTAAGGCCATTTAAAAAATTATATGTTATCCTAGGATCCTGGTCAGATATAATAGAAATAGGGACTACATGTGAACTAAAAATATCTTTGCGGTATAGTCAAGAAAGATTATCCAAGTAAATTATATCTCGATTATGATAGAAATCTCCAGATTAAGTCATTTGGTCAACAATAACCCATATTTCATTCTTACCTCGATAACTATTTGGTAGTTACACAACGAAGTATATAGATATATTTTCCAATTTACACTATAGAATTGGTTAAGGATGATGCATCCCCTTCAGTAACTGCTACTCTGAAATAACTTCTTGACATGTAAAACATTTCATAGTAAAATCTGCAATATATTTTTTCCCTCAATCCCACCACTAAAACTCTCTAAGGACATTATTTATCTGTATTCTGTAAAGATGAACTGAAAACAAACAACTATGATCTTCGCACAATAATTATTTCTTTAGTTAAGAATCACAAGGCACTTCCAATATTTTTAAAAATCTTAAAACACAATCATTATCAATTCTAAATTCAAGAAACATACCCATTTCAACCAATTCTACTATTTGATGTCCCTCATAGTCTTCTTTTTGTGCTTTCCTATGTCATTCTGATAATGAGGACGACACTAAAACCAAAACAAAATATAGGAATTTCTTGCACCAACAACTTATATGCCAAAAGTAACCAAATCATTAATCATGGTATCATGTCCTAACCCTAACATGGTTAATGATTCATGATGTTTTTTACTCATGGAATCCACCAAATTATTTTAATTTCTAGGATGTTAATTGATCGTGCAATCATATTATTTCATTAGTTCATGCTATCTTCTCTGCATCATTTTTAGTTCCTACTGTGTAAATAAAAAACTTATACTTTTATAGTTAGTATATATTTTAAATTTTTCTCAATATAAATGATTCCTCCAATTTTTTAAAGCAGAAACTAAAGCACTTAATTACAAATAAATTGTATGATAATTTAACTTGTTAGGTTATAGTTTTTCTGAAGCATAAGTAATTAGCTGATCATTATACAACAGAACACATCTAGGTCCCTCCAATGAAGCATCATTGTAGATGAAAAAATCGCCATTTTTGGAAGGCAGATCCAAATCTAGAGAATTAACCATTCTTTTCTTCAGTTCGTAGAAAAAAATCACCTACTTCTGTAAAATTTGATATTAACCATTTTTGTGATAACTTTTTTTCCAGGAAAGATAATGGTAAAGAAAATTTAATAAACTGTTGGTAATAACATACTAATCCAAGAAAATAAGAATTTCTATTATATTTATAGTTCTTGGCCAATCACCAAGCACTTTTTTTATAGGATCAATTGTTATTCGATATTTATTTAAAATGTTCCCGAGAGAAAAAAACTACTTTCCAACCAACAATCACACTTGTTAAATTTTCTATATAGTTTATTTTCTTTAATTATTTAACAACAACCATTATATATTTTTCCTGCTCCTATGAAATTTTCTAAAATTCTATAATGTCATAAATAAACAAAAAAACATATCCATTAACTCATGAAATAGTCTATTCATCTAATCCATGAATAAAGTGGGAGAATTAGTTAACCCAAACAACATAACAAAAAAATTCATTATTCCCATATATATTATAGAACATAGTCTTCGGGATGTCTACTTCCTTTACTTTCAACTGGTGGTACCCCATCCTCAGGTCAACCTTCAAAAAATACTTTCATACCTGGAGCTTATCAAACATGTCATCAATATGAGGAAAAACATATATGTATTTAACAGTGATGTTATTCAAGGATTAATAACCAATTAAATGTCTCATAAAACCATATTTCTTTTTAATAAAAAAATAGGAGCACCCCATAGGGAAGTTCATGGAAGAATGAATCCTTTATCAAGAAACTCTTGTTAAAGATATTACAATTAAATAAGTTCAATTAAGCACATTTGATAAGGGGGTTTTGAAATTGGCATAACATCTGGAACTAAGATAATTATTATTTCATCCCCATGATAATGTATGACACCGGGTAACTCATCCAAAAAAACATCAAGATATTTATATACCACAATAACATCATTAAAATAAATAGTTCAATTTTTTTCAAAAATATTAGCAGGATAACATTCATTTACATCTTTCAATATTTTACCCACTTCCTCATATGTTATCAATTGTATGGAATCATTCATGTATACCAACAGAAACACTTTCTGAAAAGCAACTTCTTTAGATCCACAATCAATCTTATAATGATAAACAAAATTCTAACCATACCCATAATGACATTAAACACTACTAAGAGTAAAACAAAAAGGTTTGATGGTAAATTATCTCCACATACCATAAAATAAAGATTATTATAATTCCACATTTCTATAAAATTTACCATAGTGTTTCAACAATAAGTTATGGTTTTATTTCTTGAGGTGACATTTCCAAATTAAAGAAAACTTTTTATAAATAAATGAATGTATAGACCTCGTATAAAAAAATTATAAAAATATGAGTTAACTAAAAGTTACCTTAGATAACTTCATTAGATGGACCGATATATATTGACATAGTCACAAAGGATCTCACTACAACTTTTTTGATTATATTTTATCACTTTTTATCACTCGAATCAGCCTTTGGCTAGGCATTTGCATGATAACCCATCTCACCAAATTTAAAAAACTGTGTAGTTTTCTTATCAGGATTATTCATAGGATTATAATCATTATAATAAAAGGATATATGTCCAAACTTACCACATTGAATACACATTCCCGTTTTCATGAGGAATTCCCCAGGGTTATTTTTTCCACACTTTTCAAAAACGAGAAACTAGACTTTCTTACCAAAAGATTTCATTGATTGATTCTTAACCATTTTTTTCCATCTGTACCTCTTCATCTTATTATTCAAGAATTGCATTTAATCATAAAAGAACTCTATTTTTATCCTCTTAGAATATCTGGAAGATTTTGCATAACTTTTGACTTAACGGGAAGACAACGTCCTTCGATATCTAAGCTTCATTCCTGAGTAAAAATGTTTTATTTTTCTATCATGATCCAGAATTAGATTTGATTAATACCTCATAATTCATGTGAAAATCTCTTCTTACATGACCACATAATCTTCATCCTTCTCCAATTCATGTAATTGCATCTCCAACCTAAGTCGAACTACATTTGGAAAATTTATTTCAAGGAAAATAAAAGTAAATTGATCTCACTTTATGGATTCAATCTCTTATCTTCCCCAATATTATTGAATATTGACCATTAATGATCACCTTCACCTCTAAAACAATAAATTGAAAGACCTAATTTTCTATTATAAAAAAAACTAGAACATTGAATATCATTTAAAATGATTTAATCTATTCTTTAGCCACTACTGTGTCAGAAGATCCACTGAATGATGGTGGGAGTTTCCACATAAAATGACATGTTATCCTAATGTTTCTTGGTGGAAGCTCTGGATTTTCTCTTGAATGGATGCCATAACCATTTAATTCTTATCCTAACTGAACCATTATTTTCACAAACTGATCAATTCTAATATGTATCATTCCATACTACAAATTCAGAAGGATATCTTTCTGTCGGTGCCTTTCACTTCATCTTTTCTATTTCTTCCACAGAAAACATTTCTAAAGCAATATATCATAGACAAAGAAACATGGTAGTCTTTATATTCAATAACATTTAAAATTAACCATATAGTAAAAATCATATATAGTATTCTTTTTTACATCATCAAAATACTGAAAGGTTATCTAAACCATCCTCAGATACCAACTATAATGACATAGCCTTATTACACACCACTAAAAATTTCACATATCCAAACAGTTTCAAACCGTTGGGAAAGGGCCCGACACCATTTGGATAGTCTTTTCCAATAGATTCTAGAACCGTTGGTGTGTTAGCCGTGGAAGTATCTCTATGCCAATGGTTTATTAGCAACTTTCTGTATTGGATTTCTGAATGTAATATATGCCAACGGTTTAAGTAAAACCGTTGGTATATATGTCTACCACATATTCCAACAGTTCAATAAAACCGTTGGAATATCTGTATACCGATGATTTTTGAACCGTTGGTATACATGATGTATTTGTTTTTTCCAACGGATTCATAAACATTTGGGATATATATTGTCAAATATAATCTCTACCAATTGTTCTTGGAAACCGTTGGTATACAGTTGCTACCACTTAATGCTCACAGCAGCCTAAATCCCTCCTGGCCTGCCTACATCTCTCCCAGCAGCCTGCATCCGCTTGCATCCCACCCTTCAGCATGTCTATATCCCTCCCAGCAGCCTGTATCCTTCCCAATAGCCTACCTCCATCCCTCCCAACAGACTTCCTGCATCCCTCCTAGTAGCCTGCATCTGCCTGCATCCCTCCCAGCAGCCTACCTGCATCCCTCCCAGCATCCTGCCTACAATCATCCCATTAGCCTACCTGCAACCCTATGAAATTACTGACAATACACCACTGTTGCATGTATCCCTCTACAATTACCAATATAAATACACCCCAGTTTTCAAAATAGATCCAATCTATACCCCACTGATATATGTGTATATATGTATCCCTCTACAATTAATTTGAACCACTATATAAATTATGATATATTTATCTACTTATGAATTCCCAATGCACAATTACCACATTAATAATAATTGATAGAGAATATTTATATAGTATTTTTACATGGTTTCATCCCAATGTGGGTATTTATTCCTTGGTTTGATCGGGTATTGTATATGAATCATATATCCCCTTAATCTAATAGGTGAATACAAGTGGGTTATCTCCCAAAAACACTCTACTATCTACCGATATTTTTACGGAATCCTGATTAATTTACAGTTTCTAAATTGCGCTCATTATACTTGATACAGCTAGTTTATAATGGATCCTTCCTACAAACTATTGAACAATATTTTCATACAAAACAGAATAAGTGAATAATATACAAAAAGTAACACAATACAACATTAACCTATTAACCTGCATACTACATACCGATTTTTATATGAATTAAATTCATCCAACACATAATTCCAACATAAATCTGGATACCTTCAATTATTTATTTCATTACCATCTATACACATAAAGAATTAACACATAATTCATAAGGTAATTACAAAAAGTATACATGTACCATAAGTATACCCCTAGAATACTAACACATAATTTATAAGTTAAATGAATACATAAAGAATTTAATTTAGAATTTAAGGGTTTAGGGGGATATTCAGGGGTTTGGGATGGTTGTATAAGGGGGTGGGGTGTCTAGGGGGTGGTGGTGTCTGGGGGGATGAGGGCTATCTAGGGGAGTGGGAGAGTTGTCAAGGGTGGTGGGGGGGGGGGTTCCATGGGGGTGTCCGGGGGCTGACAAGGGGGCTGTCTAGGGGGGTGGGGTGGTGTCTAGGGGTTGGGGTGTCTAGGGGTGGGGGGGGGGTTCAAGGAGGGTGGTGTCCAGGGGGTGAGGATGTCCGAGGTTGTGGGGGGCTGTCTAGGGGGGTTGGGGGTGTTTGGGGGGGCGATGAGGCTATCCATGGGGGGTGTCCAGGAGATGGGGTGGTGTCTAGGGGGTTGGGGGGATTTTAAGAAGGTGGGTGTCTAGGGGGTGTGGGTGTCTCGGGGTGGGGTGATGTCCAGGGGTGGGGGCGGTCTAGGTGTTGGGGGGATTTCCAAGGGGGTGGGGTGGTGTCCAAGGGGGTGGGGGCTATCCATGGGGGTGGGAATGTCTAGGGGGTGGGGCAGTCCATTGGGGTGGTGGGGCTTTCTAGGGGGTCGGCGGTGTCAAGGAGGTGGGTGGGGATGTCCACGGTGGGGGGGGGATGGCTAGGTGTGGTAGGCGGTGTCTACGGGGGCGGGTGGGGCTGTTCAGGGGGTATGGGGTGTCCATGGGGGTAGGGGTGTCCAGGGGTGGGCATGATATCCCTGGGGGTGGGGGCTTTCCACAGGGGGTGGGCGAGGCAATCCAGGGGTTACGGGGTTTCCAGGGGTGGGCGAGGCAGTTCGGGGGTTATGGGGTGTGCAGGGGATGAGGGTTGTTCACATAGGAAGGAGCTATCCATGGGGTGGGTAGGCTGTCCACGGGGGTGGAGGGGCTATCCAGGGGGTACAGGGTATCCATGGATACTACATAAGGGCCTCCCTCCCAATTAACTATGGGTGTGTAATGTATCAAAAACGTTATCTAGGTATCATACATTGAATTCCGACCGGAATGAGAACCACCGCGGGGTGTCTTCCTAGAGCAATGATAAATAATGGCATCATCGCAGTGTGACCGCGGTGTGATCATAGCGTGTTGGCCTGGTCTAGTGACATCCATGAGGCAGCATCTTTCGGCCAAGGGCGAAGGGAGTGGGAGGAGGCAGGGTAACATTCTAGCTGTCACCCCACTGGTAGAAATTGTGATTAGTCAGTCTCAACATTGATCACAGGACTCATGGAATACTATCACAGCGCTGATAAAAAGTATCTATTTATAATGTACATTCAGATCCAATACATTAAAAGACTCTAATTATGATTTATTAATATCCCACTAAAACAGTGAAAATAATTAACACTATCCCTTTTTCTAATGGAATTGAAAAATTTTCCGAAAATCGGTTATCATTTTAAATGAAAATCATTTTAGAAACATTTCCAAAAAAAATATAATTATAAAAGTATTGTCAAGTATTTTATTGTCCAACATTTTCTATGATGTCCATCGAGCACTTTGACGATCCTTGTAGAATATAAATAGCAAGCTTCATCCTCATCTCCAATGTTGTCAACATGTGAATAAATATTCTCATTAGAGACTTGATGAAGAGATTAGCTACCTAGGGGCCTCCCTCCCCATTAACTATAGGTGGGTAATGTATCTATAACTTTATCTAGGTATCATACATCAAATTCCTAAAGGACTATAAACCGTCGTGGGGTATAATCATGGAGAAGGACCAAATCACGGCGTGACAGTGGGGTGACCGCAGCGTGTTGGCCCAGTCCAGTGACATCTATAGGGCAGCATCTTCAGGACATGAGTGAAGGGAGCGGGAGGAGGCGGGGAAAAATTCCGGTAATCACCCCACCAGTAGAAATTGTGATTATTCAGTATCAACATTGATCAAAAGACTCATGGAATATAATCACAGAGCTAATCAAAAGAATGTATTTTAAAATTACATTTGTATTTAATCCATTAAAATATTATAATTATGCTTTATTAATATCTCTTTAAAACATTGAAAAAAATAAACACTATCAATTTTTCTAATGGAATTGATAAAATTTCCAAAAATAGGTTTTCATTTTAAAACAAAAACATTTTAGACACTTTTTATAAATACAAATATCACCATAAAAGTATTCTCAAGTATTCTAATTGTCCAACATTTACTATGATGTCCTTAGAGCACATAGATGGTCCTTGTAGAATACATGTAGTAGGATTTACCCTCATCTTCAATGTTGTCTATTGGTGACTAAATATTTTCATGAGAGACTCAATATAGAGAACTTCTAGCTTAGTGCCTCCATCACAATTATCTATAGGAGGGTAATGTATATAAAAATTTATCTAGGTATCATAAATTGAATTCCGACAGGACTTTGAACCACCGCAGGGTGTCATCCTAAAGCTGAGCCAAATCATGGTGTGACCGCAGCATAACCATGGTGTGACTGCGGCCTGACTGCAGCGTGATCATGGAATGTTGGCCAGGTCTAGTGACATTCGCGGGGAAGCTCTTCCGGCACGGATTGAAGGGAGCGGGAGGAGGTCGGACAACATTCTGGTCATCACCCCGCCGACAGAAATTGTGATTACTCAGTCTCAAAATTGATCACAAGACTCATGGAATACTATGATAGTTCTTATCAAAATAATCTATTTTAAAAGTAAATTAGGCTTCAATACATTTAACTATTCTCATTATGAATTATTAATGTCACTTTAAAACCTTAAAAATAATTATAAATGTCCTTTTTTTCTAATGGAATTAAAAATTTCCAAAAAATAGGTTGTCATTTAAAAAAACATTTTAGAAACTTTTAAAATAAAGATATCATTATAAAATAATTATCAAGTCTTCTTATTGTTCAAAATATACAATTACGTCCCTTGAGCACTTATATGGTCTTTGTAGAATACATGTTGCAAGCGTCACCCTCATATCCAACGTTGTCTATAGGTGACTACATATTTTCATGAGAGGCACAATCTAGAGATTTTCAACCTGAGGGAATCCCTCCCCATTGACTATTGGGGTGTAATGTATCTAAAACTATTTCTAGGTATCATACGTCGAATTAAAATAGGATTGCGAACCGTCACAGGGTGTCCCCTAGAGTAGGGTGAAATCACGGTGTGACCATGGCGTAACCGCGGCGTGATGGAAGCATGACCGCGACATGACCGCAGTGTGTTGGCCCTGTCCAGCGACATCCGCAGGGCAGCATCTTCTGTCCAAGAGCGAAGGGAGTGGTGGGAGGCTGGGTAACATTCTGGTCGTCGCCCCGCCGGCAGAAATTGTTTTTAGTTAGTCTCAACATTGATCACATGACTCCTGGAACACTATCACATAGCTGATCAAAAGCATCTATTTATAAAGTACATTCAGATTAAATCCTTTAAAAGATACTCATTATGGTTTATTAAGATCACTTTAAAACCATGAAAATAATTAACACTATATTGTTTTCTGACAAAATTGAAAAAATTTCCAAACATCGGTTATCATTTTAAATCAAAAACATTTTAGACCCATTTCCAAATATAAATATCATTATAAAAGTATTATCATGTATTATTATTGTCCAACATTTACTATCATGTCCCTTGAGCACTTAGATGGTCCTTGTATAATAATAGTAGCAAGCTTCACCCTCATCTCTAATGTTTTCTACATGTGACTAAATATTTTCATGAGAGACCGAATGTAAATATTTTCTACCTGAGGGCCTCCCTCCCCATTAACTATTTGAAGGTAATGTATCTAAAACTCTATCATGGTATCATAAATCGAATTCTAACATCATTGAAAACTGTTTCGTAATGTCATCCTGGAACAGAGACAAATCATGGCGTGACCACGGCGTGACCACAGTGTGACCGTGTCGTGACCACGGCCTGACCGCAGTGTGACTGCGGCGTGTCTACGGTGTGACCGCGGCGTGAACACAACATGGTGCCCGGTCCAGTGACATCCGCAGGGCATCATCTTCCAGCTAGGATCGAAGGGAGCAGGGGGAGGCCGGGAAACATTCCAGCCATTCCCCTGCCCTTAGAAATTGTGATTAGTCAATCTCAACATTGATCACAATAATCATAGAATACTATCCCAATGTTGATCATCCATAAAATTCCCCATTGTTGTAGAAATCTAAAATAATAGTATATGAGGTGTGTGTTGTTTACTGTTCTCACACAGAAAAAAAAATGTTGAAGCACTTTATCTACAAGGGTTAAAACACTCATCAGATCATAGGGATCATAAAAATATCAAAATTTGAAGGACAAGTACAATATAGAAAACCATACATAAATAGTTTCATCGACTCTGTTGAGAAAGTTAATTAATCATATTTTAGTAGAAAATATTTTATTATTATTTTTAAAAATCATGTTATATAATTTCATATGAAATTAATGAATCCCTAAAATAGAAAAATTATGATAGGACTCCACTCTTATAGAAATTGAAACCAAGTGGTCATGTCATGATGTGGGAAGGAATAATGATCATATAGAGTTTTATGTATCATTTAAATTTTATTCTACTTACCAATGTCTATACTAGATATCAAAATTTTTATTACTCATTATACATGATTCCAAATAAATCCTATGTAATTGTCTTTCACATTATAGAAACTGATCTTTTGTTATAAAAAACATACTCTTGATTTGAGATTGTGGTATGATAAAAATATATTTTTTATATTCGTTATTTTTCAAAGTTGTAATAAATAGTTGAAACTACTGATTTAGAGTCAAATTATGCTGGTGTATTACTTATCAATGGTATATGAAATTCTTGGAACTCTAATAATAAAACATCAGTCACCTTGAGAAAAAAATAATTTGAGTATGTTTTAATATATTAGGATGAAACACAAATTTTATGGGAGAATTCGAATATGTAAAAAATTATATGTGCATCAAGGACATGGAAGCACCCCAAATGGTGTAAAGATAAAGCT
Source organism: Viscum album (assembly GCA_963277665.1). Taxonomy (NCBI): domain Eukaryota; kingdom Viridiplantae; phylum Streptophyta; class Magnoliopsida; order Santalales; family Viscaceae; genus Viscum; species Viscum album. Next base: position 69,055 of record CAUJRU010000090.1, read on the forward strand.
AATGGTGGGGAGAACTATAATCCTAACAGGTGTTAAACAAATACACCATCAGTGTTTTTAGATATATAGGCTCGGGTAATCACCCAATGGGGTGGCCAAGAGGCTAGGCAAACACCCGAAATGGGTTTCTCCATTAGATAAAGTCACAACAGATATTATAGAACAAATAAACTATTTAATATGTTATAACAAGGGATCGTCATATGGTTTTAGTGAGTGGCACAATGACGCAACGTCTAAAGGTAAACGAAATGACAGAAAATAATCATACACCCTAAACAAACCATTTACAAATTCATTCACTTCACTAAAACATAGATATTTCTTTTATAATATTCAAATGGTGAAAAGGAATGTGTCATGATCAAGAAAAATGCCTACTCAGGCAATTTCATTTGATCTAAATGAGTATTATAGGATAATTTATATTATTCAAAGAAAAAAAAACTAACATGCCACAAAACAAACACCAATAAGAGAGATATGGAAAACTCAAACCAAATCTAAATATGATACAAATAACCATCACTACACATTAGTTTAGAAGACAGCGCACCTCCGTTGGATGGTTTTATTATGAAATCATGGCATGGATTTATGACATAATTCATTTAATTATATTTAATATTTATTCTAAAACTCATTCATCAAAAATAAAATTCAATAACTTATGCTACTATATCAACATAACTATCAATGTTAGTTGTCGTGGATATCACACGTCCATTAGAGGGGTTTTATTTTAAAAACATGAATTTATTTATCAAATGAAACAGTTATATGAAAGAACAATTATTTATGATATGAAAATCAATATAATTAAGCAGAATTAAGAACGAAGTTAAATTCAATTTAAAGCATTCTTGATTTAAAGAGGCTAGGAGAGGGACCCTAACTCAAGTTAGAACCAAGCCATCCACTTTGGCTCCTGGAACATTCTAACTAAAAGCTGTTGATCACCCACTAGGTATATGCACCTTCACACACATCCAAGGACACCTAGCCCCTATGCACACACCCACTTGGCAATGAGCATGTGCAAGGGGATCCTTGTACATTTCCTTATATGCATATACCAGTATCCACTCATCTGCGTATACATACATACATACATATATATACATGGGCACATCCTGCCCCATACGTGCATAATCACTACCATGGGTGACTATACATGTAAAGGGGGAACCCACACACATATACTTACTTATTGATGTACATGCAGGAGAGTGGTCATTGACTTGGAAACTCCAAACCAAGGATCCTGGATCAATGCACTACAAAAAAAGATATTAGGAACCTTAAAACAAAAAATGGACTCTAAATAACCAGTGAGAAACCAACAAACGACATTAAAGCCTTACCTAGATTTCCAGTGGAGAACCAAATCCACCCGAATCAACAAGAAATGATCTAACACCCTAAATAAAACATTATATTGAGTTAAAAACACTGAAATCCCCAAATACATGAGGTACGAGACAAGTAGTAACCATAACATCTTACCTCAGATCCATGTCGGTGGACTGAATAAATTTGAACCTCTTCTGGCCCCTTCGTAGAATATAACTACTCTTTGTCCATAGAAAGTAGTAAAAGAACTATGTGGACAATGTGATAAAGAAAATAAAATAAAAACTAAACTAAGACCTACCTGTATCCTGTTACTACACACATCACCGCCCAACATATAAGAACCACAACACCCAATGGGTCAAATCATGTTTCTCCAAGAAAGGGGAAACATATCCTTGATTCAAAATAATAATATCAAATAGTACATTCTTATTAATAAACAATGGTTCTTCTTATTAATGGTATATAATCACTTTGGTTCGAGTTTCAACATAATTTGATTTTTTTATACGAGTTTGTCTGGGACATTTTCATTAGATTTACATTGTCTTGTTTTTGTTTATATTTCTGGGACAATTTCCTTCTTTTGGGTTCTATTCGATCATGTAATTAGTCTTATTCGTGAAATTCATAGCTAATATAGATTTTTCATTGGAACATAAATCACCAAAATCACCAAATTAAATTGGTCCAAACAGAGAGGTAATATTAAAACAACCTCAAATCCACTAAAACACCCCCACCCACCCCCATGGACTCCCCCACCCCCTACAAAGCCCCCTCAATCCCCTAGAGAGCCCACCACCCCCCTGGACACCACCCCACCACCTGGACACCCCCACCCCCTTAACAACGCACCCCAATGGATATCCCCCCACCCACCTGGACACCCACAACCCCCTTGGACATCCCACCAACCCCCTGGACAGATCCCCCCCACCCCCACACACCCCGGACACCACCCACCCCCTGAACAGCCCCCTAGACACCCCCACAGATAGCCCCCCCACCCCCTGAACACCCCCACCCCCTGTACACCCCCACCCCCATAGACAGCCCCCTGGACAGCCCCCCCCCCCACCCCCACCCCAACCCCCTTGGACTACCCCCAACCCCCGTGGACACCCACCCCCCATGGACAACCCCTGGACACCCCTCCCCCAACCTAGACACCCACACCCACCTTGACACCCCCCACCAACCTGGACACCCCAAACTCTTTGGATAGCCCCCAACCCCCTGGACATCCCCCACCCCTGGAAACCACCCCACCCCCTGAACACCCCCACCCCCTGGACAGCCCCCCCCCCTCTAGGAATCCCCTACCATCTTGGACAACCCCCAACCCCTGGACATCCCCCACACATGGACACCCCCACCCCTAGACAACCCTCACCCCCCTAAACATAAACATGTCTAGAATATTGGAAATAAGAAAGCGTAATAAAAATCAAACAGTTTTGAGCTACAACGAAAATTTCTTCTTTAGAAAAAATCCTCAATCAGTGTTCTAACATAGATGTTAATAAAGCCACCTTTTTACCATAGTTTTTCATATAAAAAACACTCCATTAGAAATGTCACATAACTCACACATCACATATATATATTCTTTTAAGGAAAATACTTTTCCCAAATGAATCCTTCATATAGTGTTGTTATTCCATTGTGAAAATTAACATGGAAAAAATAAGAAAATACATTCTTATTAATAAAATGTATAGAAAAGTTTCAACACATTTCCAATTAGTTAATTCAATATTTATAGAGAAACTTTCCCCTAGATAACACTTTATAATTTGATAAAATATAGTTACCCATTCAATTGTATGCAAATATAAAAAGAACAACACATTTATACACAAACCAATTTCCCTTCACATGCATCATGTACAAATTAAAACAGTATGCATTTGATAACATTTTCATTTTCAAATTATAATACTCCATTCACATGAAAACGAAATCTACAAAGCATCAGTGGTATTAATAACCCCTCACATAAAATATTCTTAAAATATTACATAGAATATGATATTCTTTATGAAACTAGAATCACATCATAACATAAATCGCAAAGAAATAATGTTCTCATGGTATCTTCTATGTGAAGTTCCAATTATTTATATCTACAAAAACTACAGTAATAACTATTTTTATGTTATGAGAGAACCAAAATCAATGATATATCACATATGAATGAAAAAATATGAAAAGATAAAAAATGAATCAACAAAACTCAAACTAAACAATAAATAAATTAATCATACCAGAAGAAGATTTTTGAATTACTGCTAAAAAATAATAGAAACGTAGAAGGGGATGTTCGACCATAGGTGATCCTCAACCTAGGCGCGATGCCCAACCAACAGATGGGTTGCTTGACCTTCTCAACCTTGGGGGATTCACGTCGGGTGAGGGAATGATCGACCTTGGGGGATTAGTGTCGGGTGTGGGAAATCTTGACCTTAGGGGGGGGGGATGTGCGACTTGGAGGGGATGCTCTACTAGATGAGGATGAGGAGTGGGATGCATGAGTGACGGTGAGTAGCGAGTGGAAAGAAGCGGGAAGTGAGCAGCGAGGGGGAGTTTGAATGGGAGAAGGGGAGTGTGCAGTGAGGGGGAGTCAGAATGGGAGCGACGGCGAGGGGGAGTCGGGATGGGAGAAATGGTAAGGGGGGATTCGGGATGGAGAGGAGAATTTCATGATGGGGAAGTGGGGGCACAATGCGAGGGTAAGTCGGGATGGGAAGAGGGTTCCATTTTAGGTAGGTTTATCCGAACGGTTCATAATAACTGTTGGCTATTGAGCCGGTTCTTTCCAACGGTTCAATAAAACTGTTGGCAAAACTGACTTATAGTAATGTATACCAAAAATTTCACAGACCTGTTGTTATAGAGTCTTTATTCCAATAGTTTTTTACAAATCGTTGGAAAATAACTGTTTATATATGTGGGATTTCCACCTGTGACATTACATAATTTTGTAATTTAGTCAAGAATACACTTCTTTTACATTAAGGATCTTTTCATGTTTACAGTTTTAGAGATTTAGGATATGATAAAAACATAACATTCCACAATTATATATAGAGGATACCATAAAAATATTATCCATTTCTTCAAAAATATAAAACTTCTCAAATAAAACAAGTTTTATTTGAATATTCTTCATAACATTTTACTTGGCTTCATTAGCTGAATTACAGATCCTTATATCCAGTGAAAATCATTTAAAAATTTTTGATGAGAACAAAAGTCTCAATAATGGATATAAATATATGAAAATTTTTTTTATCATGAATACTTTGAAATGTGTGAAATAATTTTCAAAAAGAAATACTTCTCAACCATATATACATACTTTGTAAAACAATAGATTTCCAAGAAATTTCCATAAAAAAACATAAATATCAAAAATATAACCATAATGGTGTATTGGGTAATTACATGAATAATTTTATAACTGTCTTGACTACGTTATAATTTCTGACCCTCGTGACTACATTAAAATGTAATCATCAAGACTACCATATCATGTAACTAGCACAATTGCACTTGGAGTAAGCATTAAACCGACCTCCAACATACATATACCCAATTTATTTGAGGGAGATATAGGTACCACCCTTCATCATAAATAATTCCCAAGAACCTGAACGTAATCATTAAAACATGAGTAATTTTATAAAAACATTTTTTTGAAAATTTTAAAATATGTTTTTAAAAGAGTGTTATAACGAAATATTCTTTAAAAATTACATATAATTGATTTTTCAAATAAATATAACGAGAGGAATATGTTTATAAATTATAAATACACGATATAAAAAATCATAACAGAAATAATAATTTTACCATATAATTGATGATATGAAAGATTAACCCAAAGAATGGGAATTGGGTTACGAATTCCCTTACCTTGGGTTCGTCTAACATCAAACACGTTTAAACCTATTATATAATAGTTAAAGGATTGTTATTAATATCTTGAATAAACATATTAATGTTTTTGAAACCTTATATTGTCATTTCATAAGATTATTTCAGCCATTAATTATTACTATTTTGTTCTCTCCACAATTTCGGGTGCATTCCTTACTTGATTTCCATGGCCGGTTTGTATTTTATTTACATGAAATGGGTAAATGAAACTCCAGAAGTTTAATGAAATGGTATTCATATGTTTAAATAATATTAAATGATTATATAAATGATTTTGGTAATATTTTATGAGGATAATTCATTAGATAAATCTTTAGTGATATCTGTTTAGATCCGTTTTGCGGTTTTTCGATAATCCCATACTAGTTTCATTATATAAATAAATATTATGTATATATATTAACTCCAAAACATGAAAGAGGATATATAATATATTTTAAAATATTTTTCAACAAATAAAATGGTTTTATAACTAGTTTTGGTGGATGTAATGGAAATTGAAAACCCATCATCCTTGAGTTTGGTAAATCGGCATATCACGGGTGGCGTTTTATTTTTAGGATATAAGGGGGGAAGGATAAGATGAAAATTGATACATTTTTCCATGAAAATGGAAAAATTCATAATATATAAGATTTTTGATCATTCATTCCACTTGGATAAGGAGAGGAGAAGAGAGTTATAAAAAAGAAAATATTTTAACCACATGAAAATATAAGAGGATTTTTACCTCTTGATCTCTACTAATTATGATCCTCCTTAAAGCATTTTATTTTGGTGTTTTTAAGAGACAAGTAGGACTTGGACGTGGGCAAGAGCCTTGGGATGATTATTTTGAAGAATATAGACAATGTTTAATGACTTAGTGGTGTGGGAGGAAGAGGGGGTGAGGGTAGTATTTATAGTGAAGGATAGTAGGGGTTTTACATTATTTTAGTCAATAGATTAATATTTTTTCGAAGGACAATAAATAGTTTTGATTATTGTGACCCATAATAGTAATAATTTCATGTGAGTTCAGATCAACGGTAATTTAAATCATCTCTAACTGATTTGATATCACTATGATATACTAATTGATATCACTTTATATTATAATATTAAAGAAAATTAATAATAATTTTTATTCAGAATTATCAGATTACAATTTAGATTACTATTCATAATTGTGTTTTACAATTCCCAAAAAAGAAGTTAGTTCTTTTAGCCTCCAAATAACTTATTGATCTTAGCCATAGATGTCTGTTTTTCGAAATTTAAATAATAGAAGCCGAAAAAATTAAGTTTAACAGCTAATTTATTAATAACTCATTCAAAAATGAAATAATTTATATAATTGGTTTTCCATGCATTTCAGTAAATATATTTGTAAAACCTTGGGGTGTTACACTAATAGTACTGAGTAATGAAGTACATAGTTCTCCTAAGTCAACCCCTTGTTAATGAAGTATATTTTGGTCTTTTCTAGAGAAAAATTAGTTAAAGTAGAATAATATCATATAATTTGGAGGTATTATTGATTTTAAAATTTGACCTATAATCCCCAATATTTCCTAAATCATGTTTGTGTTCTTTTGGATCTATAATTTGAAAATTGACATGAACAATTTCTTACACATGTATAGATTTCATGTTAAATAATTTATATAATTTCACAGTGGTTAGCTAACTAAAAAAATTACTTCATAGAATATAAGTGAATTATTTTCCAAATTATAAATTTTTAAAATTTACACATGTTATTTAAAAACAAAAAATAATTTACATTTGGGTATCTACCATTCATGTATTTGTAAAGTGTATTTTCAATTATATGACTAATCTAAAGACTATAAATTGATTAATAACATATGTTAATAGATTCATCCCAAAAATAGATAGGAAACTCATATTCACTTATCATATTTTTGATCATTTCATGAAGAGTCTTATTTCACTTATTAATATTACTATCTTGTTGATGTGTTTGAGGTGTATAGTAATTTTGAAAATATAAAGGTTGTGAGTAGTGAGATTTAAACTCTTATATATATATATATATATGAGTAGGTTTTTTTTAATAATCCACCACCAAGGGGTCACAAGTGTCAAGGCTCCTCACAGTGGCCTCAAATAATGAAGTCCAAGGGAATCCCCTCTAATAAAATTGCCCCCCTCGGGTTGGGGGATGTAACATTATGAATGAGTGTGGGAACATGACCAAAAACCTCGAGGGAAGTGTGGTGGTCTGCAACTAATTTCCCTCCAGCCACAAGAGCACCACATTGGTGGTATTGATAAGTTTTCTCAGGCGCTTTCGGATGGTATATGTGATTGACTAGGTGGATGGAAAATGGACTTTAAGGACATTATAAAGAATATGGGAGTTGGATTAGACTTATTGAAGATCAATTTCTTTCTGGTTGCATCTGCTAATACCTTGAAGGAGGGCCCTTGCTTCTGCCAGAATGGATGATCCACTGCCCAAGTGGGCTGAAAATGCTATGATCACTGACCCCTTATCATCCCACACAACACCTCCACCGTGCATGACCCCCATGATGCACGAACCATCAATGTTAATTTTATGACCCCAGTAAGGGGGTACCAACATACCCAGTGGACGATTGCAATTTCAGTATCATTTTTGGTAGCGTTGGAGGCTCTATAAATAAGGCTGAGGGAGGGATCCACCCACTATTTGCAGAGATGCAGGGAGAGGTCTAGAGGAATTGTTCTGGTCTTGAGGATGATGTAAGGGCTGAATGAGAGGACCAAATATTACCTCTCCATGTTTCTAGAATATCAGATGCTCTAGAATCCAACACGAAAAATTGTGGGGTGATCCTCCTTCTCTAGACCCCTCTCTCCTGAATCGTGAAACCATATCAGCAAGAAAGGGAGGCCTGCAATGCTACTATCTGTGGGGGTCGAAGACTCTCCAAGAGTGCTCCACATCGCACTCCCCCATTCATCCTGAATGAAAAGATAATCAGCGGATTCTTATTTACTGTTCTTATAGTAGCGACAGCATGAAACCAATGAGATCCCTCATCATTTAATATATTTTTTCATTGTAATTTCTATGATTTTGATTCTCTATGATAGGAAATTTATCTTTGAGTGAATGGATTTGACCAGAGTACCTCTTTCCAACTGTTGGTGCTGTTATGGGGGCTAAGGGTTCGAACACAACCACGAGAGTTGAAAGCCCATGTAGTTAATGGGATGAAAATGAATTGGTTGGGCACCGAGGATAATTCAATTAGGTTGAAGATGGCCTTCTAATATTCGTCCACCACCACATGAATGAAGTCAGGGTAGCGACTGGCCACCCTGAAGGAGATGGCAGGAGATGGGTATCCTAGAAACCTGATAACCTCCCCAACCTAGTTGTGCTTCTAGAAATGGATATCTCCATTCCCCACCAGCCATCGTGAGTGAGGTTGTAGATGAAGGATGAGGGGAAACACACTGTACCAGAGCTTAGATCCCTGGATCATCCTCCTTGAAGGATTATAAAAGTGGGAGTAGTGCATGATTCTTCCCCAGATCATATCCTTTTCCAGGACTTCCCATGTGAGCTTCACATACTTGTAGCAGATGGTGGCCTCAAAGCCAAAATCATTGATGTCACCTTCCCTGAACAGCTTCACCACCGGCACCACGATGCCTAGTGACCTTTCCCTTACAATTAAGGGTACCAGATGAATCTCACCAAGATCTTTTCAATGTTTTGGATCACCATTTGTGGAACTTTTATGGCAGATAGGGCATAGACCGGGGTAGCGAGTATTACACTATTGATAAGAGCAATACGACCACCAAAAGAAAGGTATTTGTTATTCTAGTTAAGGATATGCTCAGTGATCTTCTTTAAAGGAAATCTTAATCATTGACCCAAAGACTTCGAGGGGAGATGGGAGCCCCGAGATATTCCATGGGGAACTCACTTCTATTCATGTTGAGGTTAAGGTGGACAACAGTAGCTCAACTATAAATACATTAGTTGGAAATGTATAAATTGATATTGACATTTTTAATCAATTGACCACTCTAGTGGGAGTATTCTTCAAGCACCTTAATGAGAAATTTGATCGTTTTAATGATAGGATTGATAAAGATGAGGGTATCATCCACAAACACCATATGGGTGATAGATTGGGATATCATGCTTCGTCTGAAGGGGATACGCTCTTCGGTGTTTAATCTCTTGTTGATAGATTGACTGAGGATGTCTTGGGAAAGAATAAAAAGTCTATTGAAGAGAATATCACCTTGTCGGAGCCCACCAGTAGACTTATAGAAATCAAAAGACTTCCCCAAAAAAGCGATCACCAACCAAGAAGAGCTATAACATCAAAACTGGATATCAACGCACCAATGGTCGAGACCTATACCTTCCAGGTAATGTTAATAAATCCCCACTCCACGCGATCATACGCTTTGAACTTATTCAGCTTGATTTCCATGTTGGTACTGTTGGTTTTGAGGTTGATGTCTTTGATTATCTCCTGATCCAGGGAAATGGAATCTTTCATTGAGTGACCCTTCATGATCCTGTGCTGCTCTTCTAAGACCCAATGAAAAAGGTTCTTTGAAATTATTATGTTTCTTTCACTGGTCATTATTTTGTATGGGATGTTTCAGAGGCTCACCTGGTGGTAGTGGGAAACAAAGGTAGGATTCTGGGACATCAGATGGAGGAAAAGGGCTTTAGCGCAGGCATTTCGTGGAAGGATTCCCCCTTGGAAGATGTCTTGGATGGCCTTAACAACATCCACCTTAAAAACCTCCCATGAGGCCCCGTAGAAGGATCCCAAAAGGAAGTTAGGTCATGGAGAATTTTTCAATTTATGGCGCATAATAACAGCACAAATTTCCTTTTCATGAGGAGCAACACTCAACCCATCATTTTCTTGGACAGAGAACACATATGAGATTACTACGAAGAAACCTATGTTGATTTCGTGGTATCCATTGGGCCTCATTGGATTGGATCTCATGACAAACTCTGGTAAGACGGTAAGGGCTTGAGCACCCACCACGTCCCTGTCATCGGTGTAAGAACAATCTTATAACAGGAAGTTGGGTTTGATTGGCTTCTATCACACATTGATTCATGCCTGGATGAACGTGGTGTTTCTATCACCCTCATTGTGCAACTATACACTCAAAGACACTCTGGACATTCATTCCTACTTCAATATAAATTCATCCATGGGAGGTTTCTTACTTGAGAGATCCTAGAGTGCATGATCATCCTAGTTCACCTCTAGCATACCATCATGTCTTTAAACTTCCTACATGGTGCACTCAATGTTAGTGTCGATGAGGAGATGATCCTTCCACCACACCCGCATGTGATCCTTGATCCGTATAATATTTTTGTGAAGTCTGAACCATGTATGCCCTTGGGATGGCTCATTCTAAGAATTGCTGACCAGGACTTGATATCCTGGAGTAGAGGTGCACTGGTGGAGGAACTGAAACAATTCTGAGGTGCCCTGGCTAGAGGAGAGGCTCACCAGAAGGAGAGAGTGATCTGATAATCTCTGGACCAAGTGAAGAACTGTCAGGTTGGATAAGACGGTGATGGCTTGGATGTTGGCTAGACACCTGTCCATGTGGCACCATGAGCAATGGGTACCGCTTTGTTTATTGCACTAGGTAAAATGGTCTGTTATAAATCTCAGGTCGGTGATTCCTTTCCCCATCATAAATTGAACAAACTCCAAACTGGATTTTCTCTAGAAGGGGCCCCTTCAATTATTTTCCTCTAGGGAGGAAATAACGTTGAAGTCTCCCCCAAAAACCCATGGAATTGTACCCAGATCAGGGGCGTTGAGATTTCACCAAAACTCCTCTCATCTGTGGTGGCCACAACTTCCATAAATGAAGAACATGAGGAAGGAGGTGTCCCACTTGATCAACTTGGTTGTGATGTATTGGTTACTAGCATGTACCAATACGACAGACATGATCTTATGCTAATAGATCAATACATGGCAGTTGGAGGTGTCGGCATGCAGGGAACCATGAATTCTTATCTTCTAGGCATAATCGCTGATCTTATAGTTACTTTGCTTGTGCTTGAGGATTGCAACAATCACAACATTATATTTACTAACCACTACAACAAGGAAATACATATTCACCCTGGCCCTAATTCCACTTGAATTCTATATTAGGATTGGTATCATTAGAAAAAGAGGGCATGGGAACTTGCTCCAGAGAAGATGTCCTTCTTGAAGTGGGAAGGAAAACACACCTCTTGGTCCCATGATTTTGACTGGGTGCACACTCCCACCATTTGTGATTGCTTCCTAGGGAGGGGTTTCTGAGAATTTGGGTGATCATCTGGAATTATTCCATTCCCCGAATAATAGCTCCTAAAGAGGGTTTGGATCGATGTGGCTCCAGGGTGGGTTGGCCTCCTAGGGGGCTGTGCATAACCCGGGGATCTGAGGATGAACGGGATTCCTATCCTGGGAAATACACAGAGAAAGTGGGGATCCTCCATGGTTTGGCTCTGTACCTACGAGGGGGCTTCACGGTTTAGAGACATGGGGGTAGGTATAGGACACCTACAGATGGAGGAAGAGGGAGAAGATTATATTCCTCTGATGTTGAGGCTCGCGACCACAGGGAGCTGATGAAGAGGGGAACAATGAAGCCATACTGGAGGGTGGGAAAGAACCTGGTGATGGAGGAGAAGTTCTTGACCAGCCGTTCAACAATAGGAAAAGTTGGGGGCTTTTCCATGGCATGGTTTATAGGGGCATGTGAGACCGCCTATAATACCACTTATGGCGAAGGATTGGAAGCGAGGGCTATAGGAGAAGAGAATCTGGGATCAGGACGCATCTTGATCCTAGGATTATTTCTCTTCAGCGAATGGTCCTCCTGGAGAAGACCCCGGTATAACTAAATTGAACGGCCCTAAAGCGGAAAATAGGAATAAAACTGGGGGATGACCAGATATAAAATGCCATGAGTCCCATTGAGAGTTTCGTACACCTGAAGGGAAATCGTCCTCGGCAAGGGGTGGGAGAGATCAAACTCCACACATAAGCATGCCACTGAAATGTGATCAAAACTCTTATTCCTCTCATCTGAACAGAGGAAACCTCTAAGGGCGTCGACAATTACCATCTGGAAGCCACTGTTTTGAAAAGGAAGCAGGATCCCATGGATATCTACCCAAATAGTTGCAAGGGGGATCTTCTTGCCCATATGAATGTCTATTGACCACCTTGATAAACTGAATCTCCATCAGCTGAAGGATTGGGGAGCACTGAACCATCCATTAAGGAAATGTTCTTCAGAATCTAGGATGAGATGGAATGTGTTTTTGTGAAACACCGAGATCCACGCAGGCACTTGGAGACCTGTGGAAATAAAGAAGCACTGGAATGCCTTCCGAGGGGGCTTGGTAGCTCCATACCAGGCCATCAGCAACCACATAAATCATTTCTCTTCCTCCAAAAAATAAGAGGCCAAAAACTCTAGAGAGATCCTGTCACCAGACTAGGAGGCTTGCGGGGGTGCCACCAAGACTTTTGGGAATCATGAGCAAGAAAGACCATGCAGCAGCCTAGAGAGAGCATTTTTGAACAAGGAAGACCTAGTAACTAGGGTAGGGCGCCTAAAACAAAGGGCGAGAGTGAATGAGAGGAGTTGGACCCGGACAGAGGGTGCAGAGGATGCTCTAGGAATGAAGAATCTAGAGAGGCAGCGGCGCATCTTGGAACGAAGGGTGGGTTCTTTAGCTCGGGCAGAGGCCATGTGGGAGGAGGGGCAACATTACAGAAATTTGAGGCCTCCGGTGGCGCATGGGGCATTTTCTCATCAACATTATTTATCTCATATACATATAAAATGAGAGATTTAAACTCTTGATTTTCAAACTGTCATCCATCATCATTTATCATAGTTTTGAATTTTATTCCTCCATGGTTCCCTTTTGAAATTTCATATTTTTTAAAATATTAAGGATAGTCAATTTTAATATTGAAGGAAAAATACATCTATATTTTGATAAATTTTTAACATTAGCATGACTAAAGTGATTTCCTTATAATCATGAAACACTAGATTGTGTAAATAAAATGACATGGAAAAATTCTGTTTGTGAGAGGTAGACACATTTTTCATTGGATTGAATTATTTATTGTGTAAATTTCCATATTGATAAGGTTTTCAAACTTTTATTTTAGAGAATTAAGGATTAGGAATATCCTTAACTAAACGATTTTTATTTATATTTTTATGTCAGTATATATTTTAGAGGCCTATTATTCCATTTCATAATGAAATTTATCAAAAAAATCACTTAAACATGAAACTATTTCAGAGAATATGGAATTTAATTCAATAACATAAAAATTATCATTACCTATACAAGTAAATACTAAACTATGATTGGAATCATAAATATGAAAAGCATTTTTTTCAAATTTAACATCAAAACTATTTTCACAAAACTAAGAAATAGGAAAATGGTTATATTATTAACCATTAAAAATATATCATTATAAATAATGATATATTCAATGTTACAGATTTTTCCATGTCTAACAAGAATTCCATTTTTTACATCCACTAAATATGACATTTCCCCCATCCACTTTTATCTGATTATTGAATCATGAATAGTGATAGGTTATATATTTTGATTATGCACTATCAATATAAAATATATTTTTTGTCAATTTTACATCATTTTTTATAAATACAGTGAAAAAGTCAACAGACATGGTACCCATATCTTCATGGGTCATGAGTAGTGATAATATATATCCTTCTAAATCAACCATTTTTTCCAAGTCTTCATTCTAACAGAAATAATTAATATTCTGAAAAAAAATGTTTAGCTATTTTTGAATAATTATTTATATAACTAGTATTATCATAGAATCATATTTATAATATTTTTTAATAGGGAATAAAATAATTTTTTTACAACCTCCCTTGTTTTCCAAATCCATATCTAATTACAATTTTTTTTTGAATTTTTTCCATACCATGATTTTGAATGTTCTTCTTCTATCAAAGAATTAATCGAAATCCTTTTTAAGTGGCTCATTTACCATTTTTAGATCATAATTCTATTTAAATATATTGTAATATTTCCTTTTCAATACAATAATTAGAATTATTTACAACACATAGAACATAAATATTTTTCTTAGTTTTCTATTTATATTTTAGCTTATTCATTGTATCATCCAGCATAGCACAATATTATTCGAAATCTCTATTTTAAATTATTTATTATTATGTTATATGACTTGAATAAATAGATAGGACTATTGAGTAAGTATCCATAAAGAAAAAATTATCTTTTTAATTTCCATATTCAAAATTGGAATATAACTTTATAAAAATATGATTATATTCACTCCAAGTGGTATTCATTTATTTCACTGGTATTTTCTATTTATCAATATATTTATTCCTATACTCAATCTTCAAAGAATAATTTTTTTATGTCCTTTCCGCTTCCATTCCATGCAGTTAATGTAATTAAAAGAGTCATATTTTCTCCAATCATTCCACCAATATTAAACATTTATCATGTAATATATTATAATTTAACATATGGAAATATATATATTTTTATAAAAATATATACATTATATCACTTTCTTGTCTATTTCCTCATTACTATTTGCATCATCCTCATTTCCACTAGTTATTTTAGTTTTGAAAACATCCTTGGATTTTTGTTGTAAATCATTAAAGGAAATATATTTCATATTTAGTTCATCATCACCATTGTTTACTAATATAAATTATTCATATATCGTCATCTTTTAAATTATATTGTTGACTAATAGTATTGTTATGGTATGTGATTAAAAAATAGAGACTCTTGTGCCTTTGTAGTGATCTAGTAGAAATATAAAGTTCCATAGAAGAAGATATGTTTCGTCATTTTTTTCTGAGTGTAATCATATTATTTATGTTAATATTAAACATAATATATATTATTGAGATATATTAATTGGGATTTATTTTGGAAGTATCATACATAATAGTATATGTTATTAATATCATTTCATTAACATTATATGTGACATCATGACTCAGAAAAAGGGCATTCTGATCATACCATGATTCACTGTTTTATTCCACCCTTACACCGTAGTTTTAAACTAGTTTTGTAATGAATATTCCGAATATAATAATAAATTTTACATTATGTTTGAATCAATCAATAAATGTTAATCAATATTATAATGGGAAATGTTACTTGTTTTTATTATTTCAATATAGGTGGAGGTGATTTGGAGGGCCCTTGATGAAGTGGAAGAAAAATGGGCCAAAATTGCATGGATCCATGGACATCTGTCCACTGGTTTGCATAATACATGAAATCTGTACATCCAAATGAGGTGAAATTTTTTGGGCCTGTCCAAACGGTAAAAGGCTACATTTCAGATTGAGGAATCCAATCCTGATTAGGATTCTATAGGGCCCATTAGAATTGATCTATCCAAGCCACCGAATTTGGACCAAGTCAAATGAGTTGTTCTGTATTTTAACAATATCTTGAGATATAGTTGTCAAAATGGTGCCAACATTTCAGTCAAGACAGTAAAGGTATAGGGGTACAACTTTTCTATTTTCTACAAAGTGATAGAAGACTGTCTAAAGGACGAAACGCGTTGTGCAATTGGATTGATGAAATCTGTGTGCCTAAAACCACCTTCCAATTTTCCTATAAAAGGGCACCAAGGGAACCTCATTTGCTTGTTCGGCCAAGGAGTGAAGTGCTGCCAATTTGGAGTCCTAGAGGAGTCTCCTAATCACCTTGGAGGTTCTGGAGGCCCCTATCCTCATATGGAAATCATGGATGAAGATGGAGTTCCACCGGAGCTTCCTCCTCCTCCCGATGTCGAGCTAAAAGTTGGGTGTTCGTTGTGAGGGAGCTACACAAATGTCAAGGGAGTTCTGATGCATACAAAATCTACTGGTTTGGATTAATTTGGGTGTTTAAACATTTAATTCCATGTATCTAATCTTATTTCAGGTTTGAATTCTTGATTTGATGCATGTGAGTGTTATGCTCTTAATTTCTAACCGATCGGTATGAGGTTTTGAGGGCGTGACTTGTGTTGTTCCGAAAGGAAATCACAAGGATCCTTTTCATACCCAACTTATTGAGATTTAAATATTCTTTGGAAGCTCTTATTCCATGCATAAGTAATGGCCCGTGACAATATGATTGTTATGTTAAGTTTGGGTCCTTAAAGCATTGAAATAAAATCTTAGGAATTAATCGGGATTCCAATTAACTCCAACCAAAGAATTACTCTAAACCTAAGATGAATCTCTATGAACAATGAACTTGATATGTGTGTAGTGAAATCACATCAACCTGTTTATCTCATATTATTCAAAATCCACTAGGTCACTCAATTTTTAAGCTATTTCAACTAAGTCTTGTTTTAAACTCTTTTCTAATCCACCTCCTCTCTTAGTCATTTTTATTAAAAATACACACTCTAAACCTACCAATGCTCTTTGAGAGACGACCTAGGGTCTACCCTAGACTATAAATAAACATTAGAAACATAATAAATTTTACGTGTCATGACAACGCAGTCAACTTTTGGCGCCGTTTCAGGGGAGTGCTTTGGTTTTTTGTGCGTGGTTTTGATAAAATTTTGTAATTTTTGTGAATATTTGTTTGTTTTATCATCTACCTTTAAATTTATTTTTGTGTGCTAATTTATTTATTGAGTAGGTTCTGTGTATGACACATTCTACTCCAGGAGATCTACAAACTTTCGAACCCGAACCCGAGAGGATCCTACATCAATGAAACTGAGACACACAAGACAACACTTTGAAGGAGGAGACATCACATCTTAAAATTCTTCTAGATCCCTCTTCTTCTTCTGAATCCAAAGTTAAAATTGAACATAACTTGTATAACATGGCTGAAAATAATATAACACTAAAAGAACTAACCTCACCTGATGTTGATATCCGACCCACTTACATTCAATTACAAGGCAAGGCACCCAATTTTGAACTAAACCCTAGATTAATTCATTTATTACCAAGATTTCATGGACTGCCTAAAGAATATTTACATAAGCATTTAAAAGAATTTCATACTATGTGTTCAACATTAAAACCTACTAATGTGGATGAAGAAAAAGTAAAACTTAGGGAATTTAAATTTTCATTATAAGACACGGCTAAATATTGGTTGTATTATGTTAATTCACCTATTAGAGGTTGGGAAGACATGAAACGACTTTTTCTTGGAAAATATTTACCAACCTCTCGAACTAAAAAAATAAGGAAATAAATATGTGGGATAAGAAAATCTCAAGGAGAAACCCTTCATGAATATTGGGAACTCCTTAAATGATTATGTTCAAGTTTTCCACATCACCAAATAAGTGATCAACTTTTAATTCAGTATTTTTATAAAGGTTTAATCCCTATTGATCGTAACATGATTGATGCTGCTGTATTTGGTTCACTAGTGGTTAAAACCCCAATTGTTTCAAGGACCCTAATTGAGACCATGGCACATAACACTCAACAATTCAGTTCAAGGTCCAGTGTACACATTCAAGGTGTCCATGAGGTGCAAAGTAGTGAATTCAAGAAAAAGGTGGATACAATGTTTGAAGAGGTAAGTACCCTTCTACGTCAACTCTCTCTTTCCCAAGGGAAATTCCAATCTCCTCCTCCCATACATTGTGGTATATTCTCTTCTGATACCCATTATTTTGACCAATTCCCCAAATTGAGAGAAACTTCTGAGAGTTGTGAGGAAATATTCCCAGGACGCCCCTATAACGAACCCATTAGGCAAGGACCTTACTATCCATCCAACCCTATGTGGAAAGACAACCAAACCTATATGCAAGGGGGTATTCAAACTAGCCTCATCATCCTTGGAACCAACTAGGAAAAAGTAGTCATCAACCACCACCAACCAGAAATTTTCAACCACCCCAAAGGCCTTTCCAACAACCCCCTACAAAACCAGAGTCTAGCCTAGATGATATGATGAAACAAATGGCTGCCAATAATCTCTAATTCCAACAAACCACTCTGGCAGCCATACAAGACCTCAAAACCCAATTATGCCAACTGGCTAACTCGATGGGTGACATCTAAAGCCATGGGTCTGGTAAACTACCCTCTCAACCACTTGTCAACCCTTGGGATAAGGGAAATGTTAGTGCCATCACCCTTTGCAGTGGAACTCAACTTAAAATCCAAATGAACCCTCCATTAGAGTCATACTCTCCTAAGGGAACCACCATCCCAACCACTGAAAATGTTTCAAATGAGATGGAACCTTGTCTTGAGAGAAGTCCTACCAAAGGAAAGAGTGTGTCTATTGATGAGTTTCCAAGCCCATCATTACTTTTCCATTTCCCCAATGAGCCAGCCAATCAAGGAAACAAATGGAAAATGAACATGATTAAGGAATCTTGGAGACTTTCAAAAAAGTGCTGGTTAACATTCCATTGATTTATGCCGTCAAGTAAATTTCGAGATATGCCAAGTTTATGAAGGAGATTTTTACCCACCAAAGGAGACTTAAGGTGATGAGAAGGTGAGAATGGGGAGTAATGTCTCAACATTGATACAACCATCACTTCCCACCAAGTGCACTGATCCTGGAACATTCTCAATTCCATGTACCATAGGGGATTATTCTTTTTCTAATGCTATGCTTGATTTGGGTGCCTCTATTAATGTGATTCCTCACTCCATATACTCTTCTTTGAAGGTCGGTGAACTAAAGCCCACAGGAATTGTTGTTCAGCTATAAAATCAGAGTACGTCACACCCTTCTGTTGTGTTAGATGATGTTCTTGTGAGGGTTCAAAATTTAATATTTCCTGCTGATTTTTATGTGCTAAAAATGGAAGATGATATGATGAATGGACACGCCTCAATTATATTGGGGAGGCCTTTCTTGAAAACTACCAAATCCATATTTAATGTCCATAATGGTACATTATCTATGGAATTTGGTGGTGACATAGTCCATTTTAACATATTTGATGCCATGAAGCACCTCTCAGAAGAACATTCCTCTCTCTCGGTAAATTCAAATGATGTATTCCCTTCCCCTAAAATCACTCCATTTGATTCCCCTAATCCCCTTTCTGAATTTTCCTCTTTGATTGAAATTCATGGTAATGAGTCATGTGTTGATTGTTTTAGTGGTCTAGAAAAGTGTCATGCATGTTTATTAATTGATAATTTCTTGAACACGGAGGATCACATGACCATCGTCGATACTGTTACGCTTGTAAAAGATAATTCCTCATCTTAGGGTGATACCATTGAGCAGTTATATTATATTAGTGAACTATCACTTTCACACACACTCCCATCAATCCAATACCCACCTGGATTGGAACTAAAGAAACTGCCTCAAGATTTAAAATATTCATATCTTGAGAATGGAAACAAGTTTCCCGTCATCATTTCTAGTTCACTCCCTCCTGAGCATGAACTGCGTCTGCTTGAAATTTTGAGGGAGCATAAACAAGCATTGGGATGGAAACTTGCAGACATTCCTTGTATTAGCCCATCAATTTGTACACATCATATTTTATTAACTGATGAGGAAACACCAGTGAGGCAGGCGCAACGTCGACTGAACCCAAACCTCTTATAAGTAGTTAAAAAAGAAGTAACAAAGTTATTGGCTGCTGGAATAATTTACCCCATCTATGACAGCCAATGGGTCAATCCAGTTCAAGTAGTTCCTAAAAAAACTGGCCTAACGTTAATTACAAATGAAAACAATGAATTGGTTCCAACTTGTCTGCAGAATAGCTGGCATGTCTGTATAGATTATCACCGACTAAACCAACACAGTAGGAGGACCATTTCCCCTTGACATTCATTGAACAAATGCTAGAGAGGCTTGCGAGGAAGTCCCATTACTATTTTCTTGATGGGTATTCTGGATACTTTCAGATCCATATTTCCCCCGAGGATCAACAAAAGACAACCTTCACTATCCCCTTTGGCACATTTTCGTATAGAAGGATGCCATTTGGCCTGTGCAATGCTCCCGGTACTTTCCAGTGATGTATGGTTAGTATTTTTTCGGATTTCTTGGAGGATTTCATGGAAGTTTTCATGGATGATTTTACTGTATATGGATCCTCTTTTGATGAATGTTTAGGTAGTCTTGGTTCAGTCCTACGTCGCTGTATTGAAAAGAATCTTGTATTAAATTATGAGAAATGCCATTTCATGGTGCGACAAGGTATAGTTTTGGGACATGTCATTTCTGGGGATGGTATCCAAGTAGATAAATCTAAAGTGGATGACATTTTTTCCCTATCATTCCCTAAAAATGTATGTTATGTGTGGTCTTTCCTAGGTCATTCTGGATTTTACTGACGTTTCATTCGTGATTTTAGTAAGATTGCACTTCCCCTCTCTCGATTACTCCAAAAAGAAAAAGATTTTGTTTTTGATAAAGAATGTGAAGATGATTTTAATAAATTAAAATGGAGTCTCACATCACCCCCGGTAATCCAACCACCTCGATGGGATTTACCATTTGAGCTCATGTATGACGCCTCTAACTATGCAGTTGGGGCAGTCTTATCACAAAGGGTTGATCGAGCTCCACATGTCATTGCATATACCTCACGTACTTTGGACCCTGCCCAAGAAAATTATACCACCACTGAAAAAGAATTTATTTCCATTATGTTTTCCTTGGATAAATTCAGGTCATACCATTTAGGGTCCAAATTCATTGTGTTCTCAGACCATGCATCCCTCCGGTATCTCATAATGAAACTGGAAGCCAAAACACATCTCATTCATTGGATGCTCCTCCTTCAGGAATTCAATCTAGAAATTAGAGATAAAAAATGGGAAGATAATGTGGTGGTAGACCATATCAGTAGGATCCTCCCATCCTAGGACATTGTCGCATCCCCCTGTATTTCCATTAATGACTTGTTTCCTAATAAGCAATTGTACAAAGTGCAAGATGTTATTCCCTGGTATGCTGAAATTGTAAATTATCTGATATCATCTTGCATTCCTACTGATTTCAACTTGAACCAAGCCAATCGCCTAAAACATGAGTCACGTTGGTACATTTGGGATTACCCCTACCTTTGGAGCACATGTATCGATCAGGTCCTTAGGCGTTGTGCTCCTGATAGTGAGTTTTAGTCTGTCCTTAGACTCTAACACACTCTTGCTTGTGGGGGCCACTTTGGTCCCCAATGGACTGCTCCCAAAGTTCTTGATTCTGGTCTCTTTTGGCCAACACTTTTTTGGGATGCCCATGATTTTTTTAAATCTTTTCCTCGTTGTCAATGAATGGGGAATGTCTCTAAAAGGAATGAAATGCCACAAAAACCCTTTCTCTTTCATGACATTTTTTATGTTTGGGGAATTGACTTTATGGGGACATTTCCCAATTCTTTTGGAAACTTGTACATTATTTTGGCCGTTGATTATGTATCAAAATGGGTAGAGGCACGGGGCACAAGGACAGACGATTCCAAAATAGTTGCAAAAATTCTGAGAACACAGATCTTTTGTAGGTTTGGATTACCTAGGTTCATCATCAGTGACCAGGGTTCTCATTTCTGCAATCGAACAATGCAATCACTTTTGTGTCGGTATGGGGTTGGTCATCGAGTTTCTTCTACATATCATCCACAGACCAATGGTCAAGCTGAGGTGTCAAATAGAGTGGTAAAAGAAATTCATGAAAAAACAGTTCAACCCAACATGAGAGATTGGATTCTTCTACTTGATGATTCATTATGGGCCTACTGTACGGCTTTCAAAACTCCCATTGAAATGTCACCCAATCGTCTTGTGTTTGGAATGAGTTGTCACCTCCCTATTGAGATTGAGCACCGGGCCTGCTGTGCCATCAAACAATGCAATTCTAATCATTCTAGTGCAGCTTCTCAAAGGAAGTTGTAGATTCAGGCGCTAGAGGAAATGAGAAGATATGCATATGAAAACTCCATGATTTATAAGGAGAGAACCAAGGCTGCTCATGACCATCTTATCCTTCATCATCAGTTCCATATTGGGCAGAAGGTCCTCTTTTATAATGCAAGGCTAATGTTGCATCTAAGTAAGCTTTGTTCCCGCTGGTTTAGACCATACACTGTTACTAACATCACTCCATTTGGTGTTGTCCAGGTTCAAAATGAAGAAACCAAGCAAACCATCACTATCAATGGGCAGCGGCTGAAGCACTTTCATGAACCCATTCTGGATTCCCTGATGGAGGAACTCCAAGGTCAAGAAGAAAAATATGAATGAAATCAACCAGGTTTTATCCTTCCTTCCCACATTCTCTTTTACTATAGTGAGGACACTGCATACTCTAGGTGTGGGGGGTGGATACATTCCTGGGTTAGTTAGAAATTTTCATCGTTTTCTCCTTTTGTTTTCTCTTTTTGGCCTTCTTTATGGTATTTTCTTTTTTACCCATCAATAATTTCGAAATTCCATGATGTGGCGACTATAAAGTGGGGAAATTAAAAATACCATAACGAAGGCTAAAAAGAATTTGTGTATGAGTTTACCATCAAGGAGTGATTTTTTTAGTGAATGGGTTTTATGTCAATGATATAAATGATTGTATCACTGTGAAACATTTGAGATGATTTATGCCCCTTGTGTGAGTAGTTTTTGGAAAACTCTGTCACTAATATCTCCATAATTGTTTGCACCAAACCACAAAGTGTGAATATTTCTTACTTAATATAAGTTAAATATATATTGGGTTAATATTTTTCAGCTTGAAATGATATTTCCATACGTTCGTTCCTTATCTGATCTGTTTCATTACTGTACTAGATTGACCTATGAGTGTGTACCTAATTTCCGACTATTGTACGCCCTCAAAAAAATGGTTGTATCTTGGGCAGGTCAAAAACCACTCCTCCTCAACCTTTGATCTTGTTATAACTATTGCAATTAGTGTCGGGAGGAGATCAAACAAGGGTTGAGAGATGAGTGTGAGATTTGTTCCAATTGCAACTTCAAAAAAATATATATATTAAATGAGGGGAGTGATGAAATGTGAAAAATATGGGGACATCTAGGTGGGGAGCTTGTGGTTTGACTTCTGGGAATGCTTAAATGAGTGGGTCTTGAAATATGATTGCAAACGATGTAGGATAGGTTCAGTGACAAAATCATTTAAGCTGAAAAATATTAAAATATCATATATTTATTGGATAGAATGTGGAAAGAATAGCATGGAATGGTTTTCAAATACACAAATGGATATTTAGTGTCATGGTTTACTTCTTAATTCCTTTCTCAATTGGGTATCATGAATCTTTTTGAATTTCTCTATGATATGATTTATGAGACATCTTTTTCTATTTTCACTGGGAAGAACTCATTGGTGTGGTTCGTGCATTGATCACTTTTGATTAAATAAAATTTCCTCAAATGATAAATCTTCAGGATGTTGGAAATATATATAAATATATGCATCATTGTATTTGAATATGTGACTTTTCCCAGGATTGAAAATGTTTAGGTGTGGGGGTGTGATCGTACCACGATTCACTATTTTATTCCACCCTTACACCACAGTTTTAAACTATTTTTGTAATGAATATTCCGAATATAATAATAAATTTCACTTTATGTTTGAATCAATCAATTAATTTTAATAAATATTATAATGGAAAATATTACTTGTTTTTATTGTTTCAATGTAGGTGGAGGTAATTTGGAAGGCCCTTGATGAAGTGGAATAAAAATGGGCCAAAATTCTATGGATCCATGGACATCTGTCCACTGTTTTTCACAGTACACAAAATCCGTACATCCAAATGGGCTTAAATTTTGTGGGTCTGTCAACAATTTAATAGGCTACATTTCATATGAAGGAACCGAATCCTGATGCGGCTTCAATGGGGCCCATTTGAACTTATCTCTCCAAGCCACCGAATTTCGACCAAGTCAAATGTGGTGTTCTATATTTTATCAATATCTTGAGATGTAGATGTCCAAATGGTGCCAAACGTTTAGTGGAGATATTAAAGAGATAGTGATACAACTTTTCTATTTTCTGTAATGTGAGATAAGACTGTTTAAAGGCCGACATGTGTCATGCAAGTGGATTGATGAAATCTGTGTGCCTAAAACCACCTTCCAATTTTCCTATTAAAGGGCACCAAGGGAACCTCATTTTCAAGTTCGGACAAGGAGTGAAGTGCTGCCAATTTGGAGTCCTAGACGAGTATTATAATCACATTAGTGGTTCTAGAGGCCCCTATCCTCATAGGGGAATCAAGGATGAAGAAGGAGTTCCACCCGAGCTTCCTCCTCCTCCTGTTGTCAAGCTAAACGTTGGGTGTTCATTTTGAGGGAGATACACACATGTCAAGGGAGTTCCGATGCATACACTAGCTACTTTTTTGGAGTAATTTGGGTGTTTAAACATTTCATTCCATGTATCCTATCTTATTTCAGATTTTAATACTTGATTTGATGCATGTGAGTGTTATGCTCTTAATTTCTAACTGATCGGTGTGAGGTTTTGACGGCGTGACTTGTGTTGTTCCGATTGGACATCACAAGAATACTTTTCATACCAACCTTATTTAGATTTCAATATGCTTTGGAAGCTCTTATTCCATGCATAAGTACTGGACCATGACAATACAATTGTTACGTCAAGGTTGTGTCCTTAAAGCATTGAAATAAAAGCTTAGGAATTAATCAGGATTCCAATTAACTCAATCCAAAGAATTACTCTAAACCAAAGATGATTCTCGATGAAAAATGAACTTGATATGTGTGTAGTGAAATCACATCGAACCTTTTATCTCCTATTTTTCAAAATCCACAAGGTCACTCAAATTTTAATCTATTTCAACTAAGTCATTATTTTAAACTCTTTTCAAAACCACCCCCTCCTAGTCATTTTTATTAAAAATACACACTCTAAACCTACCAACGCTCCTTGAGAGACGACCTAGGGTCTACCCTAGACTATAAATCAAACTTAAAAACAAAACCAATTTGACGTGTCACGACAACGTGGTCACATTCCACATTTAATAACTAGTATCCCAAGATGATAGGCAATTTAACTCATTTTTTCTTAATGTAATAAGGAAATAATCAATGTATTTAAAATTGAAATCATACGATACATTAGTTCGAAATCGTCATTATCATCTATATTTTTTTGGTTTGTAATAATGATCAATAATGATTATAAAAATTTCAAATCACATTCTCTCAAGATTAATTTACATTGGAGTCTTACATTGATAATAATTTTTACCATTAAAATAATGAGGTATGTATGTAAAATAATCGTGAATCTTAGAATCCGTAATAAAAATTAAAATACAAATAGATTTAAAAATATCATGAATGAGATTTGATAAATGTTAAATGAAAGTAAACAGAAGGAAAATATACTTTGATACCAATATATTTTCACAATAGAAAACTCAAGGGGAGGGGGGGGGTTGAGAAGATTTTTCAATAAAAAATTATCATTAAATTGAATTTGAAAATAAATCCCCCGATTTGTAAAAATTTCACAGTTAAATAAACTAGTAGAAATATATAATTTGATATATTTATAATGTGTATCAAGTGTTCAATCAAATCCCAGTTAAAAATAATATAACCTATTTATCTTTACAAATAGATATAATCATATCAAATACAATAAATATATCACAAAATAAATATATTTAAAAAAAATGAATATTTATAGAGTTTCTTAAGGAATTAAATGATTTGTTTAAATAAATTATGAAAAAATAAATTAACATTTAGAAGAAATATAACCAATGTGTATAATATCAATCCAATAAATAATCCACTCCACCTATATGTAAGCACTCCCAATAACATTTATTAAATGAAAAACGAATCCATATTTTGGATCATGATACATTGAAACAATTGTATACAATGTAGTCCAGGCTACACACAACCTCTTTAATTGATATTCATTGGAAAAAAGATATTAAATATCATTGAGGAGAGTATCTTAATATTATCTAGTTTAGTGTGAGGTATTAGGAAAGTTTAATTATACAATTTTTACATGCAGAACATGAATGTAAATAAAAAAGTATAATCAGAAATAATTTGTATGAAAATGATTATGTAGTTCTTTCTCTAACAAAGAAATATATGAACATGAATGATCTTATTTTTATTTTTACTATTCTTTAAATATTTCTTTGAAAAAACTTTAAATACATATTTTATAGAGAGGTGAAAATATATTATCAGGAGGTGCACATTAGATTGGTCCATCTGATTAGAATTTCTGTGTAATTCCTCCAACAACTATATCTTTTGTTCATGAGTGGATTTGTGTCTTCAAAATAGAACATTCTATAATTATCTGGTGTAGTAATTAGTCAAATATTTTTATACATAAATTCCATAAATCCTTAATATTTTTTAAAAAGTATGGATACTAAAAGTTTTTACATTCCATACTTCCTAAGTTACACACAGTCACAATGAATTTACGTATACATAGTCACTATCACATGCGATAAAGTGAACATAAGGTTACAATAACATGTTGTCATTTTCTTGTGTAAACATTTGTTTTTTCGCGTTCTTATGAACAATAACATAAAAATTACATCTTATAGACACATAATTCTATCCCTTGTATTTTTGAACATAAAATCTCTTTATAAGGAATAAGTTACACAAAACAGGTGTAATCAATACAGTTTAGTACGTAGAAGCTAAAAACCGATATGCGATGAAAAGATACCAAAAAAGTACCATTGAATTTTGGTTAATTTTATTTATGGATATGAAGTTAAACATGGATCTATTGTAAGATAATTCCACGAAGGACACTGATATTAGTCATTGGGTTCTAATTAGTTGAGAAGTGATGTTATGAAGAAATAGTGTAACACATTTTGAGTGGAATTTTTTTCTAATGAACTAGTATTATATGTATTTGTATGTGCCAATAAATTTTAAAATGATATATGATTTCTAATATGTTTGAAATAATGTATGATTATGGATTTTCATTAAAGATATTTTATTGAGATCATATCATAGTTTCGGTATGGACCCCAAAAATAGTGTTTTGTATGATAATCATTCATTGATATTCATAAAAGGATGTTACAAAGCCATTAACATCATTAGAGTTTCATAATATATATAAAAGAAGAATTAATTTAGGGTCTAAATTCAATTATGTATGAATGAATTTCTTAATGGTGGAGTGAATATATTTGACGTGGTTCCAAACAAAAAAATCAAGGGCTAAAATTGGAGTGATATCAAAGAATGAAGTTGTGAGTCATTATAAATTCGATTGGATTAGTTGTGTTAGTTTCTTTTAGGTTTATCTTGTGTGATAAAACTATATTGTTATTTTTGGAAATGAAATAATTATTATAGAATACTTAGAGCCAACATAAAGAGATTTGTCTATAATGATTAAATGATAAAATAAATGAATTCATTAAGATACATGAGAATTTAATGGTTATATTTCACTATGAATAATTTATTTATTCACCATTTATAGAATGTTAGTGATTGTAAGATTTTTTTTATTTCAGTATGATTACAATTTTATGGAAATTAATATATCCTTGTATATTGTTAATAATAATAGATTAGGTGTGGGGGGATAGAAACCATTATAATCTATAGATATAATTATCCTATTTAGGGTCAAATATCATTAATTATTATTTTTGAAAAATTTAATATCTAAAATCATTTATTTTTAAATGATCATTGCATAAACACATTATATACTTTCTGTGTGATGATGAAATGTTGTATGCATTGATTCACCCCCTATGTTGTTATTGATCATTAATTCAAGTGATAATAATAATTGGAGGTTTACCTTTGATTTTCTATTGATAATATTTCGCATATTATTATTTTTATCATTGTAGCTCACTTAAAAATAATGGAATCCCAAAATTTAAATCCATATTATTTCATATATTAAGGAAAATTATAATACCATATTTACTATCACATGTACATGATATTATTTTTTTAAATATTAAATATTTCATGGATCCATGAGACATTTCGATAAGTATATTTCTAGATAAAAAATATATTTAACTGCATAATAGGGTATGGAATTTAAATTTTAATTATTATCCCAGAAAGTGATGAGAAATGTTCTTGGATGTAAATCATATAAGTGAATTTTTAAAACAAATTACAAGGTAATTAATGAAAAAAATAGATGAATAAAAGTTAAACAATATAAAATTACATTTAAAGAAGTTATAATGAAAAAAATATATCCTTCATTGATATTTTTTTTAAAGTGTAAACATGATGAGAAGAACTATAGTGGGATATGGGGAAAATTGAGACCATCATTATGGATAAGAAACTAATTAAGATTTTATATTAAATTTTGATTCTAGGAACACATATTTTTATGATAAATAGAAATTTACATTCAAAATTTTTAATCCTTACTGAAAACGTATATCCAATGTGGGTCTTATTAATGTTTCTCTAAAAAGAAAGTCTATGAAGAGGGAAAACATTATATTTAAATAATTTGAAATATCTCATGATTTATTATGAGTTAGCTTGTCTTTATGTTTACTTGAACATGAAATGAAGTGACTAGATTCTATTATTACTATCATGAATCCCAAATAATTTTTTAACCCTGAATTTTATGATATATTTCTCTTCTAATAAATTTAATTTCCTTGATAGTTTTTGATTCATGATACACTGAGATTAAAAAAACCATGAAAATTATTGAAAATAATATTATTTAGAAATTATATCATTTTTCTCATGTTATCATTATCATAGGTTCCATTTTTTGTTTTTTTCTAGAAGAATTAATTTTTTAGTAAATATTGAAAATTTCTGATTTTCTAATGAGTTAATTTCATGTCCATAAATAAAGAAATGTAAAATTTATTATTACATTTTTAATTTTAATATATATAATATCTATTTTAATTTCAATAACCTAGTTCCATTAACAACATAATGATAAATTATCTTGTTATAATTAAAATTTTTGGCATAAGTACAATTTACTAGAAAACTATTTTTCTTCACATTTTGTAGGTTTTTTATAATTAAAATTTTCAACTTATTGGAATAGAATTTTATGAAATAGATCCCATATTTGGAATCCATTGTATCATATTTTGAAATTAGGTTCTTTTAATTTTTGGTCGCTATTAATTGAAATCATGGTAAATATTTTTTCATCCCATTATTGGTAAAATAAGGAAAACATTGTTAAAACATTTGAATAATGATTTAAATCCACCACAAATTTCATGTATCTAATTGAATAAGTGTAGTTTTAAAATTATCATCCATTTTTTATTATATGGCCAATTGGTACAATTTTTCATTTATATTAACATTTATGTTAATTTAATAAAACACTAAATATAAAATTCCACTCTCTTGACATAAAAATCAATACAATTTTTTTAAAAGGACAAAAGAGGTCTTGTTATGATTTAAAATTTTATTTTAAATATGAATTATAATTATTATAATGTTAATTTAATTTTAGTATTAATTTATTGAATAGTTAACCTAAATTCTTATGCATTGTTGACACAATATTTATTTTGTTAATAGAAAAATAAAATAAATAATTTTAAAAAATAGAAAGTCAAAAATATTTGTATGAATTATTATTTTACAAAACATTTTTTGATAAATATAACATATATTAAAATTTTTAAATGTTTATATTCTAATAATTTAATTATTTTGATGTATATATTGTCAAAAAATGGATAGATAAAAATAATCTATATAGAATTTTTCAACAATATATAATTTACTAAATGATTTAAAATTAATAAAAAAATATTTACTTTGAATAGCTTATGAGATATGAATGAAAATATCAACCATGTTCAATTAATGGGTAAAATTTCTCTTTATATTATGGTTTTGAACAATAATGAGTAAAAAATATTATTATCTTAGTAATGATCAATAGGGTTAAAGAAGTGATAAAATTAATAGATTAGCAAAAAAACATAACCAAAACATTTGAAACATTAATTTAATAATAAAATAATGTCCCATCATAAACATATATTATAATTATATCAATTGAAAAGCATTTTACAATGAATTTTAATTTATATTAATTTAATAGTTTAAGTAATTGAAATATTTCCCCTCCCCTCACTTATTGACATGTACCACTTCTCATGTATTAATCAATCCTTAGGATCCTTCTATATTAGATAATACAAACTATGATATAATATTAACTATCATCCTGATTTTCTATAACTTATATACATTCTAAAATACCATCTTTTCAACACATACGTTGTAATCTAATAGATATTTATCAATAAAGAGTTACAACTCTTATTGGAGTATATTCAATTTCATTTCATATTATACCTCATTAAAATCAATAATATATATTATAAAATAATGAATACAATATAATCATATGTAATTAAGACTATGGTAAAACCATTTCCCCCATAAATTAGGTCATATGGATGGTGATAACATCACTCATGCATAAATATGGTGTACCGTCTCAATGAAGAGTTATAATTAGTTTTTAATAAATACTTTAACAAGATGTTCATAAAGATATAACTGAAGTATATATGTCTGATTTATGTCATTATTATGATTCAAAAAAAATTTATCCCACCAACCTTCATACAATTTATTTTATTGGGAAATAATAATGTCACTCACGCATATGTGTGAATGAGCACCTTCCATTAACATTGTGATTCATTTTTGGTTTCCGATTTAAATTTATTGTAATAAGGATATATTTAATTAATATATATGATATATATTATGAAATAATTATTCCTGAAATATTAATTTTTATATAAAATTATTTCATTCCATCCATCGAATAATGAAAACATCAGTCATGCGTACATACAACCAACTTTATCTATAAATGGTGTATTTTAATTTTCTATCTCTATATTTTATGGGTGATTATATAAATATTTATATTTTTTATATTTTTTATTTATATCATTTTTAATATTATGGAGAATATGGAACCATAATCAATGTTCATGGACAACAACTATAGAACTGAAATTATTAAGTAAAATGAAACAATTAACTTCTTGAGACCAAAATTTTTTATATAGAATTATTAATAAATCTGGGTTGAAATGTTATAAATAGATTATATATTCTTTTATAATTATTTAAATAATTATGGTATAGAATTATTATAAATTAAAATGTATTTTGAAGAATGATAAATTTCTCTTTAATCTATCGTCACCTGAGGTTCGAGGTTTCTCAAATAAATTACACTCCATTAGATTATACTTAAATATTAGTGACAATGTTATTCAATGATTATGTGTAAAATTTCATATTATTTTATTAGGTTTTTTATATTTTTCATGTGTAGTTACATTTTCTACACAAAAACTCTTTCTTCTATTAATTCTTACATTAACTACCTATTCCTAAAAAGGTATTTCATCTAAATTTCTACTCCATTAAAGAATAATTTGTATTATTAACATATTAATTATTATAATGCGGATATTTTGACCATTTGATATATTCAACATGAATATCCATTTATTAATTATCATTAAATATTCAATTATTGTTTACAATTTCAAATCGTTAATATTTCAATATTACCAAATAAGTAGCATTTTTCATACAGTCACATTTTTTTTATTAATAAATTTTTATATTAAAGGGAAATTGTGTATCACGGGGGAAGTTATTTGTTTGATAGAGGAAATCGGGATATTATATACCCACTACTCATTAATAATATTTTTTAATATATAATATTGTTTATGAATTAAATTTATCTTTCAATATATGAGATATGTTGTGTACATAAATTGATGGGTAGGTCTCTATTATAGATGGACCCATGATTCATTGGCATATCTCATTAGGTAAGATAATTGAAAAATATATTAAATTGGTTTTTTAGGTTATACCCACCTATTGATTAATTTTTTTTAGTATAAGTCCATTATGTTAAGGATGTCATGATTTCTAAGATCATAACATCCAAAAAAAATCCATTAATTTAGAATTAATTTATTATTGTACATTATATTACTACATTGATTTTATATGTGGATGCATTTCATAATCATGTTATTAATTAATTAGAAAGTGTTTTCAGTTTTTTTTCTATCCATGTTGATTATACCATAATTAGTGATGATAGATTCTGATGTACATAAAACTTAGTGAGTATTTGAGCTCACTCATAATATGATTCCATTTACCTATGATACTAAGAATGTTATTAATAATATTATAAATGATGTGAGAATGATTCTAATGATACAAAATTTATATTTCCAATGTAATGTTGTAATAATATATACTACTATGCCTCTCTAGACTAAAAATTGTCAATCCTTTTGGGTGATATATCTAGTATTTTTTTCAATGTAATAATTTGGACACTAAATATGATTTATCGGTGTTGTGTTTTTTATAGTTTTGTCAGATAAATTTTAATAGAGTCAATGGGAACTAGATTTTCCATAAATATATAAAATAAGAAAATTATGACAATCGAATATAGTATTTCAAATTTTTTACCCTTAGAAGTATTTTTATTATATGTGTTAATATTAGTTATGATTTAGAGGTTACTCAAAGTGTTTCATTACTTAGTGATGTAACCAAATAGAGAAAATTGATTAAACAGTCATAGACAATGTAAGGATTCCTCGTTATGTAAGATAATAAAACATGTGATAGAACTGAGATTATAATATCCAAATCACTTTTTTAGATTCAAGTTATGATAAATAACCCCTCACATATTGAGAAATTAGTTTATCAATATCATTATTAACCTATGTTAGATCACTTCTTGCAACAAAAGCCTCCATATGTTTACATAATTACTTATATAATGGTAGACTATTAAAGTATTATGTCTCTCAAGATTAAATATCTAGAAATGATTAGTAATTATTGTGAAAAGATTATTCATATATTGTATTGTTTCTGAGAATATTTTCATTACTTGTGGTAACTGATTTAGAGAACTATAAAGGTTTATGAAATAGAAAAAAATGGAATGTATAAATTTCAATGTGATATTTTTTAATAAATACCTATCTCGAAAACATTGAGATAATATGGATGGAAAGTCACTCACATTAACAAAAAATGAAGATGACAAAATTGATGTGTATGTGGCTAACATTAAAATATTACCTAGGAATTGTTTAGACAAGACATGTAATCTATAAATAAAAATTGACCATTTCATTTATATAATTAAGATTAATCTCAGAAGGGAAATAGTTTACTATATTTATTCATAATATGATTATATAGTACCATGTTCCATTAAGATATAATTTTTTTTCAAGACCCTATATATTCAATAGAAAACAATAGAAAAGGTTCAGTGAGGAGCAAGAAAAAGGGAACACAGCCATGAAGAATAATGGAATGATGTAATTTATATCATGTAATGTCTTCACAATGAATCATCCTATAAAGTGAATAAAGGGAATGAGAGTTTTTTACATGTGTGGAGATAAAGGTAATCTATCTAATCGTTGTAAGGAAAAGAAAAAAAATGAATTTATGTCTAGTACTTTAGCTAAAAAGAGATGATTAATTATTCAAACTAGCCTTCCATGAGTACTGGGAATACACCATAGAAGAAGAAAATGAGAGTAGTCCTATCATATAGAGTTACTACAACCTAAAGTGGATGTTTCTATAGACTTTTTCAATGTACCTTTATCATCCACTCTTGATGTAATTTTTTTTGAAATTTTATTGAGTTACTATATAAGCTTTTATATTCGAATAATATTTTACAAGTAATGCATCACCACCTAAATGGTTAGATGTTGATTTTGATGTGAAAAATCATAAAGGAATAATGATGGAATCTCATGTCTATAACTCCTCTTGAACTGATATTATCAAAATGTACATCCTTAAAATCCTTTTTTCCTCAACTATGTGATCTTTATATAACTTGTGTGTAAGAATTCGATAAATTAGAATAGAAAACTTATAAATTTTGGGGAAGGGATATTAAATTTGATTTTCTAAATAAATATAACATTTTATATTTGAGTTGTAATGACCCGGACCCGGCCAGCCACCCGAACGATGCCGAACGGGTCAGGTGTCACTACCTTAGGCACACCTCCCCTGAACGCCAATGGCTGCTAACTAGTAGCGAGGGTCTGTTAGGTATAGTGGGGATGCTATACCCTATCGGAGGATCATGATAAGGGTACGGGTCCAAGTATAACAGTAAAGATGCAGTGGAAAGAAAGACTCAGCAGACTCGAACCAGACCCGCAGAGTGGAAGCATAAAAATTATAGAAAAACAATGAAAGAAATAAATATAAACAAAAAAAGCCGAAATAACACAACAGCATGATGATAACATGTAACTACTACTGAATAGTAAAACATGCATCCAAAGCAGGTCATACTCAACTAAATATTAAAAGAAGGCCTCCAATGGATAACCAACAATATAGCTATAAAAAGTAAGCATGCCGATAAAAAAAAGTAAACAATACAAAGTAAATCCAGCTGGGCATGAACTCATGGTCTTTACCATCTCTGTGAAACAACTAATGTAGCCCAACTCCTGAAGCTGGACTCTTTCCTCCACGTAGATCCATAAAGTCTGCACGCGTCCCGAAGGGCCTGTGCAGGGTGTGAGACAAATCTCAGTAGGATACCATCCAACAGTGCTTACCAAATATATGTTGTAAAGATGTTAAGTTTTTCTTAGAAAATCAGTAAACAATACGATGCACAAATAAACACAAACTGCATTGGTTCTCAATAGCCACCATGGAGTGTCACCTGCTTCGGCCAATGCCGGAATCTTTTTCATGTAACCCATCACCATGTTCCACCTGACACCTCGTGTCTCAAGTACCGACATCCAGAAGTCATGCCCAAGAATATTATCCTGGCACCATGTGCTTCCTGACACCTCATGTCTCATGTACTGACGTCCCGAAGGTACGCCCAAGAATAGTATCCTGGCACCATGTGCCTCCTGACACCTCGTGTCTCAAGTACCGACGTCCCGAAGGCACGCCCATAAATAGTAACCTGACATTGTGTGCCTCCTGAATCCTCATGTCTCAAGCTATCCCCTGATGGTTCCTCACCTCCCACGTGGCTCTCTACGACAAGCACCCCCAACCAGAATACCTAACCGAAACTATGGGGGCCTATACCCACACGATTGGTCAAAACCATCTCATCACGGAGTATCTCTGTGTGCACACTACTCAGGTCCCAGGTGAGTGGTAATCACCAAATAGTACCTAAGCCACTAATGAATTTGACACATCGTGTCCCTGCAACCATTTCACTCAAGTCTGATGGTCTTTCCATCTATGTAACTCGGGCCATGTC
Organism: Viscum album; assembly: GCA_963277665.1. Taxonomy (NCBI): domain Eukaryota; kingdom Viridiplantae; phylum Streptophyta; class Magnoliopsida; order Santalales; family Viscaceae; genus Viscum; species Viscum album. The sequence goes on from CAUJRU010000090.1 coordinate 104,768, forward strand.
CCAACCTGACAGTCGTACTGCCTCAAGCCGATGTCCATGACACCCAATCCCATGGTCAAAACCACCCAAATTAAGCCGGGAAAAGCCCCAACCTTTGATCAGCATCACTCAAGCATAACCGGGCCAAGCCCAACATAACCCAAAAGGGTCCAACAAATTCAATCCAAAAATTGCATATATAACATATTTAAAAATAAAACATAAAATGACAAAACAAACTAAAAAGTTGAATTGCACTCTACTAGGTGTTGTCCCATACCAGAAATGAGGTCCTAAATGCCTCCAACAATTTATATCAAACATCAATAAGTTAAACTAATAGTTTATAACATTAACATTTCCGTTAAAACCATTTTGGCGTTCCCCCGACCAAAATTCCCCGACGAGCGAAGACCCCTCACCGGGCCCTGCTTACGCAAACTGGTAACCGTGCATACCCAAAAGCATCCCAGAGGTCCCATAAGAAATAAAGTATGAAAAAGCAGATAGAAAACGGTCCCTCTCAAAATACCCGAAAATGCGCTGAAGGCCATGTCACCCAAACAACCACAGAAACACAAAACGATGTATGCACCACCGACCCGAGACTCGCATGATGCTACTCCTCCGGTGACACTCGCCAATTCGGTCTAAAATTTGGTAGATCTACAAGATATTAAATACCGTTCAAATTCTCATAACTCATTCTAGAATAAAAATCAGACAAAACGGCCATAGGGGAATCGAGACCTTATCGAGGGGGTTCCAACGCATCCAACCGTGAGCAAAATGGAGTTCGAACGGCGATCCGGGGAACAATTGAAGATCCGGCCGCTTTGGGGGAGGGACTTATATCCAGAACCTCAAAAAGAGGCTACTGTCCATTTTATGTGAAAAAACAAAAGTACATGGCGTGTACTTTAGGACTACACGCCATGTATAGTTCATTTAACTGTTCATAAGACAACAGGACTCTACCGACTTACTTTCCGAACCTGCCAACATGAGTACACGGTGTGTACCTAGGGGTACACGGAATGTACTTGGATCCTCTTACTTTCCTCGCCGACGTACTCACACACCATGTGTTTCCCTTATACATGGATAGACTACACGGCATGTCCAAAGGGAACACGGAATTCCCCTGGTTCTACCCGGCCAACAGGCCTACATGGCATGTATGGCCTCACACGGTCGGGGGTATACACAACCTATTCAAAACTACACGTCGTGTAGTAAGAAACAACTACAGGGTCATTAGACGACATGTACTCAGCGAGAACTCGCCCAGTCACTCACCTAGACATACACGGCGTGTAGTCTGGAAATTTCTAGAGACATCGCATTTTCTCCACTTTCCTCAGAAACCAATCAAAAATTCAAACAGTGTAGGGATTTTGACCTGTTCCAAAAACCCGGGTTCTTTCAAACTCCCCACCTTAACATAGCTCATCCCGGAGCTACCGAACGAAACTCAGAGATGGCACCGAACATACCACCCCGATCAAAATAACCCAGACTTCCCCAGTCACAAAGGTCCTGTCTAAGTTCCTCAAGGGGGGAGGGGCTCTCCACCTTAGGAACCGCCTAACCCGGTCTCAACCCAACAAGATATAAAGAAAACAGGGTTTACTAACCTGTTTTTCGAACTCATAGTCCACATGTGACACATCATCACCCCTCTACCCCATTGGTGCTCTTGTGTCGCTTCCGACACCCGACGTATCCCACACCACGTTGGTGTCTGCCTCTACGAGGTCCTGGTGCCTAGCACCTCAAGTAACCCGCATCCTCGATTCCTCGATTCCCACGACACCACAAGTAACCCGCATCCTCGATGCCCTGATGCTACGCATCTCATACATACATATATATATATATATCACGCACCCGATATGGATCCAATACCATTGACTATCATCTAAATAGTCCACAAAGATCCTGCACACCATGTGCACTCAAAACAGACATGCCTCGATAGGTCATGCCAAAAAAGGAAACATGGTGATCACGACCACACGACGATGTAACTCTAACTGTCGTCGGCTCACCGGCCTGCTCAGCCTCTGGCAGCTCCATGGCGTGCACCTGGCCGAAAACACGACTGCCTGACGCCTATCCTCCCAGTGATGCTGCTCCAATCACTGGACACTGAACCCTCAGCTGAGTCCCACCGTATTTGTCACTACTTCCATGAATAGCTGAACCTCGAGTACCCTCTCCGGGTACCGAACTGGAACCAACTCCAGATGCTACAGTCTGTCCTGGTCCCTGCCTGTCGGCTATCTGAGAAGGCTGCATACAAAACCTCTCTAGATGCACATACTGTCCACATGCACGGAACTCCTTCGGAGGCCTATCGCACTGCGCCTAAACATGTCCCGGTTGTCCACATTGAAAGAAAATCAACGAAGAACTCCCACTAGGCGGTCTATCTGAATACCTTGCCTGACTGCCCTGCTGGAACCCATCCCGTCCTCGTTTCCTGCTGTCTGAGCCATCACCTAAAGCTGTCGTTCTGCCCAAGAGAGATTTTTCCCTCTCATTGACCTCATATATGAGCACCTGATTCACCGGCTTAGAGAAAGAACCCAGCCTGAAGATGTTCACCTGGACCTGGATGGTGTGTCGTAAGCCACCCTTGAAGTGCCTCACCCTAGCTGCGTCATCGCTCACTATAATAGGTGCAAAGCGAGATAATTCGGTGAAAGTAGCTGCATAGTTCATGACAAAAATGTCTCCCTACTGAAGACTCAATAACTCCCAAGAACTCTCTGACCTCAGTGTCTCAGGGTAGAAGTGCTCAAAGAACCTGTCCTCGAAGTCCTTCCAAGACAGTCTGTCATGCCTATGAGCCTGAACCTGTACGTCCCACAATGCTTCACCGGTCCTCTCAGCATGTACGTCACCAGATTGACACTCCACCTTGGAGGCGTCTCAAGATTCTCGAAGATCATATGCATACTCTCTATCTAGTTCTCAGCTGCCTGCGGGCCACCCTCTCCCTAAAAAAGCGGTGGGTGCTACTACTAGAACTCCCTAATCAGATACGCCATAGAAGGCTCTGCACCCTGCACACCTCTATCAATCCCTTGCAGGACACGTACTAGGCTAGCTTGGAGCTACTCATCAAGCCATGGCTCGAACGATGCCAAACCCGGCTGCTGTCCTACATCCACTGGATCATGAACTTGATCATGTCCCTGAGCCAGTACATGCGGCTTGTGCTCTACCTGTACTGAATTCTAACCTTGATCCTGCGGCACTGTATCATCTCCTACCGGACGCTCCATCGAGTCGTGAAGGAGTAACCCACTGAATACCATAAATGGTCAGACAGCTCATACATATATATATATTCTACGCAGATAAGGAAAGTAGTAAAAGGCATTGCATAACAACTACCCTTACCCCCCCTCACCACAACCCATGCCCCACCGCATCCCAGCCTCGTGGCCTCTTTACCCACCATTAACAGAGCCAAGTATCAAAATTACCTTGGGCCATGCCCATCCTGACAACTCACGTTGCCTCAAAGAGATGACTGAGTCGCCCAATCCTGACAGTTACACTACCTCAGCCATAGTACCTGCCTGCTCTCATAAGAGTCAGACCCAAATATTCTGCAACATGCAATTCTACAAAAATAAATCATGGCATACACATTGAATCATACAAAAACTTCTATCAGTAATTTCACCAAAGTACATTTCAAAACATATAAATCATGGTAGTTGATATTTCATTCACATGGAATTATGACCTCACAGAGCATACGTGCAATTATGAAATTGAAATACCCTAAAAAAGTGCCTATCAAAAGCCAAGAAACCAAGCCTTGACATACCTGGTCAAGGTTCAATTCTCCCTTACCACACCAGGTCAAGGTTCACATATCACAATCAAGAACATCACAAACCAAGTGAGCTACCGAGGTGGAAATCAAATAAACAGTAATCTGAGAAAAATGCAAACATCAATTCTCGCCCACGGCAACTAGGTCCATCCCTCGTACCTGGGGATACAAGCACCCAAGCACAAGCTAGAAACCCAGTTCCAGTAACAAAATCCTATATCCACTCTACCATATCCCAAATAGTAAAACCAGCAGAAAGAAACGAGAAGCCTCAATCTCATTAGTTTACAGTAAAACTCTGATTCTAATTCCCTCTAAATAACTCATCTGATACCACATTGTAATGACCCGGACCAGGCTAGCGACCCAAACGATGTCGAACGGGTCGTGTGTCACTACCTTAGGCTTTAAAGACACGTAAATTTCAAAGAAATTTTTTTCTAAATTTTCTTTGGAATTTTAGAAGAACGCAGCTTCTGACGCCACCTGATTCCGAGGCCCGGTGTGCCCAGAATCATTTTCCGAAGTTTGGGTTGGGTACGATCAGTGAACGAACGAGTAGGTTTTTCTAACTTTTGAACCGGTGCTCGGAATCAAATTCTGAGGGCACCGATGGAATCACAGCGCCAGTATTTGCTTAGAAACACCTCTTCCGGAGTTTCGTTTGCTCGGTTGTGGTTTTTAATTTTTCGGTTTTACGTTAAGAAATAAAATAAAGTTGTGAGACAATTTTATTTTTATTTCACTTAAAGCCGCTTAAAGACCACTTCAAGTTGTTTAAGCTAAGTTGATGCGGATAGGGTGCTATCCAAAAATATCCTACCCTCTTGGTAGGATATTTGTGAGGAGGGGCCCACACGAGCCTCACCGTTTCTTTTCCCCTAAGTAACGCTCCCGTGAAAACCCATTTTTATGATAGTCAACAGACGTGTTTTCCTAAATTCTTAATGCGCCATTTAATTGGGCAGTTTTATTCGTTGAATTAATTCTATGAATTAATGGGTTGTTAAATATCTCCTTTTCTTTGGTTGGCATGTTAATAAAATAAGACAAACATTTTTTTCTCCTTAAGTGTTTTTTGTTGAGAGGATTTGACAAACCTCAAGTTCTTCATCCTTCTTCGCAAAGAATGAGAAGAACGCGAAAAACGCGAAGAACGCCGGCCTTCGACGAAGGGCGACGAAGAACACCAAGCCCTCAGAGATTGACGACGCGACCCCAAGTAACGCGACGCCGACAGTTCTTCTTCCACGACGTTCTACCGCGACAATCCAACCCCATGACAACCTTCGATCGACAACGACAAGGGAGGGGGTTGAACGTCTTTTAATTCTCTTTGTGGGTTATAACAACATCACGGATTTAATTATTATTAAAATTAAATCTGTTGTTTCTTGGTCCTTGGAGTTCGTCGACGCAACACCGGATAACGTGACAACGCGACGGTCCCCTCCTTCCACGATGATCAATTCCGTGAAGAACGCGTGTGCGACGACTTGACGAGGTAGGGGTTTTATTTGGAATGATTTTACACCTTTTATTCTGTGGGTGTTTCTGTTCAAAACAAAGAACCCGGTTTCATAAGAAAAATTTTAATTTATTTAAAATTGTTTTCTTGTTATGTTTTCATGTGTTGAATATTTCTCCCGACTGTTATTATCTAATGCGGAGAGTGCGGGCCAAACAAACACGGCCCGACAACCCTCCGCAGTTCTTCCTTGTTGGGCGGATTTGGCGGGCGACGACAAAACATGCTGCAGGGGTGATTTAATGATCCCGCAGTGAAGAACGGAACCCGGGAGGAACAGCGGTGCAGTCAGGAAGGAAATCGGACCACCAGAGCAACTCTGGTGGCCTACGGAAGCTTCTGCCGGCGCGCCACGCCGGCACGGCGCAGGCGGCGGCCGGCCGCTAGGCGGCGGCGGCGCCCACCGTGCCACCGGGAAAACCTCGCCGTGGCAGCTAGGCGGTTCCACTGCCGTGCGGAACCGCGGCACAGGGACGCGGCGGCCAGGCCGCGTCCGGGTGATCCAAGGTGGCCCCTCGCGGGGACCGCGGTGTTGTCACGCGGGGGCATGCGCGCCCCCCGTGTTGCTCGGCCGCTCGGCCGAGCCGAGCTGAACCCGCCGACCGAGCTTGGTCGCGCCCTGGCCTGGCGGGACCGAGTCGGTTCGACCCGGTTTAGGTCGACCCGGTTCGGCCGACCCAGGGGGGTCGGGCCGGGTCGGTCCGGGCCCAGACCCCCCGTTCCCGGACCTTTTCGGTCCTTTGCCCGTAACATGAGCTACGGGCCTCCAAACCACTCGCCATTAGCGGCAACATGATCCTTGGAATGAGACGGTCATTTCGGTATATCGCATTCAAGGTTTCAGAAGACTTTGGGTTCGGCCGAGTTGGTTCGTACACGAAACCAACCTGGCCCTCGGAGCAGAAACGCTCATATCTTGAGCTCCGGACGTCCTATTGGCATGACGTCGACTTTGGTGGATTCCTCATAGTGAGTCGGATCTTTTGGCTCACTCCGCCCAAGGTTTGGACGCAGGTGGATTACGGTCGGGTTGGTTTGCCTTAAAACCCAACCGGGCCCCTGGGACGAAAAGGCCAATAACTCTCTGACCGGGCGTCCGACTGACGCGCCATCTACGACGTTGAGATCCTGTTGACGATACGAAACTTTTGAATACATCAACTTTGGACCTTGTGTCAGTTGATGTATCAGCCTCTCGGCTCGTGGAGCAGACCCACCCAAACAATCTTGCTGTGTGCGGGAACCCTAGTGCTGGCTGCAACTTCGACGACGACGACTGTGCAGAGATCCTCAGTGGACTGCGACGATGAAGAGTGCTGGTCTTGAATCCTATGTGGGTCCCAGCTGTGCTGGTCCTGTATCCTATGTGGGTCCTAGCATAGATGAATCAATGAAGTGTGCTAGTCTTGTATCCTATGTGGGTCCCAGCTGTGCTGATCTTGTATCCAATGTGGGTCCCAACTTAGATGATTCAGTGATTGTCTTGTATCCTATGTGGGTCCCAGCATAGATGAATCAATGAAGTGTGCTGGTCGTGTATCCCATGTGGGTCCGAGCTGTGCTGGTCTTGTATCCTATGTGGGTCCCAGCTTAGATGATTCAGTGCTGGTCTTGTATCCTATGTGGGTCCCAGCATAGATGAATCCATGGAGAGTGCTGGTCTTGTATCCTATGTGGGTCCCAGCTGTGCTGGTCTTGTATCCTATGCGGGTCCAAGCTTAGATGATTCAGTGCTGGTCTTATATCCTATGTGGGTCCCAGCATAGATGAATCAATGAAGAGTGGTGGTCTTGTATCCTATGTGGGTCCCAACTGTGTTGGTCTTGTATCCTATGTGGGTCCCAACTTAGATAATTCAGTGCTGGTATTGTATCCTATGTGGGTCCCAGCATAGATGAATCAATGAAGAGTGCTGGTCTTGTATCCTATAGGGTCCCAACTGTGCTGGTCTTGTATCCTATGTGGGTCCCATCTTAGATGATTCAGTGAAGACAGCTGGTCTTGCATCCTCAGTGGGTCCCAGCTTAGATGATTCAGTATCTTTATCTGATCATCCCTTTCACCTTTTCGACAAAGTATATCTGTGTGAGCTGAATCCTTTTTACTCTCCTTTGTGGATTATGTTGAACTATCCTGTGTGGATTTACTGGTTACTCTCCTTTGTGGATTGTGTTGAACTATCCTGTGTGGATTTACTGTTTACTCTCCTTTGTGGATTGTGTTGAACTATCCTGGGTGGATTTACTGTTTACTTTCCTTTGTGGATTGTGTTGAGCTATCCTATGTGGATTACTTTTTCTCTCCTTCGTGGATTGTGTTGTTCTATTCTGTGTGAGTATACGTTTTGCTTTCCTGTGTGGATTAGGTTGTGCTTGGGTTCGGATGTTGGAGGCGAACGAGAATTGATGACTTAGGTATATGTATGGGCATATACCTAAGTAGTGTCGGTTTTTTATTTCGTGGTTGTCTCTTTCCTTTGTGGTTTATCCTTTGTAAATTTCGGGAGACCTTCGGGGGTCTCGGGGTCCCTACTAAGTAGCTTATACTCACCCCTTCACGGGCTATGCCTGCACTTTGTTGTGTTGGTTGCATACAACGGGCAACGCTGATCTTGGTGGAGGCTTGCGGAGCAGGACGGTACCTGGAGGTGGACCACTGGGTGGGACGTACTCGGAGCGGACGGCTGGACCGAGGAGCTGTGGAGGTTATCTGTGCTCGCCCTTCAGGTGGGACTTCCAGAGGACGGCTCGACGCTGCGGATTTTTATTTAAGTTGTTGTTTTCCCCTTTCAGTTGTACTTTACAGTTGGGCTTGTATTTCCAGCCCCTTTTTCTTTTAGCACAGCTCGTTACAGTTTTTACTTAGTGTTTACTCTTTACTATTTCTTACTCTGTGATGGTTGTTTACTTTACAAAGGCAATGCCTTCCCTGTTTATCGGGATTTACGCCTTGGTGCTAGTCACCAGCCCCTGGCCTATGGAAGGCGGGCTTAGGGTAGTCACGACACGGGCCTCGAGGACGGGTCGTGACAAATTGGCATCAGAGGAGTTCGGTTCTACTGCAGACTCTAATATTTATTCTATGTGAAGTAATAATGTTCAGCGTATTGGGTGTGGTTATCAGTCCGTGGAGTCCAGTGTTGGTGCGGCGGCCGACATATCCGTACACGAGGACCCTGACTTCTGATTTCCGACTTAATGCACGAAAACATTAATTGCATGTGTGTTCAAGTTTTCCTTGTGATTACTTGTGTCAGCTCACCAGGTATAAAGTTCTGACCATGGCTCACCTGTTTCTTTTCAGGATGGCCCCACGACGACAGCCAGTTAGGATTCCGAGAGTGGAGCGTGATGAAAGCCCACTGAGTGACGAGGCCTCGGTGCAGGGCTCCTTGTCAGCAGAGGCACCAGCGGTACCTTTACCCGTCGAGCCACCGATGCTACCATCCCCAGCCACTGACGATGCACGTCGCCTTAGTGCACTGCATGAGTTCCAGCGCCAGCGACCCCCCAGGTTCTGCGGGGAGACGGACCCTCAGGCCGCCGAGGACTAGCTGGAGGTAGTTGTACGGGTTTTCAAATTAGTGAGGACACCAGCAGACCTCATGGTGATCCTCGCAGCGAGCCTCCTGCATGCGGTAGCAGGCTGATGGTGAAGCATGATGCTCTAGGTGCACGACGAGACATCTCTCCTCTAGACGGACTTTGAGAGCATCTTCCCCTCCGAGTTCATCCCAGCCACCCTCAGTGTGGTGCGCATCCAAGAGCTGCTATAGCTACGACAGGGAAGCATGACAGTGGCCCAGTACTCGACGAGATTTACTGATCCCTCGCGCTACTCCACAGATATGGTACGGGGCCCGTTCTTCCGGGCCCGGACCTTCGAGCAGGGACTGAGGCACGAGATCAGGGCTTCGATGATCACCCTCAACATTCCGACACAGGAAGAGGTGTTGGAGAGAGCCCTTCTAGCGGAGAGTTTTTTCACCGAGCAGGCTCCAGTGACAGGACCCTCCGCAGGATGGCCCGTAGCAGGGTCTTTTGCAGCTTGCAATAGACAGGTGACGCAGAGGTCCAAACGGGCCAGACCATCAGATGGGCAGTCTCAGGATGAATAATCGGTTGTGCGGGGCACCCGATGGAGAGCCAGCTACGCGATGGGTAAGCATTGCTACGCATGCATCGGGCGAGGTCACATGGATCGAGACTCCCGACTCGTCTTACAGATGAGAAACAGGTGGTACTGGGACCTCCCAGACAGAGGTTCGGCTATGGTGGTCCGCAGGGTTTAGGCGAACGAGGCAGAGGAGCTGGCCGAGTAGCTGATGGTGGGCGACACTTCAAGGTGTTGCCACCACCACCACCAGGAGGTCCACCTCGACCGCAGGGAGTTGGTGGACATGCGAGATCTCAGCTTCAGGAAGCTGAGGCCTTCGATCATGGAGCTCTGGGAGCAGATGGACTGGAGCGGAACTAGTGGATACATCCTTTGTACTTCTAGTTCCTTGTTGTTTTTGTGTGGTGTATTTGTATTATGAGATGCAATAGTAAAAGACTCTTACCTATGTGATGTTTTCTTTCCTATCCTCTTTTGTGTTGTTACTAAGAGGTTCCAGTTTAGACTGTTGACTTGACCCTTACTTGTGAGACATCTACTGGAGGATACCCAGTTACAACACACTGATACCGACAGTGTGACTCAACCCTTGGAGGCGAGAGTAATGGTTGGATCTCTTGGTAGTAGCGTTGAGGCCTTACGACGTCATCTTTGGTGTGGATTAGTAACATCCATGTTAGGATTGACTGTATTAGGAAAAGGAAGTGGTTCATCCAGGGGATGAGACCAGATTTCTCTTATCAGCAAAGAAGAAATCTTACCAGTTCATGTGGGATCGGAGATGGTCTAGGTCATCCAGGAGCGGATGAGTATAGCTCAGAGCCGACAGAAGTCCTAGGCTGTTAGGAGGCGGAGGCCAATTGAGTTCGAGGATGGAGACCACGTCTTCGTGCGGGTCTCACCTCGACGTGGAATACGGAGGTTTGGCCGAAGAGGCGAGTTGTCTCCATGCATCATCGGACCCTTCCAGGTCCTCAGTAGGATTGGAAAGGTGGCTTATCGCCTGGCTCTACCACCACAGCTGTGTCGGGTGCACGACCGGACGCAAATCTTTGACCATGGAGAGCTGGACTTTGATGATGGGGCGACTTTTGCGGAGGTCCCAGTGGAGATAAAGGATCGACAGGATAAGGTCCTACGTGGATGATCGATTCCTCTAGTGCGCTTCAGATGACAGCTCGGGAACCTCCAAGAGAGCACTTGGGAGCTGGAGGCTCAGATGCTTGCTCAGTACCGCCTTTGTATCCCTAAGTTTGTGGTGAAGCTTTACGGGGACGTAAATCCCTGTGGTGGGAGTAATGTAACGGCCTATAAATTTCAAGTAAATTTTTTTCTTAATTTTCTTTGGAATTTTACAAGAACGCAGCTTCTGACGGCACCTGATTCCGAGGCCCGGTGTGTCCGGAATTATTTTCAGAAGTTTGGCTCGGGTACGTTCAGTGAACGAACGAGCAGGTTTCTCTAACTTTTGAACCGGTGCTCGGAATCGAATTCCGAGGGCACCGATGGAATCGCAGCGCCAATATTTTCTTAGAAACGCCTCTTCTAGAGTTGCGTTTGCTCGGTTCTGGTTTTTAATTTTTGGGTTTAAGTTAAGAAATAAAACAAAGTTGTGCGAACATTTTATTTTTATTTCACTTAAAGCTGGTTAAAGACCACTTCAAGCTCTTTAAGCTGAGTTGATGCGGATAGGTTGCTATCCAAAAATATCCAACCCTCTTGGTAGGATATTTGTGAGGTGGGGCCCGCACGAGCCCCACCGTTTCTTTTCCCATAAATAACGCACCCGTGAAAACCCGTTTTTATGAAAGTAATCTGACGCGTTTTCTTAAATTCTTAACGCACCATTTAATTGGGCAGTTTTATTCGTTGAATTAATTCTATGAATTAATGGGTCATTACTTTTCTATTTTTCGTTGGTTGGCATGTTATTAAAATAAGACCAACGTTTTTTTCTCCTTTAGTGTTGCTCGTTGAGAGGATTTGACAAACCTCAAGTTCTTCATCATTCTTCACGAAGAACGCGAAGAACACGAAGAACGTGAAGAAAGCCGGCCTTCGAAGAAGGGCGATGAAGAACGCCGAGCCCTTGGAGATCGATGACGCGACACCAAGTACCGCGACACCGACGGTTCTTCTTCCGCGACGTTCTACCGCGACAATCCAACCCCGCGACAAACTTCGATCGACAACGGCAAGGTAGGGGGTTGCACTTCTTTTAATTATCTTTGTGGGTTATAACAACATCACAGATTTAATTATTATTAAAATTAAATCTATTGTTTCTTGGTCCTCGGAGTTTGTCGACGCAACACCGGATACCACGACGACACGATGGTCCCCACCTTCCGCGACGATCAATTCTGCGAAGAACGCGCGTGCGACCACTTGATGAGGTAGGGGTTTTATTTGGAATGATTTTACCCCTTTTATTCCGTGGGTGTTTCCGTTCAAAACAAAGAACCCGGTTTCATAAGAACAGTTTTAATTTATTTAAAATTGTTTTCTTGTTATGTTTTCATGTGTTGAATATTTCTCCCGACTGTTATTATCTAACAAGGAGGGTGCAGGCCAAACAAACACGGCCCGACAACCCTCCACAATTCTTCCTTGTTGTACGGATTTGGAGGGCGACGACAAAACGTGCCGCAGAGGCGATTTAATGATCCCTCAGTGAAGAACAGAACCTGAGAGAAATAGCTGTGAAGTCAGGAAGGAAATCAGACCACCGGAGCAACTCCGGTGGCCCGCGGAAGCTTCCACCAGCGCGACACGCCGGCACGCCGGCACCGGCGGTCGGAGGCGGCGCCCAGCGCGCCGCCGGGAAAACCTCACCGCGGCTGAAGCCGCGTCGGCGAGGCGGTTCCGCGGCTACGCAGAACTGCGGTTCAGGGACGCGGATGCCCGACCGTGTCCGGGTGATCCGGGGCGGCCCCCTGCGGGGGCCGCGGTGTTGTCACGCGGGGGCATGCGCGCCCCCCGCCTTGCTCGGCCGCTCGACTGAGCTGAGCTGGACCGGCCGGCCGAGCCAGGCCGCACACTGGCTTGGCTGGACCCGGTCCTGCCGGGTCGGACCCAGTCGGGTCGACCCGGTTCGGCCGACCTAGGGGGGGTCGGTCCGGGCCCAGAACCCCCGTTCCCGGACCTTTTCATTCCTTTGCCCGTAACATGAGCTATGAGCCTCCAAACGACATGCCGTCAGCGGCAACGCGATTCATGGAATGAGGCGGTCGTTTTGGTATATCGCACTCAAGGTTTCGGAATACTTTGGGTTCATCCGGGTTGGTTCGTACACGAAACCACCAGGGCCATCGGAGCGGAAACTCTCATATCATGAGCTCCAGACTTCCAATTGACGTGCTGTCGACTTTGGTGGATTCCTCTTAGTGAGGCAGATCTTTTGGCTCACTCCGCCCGAGGTTTGGACGCTGGTGGAGTACGGTTGGGTTAGTTTTTCCTTAAAAACCAACCGGTCCCCTAGGACAAAAAAGCCAATAACTCTCAGACCGGGCGTCCGATTGACACGCCGTCTGTGACGTTGAGTTCCTATTGACAATACGGAACTTTTGGATACATCAAATCTGGACCTTGTGTCAGTTGATGTATCAGCCTCTTGGCTCGTGGAGCGGACCCTCACGAACGAGCTTGCTATGTGCGGGAACCCTAGTGCTGGCTGTGACTTCGACGATGACGACTGTTTAGAGATCCTCAGTGGACTACGATGATGAAGAGTGGTGGTCTTGTATCCTATGTGGGTTCCAGCTGTGTTGGTCTTGTATCCTATGTGCATCCCAGCATAGATGAATCAATGAAGAGTGCTGTTCTTGTATCCTATGTGTGTCCCAGCTGTGCTGGTCTTGTATCATATGTGTGTCCCAGCTTAGATGATTCAGTACTGGTCTTGTATCCTATGTGGGTCCCAGCATAGATGAATCAATGAAGAGTGCTGGTCTTTTATCCTATGTGGGTCCCAGTTGTGCTGGTCTTGTATCCTATGTGGGTCCCATCTTAGATGATTCAGTGCTGGTTTTGTATCCTATGTGGGTCCCAGCATAGATGAATCAATGAAGAGTGATGGTCTTGTATCCTATGTGGGTCCCAACATAGATGAATCAATGAAGAGTGCTGGTCTTGTATCCTATGTGGGTCCCAACTTAGATGAATCAGTGCTGGTCTTGTATCTTATGTGGGTCCCAGCATAGATGAATCAATGAAGAGTGATGGTCTTGTATACTATGTGGGTCCCAGCTGTGCTGGTTTTGTATCCTATGTGTTGCCCAGCTTAGATGATCCAGTGCTGGTCATGTATCCTATGTGGGTCCCAGCATAGATGAATCAATGAAGAGTGCTGGTCTTGTATCCTATGTGGGTCCCAGCTGTGCTGGTCTTTTATCCTATGTGGGTCCCAGCTTAGATGATTCAGTGCTGGTTTTGTATCCTATGTGGGTCCCAGCATAGATGAATCAATGAAGAGTGCTGGTCTTGTATCCTATGTGGGTCCCAGCTGTGCTGGTCTTGTATCCTATGTGGGTCCCAGCTTAGATGATTCAGTGATGACAGCTGGTCTTGCATCCTCACTGGGTCCTAGCTTAGATGATTCAGTATCTTTATCTGATCATCCCTTTCACCTTTTCGACGAAGTATACTTGTGTGAGCTGAATCCTGTTTACTCTCCTTTGTGGATTGAGTTGAACTATCCTGTGTGGATTTACTGTTTACTCTCCTTTATGGATTGTGTTGAACTATCCTGTGTGGATTTATTGTTTACTCTTCTTTGTGGATTGTGTTGAACTATCCTGGGTGGATTTACTATTTACTTTCCTTTGTGGATTGTGTTGAGCTATCCTATGTGTATTAATTTTTCTCTCCTTCTTGGATTGTGTTATGCTATTCTGTGTGAGTATACGTTTTGCTTTCCTATGTGGATTCGGTTGTGCTTGGGCTCGGATGTTGGAGCCTAACGGGAATTGATGACTTAGGTATATGTATAGGCATATACCTAAGCAGATTCGGTTGTTACTTTGTGATTGTATCTTTCCTTTGTGGTTTATCCTTTGTGGATTTCAGGAGACCTTCGGGGGTCTCAGGGTCCCTACTGAGTAGCTTATACTCACCCCTGCACGGGTTATGCCCACACTTCATTATGTTGGTTGCAGACGACGGACATCGTTGATCGTGGTGGAGGCTTGCGGAGCAGGACGGTACCTGGAGGTGGACCACTGGGCGCGACGTACTCGAATCGGATGGCTGGACCGAGGAGCTGTGGAGGCTATCTGTGTTCGCCCTTCAGATGGGACTTCCAGAGGACGGCTCGATGCTGCGGATTTTCTTTTCAGTTGTTGTTTTCCCCTTTCAGTTGTACTTTACAGTTGGGCTTGTATTTCCTGACCCTATTTCTTTCAGCACAGCTTGTTACATTTTTTACTTAGTGTTTACTCTTTCGCTTGCTTACTCTGTGATGGTTTTTTACTTTACAAAGGCAATGCCTTCCCTGTTTATCAGGATTTATGCCTTGGTGCAAGACACCAGCCCCTGGCCTATAGAAGTCGAGCTTGGGGTAGTCACGACACGGGCCCTGAGGACGGGTCGTGACATAGGCGCATCTCCCCTGAATGCCAAAAGCTTCCGACTAGCATTGGGGGTCTGTTAGGTATAGTGGGGCGGCTATTCCCTCTCGGAGGATCATGATAAGGGTACTAGTCTACCTATAATAGTAAAGATGTAGCGGAAAGAAAGACTCAGCAGAATTGAACCAGACCCTCAGAGCGGAAGCATAAACAATATAGATAAACAACTGAAGCAATAAATATGAACAACAGTAGTAGAAATAACACAACAGCATGCTGATAACATGTAACTACTACTGAACAGTAAAACATGCATCCAAAGCAGGTCATACTCAACTGAATATAAAAAGAAGGGTGAAAATGGATAACCAACAGTATAGATACAACAAGTAAGCATGCCAATATAGAAAAGTAAACAAAACAAAGTAAACCTAGCTAGGAATTACCTCAAGGTCCATACCATCTCCATGAAACAACTAACGTAGCCCAGATCCTGAAGCTAGCCTCTTTCCTGCACGTAGATCCATAATGTCTTCACACATCCTGAAGGGCCCGTGCAGGGTGTGAGAAAAATCTCAGTAGGATACCATCCAACGGTGCGTACCAAATATATGTGGTTAAGCAGTTATGCATTTCTCAGAAAAGCAGTAAATAGTACAATGCACTTATAAACACAAACTCCACTGGTTCTCAACAGCTACCATGGAGTGTCACCTCCTTCGACCAACGCCAGAATCTCTGTCGTGTAACCCAGCACCACGTGCCACTTGACACTTCGTATCTCAAGTACCGATGTCCTGAAGGCATGCCCAAGAATAGTATCCCGGCACCATGTGCCTCCTGACACCTCGTGTCTCAAGTACCGATGTCCCCAAGGCACACCCAAGAATAGTAACCCGGCACCATGTGCCTCCTGACACCTCGTGTCTCAAGTACCGATGTCCTGAAGGCACACCCATAAATAGTAACCCGACACCGTGTTCCTCCTAACACCTCATGTCTGAAGATATCCCCTGAAGGCTCCTAACCTCCCATGTGGCTCTCGATGGCAAGCACCCCGAACCAGAATACCTAACCACAACTACGGGGGCCCCTACCCACACAAGTGGTCAAAAACACCTCATCATGGAGTATCTCTGTGTGCACACTACTCATGTCCCGGGTGAGCGGTAATCACCAAATAATACCTAACCCACCAACACATCTGACACCTCATGCCCCTGCGACCATGTCGCTGATGTCTGATGACGTTTCCATCCATGTAACCTGGGCCATGCCCCATCCTGACAGTCGTACTACCTCAAGACGACGTCCATGACACCCAATCTCGTGGTCAAAACCACCCAAAGTAACCCAGGAAAATCCCCAACATGTGATCAGCATCACTCAAGCGTAACCGGGCCAAGTGTAACAAAAACCAAAAGGGTACAACATATTCAATCCAGTAATTGCATATAAAACATATTTAAATAGAAAACATAAACCAGAAAAACAAACTAAACAGTTGAATTTCACTCTACCAGGTGTTGTCCCATACCAGCACTGAGGTCTTAAATGCCTCCAACAATTTATATCAAACATCAATAAATTAATATAATAGTTTATAACAATTACATTTTAGTTAAAACCATTTTGGCATTCTTCTGTCCAAAATGCCTCGACGAGCAACGACCCCACACCCAGCCCTGCTCATGCAAACTGGTAACTAGGCATACCCAAAAGCATCCCAGTGGTCCCATAAGCAATACAGTATGAAAAAGAAGATAAAACAGGTCCCGCTCAAAATACCATAAAACATGTTGAAGGCCGCGACACCTAAACAACCGCAGAAACACAAAATAATTTATGCACCACCTACCTGAGACTCGCACGATACTACTCCTCCGGTGACACCCGCTAATTCGGTCTAAAATGAGATAGATCTAAAAAAGATTCAATACTATTCAAACTCTTATAACTCGTTCTAGAACGAAAATCAGACAAAATGGAAAATGTGGAATTGAGGCCTTACCGAGGGGGTTCTAATGCATCCAACCGCGATCAAAACAGAGTTTGGATGGCGATCTGGGGAAGGATAAGATCCGGCCGACTTGGGGGAGGGGGTTCTATCCAGAACCTCAAAACGAGGCTACTGACCGTTTTAAGTGAAAAAAATAAAGTACACGTCGTGTACTTTAGGAATACTTGTTGTGTATAGTTCATTTAACTATTTATAAGATGGCAGGATTCTGCCAACTTACCTTCCGAACCTGCCGACGTGAGTATACGGCATGAACCTAGGGGTACACGACATGTACATGGTTCCTCTTCCATTCCTCACCGACGTACTCACCCGCGATGTGTTTCACTTATACACGGCTAGACTAAACGGCGTTTCCAAAGGGAACATGGCGTGCCCCTTGTTCTACCCGGCCAACAGGACTACACACCATGTATGGGCTCACACGGTCGGGGGTATACACAGTGTGTTCAAAACTACACGTTGTGTAGTAAGAAACTACTACACGGTCATCACACGACATGTACTTAGGGAGTACTCGATCGGTCACTCGCATAGAAATACATGGTGTGTACTTAAAATACACACCGTGTAGTTTGGAAATTTCTAGAAACTTCTCATTTTCTTCAGTTTCCTCAGAAACTAATCAAAAATTCAAACTGGGTCGAGATTTTGACCAGTTCCAAAAACCCGGGTTCTTACAAGAGATGAAGCATGCCTCCCAATAGAAATTACATTGATCATATTTGTTATTCTAAAAAATCATGAGGCTTATTTATCTCCAATGGCTGTGTAGAAACTCAATGTTATGTATATGAATATTTTACCATATTATTTTATTTCTTTATTGAAGAGATTCCTATTGTTTTACCAAATTTTAAGTACATTTTTCAATAGAAGTCATAACTAGTGGATCACATATTTCAAATACTCTATATAAAATTGACCTATTTGAGTTATACATTTTTAAGAAGAACGAATATTATAATATAGATATAAGATTTAATTGGCTTAGTTATTCACTATTGGGAAAACTTATATTTGTTTTGTTAAGAATAAGGGTGGGTAAATATATCTTAACATCGATTTTCAAGGACATAAAAATATAGGTATTAAGAAAAAGTATCATTTAACCTATATAAATGACCTTTTCTATCCATTATGAGGAGGTTTATATTTTTCCATGATGGATATATGATATGGAAATTATCAACTCTAGGTTAATATGGAGGATATATCCATGAAAGCCTTTCATAATGAATGTAAATTATAAATCTATCATAATTCTATTTGGACATACCCAAGTCATTACTATCATTATGGATTTCAAAAAAATTATCTTTAGATATAACGTTTTTTATATTGAGATAATATTTTTAGATGATATTGTGTTTAAAGAGCAAGGATGTCCATGAATGAAATTTATGGGTGTTGATTATGACCCCATGGAAGGGGAAGCTGTATTCCAAATCCACATAGTGTTATTTTTTGTTCAAAAATGTCTCTTAATTATATAATATTATTTCATGCGAGGATATATTGGTGGATTCTTCAAATATGAACAATTTTGGGAAATGGAATAAAGCTACTATGGTTACCAAGATTCATATTTTTCTTTTTATGATTGAATAACACCGACAATTTGTAAGAGATTTATCATGACTATAATATCCAGTAACTATGTTTACCTAGACGGTATTTCAGTTATTTTAGTCATATTAATTTTAGTAGGATTTCAAATAATTGAGGAGAAGGTTGTTTAACATGATTGTGATTTTACTACTCTATAGTGAATAAGGGTTTGTGATATATAGTAATGCATCAATGTAGTTACAAAGATGAATCCTAATGGAAAATGATATTTTGACTACATATACCTCTCACAAATTGAAAATTCATTATAAAATTGGATAACAAAAAAATAGGGGTGGGAGTCAATATTTTATAGAGAGACGATATAGATAAATTTCTATTTATTGAATATTTTATATATAAACTAATAATTAAATATTGAATTATACATTTTAATAGAAATCCTTGATTGGGCCCTAGAGAATATTATTAGATTTGATTAAGGATTATGACTTCTCAATATATTACCACCATTGTATGCAAAACAAGATTCAATATTTTCTATGTCTGAAATACCATGATAGTTTTTCTATGATATGAATTGAAAGTGATTTAATATTTACGGATTTAAAATATATGGATTAGAAAATTTTTATGAAAAGGTATTGAAAATATCTTTTATGGTTGAATTTTAAACCATCCTTCTATTAAAGGATTCATATGTCACAAAAGGAAGACATGAACTTAAATAATATGTTATGGAATTTTCCATAATTAAACCACGATAATGATGGAAATGTAATGTTTATAAAAAACATCTTTGTATTCCATAAACATCATATTTTATGAGGGTGGGTTTTGAATGAAGATAAAAGCTCATAATTCTATATTCACCCTAGAAGTAAAAAAGTCAAATATATATATCAAATAGTACTTCTCATATAATAATATGAAATAGAATATGTATAGTATGTATCATAATTCAGGGTGTGTCAATTAATTATGCATAAAAATGTCTAATGGGATGTATAAAATATTTCCCATACCATATTGGATATGAGAAATCATTACCATGAATTTTATCAATTGAAACCCAATAAAAGGTTAAAGGGAATAATTTTATTTCAGTTATTATTGATCAAAATACAAAATTAGTATATTTTTCACTATTAGAGATGAATTGTCTCCTTATCAAATTTTATGGTTATACAATAAAAAATTTGATGTATATCTTGTATTAATACTCCCAATCATGTATGTTTTAGATTTTAGGTTTACATAATTGTTCTGCAGAACCCTTTTCAAGGCTATGGATAAAAAGATTGGTTTTACTGTCACTTGTCATCCCTATGAACATAATCAGTATTATAGGAATATCAAAACACTATATGAAATTTTGATATATTTCATTTTGGATTTTAAAGGTGGTTGGGATCAATTAATTTTGAATAATTTCCATAAAAATATATTTCAATTGAGAATAAATATTTGTCCATATGAGTCACTATATGGAAGTAAGTGAAAATATACAATGTGTTGGGTGAAAGGAAAGAGAAAAAATATTGGGACATGATATATAATAGGAAGTGGTATAGAATATTAAATCCATTCAACTAAACATAATGGTAGCTCAATGTCAATAAAATTTTTTTGATGACAATCTTTAGGAATATCTACTATATTGGGATAATAGATTTTTACAAGGATATTACCCAGAAATTATATCAATTTCCATATTTATTCTATGTATATCTTTTGAGAAAGTAAATAAGTGAACCTTTAAATTTATTAAACATAGAGGTATTATCGTTGAATAATGATATATCTTGTTTGGAATAGTCACTAGATATTTCTTATCATAGAGATAAAGATCAATGAAATAAGGCAACTGGCATGGTTATAGTTTTGTATAAAAAAACAATATTAGGTATGTTATATGGAAACCTAAGGATGTGATTAATTATGTTTATCTTATTCTATTTTTGTTAGAGTGATGTAATATTAGGGTTAAATTTATATAAGTTGGTGAAATCTAGGACCCAAAGATTTTATGATATATTTCTCTCTAAAAAAATTAAATTCTTTGATTTATTTTGATACACCAAATATTGTGTTTAAGTAAACTATTAAAAACAATTTAAATATTTTTATGTGAAAATTATATATTTTTATTCATATTTTCCTTATTATATTTTGTTAATTATTATATTTTTCTAATGTATTTTTTTATGGATAGTAAAAATTTTGTTTCTTTATAAAACAATCTTTCCATTTCATCAAATCATGTAATTTAAAAAGTACAATTTCCATTTTCATTTAAGATATTATAATATGGATTTGATTAAAAATAATCTAATACCATTAGGTTCATATTTTTTAGTAATTTAATATCTATTTATTTAGGATTAACACACAATTTTTATCACATTTTTGCGATTTATTTTTATATTAATGTTTTTTAATATATATTAGATAATGTTGAAAAAATAGATTCTATGTTTTTGAATAAATAGGTTAAAATATTATAAATATTCCCATTTTATTTTTGAATGTTATGAATTTTGACATTGGATAATAATCTACACATCCTTTTGTGTAAATTTGTAATATATGGTTAAAACGTTGAGAAATATATTTAAATTTTTCCAACACATTAATTTATTTTTTTGGATCAGTATATTGGGAAACCAATTATCGACTTTATAAATTATTTCCACTAGTTTCCTTTTTTCTATGACAATGTATCTTATACTATATTAATAAATGAATATATACAAAATATCACACTCTTGAATTTAAAAAATATAATTTTCTTTTCATATGGATAAAAGTGGATATATTCAATTTTAAATTTTTGTTTTAATTATGAGGTAATTATTTTATCATTTAAATTAATTATTAATTTTTAGTGATTTGATAATAACTAAAATTCTTATGCAACACCAATAGTGTATTTATTAAATTAATAAAAAAATATAATCAATAATTTTAAAAATATTAAAATCAATATAATTTCGATGTTTTATTGTTTATAACATATTTTCTAGATAAATATAATAATAATGGGATCTATTAAATGTTTATATTTTTATTCCATAACTATATTGACTTCATTATAGAAAAACTAAATTAATAATACAAATATGGAAATAATAATATTTTAAAATTACCAAAAATATTATATTATTTAAAATTATTAACAATATTTTAAGACTTCAGGTGAATTGGATATAGTCAGAAATTTAAACCATGGTCAATTTCAGGGTTACTTTACTTTTTATTGTATCATTATTGATCTCTAATGCATAAAAAAACTTTTTATCATAGTATTCATCAAAAGGGTTAGTGATGGGTTAAAACTATGAAATAAGGGTAAAAGGATATCCAAAACATGTTAAAATTTCATAATAATAGTTTATTTTGACTCATCCTCATATTATATTTATTATATATAAATTTAGACCCATTTTATCCAATCAATAATATTTTTATTAATTCAATAATGTGGATAATTCCCATTGATCCTCACACATCACATATATAATGGAAACACATCTCCACTCATACTCATACCTCATTATAATCATCGATTGGAAAATACATGAAATAATAACATTGTATATTCCTTCCACATTCCATATAGATTATTTTATTACTAAAATAAAATCCAATACTGGTTAAAGGTGTAGGTCAAAAGAGGTTTCTCAACGAAGATATAGAACATTTAACCGTGTACTTTCAATTTTATTTCTTCACATAACTCTTATAAACATATGGTATACATAATGAAATAATCCCTAAATTATAAAAAGATTATTTAAATTTAATTATGATTACATAGAAACCCTTTTTCATCTATTTTTGATCATATTTAATGTTAATACATTGCTCATGCGTACGTATGATTTATCGTCTCCAATAAATATTTTAATTCATTTTTAATAACAATTTTAATGGGGAGGATATAAATATGTAACTGAAAAAATTATAATAAAATTATAATATTATTTTTATTCTTTAATTATGATATCATATTGACCTTCTATCCTTCAAAACATTTGGAAAATGATAATTTCCTTTATACAAACTTCTGGACTGTGACTTCTACCGAGTATTGTGATTTTGTTTTCATTTATTGTCATCATGGTTAGTAAAAACTATAAAGTGAATGAATATATATTTTATATATGATATATTAATTAGTATATAATGCTTAATTATAATTTTTCTTTCAATTTTTTTATTTTTAGAAAATTGTAAAAAATGTTCATACGTTTGTACGACCTACCGTCAGAAGGAACTATCTAATTCATTTCTCTATATCTTCTTATTGTGGATGAATATTAATGAAAATTTAATTACTATATATGATATTTATAGAATGATTAAAGTTCATTACATTTTGGATCTATAATTAATATATAGGGATCAAAACTACCAAACCATGATTCTTAAGAAAAATAAAATATTTAACAGCCATACACAATTATTTTGATAAGGAATTGTCAATAAGTGGGTGTTGAAATTTTCTAACAGGATCATAAATGATATTATATTTATTTAAGAAAATATATTATAAAATTATAATAATTTAATAATTATTATACATAAGGTCATATCACTTTCAAATCAAGTCAAACACGAGGATATGGGTTTATTTACTCAATTTCCATTCATTTTATTACACTTCTGATTATTAGACTATTTTATTCCATTATTATGTATTAAATTAATTCAGGTTTAATTATGTTATATAACCATTTTATTGTGTGGATATATATATTTTATATATAATAACTCTTTTGATGAATTATCACATCCATGACATGTTATTTGTGTGGGATTTCAGCACAATTTCAACTCCATTAAAACAGAATTGGTATTATGAAAAAATTTATTCTTAATATGTTTATATAATTACCATTTAATATATTTAAGTAGAATAATGTTTTGTTTATGATGATTAAATTTCCATTTTATGTATACCCTTTCGATGGGTTAAAATATAAAAATAATGAAATATTTAAGAATGTATTCTATAATCTCATTTTCTTTTGCAATACATTTATTTTAATTAAAGGAATCATATAATACATAATACATAAACTAAAAACTGTTTATTCTCCTCTAGATACCAATGACGGTTAATTAATTTATTCAGTCATATTTATCATTGAATCTTTAACCAAGTGGATAAATTTATAAAATATAATCCCATATTATTTATTTGTTGATAGAAATATTTTTTCATTAGATTATATAAAAAAATGATTTAAAATCATTTATATTAAGTAAAAATAATTGTTAAGGGACCTTAATTTAATATTTTGGTTTTACAAAGATTTAGTGGAATCAATAAAATATTTTCTGAATGGGAAGATTTTGAATTTTTTTGGAAAAGTTCATAGGAATTTAAGGTTTAAAACTATTTGTAGTTAATGGATTTTCAACGGATGTAACAATTTTACACTATTTATATTCCTAGATATTTAGTCAATGGATTTTCCAAGAATATACTTTAATGAAATCATATTTAAATTCCTTACATCCATTTTCAATAATTCTTTAAATGGCATAATTTTAATATAAATCTTTAACTTTAGATGAATTTTTGGTCAAGTCATGTATCTTAGTAATTTTGGGTTTAATACTATTCTGTTGGAATATGTACATTATTGTGATAAATTTTCCTTAGACATTACGTTTCTATTATATATTTATATTCATTTTATCATTAATATTATTATTTCTTAAAATTTACACTATTTCTACGTATATTTTTTTTATATTTACTATTATTTTATTTAAAATGGAAACATTGATATACCATTTCCATTACTCAAGATAGATATTTAATGATAAGAAATATAGTTTGTGAATATAATTGATAACTCATTTTATAAGTATTTTGATATACATTTAGTGATGGGTGGGGATTAATAATTTATAGTCCCTCTATGCATCAATCGTTCTCGTGAGACAAACCATTTGGCCTAGCATATTAGATGTGGATTCTAGTGAATACCTTCCCATCGAATATTTTTTTTCATAATGACTTTATGGTAAATATATTTTAATTTATGATATCATTAAGTTTAGTATTATGTATTTCCTTCATTTATAATTATTTTTTATCATCCATGAGGTTATTACATTGCTATTATACATGGATTCTATTCATGACCATGTTTTTTATTAAATGGAATGTGTTTTCAGTTATTTTCTTTTTTTCATATTGATTACGCCTTACTTACATATGATATGCTATAATTAATGTAACTCGTAATTAGAATATGAGATCAAACTTTTTTCCTTTACATAACATGTTATGATTAATATTATGAATAATATAAATGATGTGAGAATTATTCTTATGTTTTGTATTTATATTTCCCTCATAATTAGTGAATAATTAATGTATCTGATTCTTCAGGACTACTAAATATATCATACCTTTAGGCTGATATATTTAGTATCATATAACAATGTAATAATGTAGATACAAATTCTAATTTACTATTATAGGGGTTATTACATTTAGAATTATTTTATATTTAATAGAAACCAATGGAACAATATTTTAATTAAACAATGTTGAGATTATTATTATAATATTTCATTATTATATTTGAAAAAATTGACAATTAGAAGGGATTTTTTATGGATCAATATTAATGTTTATATTAAGATAAATATGTGTGTTACATTTTTTATTAATGTCGTCTAATGTATGAAATAGTATTTAAGTCCATAGATAATGTTCTATTTTCCAATCTAAGAAGTAAAAACATCTAGTGTTGGATCTGAGTAGATCATGTCTATATTAGTGTAAATGAATCTAGCTGTATTGAATTAAAATTACCATAAGGAAAAATATATTATTCTGTTTTGTGATTCACCTGTTTTGGATTTCTTCATGTCACAAAAGCCCTTATCTTTTCATGGAACAGTTAATCCCTGGGTATCTAAACAATGGATTGTGTATCCTCATAATACATTCTTGGATATGTGATGTCATGAAAATGAAAAGGTTATTCTATACATAAATTGTTTTATATGAGATTACAATGAATTGTGTTCATTGATAATGTGAACTAAAATGGTTAAAGAAAAAATAAATCATTTATTGGTGTAATTTTAAAGTGATACTGTTTAGGTAATATTTCGGTTTCCAATAATGAGATGAAATGGAGAGGAATTTACTCACCATAATGAAAAATTAAGAAGAAATTGTGGTAGAGAATGAGGTAAAATTTGAAATAATATCCAGGAATGATTCAAATTACATATGTAGTTTATAAATAAAGATCGACCATTTCATAGAGGGGTTTAGGATGAGTCTCCAAAGGCCAAATGTTTCTGAAAGAAATTCATCATATGATGATATAGTATTATGTCTGATTAAAACATAGAAATAATATTATATTTCCTTTATCATTATAAGAAATACAGAGAATAATATATCATCATAAAAAAAATTGGGACACATATATTAATAAGATTTCGGGGAAATAATTTCTATCATATATATATTATGGAACAAAACATCCTTGAAAATGCATAAATGGAATCCGAGTTTTTTTTTTCAGGTCCAAATTTAAGGGTCACCTTAAAAATTACTATAAGATATAGAGAGAAATAATTACTATCTAGTTCTTCAACTATAAAGATATTAGGAATTATTAAATCCAGTTCCCAATGAAGGAATGAAAATTAAAACATAAAAAAAGGGGATAAGGGTAAAGAAAAAGAATTAAAACTTATAAAGTGGAAGTTCCTATTTATTTGGAGATAGTTACACACATCATACATGCTAGAAGTTCCAATTTTTTATTTGACTTTTGTTCAGCCAACTCATTAATATCTAATTATTATTATATGAGAATCACATAAACACCTTAATTATTAGATGTTCAGTTGGTAGTGAAATATTTTTGGGAAAAATTCCTCAAAGTGTCCTCTTGGTGTTCTTGGTTGTGATTCTATTTCATGAAAAATACAGATGACTAGAAATAATTTTTTGGGGTATTTCTTAAAGTAGGTTTTTAAGGTGGAATTGTTTTTCATGTTGGAGTGAATAATACGCGGACTAAGAAAATCTTTTTCTGGACCGCAAAGTCAGTATACATAAGGGTGAAGGAACTAAAGAAAATAATATTTCAATATAGAAGCTCTATGATGACCAAAAATCATGTTATGTGTAACACACCAATATTTCATAGTATGTTATTTTCATTAAAGCAATTCAGTATCTTGCGCTACTCGCAACACCGAGTTCGAGCGCACCACGACTTACCAAACTAGAACATCAAAAAGAAGTTATGAATAGTATTAACTACATTATGAATTGGATATTCTACATATAATTTTAACATCAATATTAGTTGTTTCTTAGACATAATATAAGAAGAAAATAAATTTTTTAGATAAAAGAATATTTTTCAAAAAAGGCCATTTTACAGCAATTTAATAGCGATCCAATTTTAAGTATAATATTTGACACTTTTATATATTAAATTTTATAAAATAAACATCTTCTTTATAAAAGGGAAATAAAAATTTATTTTGGATAATTTTTTGGAGCTTTTTTTATAACTTTCAAATTTTGATGAATAGTGATAAATAATAAATTTTAAATAAAAACAATATTATCAATCAAAATTATTTATATTGTTAAATTATAAATTTTTTGGTTTTGATGTATAATTATATTATATTATTATCATTTAATACAATTTCAGTCATTAGAAATGATGTTACATTTAAATTGCATATAAACACATATCAATATTTTGATAGTTTTTATTTCTCAAAACACCGCTTTATGGTTTTGACATCGGGAATATTTTTTTTTTAAATCAAATAAAAAAATTTATATTTTTTTTAATTTGGTGACATTGACATAAGTTTTAAATTTTAAATATCATAATTAGCTTAAAATCAATTTTTGGTATTTTTCTAATCACTTTTGATTTTTGATGATTGGTGAAAAACACTGCGTTATTGTTCAAAACC
The DNA here is from genome assembly GCA_963277665.1 of Viscum album. Lineage (NCBI taxonomy): Eukaryota > Viridiplantae > Streptophyta > Magnoliopsida > Santalales > Viscaceae > Viscum > Viscum album. Next base: position 132,400 of record CAUJRU010000090.1, read on the forward strand.
AAATTTTTATTTAAATATTTATTTATTTGGTTTTAATTTATTTTTTGTCAAAATAGATACATAATACCTATAAAAATTCAATTCAATTGATTGGAGTCATTTTATAATAAGATTAGATGTATAGAAGTTTATTGAACTTTTTAGCGTCTTTTACCCACCTTCTAGGCACATTTGATAATTTGAATAAAACAAATTTTACCGCTTCTATGGATCTAATTTCAAAAATTAAAGAGACTCAGTTGATATAAATATGTAAAATTTATTTCAATAATATGAAAATAATTTTTGCTGAGTAGTAACTAATGAATTTTATTTACCACAGTTAAAAGTAAATAGGGTAATTAATGGTAAAAATGATATTATAATTGCCCGAACACAAGTTATAATTCTATTGGACAAGTGTATTTAAACCAAAATCTTACTTTTGAATAAAATATGGTCATTTTGGTTCACTTGTAATATATTATGACATTTATTAGTTTTTTATTTAAAGAAGAATTAAAAGAGTTAAATTCATTGTTTAATAACAAAAACATTATTAATTTAGAGTTATAAATAATATATATTCAACTATAAATATAAATTAAAAATATAAAAATTCTTCTGACATAATTTTATTTTATTTATAATTTTTAGTTATTAAATAATTAAATTTATTTTTGACACAATGATGATGTAGTAATTACCTTACTAATTAAAGATTAAAATAATTGATATTATAAATATTAAATTAAATGAAAATTGACACTTCTTATGAATTCCACTAATTTTGTATGATAATATTACATGATAGGGTTTATTAAATAAATTTTGTACGAAGTGATAAATTTTTTATGACTTTCACAAAAACAAAATACCAAATACTGTCTAAATTGACATAAATGTGTTTTTAAAACAAATACAATATTATTAATTGATATAATATTTCTAAAAATCTGAGGTTCATCCAAAGTTCTGACATAAGGCTATATATATCAACAATTAACAACTTTGGGTTCTCTTGGAAAAAAATAGTATGTTTATTATGCATTTATTATAAAAAACAATAATACTTGGTAAAAGTTAAACTTTTTAACAAAGTGTTAAATCTAAATGTTAAGTTTAATATGGTAACCTAAAACTGTATAAAATCTACTGGTTGAGAGGTTTTTGACCCATCCCATTTTTATCCTCAAAATAAATCCATTTTTATCCTTTAGAAACTGAAAATAAAATTCTAATAAAATAATATTCTAGGTTTTCTAAAACTGACCCTCACCTCTCTTATAAAAGGGTACTTCCCCTTCTCTTAATTTCACACCTGTAAAGCCATTAGGCACAGCCAAAACCTCCCAAAATATCTTCCCAACTACTGTCATTACATCTTACAGGCCTTCTTTTGATCATAGATCCAACCTAAGGATACCATTTGGTCAAATCAAAAGGAATCACCTGATGAAGATGCAATAATTTCATCACCTCTATCAAAGTTATATTCTTCTTCCACTTCCTCTTTATTTATTGTTTCCATAGAAAAATAAAAAATCCAGAACCTTTTACATGCTATGATTTTTTTATAAATATGGTACAACCATATTCCTTATTTTTCTCCATCCGATGAATGAAAAAGTCACTATACGTGTGTACATACTTCTTACCGTCTCCACGTCATGGTGTAGTTGTTATTCAACACTTCGTTTTTTGGAAGGGTATAATAATTATGTATATTTGATGTAAATAATAAATAAAAAATCTTATTGATTCATTATATATGATATGTAATCCAATTATGTATCATCTCAACTTCAATTCAATGATATTGTCGTTCCCACGTACGTACAGAATACCATCTCCACGAACGCGATGAGATTCATTTCCCATTGTAACCTTTCAATAATAATTATCATTTTATGATTAAAAATAATTTTTAATAACTTAATATAATTTTGTTTATGAATAAAATTCATTCTATCCATACCAAACATGACTTACATAAGAAAACGTATAAAGGAAAATAAATCAGTTAACACACGAAACAAAGATACTACTAAAATCATATTAACAAATCTGTATTAGAAGATCATATATGATATCATATTAATTTATGTGTTTGTTTTATAATTTAATTATAATTATTTAACTAATATACTAGTGGTTAATTTACCCTCGACTAAGGAAAAGTACAAGGTAAGGGGTTTTATATCGAACTATTATTTTCGTGAGATTTCCATTGTTCACCACTTATTTATTGCATGTGGAGTATTGTGTACTACCATTTGATATATATTATAATTATTATATTTTTATTCATGTTATTATGTGATTTATTTGGTATTTATTAACTTTTTGTCTTACGACTCGATTGATTACAACGTGGTAAGGAGTTTTTATCACACTTCTAATTTCCGCGAAATTCATGATATATTGACACTATTTCCTTTTGTGTGGTTTATGTATAGCCCATGAATGTATTCATTTTTTAATATAATAAAATTTATGCTTATTTAAATCTTAATTTTATTATCCTTCTTTCATGGGGTGTAAGTTTCATAAGTCACCAAATCTGTAAGAGAATTTCAAATTTTGATTTCCACTCATTAGGTTTGATGAAAACATCATTGATTATTTTACTCCAAGATTATGTGTGAAATCAATATTTATTTATTAATGTAGAAATTTACACTCCCCTTTGTGTGGATATTCTTTTTACAAACATAATCACTCTATTTATAAATTCTCATGTCATCGATATGAACTTGTTATGAATAATCTTATCTCAATTCCGATTCATTGAGTTAAAAATCCAAGTCATTGGTGTAGTTGTTTCAAGAATAAGTGTGAATTTATAATGATTTATTTACACTGAGTATCCAATCATATTTAGTGCATTTATATTTTTCACACATAATTATGTCATTGATTTACCTTTAACCTACGAATATAGTCTTTATAAGATATTTCATCTCAATTTACATTCAATTGAGACTTCTTTGTTCTTATGCACTAAACCAATTTTATATGGAATATAAACTATACTTAGACATAATATATCCTGAATCCCATTATTCTCATTTTGTTCTAAATTTCATATTATCACAATTATTTTTATTCAATTGTCAATATTTTGGTTAAGATCTTGAACTAAAATATTATTTTAAATGTTTTAAATATTTATTCTTCTAAATCATTATCATTAATTTCCTTGTTTAAAAAATTGTTTTAAAGATATATATATATATATATGTAAATGAATGTTTTAAAATTAAAATTATTTTTGAATGTTTCAATGTGGTATGTGCCAATTTGATTCAAAAATTTATTTTTAACATCTTCTTGATAAACAGTGATACTTTTAAATGTTTTCAAGAAAAGGGGGTATTTCCCTAAAAAAATTTACTTATTATTTTAATCTATATCAATATACTTCATTATTCTTGATTTAGGTTGATAAAATCTTTCATATTGTATTGAATGTGTTATGTTTGAATGTGGATGTGGTATTTTTATATCATTTATGGTTTTTGGTTAAAATATTGAAATTTCATATGCTAGTTTTAATATGAATGTTTAGATTACGATTCAACCTTTCCATATGAAAAATGTATTGGACTTAGTAAGTGACGGGTGGAGCCTGGTATAGATCCTCAATGAAACAGTAGATCTAATGAGACTAACTAGTATATTTTTACAAGCCTTTAATAAAATTTTATTTGTAGTCATGGCCCGAGGTCATGACTATGGGGTTATGATGTCTGACATTATGCATTCTATCATTATTGAAATTAGATACTGATATTACATGTGATTATTCAACTAGTAAAATATCAATGTGAATAAGTAAATGGAATTATTTGATATATATTTTCTATATTATGTTGAATTTTATTTCAAAAGGCGTGTGTTTTAGTCTTATACATTCCCTTAAATGTTTATGATTATTTATGACATTTTCTGCTATATTTTTTTCCTTACTGAGCATCTTAGATCACCCCTTTCTTATGTTTTATTTTTATTCGGATGTTAAGAAGTATACTATGACTGACAAGCAGGAAGAGGCTTAGGGATATAAGAGTGTTCAAAGGAGACACAATATTGTTGTATTTCATTTGATAATGTAATGTGGAACTTATGTATGTATCTATTACTTCCAAGGCTAACAAAATAATAGGTCTTTTGAAGAATGATCTACTGTGATGATGAAAATTTTATGTTATAATGTACCCACTATGGGTAACTAGGGTTTGGGTATTATAGTTTGTATCAGAGGATGTTTAGTATAAACCTTGGAAGATATATTTTGAAAAAATATGATTAGAAAAAAAATACTCTAAGATAGAATATGAGGATTAGTATAGAAGAACATACAATAAAAATTATAATGTAAATATTATGTGGGGTTTCCAAGAAATACAACCCTGTATTGATATGAGCAGGTCGAGCAGGATCTGGAACATATGTACCTAGGATTCAAAACTCTGACATAGTGTTTCGGGCTTGTCCCAGGGTATCCTGCTACATGACAATGAGTCTTGCTCCACTCTTGGTTATAACACTCCCGGGGTATATGCTTAAGATAATAAACATTTTATTTCCAAACTGAGTTGGAGGATTTCAATATAAGATGACAATAATTTACCATTGTTAATCCTAAAGTGTTTTAAATTAGAAATAAGGAATCATGATATTCACTAAATTATTTTATGACTCACATTGTCCTTTCATGAGTTAGTCAATTGCTGGATTCCATGTATGTCATCATAAAATTGAAAAAGATATACATGGTGGGTACGATGATGGAATTGATAAAATAAATGGAATGTTGATAGAAATAAAAGATAGTGTGTTCAGGAAGAAGATGTTCTCCAAAAATATGATCAACAACATAAACATTAACCAACACCAAAACATAAAAAAGAAGAGAAATGTAGAGAATGATATGTGCTACCACAGTGGAAACCTTGGAGAAACGAATGCTCAACTTCCATTATGCCAGAAAAGTGTATGGAAACAAACATAAAAGTGTCTCAATTGAATAAATAAATTCATTATGTGTGAGAAATAATAACTAAAGTAACAAATTCCCCATAAAAAATTAAGATTACTATAGATGAAAATAATAAATATCCAAAAAATCCAATTATAGTCATTTTTCATAAATGTAAGGTACCTTAGAATTACCCAAGTCAACGCCCTATTCTATAGGATAACATCTAAGTCATGGAAGAACCTATGTGGAAATAAATGAAAAGGTAAATGTTTAAAATTATGGGATTACATTGGAAAACTATTCTATTTTATGTGTAACTAAGCAGTTTGTTATGTGAAAATGTTTTTTGAAGAATAATTATCTTCTCTTTTGTATATATAGTTATAAAGAACCACTTTTGTTTATATGATCCTTGAATTTGAGGTAATTACAGTTTATTAATTTTAGAAATGAAAATTCTTGGTATGAGATAAATTTTTTGGTTAAATTATGTAATGCTTATTTGGAGGAATTTATCACATTTTTGGAATGTTAGGAAATATGATTTTTGAAAAAGGACAACACGGAGAACATATGACAACCCTTCACGTCGAACAAAGTTGTAGAAATCGAACCCACAACCAGAGTGCGTCTTGGATTTATCACCTACCACAGGACTACATGAAGTCCCTGGTTAGTGTGAATAATTATTTTTAGTTAAATTATTTTATTGATCAATAATGAGTTGATTTGGGATCTAATGTATTATCAAATGAATATCCTTAGTATAGGAAAATGTTTTCATGATTAAGTGATAATTGCTATTTTAGAAAATGTACGCTTCTTTGGGAACCCTATATGCATAATGAAATTAGAATACTATGGAATATCATTTGAGAAGTATTGATGGATTTTTTTTTATTTTGGAAGAATATATGTTTTTATAGAGATTCTGGTTATTAATGGAAATGATAAACCAATCCTAGGGAATATGTGATTTGGTTAATTTCACATCTGTTTGAGACTTTAAGAGTAGTTGATGTTTTTCAAGATACATATTATTATTTATAATGACTGAATATGTGATTAAATTGTTCTGAGCTTTGGGTTTCAATCATAGATTGAAATATATTGAATGATTTTAAAGACAATTGTTTTTTAATGGTCTTTATTAAATTTATGGTATTGTTTTTTCATTTTTGGAAATTATGATAAGTATTTATATCTATAAATAATTATCCATTTTCAGGATCATGTGATCATGTACTAACCATTTGGTTTGGTTTAATCTATAAAGATAATAGAAATATATTGTTCATCCTCTGTGGATAATGTGATTCTCTAAAAGTTGTTTCTAGCGCTTCAGGTGTGACCATGTCATCTTGAATACTCTTCGTTTGGAGAAAATATGGGCTAGTGGTTGAAATTTATTAAAAGACAAAACTGCAGATAAAAAGTAATTATATCTATTTTTGTTCTTAGTCAATATCAAAAATAAATTTCTCAGCTTTATGAAATGGAACTTAAAACAAACAACATTGTTTGTTTTATTTTCCCACTAGGAAACTAATGACTGTTTAACCCATCACAATTTTTTGGTTTTATTGTTGTTATCTTTCTCTGGATAACGATTTATATCAATATCCATCAAAACATGACTATTAGTTTATCTTCCATGTTCATTTTTTTTAATGTAATCCTGGTATGAGTTATGTAGAGACCCAAAGCTTGACGTACATGGACATTACATTACATTGGCATAATACTTAATAAAAAACAAAAATAGACACACAAGGACCGTAATAGTTTATCTTCATTGGAAACTTGAAATATAATCTCCTAATCGTGGTGAATGATCTTCAACATCTCCCATAAAGATCTCCCCCTTTTGTTTTTTTACCTAAAACTTTTCTTGAAATCATGGGGAACAGAAAACGTATAAAGGGTGAGCTTAAATTCATAGTATGGGTAAGAATGGAGAAAATAAAACAAACCATATGCATTTGAACTTAAAAAATGAACGTAAAGTTTAAACATCAAAATCTTAAGCGAATACATAAATCTTGGAAGTTCGTAAGGCATGTATCATAATGGAACATCAATCTTGATAAAATAAAATGGGAATAAATCAGGTAATTGTTGCAACCATTCAGCACTTGTTATGGTTTCCATAGTAGCCAAGGAATTGCTTCCAAGACCATCTTAGTGGACAAAGTACCTTTCTGAATTGATTTCAATCCTCGTTCTAGTCATGTATCACTGAACGGGATTAGCTTACCAATCATGCCATGTCTATCTCAGGAGATATAAATCTTTACCCAATGCATTGGTGGGAGATATAGGTCCCACCCATCTCATAATGAAATCATTCTTCTTTTTCCACAACATGAACATAAATCATTCATCATTACCCAAAGTATAAAATGTGTTTCATAAACATCATCCCATCATAACATAATCCATTAAAAAAATGGATATCATTTCATCATAAGAAAAGTGAATCCATGTAAATCATAGAGAAATTATACTTGAAACATACACATATGAAATATTTCCATCTTATATGGAAAATGGTTTTGATAAAACCCTTGAAATGAATTCTTGAGAAAAATATCCCTTCTTGTTTTAAATCATTTTCTTTTCACAAAATTACATGAAATTTTAAAAGAAAATGATTTTTTCTGAAAAGAGTCTTGAACCCTTGTATAGTATTCTTCATTAAAATAATGCTTTATTAAAAAAAATCTGTTCTTGCTGTATAAGTTAAAAAAACATTCTTCTTGTACTTTTGCCGGAAAAGTCAAAAAGTACCTGGTATTGTAAACAAAATAATGATTCCTTCCATACGATGTGGTAAAAGTAAAAAAGGGTAAAAATTACCTTAAACATACATGGATGAAAACTAAACATTTTATGAAAACATTTTGATAACATATGGACATGGATAATAAACAAAACCCCATTAAATACTTACGAATATACAATCACGGATAAGAATGAGATTGGAATAATTATCCCTTGCCATATGTCCGATATACATCTTATGTTTCCGAAACTACTGTATAATGATTTAAATAATTTCATTGACTTATTACAGAATCAAATTAATTGTTATGATATCATATATGGTTCACTTATGATTTTATATTACCTATTCTTTTGTAAATTCCATGTTAAAGCACCGTTTTGGGTAAAATTGTTTCATTTATCGTACGAGTTTTGACTTTTTGTTCTTGATATTTTTACTTATATCCAGATTTACATAATTACAGAATGTAAATACCGATTTATATACATATTGATCATATAAATATATATGATAGATCGATAAATGGAATGAAATACACAGTTCATAGAGACGGTAGACCGTACGTACGCATGAACGTTGTTTTCGTTTCCTTATTGAATTGAATGAAATTAAATAGATGACATACATATATATATATACTTAAATCCAGTATCATTATTATGTCATATATTTCATTATTATTCATTATATATATATTATAATCATTCATGACTGGTTAACATGGAGAATGAATCTCATCGCGTCGTGGAGACGGTAGTCCGTATGTATGCACAAGCGATGATATCATTCCCATGATCGTGGAATTATATTGAAGTGTATGTATAATATTTCAGAATCAATATCACTTTACAATAATCATATATAGTTATTTATTTACACCATTATACCCATACAAGTAATGTGGTGGTCGAAAACAGATTACACCATGGCGTGGAGATGGTATTCCGTACGTACGCACGCATGGTGATTTCATTTTCCGTAGGATGGATAGAAGGTGAAATAGGGTTGTTTCATATTTATAATAACATATCAGAATATAATTAATACTGATGTTATTACTTTATAATGAGACAGCTAAAGAAGAATAAGTAGAAGAAGAAAGAAACATGAGAAAATTGAAAGAAGAGATTACCTGTTCTTCGACGCATCTCCATTAAACTTCCTCTTAAGAAAGTAGAGTTGGTCTTTTCAGAAGACCATAACCTCAAGAATGTTTCTAGGGAAGTGGAGAAGAGAAATTGGCAGGGGTTGTACAAGCTTCAAGGTTCAAAAGGGTGTGAAGAGAAGAGGGAAGGAGTCCCCTTTTTATAAGGGAGGAGAGGGGCACCTTTGGAAAAACTCAAAATATTATTTTATAATAAAGTCATATTCTGTTTATAATAGCTCCAAAATGATTTATTTAGAAGCTAAAGTAGGTATGGTTTTAAATACTCTCATCCAATTGATTTTATACAGGTTTGTTTCATTATATTAACCTTATCATTTAGTTTTAACTCTTAGTTAATTAAATTGACATTTACCATGTCACTTTTTATTTTTATATTATATAGTTAATAAACTTACCATATACATCCAAGAGACCCCCAAGTGGTCCATTAATGATACACCTATCATGATATAATTTTCTTGGACAAAACATATATTTTTAGGAATATAATAACAATTAATTATATTATATTTGTTTTAAAACCCATTTTATGTCAAATTTGACACTATTTGGTAATTGATTTTTTTCAAAATCATAACAGCGTGATCAGTTCGAAAAACGTTAATTAAATAAATACTAACATGTCATATTAACCTAGAAAATTAGTGTAATTCATAAAAAAGTCTCAAAGTACATTTATTTTGGTATTTATAGCTTCAATTATGTTAATATTTCATTAATAAGATAACTATTGCATCATCATTGTGTCATACATAAATTATATTATTTAATGTTTAAAAATTATAAATAAAATTCCATTATGTAGGAAATCGTTTTATCATTATAATGAATATTTATAGTAGAATTTATCTTATGTTTAACTCTATATTAAAAATAATTTTTTTATTATACTTTGATTTTAACTATTTTAACCTTTCTTTAAATACATTAATAATAAATATCATAATCTAATACAAGTGGATCTAAATGGTAATATTTTACTCTTAAACTTTTTTTTGGTCGAATTGAACTTATCCAACATAATCAAGACATGTTTTAGGGTAATAATAATATCATTTTACTCTTAATTACCCTATTTACTTTTAACCGTGCTAAATAAAAGTAAACAGTTAATATTCACAAAAAATTATTTTCATCTCATTGAACCACATTTTAGTCCTTGATATTAATAGTGTCTCTCAGATTTTCGAATTTCACTCACAAAAGCGGTAAAATTATGTTTTATGTAAGTTTTCAAAAAGCTCCTAGGAGGTATGTAAAAGACGGTGAAAAGTTCAATAAAATTTTTATATATCGAAAATTATTATAAAATGACTCCAATGAATTAAATTTACCTTATATAGGTATTATGTATCGATTTTGACCAAAATTAAATTTAAATAAAATAAATAATTATTTAAATAAAAAGTCGGTTTTGAATTAGTAACCCAGTGTTTTCACTATTCAGCAAAAATTGAAAATTTTCAGAAAAATACCAAAAATTCAACCTAGGCTAATTTTGATATTTCGAATCCAAAATTGAAGCCAATTTTGAAAAATAACATTTATAACATTTCAAAAATTGGGCATTACTATTCATAATAGCTAGTTCATAAAAATATTATAATAATATCTCGTTTAGTGAAACTCAGTATTGCGAACTACACACACTATCGAGGAAGCTCTTGATTGCGTATAATGCAAGCCATGTCAGGGCTGCATGTAGTGAAAGCACCGTTTGGTGTTGCGTATAACATAATCAAAACTTATTTCATTTATACATTAAAAAAAATCTATACTTAATGTTGTATAGAATAATTTCCACAAAATGAACTTAAAATTTAGTGTAACACGAGCCAAGAATAATGTTGCATATACTACAAGCTAATATGGTGTTGCGTATAGTACAAGATAAACTTTTTATAGTGTATAATAGAAGACATCAATGAAATTAAAATAATATTGTTTTATAAAATCTCAGGGTGTTACATTGTACCCCCCTTAAATTGAATTTTGCTCTCGAAACTTGTCGGTGTTATAAATGGTTTACTACTTAAAAGTTTCTTTAATAGAAACCAACATCATAAAAAGGAATACCAGAACCTGAATTTAAAAAATAAATTATGAAACGTAACGGTTACCCAAATTAACTAATCACTGGGGTTTATACATAGTATAAAATAGGTGAAAATATGGATATGGAAGAGAAATATAGTCATCAATTTCTGATGAAGAGTGGTAGAAGACATAGCTATGAAAAATCCAACAATCACAAAGCCATAAATTTGTGATGATCTAAGGTACCATCCGATTCATCAGATATGAGATCACTAGGGCAACATTTTTTTGTTTTCAAGATCATTTGCCTAGAGTTGAAGAATTACTGAATTAAAAGAAAAACATAGTTGATTTTGGTACAATCTCACTATTTCTCATGCCTCGATCAATTTCCACTTCATCTCTTAATGAAATGAATTAGAATTTGTTTTCTGTGAAATGATAGCAGATTATGCGATAGAATGATAGGTCATTCCATCTATTTTTATCGTAAAACTTTTAGCACAATTTATTAAATATACAGAAGTCTATCTATGCTGAGATTAATCGTATATGGTTGCTAAAATGGACTTATACTTCAGTTATCATAGCACTTAATAAAATTAAACTAGTTTCTACTAACCAGGGACTTCCTGTAGGCTAGTGGTAGGCGATAAAGGCATGTCGCACTTTGGTTGTGGGTTCGATTCCCGCATCCTTGTCCGACACGATGGGTTGTCGCCCATCCTTTAGGTTGTCCTTTTTCTAAAAATTCATTATTATAACATCCCATCAATAATATCTAAAAAATTTATATCCTTAAACAATACTAACTTATGTCCAACATAATCAATTCCAATCTTTATGTTTATCTAAAATACATCTTTCCATGCTAATTGTATAAAGAAAACAATTACTAGAACTATCATCTACCGAACATGTGAATACCATAATTTATCCCCCATATATCATACGATATATCTTGTTGGTCACATTCCAAACATTTGAATACCTTAATAATGTATTCTAATGCAACATTAATTACCATAGAACCTTAGTTGAAAAAAATGCACTCAAAAGGTGTCTCTTTCCACATTCCAAAATCCCAAAAATTCTTTATACTCAAACCATGATATCACTTTGTCCTTATATTAGTCCTGAGCTCATGAATACTATTAAACATATTATTTTCTCTTTATCCCTTCATTATGCACATATCATCATCTTTCCAAAAATATTTCAATCACTTTTCAGGGATATCGATGCCATATTCTTATGGAAAACCACAATGGACCAATATATATGTATTCCAATATACAATAAAAGTACCTCAACAACATTATTCTTGAATACCAATACATAAACACTTCAACCCATCCTATTAAATTATTGACATGGAATAAATCCTTCCTTGATTTAGAAGTAACCTCTTAGGTCAGGGCATTGATTTGGGTAATTCCCATGTTCTCCACAGATATGACATTGAACTCCATAACAGTCTTTCACTCTATGACCCTTCTCTCCACACAGATAACATCTTCCCCTCCATTTGATGTATTAATCAAGGTTCTTCTTTCCTTCTTTAGAAATCTCAATATTCCTTTCTCTATGCTCCTCAACATGAGACCATACAAAAAATTCCATCTTCCTCTTATTTGATGAATTGAGAATACCACTAAAGTACACCTTGTTAACCATATATCACGATGACTGATTCGACAAAATCACAAAATGTTTCTTTATAGGTATTACACAATTTCTTTTCTCATAGTCACCAATTTTTCCATTGGATTCAATGTTGGCCCAATTCCTTCTGGTTCCCTCCATTGACTAAAACAAAATACCCTGATGTAAGAAATAGTTAAAATAATGAGGAACCACGTAATCATAAAAAGTTACTTATGGGATGTCTAACTTATCACACATTCTTTAATTCATGACACCTTAGGTTCACCCTAGGTAATTCATGATCGTAAACAGAATTCTAATATTGTAACCTATTGTTATACTAATCCTTTGGGACATCCCTAGACATACCTTAGAAAAACATCTAGGGATCTCACTAAAGTTCTCACATCCTAGTTTCCAAAGGTTGACTAATCCTTTCCTCTGATACCAACTGTAGAGACCAAAAGATTGACATACACGGACATTAAATTACTTTTGCGGAATACTTAATTCATAACAAAAACAAACACACAAGGACCATAATAGTTTAGTGTCTTTGGAAACTCAGAATATAATCTTCTAATCATGGTGAAAGATCTTCAACATCTCCCATAAAGTTCTTCCACTTTTGTTTTCATACATAATACCTTTCTTGAAATACTGGGGAAAAGAATACATATAAAGGGTGAGCTCAAATGCTCAGTAAGGGTAAGCAAGGAGAAAATAAAACAAACTATATACATTTGAACTTAAAAACATGAACGTAATGTTTAAACAACATAATCATTAGAAAAGACATAAATCTTGTAAGTACATAAGGTATGTATCATAATGGAACATCAATCATGATAAAATAGCATGTTAATAAATCATGTAATTGGGGAAACCATTCAGCACTTGTTATGATTTCCATAGTAGCCAAGGAATTGCTGCAAAGACCATCTTAGAGGACAAAGTCCATTTCTGAATCGAGTTCACTCCTTGTTCCAGTCCTTTTTCACTGAACCAGATTAACTTACCATTACATCCATGTCTATCTCATGAGATATAAATTTTTACCCAATGAATTGGAGGGAGATATAGGTCACACCCATCTCGGAATGAAATCATTCTTACTTGGGCCACAACATGAACATAAATCATTCATCATTACCCAAAGTTTAAAATGGGTTTCATAAACATCATCCCATCATAACATAATCCATACAAAAAATGGATATTATTTCTTCATAAGAAAAGTGAAACCATGTAAATCATAGAGAAATTATACTTGAAACATACACATATGAAATAAATCCATCTTATATGGAAAATGGTTTTGATAAAACACTTGAAATGAATTCTTGAGGAAAATATCCCTTTTTCTTCAAAATCATTTTCTTTTCACAAAATGCCATGAAATTTTAAAAGAAAAGGATTTTCCTGAAAATATTCATGAACCCTTGTATAATATTCTTCTTGAAAATAATTCTTTATTAAACAGTAAAAATCCGTTCATGCCATATAAGTTAAAAAAACATTCTTCTCGTACTTTTGTCGGAAAAGTCAAAAAGTACCTCGTATGGTAAACAAAAGAATGATTCCTTCCATACGATGTGGTAAAAGTAGAAAAGGGTAAAAATGACATTAAACATACATGTAAGAAAATTAAACATTTTATGAAATTTTTTTGAGAACATATGTATATGGATAATAAACATAACCCCATTAAATACACACGAATAAACAATCTCGGATAAGAATGAGATTGGAATAATTATCCCTTACCTTATGTTCGATATGCTTCGTATGTTTCTGAAACTCCTGTATAATGATTTAAATAATGTCATTGACTTATTAAAGAATCATATTCATTGTTATTATATCATATATGGTTTACTTATGACTTTATATTACCCGTTCTTTTGTAAATTCCATGTTAAAGCACCGTTTTTGGTAAAATAGTTTCCTTTATCGTATGAGTTTAGAATTTTTGTTCTTGATATTATTTCTTATATCACGATTTACATAACTCCATAATTTAAAACATGATTTATATATATATTCAGCATATAAATATATATGATAGATCGATAAATTCAATGAAATACACTGTTTATGGATACGGTAGACCGTACGTACCCATGAACGCTATTTTCGTTTCCTTATTGAATTGAATGAAATTAAGTAGATGACATACATACATATATATATATATACATAAATCAAGTATCATTATTATTTCATATATTTCCTTATTATTCAATATGTATAATTTATAATCATTTATGAACAGTTAACATGGAGAATGAATTTCATCACGTCGTGGAGACGGTAGTCCGTACGTACGCATGAGCGATGATATCATTCTCATGATCAAGGAATTGTATTGTAGTATATGTATAATATTTAATAACCAATATCACTTTACAATAATCATATATAGTTATTTATTTAAACCATTATACCCATCCAAGTAAGGTGGTGGTCGAAAATAGATTACACCACGTCGTGGAGACGGTATTCTGTACGTACGCACGCGCGGTGATTTCATTTTCCGTAGGATGGATAGAAGGTGAAATTGGGTTGTTTCATATTTATAATAACATATAATTATATATGTAATACTCATGTTATTACTTTATAATGAGACAACTAAAGAAAAATAAGTATAAGAAGAAAGAAACATGAGAAAATCGAAAGAAGAGATTACCTCTTCTACGATGCACCTCCTTTAAGTCTCCTCTTAAGGAAGTAGAGTTTGTCATTTGAGAATACCAGAACTTCCAGAATGTTTCTAGGGAAGTGGAGAAGATAAATGGTCAGGGGTTGGCCGAGCTTCAAGGCTCAAAAGGGTGTGAAATGAAGAGGGAAGGGGTGCCCTTTTTATAAGGGAGGAGAGGGGAACCTTTGGAAAAACTCAAAATATTATTTTATAATAAAGTGAAATTCGGTTTATAATAGCTCCAAAATGATTTATTTAGAATCTAAAGTGGGTATGGGTCTAAATACTCTAAACCAATGGATTTCACATAGGTTTGTGTCATTATATTAACCTTATCATTTAGTTTTAACTCTTAGTTAATTAGATTGACATTTACCATGTCACTATGTATTTTTATATTATATAGTTAAACAACATACCATATACATTTAAGAGACCACCAAGTGGTCCATTAATGATACAACTATCATGATATAAGTATCTTGGATGAACCTTAGATTTTTTAGAATATAATAATAATTAATAATATAATATTGTTTTTAAAAACAATTTTATGTCAATTTTGAAACTATTTGGTAATTGATTTTTTTGAAAATCATAACAGTGTGATTAGTTCAACAAAAGTTAATTAAATGAATACTAACATGTCATATTAACCTATAAAATTAGTGAAATTCATAAAAAGTGTCAGAGTAGAATTATTTGGATATTTATAACATCAATTATGTTAATATTTCATTAATTAGATAATTACTACATCATCATTGTGTCATAAATAAATTAAATTATTTAATGTCTTAAAATTATAAAAAAAATTCAATTATATAGTAAATAGTTTTATCTTTCTAATGAATAATTATAGTTGAATTTATCTTATGTATAACCCTATATTAAAAATGATTTAGTTATTATACTTTGATTTTACGTATTTTAACCCTTCATTAAATAAATTAATAATAAATGTCCTAATCTATTCCAAGTGGACCTAAATGGTCATATATTATTCCTAAGGTTGTTTGTGGTCAAATGAAATTTATCCAATAGAATTAGGATATGTTTTAGGGTAATAATAATATCAGTTTTACCCTTAATTACCTTATTTACTTTTAACCGTGGTAAATAAAAGCAAAAAAGTTACTATTCAAAAAAATTATTTTCATCTCATTGAACCACATTTTAGTCCTTGATATTAACCATGTCTCTAGAATTTTTTAAATTCCACTCACAAAAGTTGTAAAATTATGTTTTATGCATGTTTGCAAAAAGCTACTGGGAGGTAGGTAAAAGACAGTCAAAAGTTCAATAAAATTTTTATATGTCAAAATTTATTATAAAATGACTCAAATGAATTACATTGTACTTATATTGGTATTATGTATCAATTTTGACCTAAAATAAATTTAAATAAAATAAATAATTATTTAAAAAAAAGTCAGTTTTTTAACAGTAACCCAGTGTTTTCAATATTAATTAAAAATTGAAAGTGTTCAGAAAAATACCAAAAATTCACCCTAGGCTAATTTCAATATTCTGAATCCAAAAATGAAGTCCATATTGAAAAATAAAATTTATAAAATTTCAAAAATTGGGTATTATCATTCATAACGACTAGTTCATTCATTTAAAGTGATAGTTTTATTCATACTTTTTTGGATGTGGGACATTCAATGAAGTTCCCATGACCAATATTAAAATTGAGAGGATGCAATTTCCAAATTGTGTGAAGAATTTAACAACACAAGATTTCATAGAATGTTATTTTATTTAAATTAATTCAATAGATTGATACATTCAACACCGAGTTCGAGCGCACCACGACTTTACAAAACTAGCTTTTCAAAAAGCGGTTAAGAATAGTATTAGAAATATTTTGAATTTAATATACTCCATATAATTTTAACATCCATTTTATGTGTTTCTTATACATAATATATGAACAAATTCAATTTTTTATATAAAAGAAGTATTTTTTAAAAAATCCAATTTTAAATCATTTTAATTGAGAAACATTTTTAAATCCAATATTTGACACTTTTATATATTATATTTGATGAAATATACATTTTATTTATAATAGGGGCATAAAAATTTATTTTTTATAAATTTGATGAGCTTTTCAGATAACTATCATATTTTGATGTATAGTGAAATATAATAAAGTTTAATTATAAACAAAATTTGAAATGAAAATAATTTATAATGATAATTATATAATAGAATTTTTTGAGTTAGAATTAGATTATATTTTTATCCTTTAATCCAATGTTGGTCATTAGAAGTAATTTTACATTTAAATTGGACATAAACACATATCAATCTTTTGATAGTTTTTACTGCTCAAAAACCTATTTTCTGGTTTTGACAACAATAATATTTTTTTAAATTAATTAGTAAAACTTATATATTTTTAATTTGGTGAAATATAAATCATTTTTTAATTTTAAATATCAAAATTATCTTAGAGTGAATTTTTCGTAGTTTTATGAAAACTTTTGATTTATGATGAATAGTGAAAAACATTGCGTTATTGTTTAAAATCGAGTTTTTATTTAAATAATAATTTTTTTAAATAAATTTATTTTAAGTCAAACTAGAGGAATACTATCTACATAAATTCAATTTAATTCATTAGAGTCATTTTATAAGAAGATTTCATGTATAAAATTGTATTGAACTTTTTATCGTCTTTTACTAAATTTCTAAGTACATTTCCAAATTTGCGTAAAACTAAATTTTACCACTTCTGTGGATTGAATTTCAAAAATTTGAGAGACATGGTTGACATTAGTATGTAAAATTTGGTTCAATAAGTTTAAAATAATTGTTGATGAATACTAAGCTTTGAATTTTATTTACAATGGTTAAAAGTAAACTGGGTAATTAATGGTAAAAATGATATTATAATATCCCTAGCACATGTCCCCATTTTATAAGATAAGTTAATATCAATGAAAAGATACCTTAGGAATAAAATATGATCATTTTTTTACACTTGTATTAGATTAGGACATTTATTATTATTTTATTTAAAGAATAGTTAAGAGTTAACTTCAATGTTTAATAAATAAACAATTTCTTATATATGGTTATACATAAGATAAATTAGAATATTAATATTCTTTATAATTCTAAAAATATTTTAAACATAATAGTATTTTATTTATAATTTTTATACATTAAATCATTTAATTTATTTATGAGACAATGATGATGCAGTAATTACCTTATTAATGAATGATTGAAATAATTGATATGATAAATATCATAATAATTGTAAATTAATACTTCTAATGAATTACAATAAATTTCTAGGTTAATATGACAATTTAGAGTTTATTAAATATTTTTTTTGAAGTGATAATGTTTTTATGTATTTCACAAAAACGAAATACCAAATAGTGTCAAAATTGACCTAAATGAGTTTTTAAAACTAATACTATATTATTAATTTGTATAATAGTCATAAAAATATAAGGTTAGGAAAAAGGACATAGATAAGGTTATATATATAAATAATTAACCACTTGGGGTTCTCTTGGATATTAATAGTATGTTTATTAACCATTTACTATAAAAATACAAGAATACAGGGTAAAAGGTAAACTATTTAACTAAGAGTTAAATAAAAAAAGCTAAGGTTAATATGGTAACTGAACCTGTCTAAGACCTATTATTTGAGATTTTTTCGACCCAAACCTACCTTAGCCTCAATATAAATCCATTTAAAGCCATTAGAAACTGAAAATGACATTATAATAAAATAATATTTCTAGTTTTTCCAAAAGTTACCCTCACCTCTCTTATAAAAGGGAACTTACCCTTCTCTTAATTTCACTCCTCCAAATCCATTTGGCTTGGTCGAACCCTACTAATATATCCTCCACAATACAGTCACTACACCTTGGAGAACTTCCATTGATCATAAATCGAACATAATGAGCCCTTTTGATCAATTGAAAAGGAATCCCCTAAAGAAGATTTAATAATATCATCACATGTTTCAAAGTTTTCTTATTCGTCCATCTCCTCTTTATTTGTTTTTTCCATAATAAAAAAATAACTCTAGAACCATGTACATATTATGATGTTATTATAAATACTTTACAAACATATTAATGATTATATCCATCCTATGAATGACAAAGTCACCATTTTTGTGTACGTACGCCAAACCGTCACCATGTCGTGGTGTAATTGTTATTCAACAATTTATTATTTAGATTGGTATAATAATTTTGTATAATTGATTTAAATAATAAATATTACATTTTAATGATTCTTTATTTGTTATATAAAATCCAATTATATACGATCACACTATCAATTGAATGATATTGTCATTCGTGCGTACGTACGGATTTCCGTCTCCATGAACATGTCGAGATTCATCCCCATCGTAACAATACGAGAATAATTTTAATTTTATGATTAAAAAAAGTTTAATTACATAATATAATTATTGATATGAATCTAATACATCCTATCCATAACAAAGATGACTAACATAAAAAAATATATAATGGAAAAAAATCAGTTAACACCCGAAAAAAGATACTACTAAAATATTATTAACAATGCTATATTAGACAATCATATATGATATCAAATTTAAGTATGTGGTTCTTTTACAGTTTGATAACAATTATTTAACTATTATAAAAGAGATTAACTTAACCTCAACAATTGAAATGTACATGGTAAGGGGTTTTTCATCTCACTTTTAATTTCGTGAAATTTCCTTTGCTCACCAATTATTCAATTCATGTGGTGTATTACGTACTAACATTTGATATATATTATCATTATTATATTTATATTCATGGTATTATGTGATTAATTTGGGGGTTGTGAACGTTTGGTCTTATGAATCGATTGATTACAATGTTTTGTGGGGTTTTCATCTCACTTTTTCTTTCCCTGAGATTCATGTTATATTAACACTATTTCCTTTTCTGTGGTGTATGTACTTCCCATGAATGTATTCCTTGTGTAATATAATTTAATTTATGGTTAATTAAATATTCATTTTATTATCTATCTTTCATGGGGTTTATGTTACATAAGTCACCAAATCAGTAAGGGAATTTCTAATCTTGATTTCCACTCATTAGGTTTTACACAAACATCATTGATTATTTTAATCCAAGATTAAATGTGAAATAACTATTTATTTATTAGTGTAGCAATTTTCATTTCCCTTTTTGTGGATATAATTTTTACACACATAATCACTCTATTTATAAATTCTCAAGTCATCTATATGAACTTGATAAGAATAATCTTAACTCAATTACCATTCATTGAGTTGAACATCAATGTCATTGGTGTTGTTGCTACAAGAATATTTGTGAATGTTCTCTGGTCGATTTATACAAAATATCCAATAATATTTAGTGTATTTAAATTTTTCTTATATAATTATGTCATTGATTAATCGTTAACCTAAGAATATTATCTTTATAAGGGATTTCATATCAATTTACATTATATTGAGACTTCATTGTTGTCATGCACCAATTCACTTTTATATGGTGTATATACGGTACATTACATATTATGTCAAGAATCCCTTTATTCACATGACATTATTATATTTAGATTACGACAATTATTTATATTAAAACATCTCTCTTTTGGTTAGGAACTCTAACAAAAATATTGTTTTAAAAGTTTAAAAGAGTTATTCTTCTATATCTATATCATTATTGTCCATATTTTAACAATGTTTTTAGGGATTTGATTATATGGACATGAATGTTTTAAATTTAAAATCCATTTTAAATTTTTCATAGTGGTATGGGACACTTTGATTCAAAAATATATTTTTTACAACGTCTTGATAAATACTGATACTTTTAAATGTTTTTAAGGAAAAAGAGGATATTTCTCTCAAATAGTTTCAATAATTATTTTCATCTATAAATATCCTTCATTATTCTTCATTGAGGATGATACAATAATCCATATTTAGCTGAATGAGTTATGTTTGGATGTGGATGTGTTATTTTTATTACATTAAGGGTTTATGGTTATCATATTGGCATTTCATATGCTAGTTTTAATATTAATGTTTATATTACATTTCAACCTATTCATATGAGGAATGCATTGGACCAGGTATTTGATGGGTGTAGCCCGCTATAGCTCCTCGATGCATCAGTAGGTATCATGAGACAAACTAGTGTTTTTACACAAGGCCTTGACAAAATTTTATTTGTAGTCTAAGCATAAGGCCATGAATATGTGGTTATGATGTCCGACATTATGCATTAAATCATTTTAAAATTTTCTATTGATATTACATGTGATTATTCGACTAGTAAAATATCCATGTCAATAAGTAAATCACATTATTTGCTTTATATTTTCTATATTATGCTAATGTTTATGTTTAAAAGGGTTTTTTTAGTCTTATACATTCTCTTAATGGTTTATGATTATTTATTATAGTTTTCTCTATATTTTTATCTATAATAAGCATATAAGGTCACCTCTTTATTATGTTTTATTTTCCCTAGGATGTGAAGAAGTACATTATGGCTGACCTGCAAGAATATGATGAGGGAAATAAGAGTGTTCAATGGAGACACAATATTGTTATTTTTCTTTTGATAATGTAATTTAAAACTTATGTATGTATCTAATACTTCCAAGGCTACAAAACTAATCAGTCATTTGAGACATGATATATTTTGATAATGATAATATTATTTAACAACACACTGACTCTGGGCAACTAGGGTGGGGGCATTACCATATATGGATGATGAACAGAAATCAATTTATAGGGAATAATGTAGTTCATAAGAGGCCAACATTTTTTAGAAGGCATGTGGTACGTGGGATTCCTTGATATCGTAAAAATATAAAGGAAACATTTATACCATGTAAGGAAATATGTCATGGGAGATGTGGTACGTGGTGAAGGCTGTACCACATCTATGATTTAGGGAGATCATATTAGCAAGATTTTGAGATGTATTTTCATATATATGGAGAACTAATCTCATCATTACACAAAGAGATTTTCATATGAAACCAACTGTGATTTGGGAATTTGGTAAAGTCTAAAAGTTATTTGTGAAAGAGAATTTTGTGAAGGGGGGAGTATATCATTAAGAGGATTATAATAAAGGAGAATAAGTGGTTTGTGGAAGAAGAAGAATAAATAATAAGGAATTCTACAAAAGAGAAAGTGGTAAGTAGAGGCAGAATGCATATGTTATTAGTGGAGGTGGCACACAGAGGTGGTTCGTGGAGGTGTTTCATGAAGGAGGTACATGGAGGAATTTTTCAGAAGAGGTGATTTATGAAGCATACTCAATACGCAGTGCAGCGTAGTTTGTGGAGGGTGCAATTTCATAGCGAAGGGACTTAAATAGTTCATGAAAGAAATATTCGCTAACTAATAGTATGCCGAAATGTGGATTTCATCTATGGGTCAAAAAAAGAACATCAACAAAACATTTACCATTAGTTTAGGATGCATTCTTTCATGAAAATGAAATTAATAATATGTCCATAAACTAGGAGTAGATCTCTTCCAAGAGTGGTGATAATGGCAGAGGAAGACTGTGGTCCTTTCCACTAGTAGTGAGTTTGAGAATGAGACATAGGGAGTGAAACTTGGGAATATAGGGAGAAGACTTTAAATCTTGTAAAGGTAGTGAACCTGGGCATAAAAGTGATTTAGCAAGAACCTTGTAATTTTAAATGCGATTTAGTAGATTTTGTACATCATCACACCGTTGTTGTATGCTCCCTAGGCGTAGCACAGTGAGGGTGAACCATGTAAAATAATTTTTTCATATGTATGATTTTATTTCACTTCATATATTTCTATGGAAGAAATAGAGAAGAGTGTTTTTTTAACAACAAAACATGATCCTAAGGGGAAATTGTTTTAACATGTAATACCCAAATTCACCCCCAGGGTATTTCACCTAGTGGACCTAACAAAAGTCTTAATTTTTTTAATGATCACATATAATGTATATAGATCATCTCTTATAATTTTTGTAGGAATGTGAATAATTTAAATATTATTATTATTCCTCAGGTTTAATTTGATGTAATTATAATCATTTATTATCTCTCTCATTATAAATTACCTATAAATTGTCAAGGATAGTATGTTTCTTTTTATTTTTGAAATCAACCTTCAATACTTTATTAATAAAGGAGGAACCCTAACTACCAAGTGAAATTACATCTTTCATATGAGTTTTAATTCTGATTATTGAGTTATATTTATCTTAAGTGATAATGTAGAAAAATAAAATTTATTATACACCTATTTTGTGAGAGTTTATAAATTTCATTTTGTATTTCTATCATAGACTTCCCATGAATCCTGATGTTGGTTTTCAATATAACTCATACATGGTGTTGCACCTATTTTAAATAATTCATATAGGATATTCCTGATTGATATGTAGTAATTGAAGGAGGAACTCTATGAGAATCTAACTAATTGATTAATTAAGTCTAAAGCTTTACCATTGAGAGAAACTATTATTTTTCTGAAGAATAATGATGGATAAATAATTTTTTGTATTTATTATCAGGAAGGTAAAAATATCACTATTAATAAAAAATAACATCTACCCCACAAAAATGATTTATTTAATGAATTATGAGAATATAAATAATTTTACATGATTTATCTTACGCCTAGATATTATCAGACAAGATCTGTAATGGTGGACATGACAAATAAAACCATTCATACGAGGTATAGTGATTTGTAACATATATTAATTCCCATTATAATACCATATTCTCAAGATAATTTCATAGATTTAATGAATATAGGCACTAAATATAAACAAGATCATTATTTTTTAATCATTATAGATAAAAAGTATATATGTATATATATTTGATGATGAAGAAAGAGAAAGGAAAATATTTTAAGATTATGTTAAAAACCTTATGGATGGAGAAAATATATGAATATTTTTTTAAAAAAAAATTCTAAAAAATGATTTATTGTTATGTCATATATTGTATGTTAGGGTATATTGGTGGATCATTCAAATATGAAAGTTATTGTGATCATCCTAGATGAACCACTAAAACTATGATATTTAGATTTATTTTGACTAAAAGAAACTACTAAATCATTGTAATTTATTAGAAATGAAAACCAAATCCACACACCAAGTTGACCATAAAGGGTGCCACATTCCTATTTGCAAATAAATGTGAAGAGAGTTTCAAGTAAATGAAGTATTGTTTGGTAACTGCAACTATGATTATCCAACCCTATTGTGGATTAGGGATTTTGATCTATTATGATTCATCAAATATGTAATTGAGATGTTTCCTCATGCATAATGATATGATGATCACTTCTGAAACTCACAAATTGAAATTTCTTTAGAAAAATTTCCCAGCTCAAGATTTAGATTGGGAACTAGAGGTATTTTGTTTAATGATGACAAGGAATTATATATTTGGTAAATTTTATGATATATATTCTGATAATAAAATATTCAAAATTTTATTTTCACATCAATATTTATATATATTCTAGGTAATATCAATATAATTTGAAAAATATTATGATTGATAAATAAATTAACAACTTGTGATGGTGAATAAGGTTCCGAATGCTATTAGAGAAAAGTCCATGCTAGTCTTTCCCTATTGAGGATTTAAATAGATAAAATATTAATAAATCAATAAATAAGGATCTTAAAATTCTGAATAAAGGCAATAAATATTATCTTTCTCATATGATTTTTCAATAATTTATCTTTTCAAGTATTGATAAGGCATAAAATGAATATGTTTAATTATATAGGAATATGAGGAATGTTGTTGAGTTTAACAATAATCATGAAAAAATGAAAAGGGTTTGAAAATGAGTATGTGTTTCATAAATATCATATTTTTAGAGGTATATGTTAGTTAAATCTTACAGTTTATCATTTTATATTCAACCATGATGTATAAAAGATATATATATTTTAAATAGTAATTATTGTTGGATAACAATAAAATGTATATTTTAGTGTTTGATAATGATGCACGGGGAGTCAACATGTCAAGGTCAAAATTCATATGTTTAAGGGGATGATTTCACTATTATCCATACTATAATAGAAATGGGAAAACATTACTATAGAATTTTTCATCAAACTCCCAAAAACATCTAGTAGGTAAAATTCATTTCAGTCCTCAACTTGCCACCTTAAAAAAGATGCACATTATTTTTTTCTAATAACGATTATTTACCTCTTGATCATCTTATTTGGTTATATATTAATGATTTTGTTTTATTTCAGGAATAATTGCTCTAAATTGTATTTGATTGGTTTTTGAGGATTAAATCAAGGCTTTGGAGAATCCTTAAGTTGGATTTGGTTGTAGAAATGAATATTAGTTCTACCAATTAATCATAGAAAAAATGGTCTTTCCAATAGGACCAGTCGAACTCTACAAGACATGTTAAGGTTATACTATATTGATTTAAACGGTGTTTGGGATCAATATCATCATTTGGTAGAATTATCAGGCAACAATATCATTCACTCAACAATTACGGTAGATCCATATAAATCTCTATATAGAAGGGACATGAATAACACCAACATATTGGGATAAAGATAGACAAATAAATCTATTTAATCCTGATTCATATATGGAAATGGAAGACTAGGTTACATTCATTTCAGAACACACAAGGGAACCTCAATGATAGAAAAAAAAGTTATACAGAAAATCTTCAGCAAGATATATAGTTAAATGTTCGTTATATGGTCTCCCAATTAATATATTCACATAAAAGTATTTTGATATTAGAGAATAATGGAATTCTGAGACCTAGATATATTGGACCCTTAGAAATTATATATCATTTTAGGGTGATAGGTTATCATTCAGTTCATCCAATGAATCTCTCTTAAGTTCCGGATGTCTTCCATTTTTCTCTTATAAGTAAGAAAAAAATGATCTTTCACGTATAATGAACAAAAAATTCAAACAAATTTAGAGGGATCTATTACTAGATGAACTTCCACTAGATATTCAGAATATTGAAGAGGAATTTCAATGAAATAAAACCACCAACCTTGTCAAAATATTGTGGTGAAATAATAGGATTGAGGAACATATATGGGATCATGATGACGTGATGGGGAACAAGAATCCTCATTTATTTGTGTTAATATTATTTAATTTTGGGGGTGAAAATATTATAATGGTCTAGAGTGTAAGACCCCATGTTTTTAAGTTATATTTCACATCAAGTAAATTCATTTTTTTAAATTTTACAATACATTTATTATAGAGTGTAAAAGTACATTTAAAACTATTGAAATATTATTATATTTCAATTAAATATATTTTTCGTCATTTCATTATATTAATTTGTGCAATTTTTGAGAATTTTCTAAAAATATGTACTTTTTAGTGAATAATATAATATACATATTGTTGTAGAACTATAATTTATATTATTTAAAACCTATATTAAAAAATTTCAGGTTTATTTTTTTATTTAACGTGATTTCTGATACATTTTATATAAAATTATGAAATTCGATTAAAAAACAATTAATATTCTTCTCATATGTGGTTACTTTTAGGATTGAAGTGTATTTTTTGTAAAAACATTATTCATCACATTTTTCTTATTTATTTCAAAATTAGTATTTTTAAATTATAGGAATTTATGTTGAAAAATATATTCCATATTTGGAATAATTAGGCAAAAAATTAATAAATATTTTACTTTTATTTTTTTATTGTAAATAGTAACACTAAAACATTTCTTTCATTATGGTAAGGGTGAAATGGGAAAAAGATGGTTTATACAATTTTATAAACCATTAATATTTTCGAAAACATTAATTTACCGTATTTGACGAGTATATTTCATTCTATCTTAGCATGTTTTAAAAAATATGGCCACTTACTTCCATTTTTTGTTAACATTACTTATATATAATTTTAATAATTTAATTTCAAATATATTTCAATCTCTTGACATTAATGCCTCTAATATTTTATCATATGGATAAAAAGATATTATTTTATGTTCTAAATGAATAAATGTAAGATGAATCAATATTTTTTATTATGGTAGTTTATTTTTCATATTTAGTGATTGAATAATTAAATTATATTTTTTTTCAACATTGACATTGTATTCACTATAATTATTATAAAATTACAATATATAAATATTTTCTCCAAAAAAATGTTTAGATAACATATTTTGGACACATGAA
Source organism: Viscum album (assembly GCA_963277665.1). Lineage (NCBI taxonomy): Eukaryota > Viridiplantae > Streptophyta > Magnoliopsida > Santalales > Viscaceae > Viscum > Viscum album. Next base: position 159,949 of record CAUJRU010000090.1, read on the forward strand.
TGGTTAATATATGAATTCCATAAAAATATTTATGACATTAAGGTCAAAGTAAATTTATAGTTCGAAATTTGTTATTTATAATATTAGATAACAAAAAATAATTAAATAAATTATTTTAAATTATTCAAAACATAATATATTGAAAATCGACAATTATATGTTTCAGAATACCAATAATGGTCAATTTGTGGTTCACATGTCCTTTTATTGTGTATTTCATTATCCCTAAAAAGTAAAAAACATTTTTTATTGTAGATATCATAAAATGGGTTAATATGAGGTAAAAAAATAGAGATAATGTTAAAAACATAAACAAAAATCATAAAATTTTAATTTAATTTGACAATTTTGACTCATAAAAATTATTACCTCGGAATAAATGAATTTGGAACCATTTTAATCAAAACATTAATTTATATTAATTAAATTATTTTTGTAATCCGATGATCTCCAATCCACTCACTTATGAAATCAAACAACTTATTCTATGTTACACACATTTTTGAGCCTTTTATCTATATAATACCAATATTTTAATAAATAAATACTATATCTTTTTGTTGAATACTCAATATATTACACAAACACATGCCTAAGGATCCTAATAATTTAGTTTTATTAGATATTAGAAAAACAATTTTCTTTTTTGGTTAATTATTTTTATCCTAACCCATTATTATCTTCCCCATTATAAATCTTCAGGTAAAATAAATAACTAAACACATTATTTATAACCAATGAAATTATACATGAGAAATAATGGGAAAAGATTCTCATTAAGGTTAAATATCAGAGATATATAACCCTAATAGGGATACAATGGTATTGGAACATGAGACTAACTTTTCAAAACCAAACCAATCATATCAAAGTTTATAATATTCAGTGATGGCATAAATATTTTATGTTCATAATACATGAATCATAATAGAATCATAGAACATGAGTAACGAGAGTATAACATTGACATAAGATGTTGATTTTTGAAATACACATTAGCATAAATAATAAATTATATATTATTCAATGATCACTACCATGGATTTCATAATGTAATGGGTCCACTCCCCAAACCATCATTTTAGTCATGGTTCACTCCCAAGACCATCAACGTTCACAATATTCCATAGTGAACCATGTTCACTCCACATTAAATTAATATCTACCTCATGAGATATAAAACATTACAATATAACCCATGAAAAAAATCATTTTTCATAATCATTTTATCAGGTTATAACTTGTGGAAGAGAAATGGGTTCCATAAATATCTTTTCAAAATAATCATACACCTTTTAGAGAAAGAATAATAATGGTACACTAGGATCATATTCCAAGTGAATGAAAACTAATATCAAATGATATTATCTAAGATGGAAAATGATTTTAAAAACACACTTGGAACATTTCTTGAGGAAAATAAATTTTCTTTGAAAATCACATTTTTAATGTTATAATTAAAAAATTGAAATCCCATTCTATTAAAATATACATAAAATCTTATAAAAAAATAAAAAAATAATTAAAAACATTTCATGATTAAAATATAATTTCTTTATTAAGAACACAAATAACATCTTTAAAATTCTTTTATTTGAAAATAACATTTGAAAATTATAAAATTATGTTTAATTATATTTTAAATAATTCATGAGGAAAATATAAATTCCAAATTGAAAACACAGAAATTATATTTAAAATACAATTATTTTAAAATCAACATAGAAACTTATAAATCAATCTTTAAAAAATAAATAATTCATTTCATGAGGAAAATAACCTATAAACCATGTGGAAAAAAATTTACAAAAATTTATTCATTTTATATGAAAATAACCATGAAATCATAAAAAGGATTATTTATAAACGATGAGGTCATGATAGAAGAATATTCTATACATATCATATATGTTAAAATAAAAAATGTTTCCACACTTTTGGAAAAACAAATAAGGGTAATTGTTTCAAAAATGAAAATAATATAAAATTTAAACCATTGTGTAAAATATTGATTATGGATAAAAAATCCTAATAAAATCATTTTAATACATTAAACATAATTAAAAACATTTTTTTCAAAAATATGGTTTTTGATGAAATTTGTTTTCCACCAACGTGAAAAATAATGTAGGATTTTATTTTAAAAAATCAATTGTTTTATGTTCCAAAGAGTATAAAAATGAAATATAAAATGGATTTATCATAAATAAAAATAGGGGAATAAAATTCATGAAAATTATTGAGCGTTATATAATAAGATTTAAACAATTGAGATTTGATCTTAAACAATCCTTACAAATAAAGAGATGGTACCAGAAAACCATTATCACATTGGTTACATTAAAACATTATAACAATGAAAGTGATAACATAAAATTGATATTTAATCCCCATAATGTTCTGCAAAATGATCATAATTGAAATACTTGTATAGTATGTACATGTCATGTCCCGAACCGGCTCACTACAAAATCAGTGGTCGGACCGGTCATCACATGACCTAAAGCGCGTCTCCCCATATGCCAGAGGTTTCTGACTAGAAGCGTGGGTCTATGGATAGTCAGTGGAGAAAATATATCCTCTTATTAGAGTGAAAAATGGTATACCAATGTTGATAAAAAACAATAGCAGAAGAAGTAACTCATAAATGAAAAACATTGGAAGACAAATAATACTCATTTTGTAATAGTTTCCAACGCCAAATTATACAGTAGATGCATTCATGAAATGCTAATGATACAAAATATAAAATAGTGAACAAGAAAACATTCAATACATTCCAATACAGAAATAAAAAAAATTATGACTCAAATCCCCAAGGGCAATCTCCTCGAGCATCCCGAGCCTCCGCTCGGTCCTCTATTCGTAACATCCAAGTAAATAAAAACATCACAGTCCTACAACCAAATAGAATCTACTCAGGAACCTAGTGAAATGGCCTCCCGAGTAGGGTGTGAGATATAAATCCCAGTAGGCTGATAACACTAGTGTCTACCCCAAATCCAGACATATAATAAATAACTTATAACACGTGAAGGCAGGCATAAAATAAAGTAAGCAGTATAAAGTATCTATAAACCCAAGTACCTGCTGCAGCCCTCAGTTGGTGTCTAAACCTGCACTATTAATTTTTCATGCGTACTCAACAATCATTACATAATCATTTATCCTTTATCAATTATTCAAATCTTAATAAATTATTAAGGTCTTTAGATTTGGTCTACGCCCGACATCTCCCGTATAAGTCACTAATCATGGATTCCTCTAAAGACCATCTAAGTAATCAAGTAAAGACCGAATCCAAGATTGTTCTTTTTCTTAGATAACATGTCATAAGTTATTCAATTTGATCTTTCATATACTAAGTATGAGACCATCCACTAAAATTGGTTCACCCAATTAATAAATAAGTCTGAACCCTTTCTCATAATCAATTCACAAATCATCATGTCACAACAGCCTTCATTAACCATTAAACACATTTCACGCACGAACAATTGGATCCACAGTCCAATGTTAATTAATGGGTGTAGAAAATCATGTCCAACACCCTCATGATTATTACGAGCATCAGTCCACATCTCACAGCCCATGGGTATTTGGATCATAAGTCCCTGACCCATAAAAGAAAATTTTCATGCAAGATGGATGTATAATGCCATGTCTAGCACCCCGTGAGTATTTGGAGCATCATTCCCTGTCTCATAACCCATTTATCAATATTACATATACATCTATCATTGGTGTAGAACATTATATCTACAACCATGTGAGTATTTGGAGTATCAGTCCCTGTCTCACAACCCATTCATCAATAAAACATATACATTTATCATTGGTGTAGAATACCATGTCTAACTCCACAAAACCACACCGTTAATTAATTCAACAATTAATTAACAACACAAATCGCTATTCAGATAAGTCAGCACAGAATTACCCATTAAAAATCACATTAATTAAAAAATAATTAATTATTAATTATTCTTAGAAATCCAATTGAATAATTAACTCAGCACTTAATTATCCAAATTCTTTAACAAGTTTGAACTCGTCCATTCAGACAATGGTTCATCTAGGACTTTAACAATCTACAAGAACACCATAATAATCTCAAAACATGATGAACAAAGACATGTTAATTTAGTGACTATCTCAAAAAACATATCAAATCTCTAAATAACTCCATCCAAGGCAACATAAGGCATGGAAAACTAAAACACATCAAAAGGTAATCCTGGAAAACAATCGTAACAAACAATAAATACACAATCTTAACATAATGTTTGCAAATTATTTAATTCAAAAATTAATCAATTAAATCATATCACTTTAACTAATCACCATTTAGTTAACCGTTTACAAATTAACATGTAATAATTAATCCATCCATTAATTATTACCAGTTTCCAAATTATCTTCTGAACATGTCAAGTATTCAATATTCAAAATAATCAGTAAAGGCCACAAACCCATTCCAACTCATTACTTGATAATTAATTCTAAAATTAATTATCCTATTACAAATTCTTCCCATTCCAACCAATTAACTATTTTATCAAATCACTTTAAAAAAGTTAGCCAAACATTCTTAAACTCAACACAAGTTAAAATCCTCATTTATCTCATGTGGGCAGAACTAATCAATAACATCAAAAGTGTCATTCATCGACATATTAAAATCTGGGAAATTCACATAATCAATTTATTTAAAGAATCTATAATTACTAAATAAAGTTTTAAAGATTTGGGACCATACCTCAGGGTTTTGATGAAAACGCCAACTAATGAAGAACCCTCAAGAGAAACAGGTTGATTTTTCAAGAACCCACCTTAGATAACTTCTCATAGAAATACTAAGATAAAAATGCATCAAATATGGCTTCTACACACATCAAAACGCATCAAATATGGCTTCTACACATATAGATATACCCATAAAGGGTGTATTTCTATGAAACCATGAAAAGAGTAGATGTAGATCTAAGTAGATCTATGAAACCGAACAAGAACAAAGAAGAACATCTACCTACCTCAAGAAACCAGCTTCGATTCTCAAATAGAAGCCTTTGGATCACCTCCAAAACTCTTGAGAGAGGTACTCCTACCGTCAAGGAAGAGTAATCCCATGTTATGGCCGCTTATGAAGAAAAATGATCCATCTAAAGGCAAAAATGAGTGAGATCCAAAATTTAAGGATTTCGTTTAAGTGCCTGCATGGTTAGTTCGAACAGTTTGTCAAACTTTGCGCTAACAGGGCGTTAGCTACCACCTCGGCCACCCTTCTTGCATAGTTTGGCCACACAGTTAGACAAACCATGCGCTGCACATGCGGAAGCTTCGGCCTCCAAGACAAACTACGCATGGTTTGGAGGTATTATTAGACAAACCGTGCACCGCCCGTTCGTCTTCTTCTTTACCTAATAACTTCTATCAAAGTTTGAAAAAAACACCATCTTTAGGTGATCAAACACTAGGAATAAAAATATGAAGCTCGGTTTAAAAAGAATGACCCGTTGATAAACTGAAGATGAAATTCAGAAACATTCCAAATTTTAACCTGGTTCAAAACACGGGATCTTGCATTATACCCACCTTAAACACTTCTCGTCCCTGTGAAGCCATCAGGAACTTCTACTTAAACAACAAACCTACCAATTTCAATTAATCTAGTTAGAAGTGACGTGTTGTGTTCCTAAGGCCAAACACACCGTTAATCCATCTCAAAACTGATGGATACGCCTTTTTAACTAGATCCAAAGATTACTCTAAAGATCAAACATCAAAACAGATCTTATATCATAGTTCATTAGAAGGACCTTGTCAACATAAAAGGTTGAACCTCGATCAAACAACAGAATAAGTTTCTCATGCTTCACTTAATGACACTGTGGAACCGAAAGCCACTTTCTCCTTTTATCTGACGACCTTCCTTTAAAACTATTCCAAAACCATCCGCCAGTAAAATGAAGTCATTTCCCAACATCTGGTAAATTTTCCACGTCATGCCATCTCAAGGTTATTTCAAAAATAACCTTTCCAAACACGAAAAAGGTAGTAGCCAAAAGAATCAACGCATCCCATGTACTAACTAGATAAAAACTACTCCCCAAGCCCAAAAACAATTAAAATGTAGTGTGGAACAATGTCGGCGCTATCTTAGTGTCTCAATGACGAGGTCAAGATAGGCGACATGCTTGTCGTGTTCAGAAGAGCGTACTAAGAGAAAGCTGAGGTCATGAACAAAACCAATAAAACCATTACTGGAATACTCTGTTCTAAAATATCGGCATCACCTACAAACACATTCATCATGAACAAAGTGGTAATACCTACCTTAGGATTTCTCGTGGCATTTCAAGAAAATATCTTCCGCTTACCAGCGCACAATATTAACCACAAGATCGGCGTGTCAAAACACCCAGGTCTATCAAAAACCATTCCATGAATTGAAATGAAACTAATTATTTAACGCTCAAGTTACTCCACATGGAGTTGACCTGAGACCATACTCAACAGTATTAAAGGACTTATTACGGAGTCATATTGCCTCATACGACTATTTTCCAAGACGACGCCATATCCAGTCATCCGTTACCAAGAAGAAAGGGTCAAATGACCAAAAAAGTAGTCGACCATGCCCAAGCCACGTATAACAAAATGTCAAAGAGCAATTCTCAATGCTCAATCCCACAACAAGGTCAACAAACATGTCACTACCCATTCATACAAGGTTTCATAGGAAACTGGATGTCCTAACTAGGATAATGGCACCCAGCAACTCGAAAAGAGTGAGAAAAGCCATAGCGCTAACAATGCCTTAATGTTCTGAGGGTGCTACCAACCGCAGGTTAGTCCCTTATGAAGAAAAAGTGGCATCCCTAAACCGGGCCACTTCAAACAAGTCACTGGGCTCAAAAGCCGATCATAAGGCAATTGCTAAGCAGAAGACCACCTAGAGAAAGTACCCACGCTTCCTTTCCAAGGCTACTCAAGAGAAGTCTAAAATTCCCTTTACGCAATGGTTTTAAGTAGTGGACACCACAAAAGGATCCATTTCCATGAATCTTATATTTAATCACATTTAATCATTAATCATCAAACGATTTAATCAAAACATCATAGTACCATTTTCAAAACACCCCAAGGAAAAAGAGAAAAGTTTCATAAAACTAACTTTTTAAAACATCTACGTTATGCATCATCCCATAATATTTAGGAAACTTATCATAATAAATTCATTTAAAGAAGATAAGGAGACCTACGAGGATCCCATTATTGTCATGACCCATCCTCAGGGCCCATTCCATGACTACCCCATGGATGCATTCCATAAGCCAGGTGCTGAAAACTAGCACCAAAGGCGTAAATCTTGATAAAGGGGAAGGAATTTCCTTTATATAAGTAAACAAACACAACATAGTATACAAGATGAAGTAAACACTAAGTAAACTGAGTACAAAAGTAAGTTCTGGAAAGTAAATGGGCCAGAATACAAACCTAACTGAAAGTACAGTACAACAGTAAAGAAAGAACAATTGCAGTAATGTAAACCACCAACCACTGAGTCATCCTCCGGATATCCCACCTGAAGGGTGGGTACAAATGGTCTCCTCAGATCTTAGAGACCGGTCGTCCGCTCCGTCTACGTCCCACCACGTGTTCCACCTCCAGGTACCATCCTGCTCCACATGACTCCACCTCGATCAGTGTTGTCTGTCGTCTGCATCCAACACAATGTAGTGTGGCCATATCCCATGTAGGGGTGAGTATACGATACTCAGTAGGGTCCCTGAGACCCCCGAAGGTCTCCCAGAATCCACAAAGGATAAAACACAATGAAAAATACAACACAAAGTATCAACCAACTCTACTTAGGTATATGACCATACATATACCTAAGTCATCAATTCCAGTTCGTCTCCAACTGAAGAGCCCAAGTACAACCCAGTCCACACAGGAAAGCACAACCCAGTCCACATACAAAAGGAAGTTAATCACATCAATGATAACGACTGAAAGTCAATACTCAGCTCACACAGGTATACTACTCACGAAGAGGGGTGGGGATGATAGATGTAGCCTCTGAATCATCCCCCCTGCAGAACCCATGTAGTATCCAAGTACAGAATTCATCACTGTCGAACCCACGTAGGATCCAAGTACAGTAATCATCGCTACCGAACCCACGTAGGATCCATATACAGTGGTCATCGTCGTCGCAGTCATAGCCAGCTCTAGGCTTGCCGCACACAGCATGCTCGATTCCATGAGGGTCCACTCCATGAGCCAAGGGGGTTGATACATAAACTGTCGCAAGGTCTAGAGTTGATGTATCCCAAAGTTTCATCTCATCAATAGGAACTCAACGCAATAGACGGTGCGTCAATCAGACACCCGGTCTGAGAGATATTGGCTTTTCCGTCACAGGGTCCCGGATAGAAATACGGTCGTTTCAAAGACAGTTGATATCGAAATTCATCTGAAACTCACATAGAGTATCGCAAAAGGACCATCTCATCAAAAGAGTCCTAGTGTCGTAGACGGTGCGTCGATCGGTCACGTGGTCCTTATGTTCTTAACGTTTAAGTGAATAACGGGCCCGGTCTGTTAGGCCCGATGGGATGACGGATCGACTCGACTCCGTTTTGGAAGGTTCGACCTTGCTAAGGGGTCGGACCGGCCCATCTGGGTGAGGCCGGCCTGGAATCCGTTGCCTACTGGTGGCCCTGCCTGTGCGGCCTCCGGCCCGGCACGGAAGCCGGCTGCAGCTTGGCCGCTGGCCGAGCGGGATGCAAAGGGGTGCAGCCCCCTGTTTTTGGAAACGGCGGGCCCAGTTGCGTCCGCCCTAGCAGCTGTTCGGGGGGGTACACCCCATGGTTTCTTGGTAATGTCCGGCCATTAAGTCTGGCCAGTTTTTGTGCTGCCACGGGTCCCATAATAGGTCCCACCTGTTGGAGAATCCGGCGGCCGGCACGGTCGGCCACCCCTGCTAGTCCGCTGCGACCTTAGGCCACGACTCATCTCACCGGTGCGTCCCTAAGACACCACGCCCCTTCGTCGTGGCCCGCTCCAGCCACGACCTTCCTCGGTCTCTCCGAGGAGGAACGATGGATCTACGCCCCTCCGTCGCAGCCCGCTCCATCCGCGGCCTTCCTCTGCCTCTCTGGCCCGGCGTGAAGGTGTCGCGCACTGCTTCCGCGACCCACTCCAGCTGCGGCCCTCTACGTCTCTGCACAGTGCAACGACTATGCGCTGCCTTCGCCGCGGCCTTGCATGGCCGCAGTTCCCTGCTGATCACCGCACGGTGCAACAACACCGTGCGCCTCCGCCCGCAACATCAACGAAGATTAACAAAGAAGAGGGGAGGATAATCGGCCGTGTCTGTGCGGTCCGATCTCCTCCCTTTACAACGATATCATGCGGCCAAGCCTTAATAAATGAATAACTATGATAAATACTTGAAAAAAAATAATCCCTACCTCAACAAAAGATATTGAACGTCGGGCGTCTCGGAAGACGGCATCCCGGGGTGATGTTCCGTAAGCAATGACGAAGTGCGCCCGAGGTGGAAGCTACGTCTCCCCTATTGTCACAGAGAGATTATTATAAGTCGAGGCGTCATTGGTGAGATCCTGCATTGGTGTCTCCTCTGTTTCCATGGAGGAAGAAGAGGATGAATAACTGTAGTCACCAAGTCGATGTTATTCGTTGGTGAATTGGCATTCTCCAATACTGAAGATGAAGCGTTTTTCAAAACTCAAGTGATTTCTCCCCAAAATCTCAACACAACAAGCCAACAAAAAATAAAATAGGGCTTCTCCTTATTTTATTTAATCATTCCATGCATTAAAAATTTAAAATTTGATCACATAATTAATTAATTGAAGTGGTACGATTTATTGATTAAAGTTTGTTGGTAAGAGTTAAGAGGGAGAGAGAGACAAGGTGGAAAGGTTTCACAATTAATGAATAGTTTAGAAAATTAAGAGCGGGTTTAAGGATTTTTAGGGTATGTGAAGGGTTGGGGATCATGTGGGCCCCACCTCACATTTATCCTCACATGGGTAGTTAGGTGCTAGTGGGTCCCACTCTAACCCCCCCATGTAGGATAAAACCACCTTAGATATAAAAATAAAATTGTTCCACAATTTTATTCACTTCTCATTTAATCCACAAAATTTAACTTACCCTCTCGTGTAAACGTAATTACAGTAATGGTCCTCCTAAGCAATTATTGGCGCTTTGAGTTCATTGGTGCCCTTGGATTTATATTCCGATCACCAGTTCAAAAGACAGAATAACCCGCTCATCCGTTCACTAAACACACCCGATCTAAACATCGGAAAATTATTCCAGGCACACCGGGCCTCAGAATCTGGTGCCGTCAGAAACTGCGTACTCATAAAATCCCAAAAAATTTAAGAAATAATATTTCATGAAATTACGTGTCTTATATTAATCCCACCTCAAGGATTTACGTACCCATAAAGCTATATAATAAACTAGGGAAACAAATGAGGGTACTGTGCACACATCTAAGCCTCCCACTCCCATCTGCTCTCATGGAGGTTCTCATGCTGCCAACGAATGCGCACCAGAGGAATCGACCATCCACGTAAGACCCACTCCTGTCGAACCTCGATCTCCACTGGGACCTCCGCAAATTTCGCCCCCGTCGTCGATGTCTAGCTCCCCCAGATCAATGATATGTGTCAAGTCATGCACGCATCTCCTCAGCTGAGATACGTGGAAGACGTCGTGCACCCGGTGTAAATGAGGTGGAAGGGCCAGGTGATAAGCCACCTCACATACCCTGTTGAGAACCTGGAATGGTCTGATGAAGAGCAGAGATAACTAGCCGCCCCAGCCAAATCTCCGTAATCCACGTCGAGGTGAGACTCGTTAGAAAATGTGGTCACCATCCTTGGACTCCAGTGGTCTCTGCCTCCCATCATCATATGACTTCTATCTGCTCTGTGCTGTCCTCATCCACTCTTGGATGATATTCACCTTCTCGGTCGTAGCCTGAACCATCTCTGGTCCTATGAGTGCTGACTCGCTTGGGTCAGTCCAACACAGAGGTGATCTACAAGGTCGGTCGTACAATGTCTCGTATGGAGCCATCCCGATGGTGGAGTGGTATCTGTTTTTGTTCGCAAACTCCACCAATGGTAGGTGATCCTACTAGCTACGAACAAAGTCATGGAAACATGAACGGAGCATGTCCTCATGTTTCTAAATGGTTCTTTCAATTTGGCCATCCATATGAGGATGAAAGGCGGTGCTCAGGAGTATCTGCGTCCCAAATGCCTCCTGCAACCCCTTCCAAATCCGGGAAGTAAAGAGATCATCTCGATCGGATACGATAGACGATGGCACGCCATGAAGTCATACGATCTCCTGAACATAGAGGCGTCCCAAGCTATCCATTGAGCCCTGCTCTCTGATAGGTAGGAAGTGGGCCGACTTGGTGAGTCTGTCGACAGTCACCTAGATGGAGTCGTGTCCTCTAGAATTATGTGGAATCCATGTCATGAAATCCATAGATATCCCAACCAACTTCCACTCAGGGACCTCTAAGGGATGCACCAAGCCTACCGAAACCTGGTGCTCCGGCTTCACCTGTTGGCAGGCAAGGCATCGTGAAACAAACTCTACGACAACCTTCTTTATACCCAGCCACCAATGTTGTCATCTATGATCCTGGTACATATTCGCCACTCCTAGATATACCTCCCAAGGGAAAGTGTGAAACTCTCTCAGTACCTCCTCCTGTAATGCAATTGGTACCCTGGTACGTCCCCTAAAGAGGATGACGTGCTCTCCTCCTACTGAAAATCCATCAGGTGCCTATCATGGGGATATCTCTGCACGTCACATCTCATAGTCAACGTCTCCAGGTTGTGCCTCTTGGACCCGCTGAAGTAGTGGAGGAGTGACACTGAGTGACTGTAGAAAGGATGTTCCATCTCTATCCATGAAGGATATATGCAATGCGACTAGTTTCTCCGTAGCATCTTCAATTAGATGAATGCCTGATCTACTGCTGAGAGCATCAACTACTATGTTCCCATTCCCAATAGTATATCCTATCTCAACGTCATAGTCCTATAGGAACTCAATTCATCGCCGCTGTCTCAGGTTCAATTCCTTCTGCGAGAAGATGTACATGAGACTCTGGTTGTCAGAGTAGACTCTAAAGTGCTCACCCATCAGTTAGTGTCACCACATCTTCAAGGTGAAGACCACTACTGCTAACTCCAGGTCATGGGAATCATAGTACGGCTTGTGATGCCTCAACTATCGTGAACCATAAGCAATCAACACCCGCTCTTGCATCAGGACACACCCGATTCCAGTCCCAGATGCATCGCATTAAACTACGTACCCTACACCATCTTCCAGTAGCATCAATATGGGTGCACTGGTCAATCTCTGTCTCAGCTTCTGGAAGCTCTAATGACATCTATTAGACTACATGAAGGGTTTCCCCTTCTTAGTCAAATCATAAATTGTTGTTGCAACTATAGAGAAGTCTGGCACAAATATCCGATAGTACCCAGCCATACCTAGAAACTCCGCACCTCTGTCACACTCCTGGGTGGCTCCCAAGAAAGTACTGCCTCGATCTTCACAGGATCCACCGCAACTCCCACCTCCAGATTACATGCCACAAGAAGTGGACCTCTAAACTCTAGAACTAACACTTCGTGAGCTTACCATAAAGCTGGTGCTATCGGAGTGTGTCCAGTACAACCCGCAAGTGGTAGGCTTGCTCCTCCTCAGTAGTCGAGGAAATTAGTATGTCGTCGATGAAGACTACGACAAATTGATCATGGTAAGGTTGGAAGATCCTGTTCACGAGACTCATGAACACTGCTGGAGTGTTGGTTATACCAAAAGGCATAACTAAGAACTCATAGTGGCCATACCGACACCTAAAGGCCGTCTTCTTCACATCCTCATCACGAACTTTCAGCTGATGATAGCATGACCTGAGGTCTGTCTTAGAGAACCATCGTGGCCCCTTGAGCTGATCAAAGAAGTCTTCAATCATCAGGAGTGTATTATAGTTCAATACAGTCACCCGATTCAGGTGATGGTAGTCAACACATAGTCGTAAGCTCCCATCCGCCTTCTTGGTGAATAAAATCATAGAAGCCCAGGGTGAAACACTAGGTCGGATGAATCCCTTGCCCAAAAATTCCTCCAACTGTACCCATAGCTCACAAAGATCAGTGAGAGACATCCAATATGTTGGAGTAGATATCAGTGCTATCCTAGGGTAAAGGTCAATATAGAAGTCTACCTCTTTGTGAGGAGGGAGTCCTGGAATGTTGTCAGGGAAAACTTCCATATACTGATCCACCACAACAAGAAAACTCAGACTCCGCACATCAACTGCTCCGAGGATGAGACTATCCAACTGATCTGTGATCGGCTACCCTCTCCTCTACGTAATTCCATCTCGCGCTGCAAAGGCTCCCTTTTTTCCGGTGAAGGTGAACCTGCTCCCATCTGTATGGACACACCGCAAGTTGGCACCAGTCCATCGACCCCGCTACAAGAAGTTCCCAACTGAAGCTCTCACCTCATAGAGTAAGCTCACACTGCAGGAAGTAGTGTGTAATTGTCGAGTCTTCTCCCGTAGGAGTCTCTAGCAGTAAGGATCGAGCCAATGGATCTGTCAGAATCTCCGAGCTCTGAACAAGGGTAGTGACAATGAAAGAATGACTCGCTCCTGTGTCTATAGGAACTGTAGTAAGGGTGGAGTAGACAAAGAGAGTACCTCAAATCATATCAGGTGTGTCATGATCGTAAGCCTCCACTCCCTGAAGCTGAGCCTTCCTCTATCCGCCAGCTCCCTGTGGTCGAGGTGGACCTCCTGGTCGTGGAAGTGGTAGAGCCTGAAAGCGTTTTCCACCACCTACTGGTCGGCCAGATCCTCTGCCTCGTCCTCTTGCTCCCTACGGACCGCCACGGTCGATCTTCTGCCTCTGCATGGGTGGTCCCTCAACCGTCTTTTGCTCCTATGCATGGAGGTTCGAGCAGTCATGAGCCATGTGGTCCTACTCTCCGCATGCATAGCACTACATACCTCTTGTATGACAGGCTCTACTGCGTGTGCCCCACACCTCTGAACTAGTATCCTGAGGTCACCCACCCAATGTCCTGGTCTGCTTGAACCTCCGCGACATCTGTCTACTGCTGGCTGCAGAAGACTCTGCTATGTGTCACCCTTCGTTAGGCCTCTCTACTAGTGTAGGCTCCTCAAGGAAGCTCTCCACAAGAAGGGCTCGCTCTAGTACTCCTACCTGTGTCGGAATGCTGAGGGAGATCATCGAAGCCCGGATCTCATGCCTCAGTCCCTGCTCAAAGGTTTGGGGCCAGAAAAATGGGTTTCGTTACATGTCCGTGGAGTAGCGTGAGAGGTCGGTAAACCTCTCCGAGTACTGGGCTACTATCATGCTACCCTGCCGTAGCTGTAATTAATCCGGGATGCACACCACACGAAGGGTGTCCGGAACAAACTCTGAGAAAAAGAGGCTCTATAAGTCCGTCCATAGTAGATATGCCTCGTCGTGCACCTGGATCATAAGGATCCACCATCTACCTACTACTACATCCAAGAGACTCACAGAAACGATCACCATAAGATCTAATGGTGTCCTTACCAATCTGAAGACTCAGACAATAGCTTCTAGCCAATCCTCGGCTACCTGAGGGTCTGTCTCTCCGCGGAACCTGGGTGGACTTTTTCACTAAAACTCATGCATCGCACTCAGGCGGCGTGCACTCTCCACTGTTGGGGAGGGGGTATAGGTGGTCCAGTGGGTAGAGGTACTGCTGGTGCCTCCACTGTAATGGGACCCTGCACCGAGGCCTTGTCGCTTGGTGGGATCCCATCTCGCATGTAACTGGGAACCCTAGATGGCTGTCGTTGTGGGGCCATCCTTAAAAGCAACAGGTTCGCCACAGTTATTGTAGTATACCTGGTGAGATGACACAAATTAATCACATAGAAAACCTTTGAAAAACACATGCAATCAATGTTTTCATGCACTGAGTTGGAAATCAGAAGTCAGGGTCCTGGTGTATGGATACATTGGCTTCTGCACCATAACTGGACTCCATGGACTGATAACCACACTCAAAACCCTTAAAACTATTAATTCACAAGAAGAAATTATCGAAGTCCTAAGTTCAGAGGTAGAACCGACTCCTCTTATACCAATTTGTCACGACCTGTCCTCGGGGCTCGTGCCATGACTACCCCAAGCCTGCCTTCCATAGGCCAGGGCCTGGTGACTAGCACCAAATGTGAAAATCTCGATAAAACGGAAATCATTGCCTTTATAAAAGTAAACAAACACAACAGAGTACGCAAGATGATGTAAACACTAAGTAAACTGAGTACAAAAGTATGTGATGGAAAGTAAGTGGGATAGAATAAAAACCCAACTGAAAGTACAGTACAATGGTAAAGAAACAATAGCAGTAGTAAAGTAAACCAACAGCCAATGAGTCGTCCTCTAGATATCCCACCTGAAGGGTGGGTACAAACAGTCTCCTCAATTCCCCGGGTCTGGCTGTCTGCTCTGTTTACGTTCCGCCAAGTGGTCCACCTTTAGGTACCACCTGCTTCGCAAGACTCCACCTCGATTAGTGTTGTCTGTTGTCTGCATCCAACACAACATAGTGCGGGCATAGCCCATGCGGGGGTGAGTATACGTTACTCAGTAGGGACCCCGAGACCCACGAATATCTCCCAGAATCCACAAAGGATAAACCACAATGGAAAGATACAACACAAAGTATCAACCAAATATACTTAGGTATATGCCCATACATATACCTAAGTCATCAATTCCAGTTCAGCTCCAAATCACAAGCCCAAGTACAACCCAGTCCACACAGGAAATAAGAACCCCGTACACAATAGAAAGCAAGTCAATCACATCGATGATAATGACTGAAATTCAAGACTCAGCTCACTCATGTATACTACTCAAGAAGAGGGGTGGAGATGATAGATGTAGCCTCTGAATCATCTCCCCTATCGAAACCTCATAGAATCCAAGTACAGAAGTCATCACTTTCAAACCCACATATGATCCATGTATGGTAACCATCGCTGCCTAACCCACGTAGGATCCAAGTACAGTCGTCATCGTCGTCGCAGTTGCAGCCAGAACTAGGGTTCTCGCACACAACATGCTCGATTCCGAGAGGGTCCGCTCCACAATCCATGGATTTTGATACATCAACTATCACAAGGTCTAGATTTTATGTATCCAAAAGTTTCGCCTCATCAATAGGAACTCATCAAAACAGACGGTGCGTCAATCGGACGGTCGGTCTGAGAGATATTGGATTTTCCGTCTAAGGGTCCCGATTAGAAATATACTCATTTCTAACCCGGATGATATCCAAATTCATCCTAAACTAACTTAGAGTATCAAAAAAGGACCATCTCATCGAAAGAGTCCCAGTGCCGTAGACGACGCGTCGATCAGTCGCATTGTCCTTAAGTTATTCATGTTTAAGTGAATAATGGGCCCGGTTAGTTAGGCTTGATGGGCTGACAGATCGGGTCTACTCGGTTTTGGTGGGTCCGACCCGACAAAGGGGTCAGACCGACCCAATGTGGCCCGGCCTGGCCCTGCCCACATGGCCTGCAGCTGGCCCGGCCCATGTGGCCTGCGGTCCAGCATGGAAGCCGGCCGTAGCTCGACCGCTAGCCGAGCAAGACGCAAAGGTGGTGCAACCCTCCATTTTTTGAAACGGCGGACCCAGTGGGGTCTAACCTAGTAGCTGGTTGGGGGGGGGGGGGGGGGTTACACCCCCACCCCCCAGTTTCAGGGTAATGGCCGGCCATTAAGGCTATCCGGTTTGTGGGCTACCATAGGACCCAGAAGGGGTCCCGCCTCCTGGAGACGCCGGCGGCCGGCTCGGCCGACCGCCCTTGCTGTTCTGCTCTGGCCTTAGGCCACAACTCATCTCACTGGTGCGGCGTGATGGCACCGCGCCCCTCCGCCGCAACCCACTCTGGCAGCGGCCTTCCTCGGTCTCTCCGGTGCGGCATGACTGCGCCACACACCACCGCTGCGACCTGCTCCGACCGCGGTACTCTACGTCTCTGCACGGATCAATGACACAACGCTACCTTCGTCGTGGCCTTGCATGGTCGCGGCTCCCTGCCGATCACCGTACACTGCAACTGCACCGTGCGCCTCCCCCACCAACATCAACGATGATTAACAAAGAAGAGGGGAGGAGAATTGACCTTGTTTGTGTGGTCCAATATCCTCCCGTTATGACGATATCATGCGGCCAAACCATAAGCAAAGAAGAATGATGATAAATACTTGAGAAAAAAATAACCCCTACCTCAACAAAAGATATCGAACGTCGGGCGTCGCGGAAGATGGCGTCGCGGGGTGAGGTTCTGTATGTGACGACGAAGTGCGCCCGAGGAGGAAGCGGCATCTCCCCATTTTACATGGAGATGATATTATAAGGCGAGACATCATTGGTGAGATCCTGCATCGCTGTCTCCTCCCTTGATATGGAGGAAGAAGAGGATGAAGAACTACGGTCGCCGAGTCGATGTTCTTCATCGGAGAATTGTTGTTCTTCAACAAAGGAGATGAAGCGTTCTTCAAAACTCAAGAGCTTTCTCCCCAAAATCTTAACACAACTAGCCAGCCAAAAATAAAATATGGCTTCACCTTATATTATTTAATCATTCCATGCATTCAAAATTTAAAATTCATACACTTAATTAATTAATTGAAGTGGTTCAATTAATTGATTAAAGTCTGTTGGCAAGATTTAAGAGGGGAGAGAGAGAAGTTGGAAATCTTTCACAAGTAATGAGGAGTTTACAAAATTAAGAGGGGGTTTAAAGAGTTTTAGGGAATGTGAAGGGTTGGGGCTTGTGTGGGACCCACCTCACATTTATCCTCAAATGGGTAGTCAGGTGCTACTGGGTCCCACTCTAACTCCCCCATGTAGGATAAAACCACCTTAGATATAAAAATAAAATTGTTCCACAGTTTTATTTACTTCTCATTTAATCCACAAAATTTAAGTTCCCCTCCTATGAAAACTTAATTACGGTAAATGTCTCCCTATGAAATTACCGGCACTGTGAGTTCATCGGTGCCCTCAGATTTCAATTCCAAGCACCAGTTCCAAAGATTGAAAAACCAGCTTGTCCGTTCATTGAACATACCCGAGCTAAACTTTGGAAAATTATTCTGAGCACACCGGGCCTTGGAATCAGGTGTCGTCAGAAACTGTGTACTCGTAAAATCCCAAATAATTTAAGAAAAAAATATCCTTGAAATTTATGATTCTTTACAAATATAGCCAACCTAGGTTCCTTGTAATGAAACCCAATACCAAACACACAAGTATTAAAATTTTCAAACAGTTAAACGGGTTATCTCATAAAAAAACTCCCCAACTGGCCTACTTGGGTCCAGTTGAATTTTGGAATCTAGCCATATGATTTTAGTTCAACATCAAACATCTTTCACATTTATAAGCATATTACACAACATCAAGACATCAAATTTAAAAGGAGCCATCATTTCCCAATTCTTGAAGCTCCCATACACATTATGGATTGAAAATTGGATCTGATTAATCGATACCAATTTTAATTCAGGAATTAAAATGATAAACCTAATGGTCCAAATTATATGGTTGGCCACCTACCAATCGAAAAGGCTCCCGTACACCTTATCTCTAGATTTTGGATCCCATTTAACACAATCAAAAATTATTTAACATTTTATCTTTATCACCCCTTTCACATATCGAAACATCGTTAACATGTTAGCATAAGAAGTAACACAACAACATGCTATAAGATGGAAGCATTTCAAAACAACAAAACATGCTAATAACTATGTCAATATGGCATATAATCACCCAAGAATGTTAAATCTATCACCACAACATCCTATCTAAAGAGGCATTCTAAAGAAAATAAAACATGGCATTGCACCCAAGGAACACAATCCAAATTAGCAGGAATCCTACTAATGGAACTAAATGGCATGTTATATGCATTACATGTGAATCTCTAAGTGCCTAAGATGATTCATGTATGAAACATACATGCAATATTAGGCTTATAAAATTATCCTTTTCAATATTCTCAAAATCAATAAATAGATAAAAGTACACCAATCACTCAAGGAGAAATAATATTAACTGTAACCTATAATAGTACAAACATCAATTCCCATCCCTGGACACTTGGTAATTTCCCGTACATGAGGTGATCAGTCCCAAGAACAGTTATTAACCTAAGTGGTGACACATTATTAGTCTCATGTCTACCAACCCCAAAATAGTAAGACAAAGGAAACGAACAAAACCTAAACCTCTAATACCACTTTGTAACATCCCGACCCAACTCACCACTAAATTTGTGGCCAGACCGGTCATCACATGACCTCAAGTGTGTCTCCCCATATGCCACAGGATGATGGATAGCAGGAAGGTTCTAAGGATAGTCAGTGGGGAGACTATACCCTCTTATCAGACTATATAGTGGTATATCAGTGTAGATAAAAAAATTAGAGGAAGGAGTAACTCATAAATGAAAAACAGCAGAAGAAAAATATTACTCATTTTATAAAAGTGGCCAACGCCAAATTATACAGCAGATGCATGCATGACATGCTAATGATACAAAATAGAAATCAGTGAAAAAAATAGCATTCTTTACATTCCAATAAAAGAAATAAACAATCAATGTCTCAAATACCCAAGGGCAATCTCCTTGAGCATCCCAAGCCTCTGCTCGGTCCTCTACTCCTAACTCCCATGTAAATGCAAGCAGCATAGTCCAACAACCAAATAGATTCTACTCGGGTACCCAGTGCAATCAAGAACTGAGTAGGGTGTGGGATATATATCTCAGTAGGTCGGGACCACTGGTGTCTACCCCAAATCCAGACATTTAATAAATAACTTATAACATGTGAAGGCATGAATAAAATAATGTAAGAAGTAAAAATTATCTATATTCCCATGTACTTACTTCAACCCTCACCTGGTGTCTAAACCTGCACTATTCATTTCTCATGCATACTCAATAATCATTACATAATCATTTATCATTCATAAATAATTCCAATCTTAAGAAATTATGAAAGTATTGAGATTTGTTCTACACCCGACATGTCCTGTATAAGTCACTCACCACCGATTTCTCAAAATACAATCTAAGTAATCATGTAAAGACAGAATCCAAAATTATGCTTTGGCATTGATAACACGTCATAGGTTATTCAATTTAGACATTAATATAGTAAGTATGAGCCTATCCACTAAAATTGGGTCACCAAATTCATAAATAAGTCTGAACCATTTCTCATAATCAATTCCCAAATCATCATGTCACAATAACCGTCAGTAACCATTAAACACATTTCATGCCCGAACAATTGGACCATCAATCCAATGTTAATTAATGGGTGTAGAAAATAATGTCTAGCACCCTTGTGAGTATTTTGAGCCTCAATCCATGTCTCACAACCCATGGGTATTTGGAGCAACAGTCTCTATCCCATAAAAGAATATTGTTTTCCAAGCTAGCTGTAGAATGCCCTGTCTAGAACCCCGTGAGAATTTGGAGAATCAATCCCTATCTGACAACGCATTTATCAATCATACATATACATCTATCATTGGTGTGGAAAATCATGTCTACCACCCTATGTGTATTTCTAGCATTAGTCTCTGTCTCACAACCCATTTATCAATCAAACATAAACATTTATCATTGGTGTAGAATACCACTTCTAACACCACACAACCAAACCATTAATTAAATCAATAATTAATTAACAACACAAACAGGTCTTCAGATAAGTCAACACTTTATTTACCATTAAACAACTCATTAATTAATAATTAATTAAAAATTAATTATTCTTAGGAACCAATCTGAATAATTAACTCAGCACTTAATTATCCAAATTCTTTAACAAGTTTGAACCCATCTATTCAAACAATGGTTCGTTGAGGACTTTAAAATTCTATAAGCACAACATAATCATCTCAAAACATGCTGAACAAAGAAAATATAATTTAGTGAACATCTCACACAACATATAAAATCTCTATATAACTCCATCCATGACAACTTAAGACATGGAAAACTAAAATGCATCAAAAGGTACTCTTGGCCAACAATCGTAACAAGCAATCAATACACAACATAAGGTTTGCAAATAGATTAATTAAAAATTTAATTAATTAAATAATATCTCTTTATACAATCATCAATTAGTTAACAATTTACAAATTAACTTGTAATAATTAATCCATCCATTAATTATTACCAATTTCCAAATTATCTTCTAAACATGTCAAGTATTCAATATTCCCAAAAAACAGTAAAGGCCAAAAACTCCTTCCAAATCATAAAATTATAATTAATGATATAATTAATTATCCTATTACTCATTATTCCCATTCCAATCATTTAACTGTTTAATAAAATCACTTTAACAAAGTTATCCAAACAGGCTTAAACTCAACAAAAGTTCAAATCCTCACTTATCTCATGTGGGTGAAACTAATCAATAACATCAAAAGTGTCATTCATCGACATATCAAAATCAAGTAAATTAAAATTCTCAATTTATTTATAGAATATATAATTTTTAAATAAAGTGTTATAGATTTGGGTCCTTACCTTGGGGTTTTGAAAAAAACCACAACTAACGAAGAACCCTATAGAAAAACAGGTTGATTATTCATGAATCCACTTTAGATCACTTCTCCTAGAATGACCAAGACCAAAACTCATCAAACATGGAATAGAAAAACATAGATCTACCCATAATGGGCATAAATCTATGAAACCGTGAGAAGAGGAGATGTAGATCTAAGTAGATTTCAGAAACTGAACAAGAACAAAGAAGAACATCTTCCTACCTTAAGAAACCGGCTTCGATTTTCCAAGAGAAGCCTTTGGATCGCATCCAAAATGCTTGAGAGAGGTTCTCCTACCTTCAAGAAAACGTAATCCTGAGTTATGGCCACTTATGAGGAAAAACGAGCCATCTAAAGGAAAAAATGAGTGATATCCACAATTTAAGGATCTCATTTAAGTGCCCTCATAGTTAGTCAACACGGTTTGACAAACCATGCACTAACAGACTGTTAGCTACTACCTCGGCCACCCTTGTCGAACGGTTTGGCCACACGGTTAGACAAGACGTGCGCCTCCCATGCAGAAGCTACTACCTCCAAGAACAACTACTCATGGTTTGGCCACACAGTTAGACAAACCACACGCCACCCATGCGACTTCCCCCTTACCTGATAACTTCTATAAAATTTTGAAAAAGCACCATCGTTAGGTGATCCAACAATCGGAATAAAATATCGGAGCTTGGTTTAAAAAGAAGGACTTGTTGATAAACTGAAAAATAAATTTATACACATTCGAAATTTTAACATGGTTCAAAACATGGGATCTTACAGTACAACACATAAATGAAATATGCAGTGAATATGTCTTGTTCTTGGGAAAAAAAAATGAGACAGAAATACCATACCTTGAGTTGTGAATTCTAGCATAAAAATTCAAACATATTATATCATAAATTTATTAACATAATATTTATATTAATTAACCATAAATTTTCATATCAAACCATATATTATTTACATATAACCTTAAATTACCCTTATATAAACAATTCCCTATTAAATCCACATTTCTGGAAATAACTGCTTTATTTTTCATGTACGTTTTTATTTTTTAATTTGTTTGTTCCACAAATTTGATCATGGTTCCATCATAATTTTTTTATAAAAATGATATATATATATATATATATTCGACATTCATAATACCTTTATTTATATAAATAAATAAAATTTATAGACAGAAATTGTAATACACCATTCATGGAGACGGTATGTTGTACATACGCATGAATATTTTTTTTAACTTTCACAAATGAATGAAAAAAATTTATTTATATAATATATTACCATTAAATAATTATTATTATGTCATAAATATAAATTATATTCATTAAAATTAATCTTAGTACAATCAATTTAAAGTGTTTGTGAAAAAACCCATGTCGCTTCACAAGGCGGTAGTCTACCGTACGCGAAAGTGATGTTATGATGCCCCCCATGGAAGGGAATGTAAGATGGAAACTATGATATTATAATTATAAAATTATATTAATGTAATAAATATCATAATGAGTTTTAAATCCATAATTATATACCTACATTAATGGTGGTTAAGGAAAACAAATTACCATTGTGGGAGAGGTTGTAGTCCATCAGACAAACATTGCACAGTTTCATTTTCCATTTGATGGAATTAAAGATAGATATAAGTAATTAAACTATATAATATCATCTATTTATACAAAAGATATTGGTTTTATTATACTGTATGTGTAAAGATATATTATACTTACAAAAAAATATTAAAAATTAAGGATGTTAGTGAAGAAATTTATCTTCACTTAAAAGCACCTTCTATGGAGCTCTTAATAAGAACTGTATTGTTTTTCCTTGTGGAGGATAATTAGATATAGTTCATAGATCATGATGTTTGTGATGAATTTCTATAGGTGTTTGATGAAACATATGGATTTATATTTGTGTATAATCAATATGTTATGGTGGCGCTTTATTAGAAGGGGAAAAGAACCTGCATGGGATCTACTTGGAAATGTCGCAAAAGTGTAAGAGTTTATGTCCTAGAAACAAGTGGTTTTAATTTTATTACATGGATATTTAATGTATTATTACATATTCTTCATTATTCTGCATGACTATAATGTAATAATGTCTCAGAGTATTAGTTGCGTTGAAAAGGTCCTGGAAGGTCTCTACTATGATGAGAACCTTGAAATGATATATCAATATTCTTAAATATAGTTCTGGGGTTGGATGACATGCTATTATAGGACACATAACATGCAGGCTGTTAAGAATGAGTACTCATAAGTATATGAGACTACCTCTCATGAAGTTCGCACTTCGTAATCTCCAAGGTATGAGATTATGAGAACAGACCCGCTAGTAGGAATTCTTCTTGTTTTGGTGTCATTAGATATTTCTATCTATGAGTGTGTGTAGTGATCCTTAAAAATTAATATTATCATTAATATGTGACACAACATACGTATTTTGATTTACTGATGAAAACTGTCATGTATACAGTTGTTGGGAAGTAGCATACATTGGGTGCATCATGAGTGGCATGTTATTAATGGATAACTTGAGGAAGAATTGGTTCCTTCCATTTATGGATATTGGTATCTCGACCCTTTGATTGAAATAGAACCTTCACGTGAAATTACATTGCCATGGTGTAACAATGAGTTTATTTCAATTATTCAAATAATGATGTATCAAGCATAAAAGTTGATGACACAGTCATGAAACCTGCTTGATTAGATATTGATACAAAGAGATTATATAACACAGTGAGTGTTCGTATGTGGATGTCATTGTTGCGACTTTACGTTATTTATCTTGGGTGCCTTGACCCATTACTAGATAGTATGCTTGGACATTAGGCAAGACCACCTAATGCCAATGAGAAAGAATCCTTAGGGGTCACACACTAAGTGTTTTTGGTGGTCTCGATTAAATTCATTTTGAGTTTAATTAATGAAATAAATATTATTCTCAAGGCCATGGAATAATATTATTCATGTTAATATGATCACATAAATTAAATAAATTATATTTATTTATTTTATTTAACATTTAATAAATATTTATTTTCTTGTTTTTAAAATAAAATATATATTTAAGAGAATAAATTATTTTTAAATTATTCAATTGGTCAATAAATGGATGTGGAGTTCGATCAGACCACGATCTGTCCTCTAGTAAAATAATTATTCTCAAAATGGTAAATAATTATTTAACTAGTTGGTACAAGTTAAAATAACACTGTTATTATTTTGTGACATGGAATTTTATTTATAATTCCATTTTGTGCAAGATGGAACACTATAAATAATGACACTATATTATTACTAAATGCATGTGTTTTCTCTATGTTTGTGAATGTATTTAATTGTTTCTATGCAATTAAACATTGTAACTAAAATTCCATGTATATAAATATCCAAGTACCCCTATTGTGCCCTAGAACACAGCAGACGCCTGCTGAATTAAGAATTTTTGAGCCATAAAATTTCTCTCTCGAATCTTCTTCTCTCCCCTCTCAAGAATGAGAGACGTTCTTCTAGGCCAAAGAGCATACGATCAAGAATGACCAACAAAATACACTAGCTTCACCAAGCTATCACCCGAAGGAGCGGTGTCTATTAGAGGCTATCGGAGCATATATGGATCAATGCTAGAGGGATTCTAGATGGGATCCTTAAAACAATAACTAGATAGTATGGAAGGGTCAATCCAAAGGATCAACATCATCAATGAAGAAAAATACTAAAGACACGTGTATTATTTTACATTATGAATTTAATTAAATTAATTATAAATATGATGTGAAAGATCCTCTCTAAAGGTTTCAAGGCCTCTTTTGCTTTATCAAAATCTTTGATTATATTCTGTGAAGACCAGCATTCATCTTCATATTGATCGCGAAAAAAATCATTGATCATGGTATAAATCTAAATTTGGTGTCGTCCCAAACACGCTTCCACTGTGCCAAGAACATTCTTGTGGTATCCAAGTGGTTACATCATAGATTATAATTATTTAAATATTTCATTGATGAATTATGCATTTAATCATTTAGTTGTTTCAATTCATGTTAATAGTTCTACAAATATGAATCTCGATATATATTCCTCCTATTTCATTTCGCATTAACCTTAGAAAACTGATATTTTCTTTTAATTTTGATTAAAATAAAATAGAGGATCTCATTCGGAGGTGCCAAAGATTTCTGGTCGTACAACACTAGAACACACGACGCGTATTCTACAGTACACATCATGTAGTAAAGATTCAATTCAACGGACCGGTCCTCCAAACCAAGAAGTGTGTTGGAGTATTTCTATGTCTTAAATGACACCGTCTGTTGCCCAAGAATAGGTTTCACGCGGTTTCCAGATTACACGTTGTGGCCCAATGGACATGGTGTGTAGTCCATTCAGGTTAGGATTGGACCTTGTACCCCATACATGACTTGCCCATCTCAAGACCATGTAACGAGGAACTATACTACATGTGACCCACTAGACATGCCATGTACTATGAATATTTCTGAATTACGATCACACGTCATTTCCTCAGGTGTGTACTTCCAATAAATGGTAAAAAATAGTACACACCATGTAGTTAGAACTACATGTTGTGTACTCATCCCAATTACATGGATTTATTATATTTTTTATTATATTATACTAACCCTTGAGACGTGTACCATTGTGTGGGTGTAAAGATGAGGCACAACTTGTGATTGGTGTTTTATATATATTTGTTTAATTTAACATTTGTTTAATTTTCATTTCTACTCCTTGGGGAGTTATGAATATGAATTCACCGGGTTTCCTCCAAGGTACTAGTTACATACAAAGATAATTATAAATTAATTTACTTTTTTATAATTATTATGAATGATAATCTCAAGGAAATTCAGAAAAGGATTTATGTTAAAAAGATTGATTAATAAATGATGATAATTAATTGATTTGAGCAAGATTTATAATAAACGATAACGATTAAATAATTGAATGGAAATTTTATTTATGCATATAAATTGTTACAGGTATCGATAATCATGAACTAGAGAAAGACATTAGTATGTGGATGGTTTCTCTTAATTTATTTATATAGATTAAATTTGATGGCATGTGAGCCTTCTCCTCATTAATATGTAGGGCCTGCATGCCCAATAATTCATTTATGTAAAACTCCTTTTTACCCATCACTTATACGTGAGTTAAAAGAGAAATATGTAATGGATGGAACTATCAAGCTAGTAGAGGTGGTTCAAGCTGGAGCCGAGACGAAACCAATCCCAAGAGATATGGAGGTGGATAGGTGGAAGTTGTAAAAATGACCCCAAAAGGTTCAAGTTTTTTATCCCATAAGTCAGGGATAGTTTATCAACCTCTATATATACTAACCATTAGAAAAGCTTGTGATCATTCCATTTAATTTATTTCATTTATATCAGTTGCATTGTTTATCATTATGGATGTATTGTTATGACCACATAATTAATGAATTAAATAGGCATGCAAGATGGAACTAATATAAACCAGACTTATGCATAAATATTATCAAGAAATGGTTAATCACTTAAGTAAGTTCCAATTAATATTAACAAGTGATTGATAATGATAATAATCAATTCATGCATAAGAGATAAAAATCCATCTAATAAAATATTAATTCCGAATAAGCTTTATGATACTTTATTAAAGAGAAAAACTCAATAAAAATATGTGTTTGACCAACCCTTATTGGGAAACTTACATATATATAAGAATCCCTTATGAAATGTTTCAATTTCACATAACCATATTACATAAATAAGATTACCCATGCTAGACTCTGTGTAATATTGGAGGAAAGAGTTGATGAAATCCAAAGTCATGATTTCAGGATTGGGGAGTCCTCTCAATATATCAAGGAGCTACAAGCTAGCAGTTAGAAAAGACTTGCCTATCTATATACCCTTTAAAACTTGACCAATCTTTTTTGGGGTTATGTGAAGGGGAACATTGATCCTTGCCACTAGAATGTCATGGAAACTGGACATTCCGAGATCAATGATGAGGGCCATTAAGACTTTATAAAAATGTGGGAGACTTAATAAAATTTATTATTTCTCATAAAATGTAATCTAGAAGGTACAAATGATCTTCTATTCTAATAGTACAATAAAAATGACATGCTCATCAACCACAATATTCCTACAATCAATTTTTGATAAAGACATTAACCTCTCCAGCAGTAAATTCCAAGAATGGTTTGGATACCATTGGGTTATCCTACGCCATGAACGAAAGCCTTTCAATTTGGAGTCAACATTACCTGATTCGCCTTCCATGGAGGAAAGTGGTGAGTATTTCCGGTTTATGAGTAACTTATGAACAACGCTGTCAGCATTCAATGTTTGTTGTTATCATCAATTTCTAGTGAGCTCATGAAGTCCTATGAGAACATGGATTCTTATATAATGTTCTATAACCTATTTGGTATTTACCAAGATAGAGAAAGAGATGAATGGTATGAGATCTCTATCGAACTCATTCATAGTATGCTTGGAGAAGGTACCCCAGTTGGTCCTCATGTAGTCACGCTCATCGGCTACATTGAGTGCCTGGAGGTTCTAGGGTTTAAACTCCCCGAAGAACTGGGAACCGATCTCATTCTCGCATCACTCCCTCAGAGATTCTCAAACTCTTTTGTCAATTTTAATAGGAACAACATTGAGAAGTCTTTATATGGTCTTCTTATCCTCATTCGTTGAGTGGACAATGATATGAAGCGCAAAAAGCCTTTTATCCTTATGGTGAATAAGAGGAATGGGAAGGCGAAGAGATTTGAGAACAAATCTTTTTCACAGCCTTTAGAGAAAAGAAAGATCAAAGGTGAGACAAGGGATCTGAGGCTGTTTGTTTTACATGTGGTAAGAAGGGCTATTGGAAGAAGAACTGCACCCAGCCTAAGAAGCAAGGGGAAGCTTTGGGTGCATTTTTTATCGAATGCGATCTATCTATTTCTAAAACATTGGTTTTAGATATCACTTTTGGTGCTCACATATGTATTCAAATACAAGAACAAATTATATTCAGGAAGATTGATTGAGGGGGGGGGGGGTTGATCTACGAGCATCCAACAGAGCCAAAGTTGTTATTGTAGCTGCCTGGGACTACCACCTCACGTTGTGAACTCAGATGATCTTGGTGTTAAAGGGTTGTTTATATATGACTTATATAACCAAAAACATAATTTATATATCTATACTAGATATAAATGGATATGTTTTCCTGTTTTTAAATGAATTTTGATTCTTATATAAAGATAGAATATGTTTTGGAAGGGTAGATTTTTACAACAGTCTTTATGTGTTATATTACACAAACCATGTGATGAGAATCGATGACAAAGATACTTCATATGACTCATACCACACCCAACTTTGGTATCATCATCTAGGTCATGTAAACGATAAACGCTTGAAAAAGTTACACAAAGATGGATATTTGGATTCTTTGGATCTAAAACCACTTGGCGTATGTCATGCATGTTTATAAAGAAAATAACCAAATCCCCATTTGGTAGGAAAGGTGAAAGGGCTAAAGAGATTCTTGAATTTGTTCATACTGATGTGTGTAGACCATTTCTAGATAATGAAAGGGGTGGGTACTCATACATCCTATCTTTTACCGATGATTTTAGTAGATATTTATATATCAACTTAATGAGGTATATGTTAGATTCATTTGATAATTTCAAGGAACAAATGAATGAATTTGAAAACTATCTTGGAAATACGGTTAAGAAACTATGCTCAAAATGAGGTGGGGAATATCTTATTCAGGACTTCATTGGTTACTTACGAGAGTTTGGGATCCTATACCAACTCACTCCTCCTTACACACCTCAATGGAAAGGTTTAATTTAAAGGAGTAACCACACCTTATTAGACATGGTGTGATCAATTATAAGCCATTCAAGGCTTCCATTAATCTTTTTGGGGATATGCGTTACAAACAACGATACACATACTAAACCAAGAACCAACTAAATTGATAAATGGAATTCCATATGAGTTTTGGAGTGGAAGAAATTCCATGTTATCGAATTTATATGTGTGGAGTAATGAAGCGTTTGTTAAGGGATCTTTAGCTAATAAACTCTCACATCGAGGCACAATGTGTAACTTTATAAGTTACCCCATAGAAACAAAGGGGATATTACCTATACAACCCATTAAACAAAACTTTTATAGTTGTATGACATTCTATATTCCTTGAGAGGGATCACATCATCAAAAAAGATAGTGGGAGAAAGATATAAATCGATGAAGTTGAGGCTCAAGGTGCACAATAGTTGGTACTTGAAAAAAATTGACAAAGCATCGTGGAAGAAGAATTTGTTCCCAAGACACAAGTACTTTGTAGGAGTATAAGAGAGGTTAGAGAACAAGAACTGTATGGTTTTCTAGTTACCGAGGAAGGTGACTCCTTATTAGTTGATAATAATTATCCACTAACCTACGAGGAAGACGTAAGTGGCACAGATGTTTCCATGTTGAACGAATCTAGGAATTTTTAAATAGATTCCATGTACCAAAACCAATTATGGATATTGGTAGATCCTCTAGTTGATGTAAAGAATGTTGGTTGAAAATGCGTATTCAAGAAGAAACTGGACATGGATGGACAAGTCAGTACCTATAAGGCATGACTGGTTGCAAACTGTTTTAAACAACATCATGGAATTGACAACGATGAAATCTTCTCACGAGTTGTAGTGATGAAATCCATCAGAATTATACTTGATATTGCGGTTTACCATGACTATGATATTTGGAAAATCTATTTCAAAACAGCATTCTATAACGGGACCCTTCATGAAGATTTCTACATGACACAACCTGAAGGGTTTGTGACTCCAAAATATGCAAATAATGTACGCAGGTTGCAGAAATCCATTTATGGATTAAAGAAAGCATCTATGTCATTGAACATTCGTTTTCATGAAGCCATAAAAGAAATTGGTTTTATCAAAAATGAATGCAATACTTCTGTCAACAAATTGTTTAGTGGGAGTGTAGTCATTTTCTAAATTGTACATGTTAAAGAAGTATTAATATTTGGAAATAAGATACCAGTCTTGCAGTCTGTTAAGGAATGGTTGAGTCAATGCTTTTATATGAGAGACATGGGTGAGGAAGCATATATTTTTGGTATCAACATACATCGTGACAGATCCATAAGATTTCTGAGCCTAATTCAAATTAATACATTGATTTGATACTAAAGAGATTCGGTATGGAACAATCCAAGAGGGAATTGTTTCCAAAGTCACAAGACATTCATCATTCAAAGAAAATGTGTCCTCAAACACATGAGTAAATAAAGATAATTTAAAGGACTCCATATGCATTAATGATTGGGTCAGTCGTGTATTCCATGCTATGTACTATGCTAGATGTCACCTACGCATTGAGTGTGGTAGGAAGATATCAAGATGACCCAGGTGACCACCATAGGATGACAGTCAAGACTATCCTAAGGTATCTGAGGTGTACTAAGTTTATGTTATTTGTTTATGGAGGAGATTTGGAACTAGTCATCCTATGATATGGAAATGCTAGTTTCTAGAATGATCAAAATGACATGAAGTCACAAATGATATACATCTTCACATTGAATGGAGGTGCAGTGAGCTGGAAGAGCTCAAAAATGTGTGTGGTCGCATATTATACTATAGTTTCCATGTATATCGCAGATTCTGAGGTAGCTAAAGAAGCAGTTTGGATGTGACTTTTCATATAGTATCTAGATGTGATACATAGCTGTAATGATCCCATCACACTATACTGTGATTAAACTACAATGGTGGCTCTCTTAAAAAATCCAAGGTCACTTCAGCGGAAGAAGCACATACTTCTTAAGTATCATCTATTGAGGGTGTTTTCTCAGTGAGGGCAAGTTGCATTGAGCAGTGTTTCCATGGAAGACAATGTGGTATAACCCTTGACTAAAGCCTTGAATCAGCAGAAACATGATCATCATGCGAGTTCTAGAAGGATCATCATCGTTGGAACTTGGCTCCAGTCTATGTGGGAGTTTGTAGGAGTTGGTATCATAAAACCAAGTGGATTTATTATGATTACATTTATACTTAATGTATTACAACATATTGTTCATTTTTTAGCATGACTATAATGTAATAATGTCCTAGAGTATTAGTTACATTAATAAGGTCATGGAATTTCCCTTACAATGGTGAAAACCTTGAAATGATATAAAAATATTTTTAAATATAGTTCTGTTGTTGGATGACATATTAGAATGGGACACATAGCATGAAGACCATTAGGAGTGATTACTCATAAGAAGATGAGACTTCCTCTTATGAAGTTCACACTTGGTAATCTCCAAGATAAGAGATTATGAGAACATACTCGCTAGTAGTAATTCAGCACGTTTTAGTGTCATCAGATATTTTTATCTGCAAGCGTGTTTAATGATCCTAAGACTTTAAGATTATCATTAATATGGGTCACGGCATACACGTTTTGATTAATTAATGAAAACCATCATGATGATAGTTTGCGGGTTGTAGGGTACGTTGGGTGCATCATGAGTGGCATTTTATTAATGTTTAAGTCGATGAAGGATTTGTCCCTTCCATTTATAGAAGATGATATCTCTACCCTTTGATTGAAAGAGAAACTTCACATGGAATTCCATGTACATGGTGTGACGATGAGTTTATTTCAAGAAG
Organism: Viscum album; assembly: GCA_963277665.1. NCBI lineage: Eukaryota > Viridiplantae > Streptophyta > Magnoliopsida > Santalales > Viscaceae > Viscum > Viscum album. The sequence goes on from CAUJRU010000090.1 coordinate 192,421, forward strand.
TCAAAGAATTACATATCAAGAATACAAGTTAATGACATAGTCCTAAAACCTACTTGATGACATATTGTGACAAATGGACTATATTACACAATGAGTGTTCGTTTGTGGATTTCATTGTTGCAACTTTAAATTTTTTTCTCTTGGGTGCCTTGACCCGTTGCTAGATAGTACGCTTGGAATTTAGGCAAGCCCAGCTAATGCCAATGAGAATGAATCCTAGGGGGTCACACATTTAGTGTTTTTGGTGGTCTCACTTAAATTATTTTTAATTTTAATTAATGAAATAAATATTATTCTCAAGGCCATGTAATAATATTATTCATGTTAATAATATCACATAAAATGAATAAAATATAATTATCTATTTTATTGAACATTTAATAAATATGTATTCACTTGTTTTTAAAATAAAATATTTATTTAAGAGAATAAATTATTTTTTAAATTATTCAATTGTTCAATAAATGGATGTGGAGTTTGAGAAGACCATGGTCTGTCCGGTAGTAAAATAATTATTTTCTTAACGGTAAATAATTATTTAACTAGTTGGCACAAGTAAAAATAACACTGCTTTTAATTAGTGATGTAGAATTTTATTTATAATTCCATTCTGCGCAAGATGGCACACTATAAATAATGACACTATATGATTACTAAATTCATTTATTTTCACTATGTTCGTGAATGTATCTAATTGTTTCTATGAAATTAATCATTGTAACTAAAATTCCATGTATATAAATAGACAAGTACCCTTATTTTTCTGTTTACCACACCACATGCTTAGTGAATTGTGAATTATTGAGCCAAACAATTTCCCTCTCAAATCCTCTTCTCTCCCCTCCCATGAATGAGAGACATTCTTCAAGAACAATGAAAAGGCAATCAAGAATGACTGATACAAGACACTCACTTCACTGAGCTTGCTCCTGGAGAACAGGTAGTGTCGATAGAAGTCCATCGAAGCACGTGTGGATCACCGCTTGAGGGATTCTAGTTTGGATCCTTGAAACCGTAGTGAGACAATATGGAAGGGTCAATCTGGACAATCAACATCATCAATGATGAAAAATAATAATGACACAAGTATTATTTTTCATTATGAAATCAATTAAAATAATTATAAACATGATGTGCAAGATCCTCTCTAAAGGTTTTGAGGCCTCTTTTTCTTCATATAAATATTTGATTATATTCTGTGGGGAGTGGCGTTCATCGTCGTACTGATCCCACAATAATCATTGATCATGGTATAAATCAAAATTGAGTGTATTACCAACCTTTCTTTTGATGAACCCATAACCTTAAAAACTCACCCAAAATAATAAACTCATTACATAGATAAAATAGTCAACATGAACAAAAATTAAAAATCAGTAATTTTATTTTTGAATTATATATTTACAATAGTAATTTTACAATTGTAATATTTATTTTAACACTTATCTACTTATTTTAATCCCAGGAAGACCCATTTTTCATATGTAATTATACTTACTTGATTTCATTCTCATCAATAAGTAAAATGTAATCAATTGCCCATGTCTATAACATTTCCCAATTCAAATCTTTATACAAAAATAATGTTTAATTTCTCATTCCTAAATCACTGATAAATCATGATATTCTTAACAATTCATCCCATCAGGTTTTAGTTACCATCCTAAAAAAATTATTTGAGTAGGTTATCCATTATATATAAATCTTCATGTGGTGAGATAATAATTTAATTTCACAAGCATCATACTATTTTTAATTTAATCAAACCATAATTTATTAACCTTCTTACCATTAAAAAATATGAAAATACAGAAATTTATAAAGAAGGTCATCAAATCATCTTAACAGTGATCTCCCATATATCACAAAGTACAACATGGTTTTCACATTCCCAAAATGTGAATACCCTCATCGTATATTTCCTTGAAACATGGTAATAATCTAAATTACTATAAATACATTTGGAAAAAATTCATGCTTCCTTTTTTATAATGATTACTGGATACCATATTTAAACCAAAGAAGATATAAACTTCATCCTTAATGACATAGACCACTTTTTTGATAATGAGTTCCAGGTAAATCTGTAATGTCCAATTTACTTATTAATATCCAATATATCATTTTATAAGCATCATTATATCAATGCCTTGTACTAATTAATGGTTACCTTCCCCAAATCAAAATATAAAATTTCCATGAAATCACTTTTCAATGTCTTCATCAACATTCAAATTCTCCATTTAAATCAATAATCACAACATATACTAAAAATTACAATATATTTCCTGATTCACATAACCAAAAATTGGAATTATAAAAAAATTAACACTTCATTCATCCATCATTATTCTAAAAGCATTACTCTGGATTTATTAAATTATTCATTAATACTTCATTCCTTGAATATGAAATATGAATCATGTTTTAATGTTCCTCGACTTCAGTCAATTCATGAGGCATATGATTAATGTAAACAACACTGAAATAAAATCACATACCTTTCACAAGTCATTTGTGTAATCTTTATCTTCAAAAGTATAACAGAGACTCGCATAACCATCGTGATTTTTTTAGGATATTTTTACTTGGGAAATAAATTTGTAGACTGCTAACACTTTCCAAAAATGAAACATTTAATGTTAACCATGTTACCACTAGTTCTCTCAATTGAATAAAACCCGAAAGCATGTGTTGATAAACACATGACATAGAATAAAACTGCATAATCCTGAAAAAGGTAATTATTGGATGTCTAAATCATGAAACATTATTTTTAAAAGATGAAATCATTGGTTTTTCATAGGTTGTTATTAGTCATATTTTATCCAAATCCTTCATGACAGTACACGGATAGTGTATGAATTTCTAGAGTGTATCCCCATATAGTGTCAAACCAAGTGAAGAGTAAGGCATATTTTTTTGTACCAGGTAATGTCTAGTCATTACAGACCCCCTAGTTAGATTTTTTACTCCTAAGTACATCTATTAAAAAAAATCAAATTATAGTATTTAGGGAATGATGTATTTCTACTAAACCACTCACTCAATTTTTTACTTGCATTACACGATATTATTCTAAACATTAACACATCCTTATACTTATCCCTATAGAAATCCATAAAAATATCCTTAGAAATATACCTATGTATATAAATAAATTTTTCTCATCCTAGTTTCCAAAGGATATCTCAACCATTTCTTTAACACCATCTTTGAAGACTCAGTCTTGACAGACAAATAAATTACATAATTTTTAGCATAATACATAAAACATTACAAAAAAATCCAAAAGATGATATTAGTGTAGTTCCTTAAAATACACAGAAACAAAAAAATAAGTATATAAGTTAGCATTAGTATCCCCCACAAGGTTATCCAAGCCTAGTACCCCACTAAAACAAATCATATGTTAATTACATAATCATAAAATTGGGAATTAAAATTAAAAATAGGAGAGGATAGATGCTTAGTATGGATTAAAAAGGGAGATATGTAAGAATAAACATGATCATGAGGGTATGCGCACATGATCATAACAGTATAAGATCATACCTTGCATATCATAATTTTGAATCTAGAAATAAAGTATAGATGTTCATAAGAAATTAATCAGAATGGAATCAAGAGAATTAAACAAGAAATCATAACATAATAGTAAGACATGGAATTGTGGAAGAACCATAAGAATATAAAATATTATTTTGAGGATTCCTACCAAGACCTTCATTACATTTTATTATTGTGATAATAAACTATTCACATACTACATGTTAGAGATGTCATCTTTTATTCCCCCTTGTTTTGGGATTGGGATATCCACTAGTATACACTCTTTATTTGTGATTTATATGTCATCTTGTTTCATGCTTATGATGACAACATGTATACCCTCTTATTTTGGGATTGGGGTGTCCACCTATGTACCCTTTCGTTTTGGGCTTAAAATACCCCTTGTTTCATGCTTAAGAAGATCCCATGTGTACCCACCTATTTTGGGCTTCAGATTTACTCCCATTTACCCTCCTATTTTGGTATTTGATTTCTATCATGTGTACCCTTTGATATCATAAAAATATTAATCACTACCCAATTCTTTGGGTGGGCAAATTAATCTGACATGTCTCAACTAAAATCATACAAGAATGTTCCACTAGATATACAAAATTCATCAAATCATGACCCATAAAAATAGTTGGATTTTATAAATTTCAAATCATATCCCATGAAATGAAATGGGTATCATTAATATATCCTCACATCATAACATTTGGAAAATTGATAAGTTTCATTATAATTTAGTTAAAGAATTTCCATTTCAATGAAGTGAGTAGCAAAGGAATATGACCCATGGAAGAGTAACACTTGTTGTAAGAATCATTTCATCAAACCACAAACCATTCATGAATGGATTTTAATGCAACCTTTGGAAAACATTTCATAAGTAAATGATTAAAATCATTTTATGTCTTCATATATGGAAAATAATTTTGAAATATTATTTATAAACATTTCTGGACGAAATTATCTTTTCATCTTGAAAAATTATATTTAATACTTAGAATATTTTGAAATAAATTTTCCTTAAAACATAATGAATAATTTTAAATGAAGTCATTGAGAACATTATGAAAACTTTTATCATTGAAAACATATAAATAAATCTTGAAAGCATTTTGAAAATAATTTCATTGAAAATAAATTCAAATTTTATCAATATAGCTTGAAATCAGAAACAATTTTTTGAAATCCCTCTGTTATTTAAACATTTATTTGAAAAAATTTAAAGAAATCACTAATATCCATAAAACATTTTTGAAAAACATTTTCATTGAAACCCACTTTAAATACATTAATTGTATAGTATATTAGGAAAAAAATTTATTTTTAAAAATAAATACTTTTAGTCATGTAAACGAAGATTCAATGGATATTTATTCATGATTAAATGTAAAAATGTACACAACAAATATTCCTTTTGCGCCATATCAATGTTGGAAAATTTTCTCGAATGGAAAATGAGAATAATATTCATTTTAAATACACTAATACATGAAATTTAAAACAACGGTAAAATTTTATTATAATTATTATACGTTAATGGTATAATATTTTTGGAATACTTAAAGAAATAATGGTTTTGATGGAAGATAAATTCCTGACCGAATAGAGAGTTAAAAATAGACATTCATAAAAGTGTTTGATTAATGATTTTATACACTAAATTATGTTGAAATGGTACCATTTCATTGATATAACATGGAAAAGTAGAGGGTGTGAAAAAACAAGAGATTTCTTCATATATGGGTCATAATATTTCTTCCATGGTATCATAATTTGAGAAAATCAAGATAAATGGATTGATTCTCGATCTAAACTATTACCAATTTTATAAATATGAATCAGAACACAGTGGATAAAATAAAATTATATGAACCATAAAATATCATTAAAATGAGGATATTCTAGAAAAAACATGCGTAATATATTATATAAACCACTTGGAATGATATAGCTTCATAACATTTCATGGGTCTCAATGAAATAAAATTGAGACAAAATTACATTAAATATTTGGTATCTTTTGAATGATAAACACCATGAAATAAGGTTCATATAATAGATATTTTAATACACTTTAATTTAATTATAATAAAAATAAAATATAAAAAGGTGTACTATACAAACCATAAAATATAAATTAGTGGTGAATAAGACATGTATCTCAAAGAAATAAAGAGGGATATGAAATTCTCTTACCTTATGTCTTGACTCTATTCATACTCATAAAAAATTCTAGTATAAAAAATATAAATAAATTTAAAATCCAACATAGAACAATAATATTATATCTAATACCATTTATGGTTTTATTATGATTTTTTATAACCATCTTGTTAACAGTTTGTTTTTATGTTTTCACTTCTGGTAATATCTATTTTTTTCATCACATGTGTATTATATTCTTATATCATTGGTCATTATACATATATAATTATTTAAAGAATATAAAAAATTATATAAATATAAATTATATTCATGCTATTTTTATTTTAATAATCCACTTAATCTATATGTATGAAATATAATACAATGATCTAGGTGACGGTATGTCGTACGTACGGAAGAACGTTGTTTCCATTTTATTGTCTTATTGAAATAAATTATGTAAATTGGATATATGTATATATCTATATAAAATAATTAAATAGAATTATTTTTAATATATATCATAAAATTTCAATAAAAACAACCTTAATACATTGCATGTAGTTTGTGAACAAATCACATCGCATTGAGGGGCGGCAATCCCCACATCCTCAAACGAAATTATCATATTTGTATAAAATTAATTTGTAAAGATATATGTCATAAAATAATTGAAGAAGAATAAATTAATAATATATATCATATATATCATATATAAATATAATTTCCATCATAAATAACAACCATGAAAGGGGGTAAAGAAAAAATGAACAACCATCATCTTGTGAGATGGTAGTTTTCCATACACATAAATAGTTTTTTTGTTACCCATTAGATTGAAGTGTGTATAAGTGTAGGTAAAAAAATTGTTATAATAAAATTTTTATATATTGCGGGTACTTCTATTATTATATAATAATGTAATGATGTAGAGATTTAGGGTTGGATAAGAAGATAAAAGAACGGATCTAGAAGAAAGATGTTACCTCTTCTTTGTGTTACTCATTTTGGTATGCACAAAGGGATTCCATGGATTGATTCCTACCCAAGGTGAGGCTTCTAGGATTAGGGTAGGTATTATTATGAACTATTTTGGAATATAACTATCTAGACAATGTTTTTAGAGAGTCATGAGGAATTTGGAGGAGAGAATACCATTTATAATATAGGAGGAGTGGAACCTTTGTAAATATTTTGAAAAGGAATTTCACCCATGATTTTCCAATTTCAATTTGAGCCAATAACGTTATAAATTCTATATATAGGGTAGATATAGGAAATATATGGACATCAAATGGAGTTTGGGAAAGTTTATAGGTCATTTTATGTCTTATGATTAAGGTTTAGTCCCTTATTTAGATATTGTTTCATACTAATCATTATAAATAAATTAAATTGCATTCACTAATAATTTAGTTCAAAAGCTAAGTTGACCTTATTAGAAATTAGAAATTATACTTATTCCTAATATGGAATGAATTTTTATAAATTAAAATCACTTTAGTGGAAAAAATTAATTTAAATTTAACACCATAAATGGGATGATAATACAGGGTTTTAATATATCAACATTCAAAAAAAATTCTATGTTTTTATATTCAATTTCAAATTGTAAATGATTCCAATTTTCTAAATTTGATTAATTAATATAAAATATATCTATTTAAAATTTAAAAATATTTTAAAATATAATTAAACATTTTAAATATGAAAATAAATTTTCGAATTAAATTTTTTAATTTTCATTATTCTTCAAAAAATAAAACATCAAAAAAAATCCACAAATTTAACTGAAACTGATTTTCATTCTTATCTTTCAAATATGAAGTTTATATTGCCATGTTAGATTCATAAATATTGAAAAATTTATATTTTAGATGGGTTCTACATTCAGAGAAAATAAAACTCGATCTTATGTGTACCACAAGATAATCTAAGTGTTGTTTGTAGAACCGGATTAACATTGGGTATCATATATGTTATCCCAAAATAATTTGAGAAATTCATTAAAAAGAAAACATATATTAAAAAGATAATATTAATTTGAAAAAAAAATCAATATTCTCTGGGTTTTTCATTGTGGGAGTTGGTTAAGGTTCACGTTGTTAATCATGTTATGTGATAACTCGTTAGGATGTTTCAAATTATCATTTACTATAGTCATCACAATATTTGGTTGATGATCAAAAAAAATCTATCATAATCAAATTTAATCATTTCCAATTAGTTCCTACAATTCAATCAATCCATTTTTTATTTTATTTAAAATACTCATTTAGGATATGTGGGAACTTATAGAACCATTCCTCAAACCTCAAGTCACACAATTACAAAAAACACATTATAAACTTCAAATTGAAAAATAATAAAATATAACCATTCACTGTGGGAATACTATCATATACACTTATTTCATAATTCAATGTATAATAACATCATAGTGAATATTGAACATCATATGAGCAGACTGGGGAAACAATGCTTCTTATAAATTATATCACTGTGTACCATATCACCTCTCCTCCATTGTCTATTTTCTAGAAAATACATTCACCACCATCATGTCTTCATGTCACCAAGTTCATCACCCACATAATATAATTTTCATTAACCTATTTTTGACATACATATCTTGAACCACACAAGATCATTGTTTTGGTTTCCTCCCACATTGAGATTGTCATCAATTCTAAGCTGCCACCACCTACATCGACTTTGATCAAATACCATCATGTGAGTATCATAACTCCTAGGAAACTGATAAAAACTCAAACAACACCTCCCAAATCTCATTTTAACACCACCTCAAAAGACCAAATTAGGGAGGAGAGATAGTATATGAAGAAAGTGTAGAGTAAGATTATAGAGGATCCTTTACAAAGAGTCTGGACCATCACCGACAACGCCCACCCAAACTGATACTGTATAGTCCCCAGAATACATGTCGGGCTACCAAGACCCCCACAACCCCACCCCCACCTTAATTCACAATCCAACCCAGTGACTCTGGAAATCCATCACACCCAACCGATCTGGAAGAGTGCAATGTATCCTAAATCCAGAAAGGATTAAGAGTTGGACAAGCCTCTATCTCTAGTCGCGACCTAGATAGTACCACCAAACTCGCCAAAAAGAATATTCAAAGAGACTTCACTAGAAAAACGTTGACCACAACACCATCGAAATTCTTTAACAAAAACTGATCTGCAACTCATAACCACCATGGAATGAGAAAGAATAAAAAAATATTTAAATCCAAAATGAATACGGGACTAAAACCATAGGAAGAAAAGCTGAAATGGAAAACCAAAGAAGTGAAAGGGGATTAAAACATAAAAAATGGGTTAAAAATTAGGGAGTGAAACCCTAGGAATGGAATAGATAAGAATGATAGCTGGAAAGATGCTCCAGAGAAAACATTAGGGGATGGAACCAAAGTAAGGGGAAAGAGATCGCTCTAGGGAGCTCATCTAGATATAAGTGGTTGAAAGACCACTCTAATTCTGGGGGATAAAATCTTGGAATAAGGAGAGTCAAATTCTTAAGAGGGAGCTCCACAAGAGAATTGGGCCATTGAGATATAGGTTTTTTAATATTTTCTATCTGGTTTCTACGGTTGAATAAAACCAAAACAATTGTGTGTGAAACAATGAACATAGTGGGGAATCACATAATAATTAAAATATCAAAAATTATGCATAAATAAAGATTAATTCATGAAGCAATAGGTTTATCCTAGTTTATTAATCAAATCCTTCAACATGGATTATAATGATTTTGTGAATTCCAAAAGAGTATCCCCCGGGACTTTCAAGCCATCTGTGTAGAAAAGATTGTTGTTATGAACAAGGTAACTATTGAGTAAAACCTAATGTTTCATTTTTAGAGTTATTAACACTATGTACCTGTGTTCCAGAGCCACATTCAATTGTAGTATCAATAAAGCGATTCAAATTCTAGTTAACCACACACTCTATCCTTTACCAAAATTTTTGAACCTTTTCATATACCTTTACTCCTCGTTAGGCTTATGTTTTGACATGTCTATATGTATCTGATTTTATTCTCATCCTATTTTCCAATGCATATATAATCCTCACATATAATTCCATCTATAGAGACCCAAGTTACTCATAAATGTATAATTCATTTTTTAGACGAAAGGAAATTACATAACATGAACCTATACCAAAAGACAATAATAATTTAATTTCATTGGATACTAAAAATCAAATTATCATATTTGAGGAAATCTAATTAACGTATCCCCTAAATATATTTTCTGATAGTAGTATTCATAATCATGCACAACATAAATTATTTTTTTCATATCCTCAGAAAGGAAACATAAGAAAGAGTGATCTCAATTTCTTAGTAGGGTAATACAAGGGAGATACAAAAGCTTAACATGAACATAATGGTGTGGGAAAATAATCATAAGAATATATACCCAAACCCTACATATTAAACGTCAAAATATTTAATCATGGAATAATATTGGAATTCTATAAGACATGAATGAAATGTGAATTCAATAGCATAATCCATGATAGTATAACATTGGAATAAGACACAGATTTTTCATAAACATGTAATTTTTTTCATAGTAGGAAGGGATCACTATCTAGGCTATCATAGTGGAATGGGTTCACTCCCCAACCAAGCATAATAGTCAATATTCACTCCCAAGACAAGTGGGCATAGTACCTTTATAAACCATGTTTACATCAAATTATATTCTTTTAATATCATGAGATATAAATCATTATTAAATGAATTAAAGGGATATATAGGTCCCACACATCACTAAATTATAATAATACATATGTGTTCTATAACATCTTAAAACATTCATTATATAATAACCTATGAAATCAAATAGATTTCATAAATATTTATTCATTCATAATATTGGTAATAGAGACATGATTTTTAATCATTTCATCATTTCATCATAGATTAACCCATTGAAATAAGTTTTTTTTAATTAATTTTTCATGGTATAACCCATGGAATAGTATTGGGTTTCATAAATATTATTTCATCATATAAATAAACCATTTAAACAAAAAAAAATGGTACCCTTGATCATATTTCTAGTAATGAAAAATTAACATCAAAGGTTCTCAAATTAGATGAAAAATGTTTTTAAAAATACACTTGGAACATTTTTTTGTAAAATACCCTATATTTGAAAATCACAATTTAAAATCAAAAAATAATAATATTGTTTAGAAATAATTTTTTTTGAAAATGAAATTTTAATCATATAAATCGAAAATTAAATCCACTAAAAAGATTCTTGTGGAAAATTTCATTTCAAATTAAAAAAATTCATAAAACATTTTTTAAATAATTTTATATGAAAATAACCCAGTAAAATAATAAATAATTATTTAAAATTTAAAAAAAAAGTTGTTTTAGAATTTTTTTGTTTCAGTTTTGAAACACAAGACAAAATATAAGCTTTTTTTGAATAACCTTGAAATCATATTAGGAAATATTTAAAATCATTTTAATCATTTCTTGTGGAAAAAAATAATTATTTCTTATAATTATTTTTATAACATAAAACATTTTAATAACATTTTCATTTAAAATTACCTTGAAATATTATAATAAAATCATTAATACATTGTGATTTCATGATTGATGGAAATTCAATATAATCAATACATTTGAAAACATAAATTGTTTTCACATTTTTTGTAAAAGTCAAATTAGACCTGTGTGTAAAATGAAAAGAATATTCCTTTTCAAAAAATATGTTAAAATTAAACCATGGGTAAAATTTGATCCAATAAATAATTTTAATAATGGTAAACAAAATTATATTTTTTTGTGATAATACATGATTTTTGGTGAACATTTATTTTCAACCGAAGTGATAAATAAATTTATATTTGCTTAAAATATTTTTGTCAATTAGCTTATTTAAAAAAGTGAATAAAAATGGTAATATTACATTAAAATATCATGAATAATCATAGTAATTGAAAATTAATGTGAATAATTGAGATTAATATTATAGTATTTCAATAGTAGAAACACAATCATAGCCAATCTCAATAAAATATGAGATTGTAACATAAAACCATTATATATTTGGTAACATCATAAACATAATACCCCTAAAAGAGAGAACATAAAAAAAATATTTAATCCCAATAATTTTCAGTAGAATAATCAATAAATAAACTCAGAGGTATTATATACACAATATTAATTAAATGCATGGGGAATATGGCTTGTGTCTCACATAAACTAAAGGTAAGATGAAAATCCTTTACCCTGAGTTTCAACATAATTAAAAAAAATGGACCTAATGTATAGTAAATTTAGTTATATATATATATATATATTAAAGTACCATACAAATATATATTATAATATATATGTTTTAGTTTGGATATTTTATTACCTATTTATAAAAAAATATGTGTGAAAGTCATGTTTCGGGAAAAACAGTATTGTTTTTCAGGAATGTTGTGATTTTTTATTATTTTTCATATTACTTTGAACATAGTTCCATAATCCCATGAAAGTTAAAAATTATATAAATATAATAAATATTCATTATATATTTATTTATTTCAATCCATAAATGTGAGGGGTAGAAAATGAAATACACAGTTCTGGGAGAGGGTAGGTCATACAAACACAAGATTGTTGTTTCCATTTCCACAATGGATTTTTAAACAAGAAGGTAAATAATATATTAACATTAAATAATTGTTAATATTTAATTAAAATAATTTATATTAATTTAATTTACCATTTATACCTTTCATGTAATGTGTACGTGAAAACAAATCACATCTCTACGTGAGGCGGTTATCCACCGTACATAGTGGACGCATTACTATATGCCCCACGGAATGTAAAGTTTGAAGGTATATGTTATAAGATAGTTATAAGATTATATTAAGGACATAAATATAATATAAATATGTTTAATTAATCATTAGATATATCATTTAAATGTGTATAATAAAATCAAACTTCTTCAGTTCATGGTGATGTAGTCCACCGTATACACGATTGACGAGTTCTCAATGAAGAACCCCCTTTGGATATATTATTAAGGATAATAATGTAGATAGTGTGGGGTAAAATATTTTCATTAACATGGTTAAGGATTTTTGGGATGTATTTTGGCAGGTTGTGGAAAAAAATATTCCATTAGATGTGTAAAAATGTGAAGGGTGGCAATGGCCATTTATAAGTTGCGGTAAGGAACCCACTTGGAAACTACAATGAATATTCACAAAAGATTCCAAAGTAGTCTATTATTTAACAATAAAAAATCATTTAAATAAAAATATATAATAATTTTGGAATTTTTATATTTAAATATTTTCATAAAATAGGAATATAGCAACTTTTATATAAATTTTACCCCTTAAATTCTTAGTTTAACCCCCGGTACACTCAATTTTACCTTAACCACCATTATAATTTTTTATTGGATTCACAACTATTTATGGTTAAAATTAACATGAACATAAAATATAATATAAATTTTTATTATTCCAAACATGGAATAAAATTTTCCAGTAACCATTAACGTAAAAGAAAAATTTTAATATAAAATTAAACATGTTGTCTCGATGAGAATGCAGTTTTCCTGAGAAACAATAATTTCAAGAATAAATTGTTTTTAAAATAAAAATTAAGTAATATATTTATTCCAATAATATAAATTTATTTAATATGTATATAATTTTACTATTTTTAATTTTAAATACTACATTAAATTTATTTAGATATTATATTCTTTAAAATAAATGATAATTTTCAGTAAAAAACAGTATTTTCACTAGTCATTGAAAAATTTATATTTTATATATTTTTATAAAATTCAATCCAAGATAATATTGAACAACTGATTTCAAAAAGAAATTTTCTTCAATTAAATTTTCTAAATGTTTTAAATTTTAATTTTAAAATAATTTCTCTCATGGTAATAAAACTAATTTTTTGAACAATATTATTTTAACCATGAAGTTGAATTTTTTCTTATCTCTTGAACTTAAAAAAATAAGATCAATTACAAAATTTATATTGAATAAATAATATAGATATTTCATTAAATTAATTGGAAAATATATATTTTGTTAATTTATTGATGTTGAAAACATTTGACCCAATTAATAATTTATTTTTCCAAAAAAATATTTCCTTAATTTTCAAACTGATTTTATTTTCATCTCTAATTAATTGTACCCAAAATAATTCATTATATATAAATATATAAACCATATTTTCATAATTTAGTAAATAAAATTCATTCCCAACCTTCTACTGGATTGGTGATAAAAATTATATTAAATAATTTTATTTTAATAGTATATTATGTTTCTTTAAAACCTAGTGTTGTGTGTGACCCAAATATTGAAGGGATTAAATTTATCTAAAATAATATTTCACAAAATTTTCAGATACTATAATATATCATTAAATATATACAATAATGTCATCTTATACTCCTTCACCATGTCCTATAATATTTTGTATTTCCAAAAGTTCATACTTTCCAAGATAAATGTTTTAGCCAAATGAGTATTCTCAATGAACAGGTACAAGTCATAACTGACTAATTTGAATTTTATTTCTTATTATAACCACACTAAATATATGGTTCCCATTATAAAAAAATGTATCATTTATAATCAATATATTTGGGCTTGGAGTCTTTAATGCTTTTGGGCCACCGAGGCCTTCGGGTCAGTAGGGATTTCGGGCCACCTTTAAGTCCTTCGATCTACCTCACGGCCTTCGGGCCACATCCAATTTCCCTATACACATTACAAAAAAGAAGCAGCCCTAGAAGAGGATTCAGATTAGGTGCACTAACTAGAGCAGAACCAAATGGATTTTTCAAAATGAGAGGGTATGGCTATGCCATCAGGACCGACATGTGCTTGCAATGGAAGCCTAGCCAGACGACCATGCGAAGGTGGACAGATACTATAATGATGCAGATACTGGGGAGGGGCAGTTCTTGTAGATAGTCTGGTTGAATTTCCAAAGACCTTCGGGACATGTAATCTCATAAGCCTACGAGCCATGTAATTTCTGAGCCTATGGGCCTTGTAAGGGTTCCCCATCATCCCTTCAAAGGGGGTTATCAAAAAATCAATAAAAATGAAGGCCTTCATTCCATTCGGTTAAATATTATTCATCCATACGTGTGGGATACCCCTACACAAAATGATGTTATTCATTTATCATTTCTAATTTAAATTTATGGTAATATGATAAAATTTAACAAATATATTTGATATTTATTATACAAATATTAATCTTGGAATATTAATTACTATATACCTTTCTTTCATTCTATCCTTTGACAATTGAAAACAACGTTTATGAGTATGTACAACCTGCAATCTCAATGAGTAGTGTAATTATTTTTCAACCTATGATTTAAATGGATCACTATAAACATTATATAATGATTATGTATTTTATTTATATAAGAATTAACATTATGGAGTTGATGGAAGCATAATAATGGTACAATTACTACATATAATGAACCAAATCCTCATGGAAAAATGAAATATTTAACAATGATAAATGGTGAATTTAATAAATAATTTTTAATAATTAGGTTTAGAAGTGTAATAATTGGTTTGGATATGAAATTATATCCTTGTGAATAACTATTTTATACCAATATATTTAATTGAAATTTATTATACAATAGTTCATATTACATTTAAAGCATGTGAAACTTGGTGTAAGGGGTTTCTTAAATATATTTCTATTAATTAGATATTGATATAATTATTTTAAAATATTATGCCACAATTACATGTGAAATTAATATTAATTGAACTATTTTTTATTTCAACTCATTTTAATTTATTTACATTTTCCACACATAATCACTTCATTGATTAATTCTCAGATCCAAAATTCAATCATTGTATGTAATTTCATCTCAATTTCCACTCAATTAACATTTATTTGTGATTATGTACCAATTAATTTTTCATTTGGTTCATATAATATCACATTAACTTATTTTACATTAATTTATTTTTATTCATGATGATTAATGATTCAATTAATGATTACTCATTCTTGGGGTAATAATAAAATATTATCCAAAGAGGCGGTGTATTATTTTCTAATCTAACGTTTTTGTATTAATTTTATATTAATTAAGGGAATCATCAAATATATCTTTCATAATCAAATATATTTTAAATTATAAAGGATATTATAAGGGTTTAAATATATTTTTTGAACATTTCCTTACTTTAACACAGAATTTGAGAAAATAATATTATAAAATAAAATGTAATATTTTTCTCTTTTGATAAGATATATATTTATTACATATACATATTTCCCTCATATTATTTAATAAAATTTCTATTTATCTAATGAAAAGATTTATTAATGAAATTATTTTTTTACTTTTATTTTTTATATATTTTTAAAAGAATCCTTTTAATTGTTTCCAAAAAAGGTTATTTTTAACATTGTTTTCAAAAGGAAAAATGGATTGTTTCCTAATATATATGATATTAATGGATTTTCCAAACATGTCTCGACCCCATCCCTTAAAAGATACCACAATTAAGGGAGAGATACAATGACCCATGAGTACCACCTCTAGTGGGCCACAAGCTGGAAACTAGTACAGAGAGCATAAAAATCTCTAAAAGAAGAGACATTACCCATAAAATTTTATACATTTGCATAATTGGATGAATCAACTACCAAAAACTATGTGCCATAATATAAAGGTTTCTAAAAAATTATTGTATATTTTTGGTATAAATAAAATAGTAATAGATAAAAGTCTCTAATATAAATACTAAAAAGAAAATTTTGAGAAGTAAGAATAATCTAATCCAAAGTTCTAAGAAAGTAATGTCTTGCATGTTCTGCATAATACTCCTTGAGACCTGAAAATGAGTTTATATATGTATGGTGAGAATACATGTATACTTGATTATATAATCAATTTCTTTTAGGAACATGTAAAATAAGAATGAGAAATCTCCATTGAGAAAATAGTAGAACCAACAACACCTAAATAGTTCAACTAAAAAATAACTTCCTCGCAATGGCATGCTCACCGTGAAACATAATATATGTATAATAATGTAACAATAACCATAACAATAAATTATACCCACACTACTTTATCATTTATTTTACATTCTCATTCCCCAACATCAATTTTCATGGAACTCCCATCTCTTCCATATAACTGGTACCACGGGCCCCCAATATGGTCACATCACACATCCCTTGAAAATAAATAGGGCACCACTCAAAAACACAGGCATATCTCATCTTTCCAGCAGGCACCTGGGCCAGTACCCAATAATGTGATTACATATCATATAACCCACAAACACATGGTCCATCACAACACATCCATAACCATGGTAGTGGTATATTGTGAACATGAGGGATAAAAATGTCAATCCCAAATCCTACCGTGTGTGACCAACACCATAATACAACCTATAGTGTGGTAGTATCTAATCTCACCTGAAGACACATGAACCATTACCTAGTGTACTATGAAACCTCTATCAATCATATCATGTACTATATACACACCATAAATAATGATTGGGAATGGGCGAGTCTCCATCCATCCATCCTCATCCCTATAATGTTTGAAAAAATTTCACCCATATATATGGTATATGGATGTTTGTACAAGGTTATTAACCCAAGTGGGGTGGGTAGAACAAATCACAAGCAATATACAATGTCTATATATAGATATATATAATCCACACCCAACTATATCCAATGGGTTCCCCAAAATCACTATCCTGCTCATGGTTTCACAACATTATTTTCCACCACAAAATAAAGAAAAACACCTAACAATTATTTGAAACAAGTCACTTTCAAATTTTATTTAAACGACCTGAAATTTTCATTTTAAATCACATACATTTCATTAAAAAAATATATATAATTTAACAAGACATTCAATATTATTTAATCATTCATTAAACTTCTCCATCTAGTTTATCAAATCAGACCCCAACCATTTGAATTTCAACATTATTTATTAATTCTAATTCTAATTGGGAATCTCAAAAAACAACAAAAATCCCATTTCATCCTATATATGACACAACCACACATCAGAACCGCAAAACATGATCTCCTTCCAATAAATCATCACCACCATAAATCACAAACACACGTTTCCTCCCCATAATGCGACCACACCACAACAAATCACACAAACATAACATCTGTCATATGATTTAGGAAAAATGTGATTTCTTAGAATTACACTTCATTATTTAAAGGAATTCTTAGAAAACCTATTATCCATGGGAAACCATTATATTAGTTTAATTTATGTTGTAAGATAGTTTCTATTTTTGTCAGATACAAACCGATCGCCAAAAGTATCAAAATCACAATAAACACTACACAATCATAACCACCAATGGCCATGATTTCTAGTAGGATGATTAGCCCATAAAACCCTAATAATACAAAAAGAATATAAATTATTTTAAATAAACTGATTCATTTCACTTCCTAAAAATTTGAAATAACTAATTCCATATCATTAATTAAACTAGTAAAAATTATCTTCCCAAATATAAGGAATAGAAAAACCCTTCCTCGTGATATAAGAAAAATGAGAAATGAGGGATTCCATAACTTGATGAAAGATATTTCACATGATTCGTTGCACTAAAAACTAGGTTTTTTCATGTAGGATGGAACCATATACACAAATAACTTGAACCAACATCAATAGTAGCAGCCAACTTCTCCAACAGAATGGATTTTGAACATCCAATACTGAGAGAAAACAAGATGATAAATTATAGATAATATCCATGATTTAGAATCAAAATATACTAGACCACCAGGATTTTAGTAACAATTATGATTATAATTGACCATTAATGTATGTTTCATTAAATCTATGAGGGATTTTCTCTTAAAAGATCCATAATTTCAAAAAATATAGTATATAAATATCGTTTATGGAATAGAACTTAATCCCATTAATTAAGGGTTTAAAAATATTTTATGTCAAAAAAATATAAAAATGTCAAAACATTAAATTCAAAAAAATATTAATTTGCTACTAGAGAGTCCATTATCCTCTAAAATACACATTTTTACTCCTAAACAACACCAGAAACCTTGGTACCAGTTCTAGGAACCTATTTTAGCATATATACTATAATATAATGGGCAAGAAGTTTTGGTTCATTACATTAGATACTTACAAAACTATTATTACCCTATTGAATAAAAACACACCCAAAAGCATAGAGGGGAATGGTCTATAAAACCATACTAGGAGATAGCACTCTAAGAGCTCCTTATATCCAATACACTGTAACTAAAAAACACACAAACTAAACTAAAAGATTGATATAATCCATTATATCTATTAGCCTCTTTTCATCTATATAACAACTTCAAAAATGGTTTCAACCCTCACACAACCCCAAGTAAAAAAACGACCACACAAAACACAAATTTTATCCTCATTTACATAAATCAATTATTTACATCTACTCTATCTAGTTACTATCCAATTTTAGAGGCTTGGACATTCCCACATAGTTTCAATAATTTCATGGTTTATGAATTTTAATTAGTGATCAAGTCTTAATTTTTTATTATTCATTGAATATTTATTCATTTATATTATTAAAATGTAATAAGCTTTGGTTATATAAAATCATAGGTCCAAAAATCACATCATAAAATAAAACATGAAAAAACAATACATGCTCAAAACCAAATTTGTTACTAGGAATGTCTCATTATTTAATGATCGTATGTACTCTCTTTTATGCCACTATGCCTCCATAAAAATGAAACCGGGTTTTTGATCATTCTCTTATCACATTCTCTTGACAATCCTTGATCTCCGTCAGACACTCGAATAACGTCGTTCCATCCTAGATATCTAACATTCCCCCATAAGTGGAAGGGAATTCATTTTGAAAATCATTTATAATAAAGAGATGTGGAATAATTTTTTGATTCGATTCATCCATGGTGTAAGTTAAATCTAATAAGATACATCACCAATGTGCGCCAACACCTTGAAAGGCCAAATAAATATGAATGAGATCTTATTCCCCTTTCCAAACCACCTTTGACGATGTCAAGAGAAGACTCTCATGAACACATTGTCTATGAACACACAATCTAAGGGCCACCTATTGTTATAGTGATAATACTTATTCTTGTCCTATGATGATATCATCCAATATAAAAATATTTAAATATTTTTATCATGATTTTCACCACATTGTAACCATAAAATAAAAATATCCAACCTCATTAATGCACAATAGAAAATGACATGGTCATACATTAAATTTCTCAAATAGGAACATGCCTATAGGTGAGTGATAGTAATTTTTATTAGAAAACTCAACCATGGGCTAGTGTCATGGAAATGATATGTCAGAGCCTATGTTTCAGGTACACCAAAAAATCCCTTATTTTTCTAGATATCCTACTTATTCTTCCAGACCATATAAGGCTATAAATTAGTGCTGAGGTGTTTTTTAGTTCCAAATTCATTATACAATACCCTAAAAAATTGTGAGGTAAAATGTAGATCATGATATGCGATAGTGGACCTCAAAACTCCATGAAACAGTACCACCACATCAAAATACATCATAACTAAAAACATATGTGGCACCATAATCTTATATTGAGATAACGTGGATTGATATTATTATATGATCCATTATTAGACAAATCAGATCACCACCTCCCTAATATCATGGCATCCCTTTGATAAAATACATCAAAATTTCTTCCCACATCCACATGGGAATATCCAATGGCACCAATAATGTACAGGGAACCTATTTATCAGCCTTCACCTACAGGAAAACCAAAACACAAGACACAAACACCAACTCTAAAAATTTCAATAATGGAAAAATAGTTTCCTCTAGCCATAATACATCTTGGAAACCCTAGGGTTTACCACAAATGGTGAGATATAAATATCATAAAAGAATAACTAATGAATTTCTACTAGAAATAACATAATCTCTATAAACAACATTAGATTTTGAAGATTCTATGACTATCCCACTGGAGAATCACTAGTTCCAACACAATTGTGTGTCAACTTTTCCACAGAATCTCCCCATTGAGACTAATCCACTTGATAATTCAAATAAGGCATCACATTCATCTAACATATGAAAACTATAACATTAATGACCCTCACCTCTGTTCATATAAATGTCAAATCATTTGTATCCATCTATGCATTTATAGACACTAAAACCATGTCATTCCCAAAATTCCTACTCAAAGAAGTAGCCACAAAAATCTTATTTCCTAAGGTGTAGGATATATACAGATCATAATCCTAAAGAATCATCGTCAACTTCTATTACCAAATATTTAGATAATGCTGATAAAATTTATACCTTAAAATCATATGATATGTGATGACCACAATTCACTCCTCAATGAGGTAATGTGGCCACAAAATTAGCCCACACAAAAACATTATAACTCCATATCAGAGGTAACATAGTTATTCTCCTTTGGAAATAACTTCTAACACCCCTAACAGATCACTATCTTCTTCTTTATTTATAATTATATGAGTCCTAGATGGGTAGTTCACAGAACACCTCAAACAAGACACCCTCTTATGGTAAAAAATCATAGTATAACAAAACAACATCCACATTAGATTGTTGAACTATCCCTAAAATCGATAAATGCAGACAAAATTGTGGTCCTTCCGATCCAATTCTATCAGTAGTGCGACAATCCATGACAATACAGATATAAACCTATTGTAATACTCTATAAGACTAGGGAAAATATTATCATCTCTTATATTCATGGATTCCTTCAAAGAAAAAATCATCCCAAAATCCAAAGTGTCAAATACCACTACCTTCTAAAACAAAATAATCCCACATAAGTTCATCTCTTGTGTTAATATCAGATAATTGGATAATATAACATATTGTCGGAGGTATTTAAAAACATAAAAAATAACTATGAGATTATTGGCATTCACCAACTCTAACATTGAGTAGATTAATATATAAACTAGGGACATGACTATAAACTAGTCATAGAGTTCATGAAACATGAACATAATTAGCGATATGATCATAGCTGGTACATTTGTGATACCCATCCACATTAACATAAACTCAATGTTCCCAAACATTCATATGAAGGAAGTATTTCATATTTCATAAACATTCATACTAATTTGTAGATATCCTGAAAAATGATCGGTCATTGAATGAAAAATCACCCCTATCAGCTGGTTGATAAGATCATTTATCCTCAAAAGAGTGTAATAATTCTTGATCATCACCAAGTTTAACCTCTAGTAGTTGATACATAACCTCAGGATAACATCCTTTTCTTGAATAATAAAAATATATCACCCTACATTGACATACATATCCAAATGAAATTCCTATACATCAAGTCATTTATTTTAATTTTCAACCACTGAAACACTATGGCTTCCATGTGATAAAGATCCATCAAAATTGAAAGATCATGTGGCTTTAGTTCTACCCCAAACATAGCATCAAATTGAGGTAAATAGTATATAAAATCATCATGTAAAAACAATTTCTTCATAACCCTTGGATCCTACTCCAACCTAGTAGTACATGAATTCCTAGAAAACTCCTACATCATGGAAATAAGGAGCTCATTTTATAAAAAACCACACAAAAAATCTTCTTAGAAATGAAAACTACACTTTGTCCATCCATATATAATATCAAAAAAATCATTCAAAATTTTTCCATTACATCAGGAACAAAATAAATCGAATTGATGTAAATGATGTCAATATACTATTACATCTCAATCAATAACATGTCCCCTTAGGACTGATGTGTCCCCATAATTACTCTACACCCTTGACATGCATAAAAGAAGATGGCCTACCCTCCAATAGGTGTTGTCAAAATTAGGGGAATGAGAATCTTAAAAACATGTTGTTATATAGTATTAACTAGAATAATTTTAAAAATAGAATGTGAATATCTTGAATCAAAAAATGAACAAACAAGTGTTGATGAAAAGTAAATCGTTCTTCGAATGATATCTGACCCCTATGGTGCTATAGTAAACACTGCATGAAACTAACCCTGACCATCTCCTTTTCCACTTTTTAGATGTACGCATCAACACCTAAACATGGGTCGAGGTCCCTGAACTCAAGGACTGTCCTAACAAATGATTTTATGAACTCCATCCCCTCTCTGTGTGGCATGATCTTGCATCCTCTATAGGTAAAATATACTCACTAGAATGTAATATTTATGATGACTCTAAACCTAATGGATTCTACCAAACATAGAAAAATCATCCTTTTGGAATTAAACAATAACATTTCCAGAAACACAACATTTGAAGGAATCTATCTTGAATACCCAACAAAAATAATGCAAGCCACTGTCCTAGGAAGGATGTAAGGGTAGCTACTGAGCTAAATTTCCAATGATTTGATGCCTTGAATAACCTAGTTCCTCTAAACTATTACTAGATACAATAATCCTTAAAGAACCCTACTAGTATCCCAATCTTTTTAAATATACTCATCATTTTATGTGATCGATTACCACAACCTTATTTTAAAAATCCTCATACCTATGTAACATAAAGGGAGTAACTACATACTGAATATAAGGATGGAGTACCACCTCAAGATAACTCACATAAGAATACTCAACTAAAAAGTGTCCTATGGAAAATCACAACAGATACTTGATCATAGTCCTCATATCCCATAAAGGAATACCAAACTAATGAAATAAAGTATTCTCTTACCTCTTCAATTATTTATCATTTTATTAAAGTAATTCTACTATATAGTTAATCCAGAATTTCACTTGTGAAACATCCTCCTCCTCTCGCTCCCCAAGGTACAATATCCACCACTAGAACACATCTCCCCATATGAATAACCATTATCATGTCATAGTAGAATTCTATGTCCAAAATTAAACTAATTGGTATCTTGAGATCCTCTATACAAAAATATTCCTCTAGGTTTGAATTGATGCTATCAAAGATCCACAAAGATTGTTTTTGAATGGATCATAATTTATTATATCACTACTCATCCTATTCAACTAGGTCAACCCTATGATGATCAATTGGATTATCCTGATGAACCACTACTACTTGATCCAACAGTGGTTGAATACTCAGAGTTTCACCTGAATGGGAGAAAGAGTTCCTAGGAAGGGTAATTTACATTTTTATTTAGATTTATTTAATACATTTTATCTTTTTTCATATTTCCTTAAACAAACCACCCAATTCAAACATGAACACAAGTCATAATGTTTCATGTACCTATACATGGTCTCTACACTTTATGTAGTTCCACCTCACTATGTAATTTGGTAGGCCTAGTTTCCAATCTTTTGATGATAAGGTCCAAAAATCCCATGTTCTAGCTGGTGTCCCTTGTATAGGAAATGTAGATAGGTCAACTAGCACTCTATATATAACAGTGTATGAATCCCCACTATTCCTATCTATAAAATAAATCTTATCTCAAAACCATCAATAACTGAGGAACCAATTTCATAATCCCTAATCTCCAAAGATACCTTAATGATCGAGTCATGCCTTAAGTATTCCCATGATTAGAGACTAATTCCAAACGAATTGAAGTAACATAAATAAGATGAATTACCCTATATATTATTATAAAATATAGAAATAGGATTGATCAAATATAAGAGACTCGATGAAATAATATTAAGATAAATTGAAACAACATCCCATAATGAATATATATAAAAAATAGATACAAATAAATGTCTCCGATGTAAATACCCCAATGAAATAATAGAGAGACCATATAGTAATAGTCCAAGGGCTTATGTGAATAATGTCCACCACAATCCCCATAATCCACTTAGATTGATGAATATCATTTTTTATACAAAGGGTGAAAATACATATATATTTAGTAGGAAAACCAAACAATATATTTCACATGATAATGATGAATGATAATAAATTATTGGGAAAATAGAAAAACCAATATCATCTAAATTTTCCAACAAAATAATACCATACTCATAATTAAACTCTCACCAAATAACTCATTCAGATATTAATAAAATTTTTAGAATCATAACGATAAAGGGTGAACCATAATTATTTCCCACTAATTTTCATTTTTCACACCCAACGATCACATATTATTATTCTCTCATCACTTTCACATAACATATACGATCGGCCCAAAATAAGGCCACATCACATATAACCTATAAACACCTAGGATAACACACCACAAGAAGGTCACATATCATATCCTCCATAGAAAATCGAGAAACCATCCCACATCATGGTCACATCTCATCACACTCATAGACTCCTTGCTCATCACATCACAACCAAAAATAAAGTAATAGGGAATATTGAACAGGAAGGATTAAAATATATTTCTAAAATATTATTGTGCATGACCACTACCATATTACTCCACATATAATGGTTATATCCCATCTGACTTGGAGAAACATGAACTATAAACTGGGGCACTATCAGACCTCCAGCCATCACACCATTGGGAATATCCACAAACATGGAATATAGAGTGGGAAATTGAGTGAGACATCAATTCATCCTCACAACTAAGCTATTGAAAAAAACCTATTATATATATAATATATGGGGGTCATAACATGGTTCTTTACTTAGGTGGGGTTCATATAGAAAAAAACAAATTACAAATACTGTATATTTATAATCCATAAACAAACCCATAATATCGGATCACCATATGAAATGGTCAACTCACAACATCACATGTTAATCTAACACCAACAGACATTGAAAAAAATATAAAAATCCTAATAAATAATATAATTTCCACATTTCATTACATAATAATCCAATTTAATATCAATAGCCATCAATTTCATTGATAAACTATATTAAAATTTACCCCCCAAATCTCATTTTACTTAAAAAACATTTAACCATTTTGATCGCATTTACTAAGAGAAACACAAAACATTACTATTTCAAAATTATATGTTAATTATAATACTAATAATTAATCTATTACAATAAAACCAATCTCATAATTTTCACCACATAAAACATCCACACATTGTTTCCCCAAAACAAAAATGCATACAAAACACATGCAACTATCAAACATCACCATACCACATCCCATCTGCACATCACCTTCCCAAATCATCGACACACCAAAAAACATTATATAAAATTTAAAATTTGTTCCCATATTTTGGAAAATTGGTATTTTATCACATTAAACATCATTATTTATGGGTTTTGTCACACAATCCATAATCTATTAGATGCCATTTATTATTTGAATATAACTTTTGAGACAATTTCCATTTTGGGGTGATTCAAAACAATAAAAAAAAGTTTTAAAATCAAGATAAAAACTATGAAAAAAATCCAATAATGAAAACTATTTTCAATGTGGGTTTTCGGCTTTTATAACCACAATTTTGAAAAAAATTCAATGAAATAAAATATTTTAAATCATTCATATTATCCTTAAATTTCAATTAACTAGTTATATATCTACAATCAATCTGGTGAGACATATCTTCCAAAAGATAAAAAATAGATAAATCCACAGGCATGATACACAAAATTGAGAAAACATGTTTTCTATACCCAGAAGAAAAAATAATCCCATCATTCGCTACAGTAAAAAGAGTGGTTACATGCAACTTAGGCAACCACCTATAGGAAGAACTCTAACCAATCATCGAACAACGGTCCCAATACTACTAGTATAGGTAATTTTCTACTCATATCATAAGATAAAGAAATCATGAATAAACATTAGTAATATCCACCTTTTAGAAACACTAGTTATGATATGATCTGTATTTTAGATTGCAGATAAAATTTAAATTTTCCTTTAATACAGGTCTCATTAAATCTATAGATATGAACCATTTAAAATCAAAAAAAATTATGAAATTGATGGATATAATTATTCTAACACAAAAAGGATATTAATTCTGATAAATAAGGATTTAAATAATATTTATGTAGAATAACACATAAAAAGGTAAAAACATTAAATTATGAAAAAAATGAACATGCTTCCCCCAAGTGATACAATTGGAAACATTTTTCAGATGCACAACAATAGAAAATGTATGAAATGGAGATTAAGAGATACTTCAATAAGATAAAATCATTATATAACACTAGATTATACGTCTAAAATATATATGTAATCTCTATATAGTACCCTCAGAAGATACTATCATATGATACCATAATTATCTACCTCCAAATTTTGTATTCTCCTGTCATATAAAATCATCAAAAGATGTAACTTGACTATGTCAGTTTCCTACATAATCTACCATAAAAATATATTATCCAGAGTTTCTATATAGACATACCATCAATATATATCACAAAAATAATTTTTATACAATAAAGAAGTACTGTTATGAGCTATCATTAACTACTACACTAGGATCTATCGTAATAAGCTAACTTCATCCTCTAAAATAATATTTTTTACTCTTAAGGGACTAAAATAATTTTAATACCTTATCTACGAACCTCTACCAGTATATTCACATCAATATATGTGGTTAAATGATGTGATATGACACCATAACAATTTTACGATACATCTATTAATTTACAATATTTCAATGGTATTATAAAGAAAAATATTTAATGTAATATTTTTTAAATGTTTCATTTAAATTTTAATTATTTCTCATAAGGGAATAAATTTGATAAAAATAATTTTTTTTATCAATATATAGTTACATTTTATCTCATATTAATTTGTTGGAAATTAAAATTCAATTAAAACAATAACATTCTTAGGAAAATTTTCCATTTGACATTACATTTCTATTAATTATCTATATTATTTGTATCATGTATATTATGGTTTCTTATTATATATAACAATTATAAAAATTATTCTTTACTATGAATTCTATTTTATTTACTTTGAAAAAATATAGATATTCTATATGCATTACTCAGAATGGATATTTTTTGATAAATAATATTTTTATGAATTAAAATTACCATCCAATAGATGGGGAATACATTTGACATGTGGTGATCTGTGGATCGTGATTATATATTTACCCTTGATCCATAGACAAGTTTCATGAGAAATTTTTTTTTGAAAACATATATAATTAGTTTTTTATACCTACCCATCAATTGAACATCCTATGAATAAGGCCTTGATGGTAATGATTTCATTATTTTTGAGATCATGACATCAAAAATTAATATTTACCGTCATTAATAATTACATTTTTTTATCCAGGGTATTACTATTTTAATAATTTAGAGGAATTATTTTTGGGATCATTGTTTTATTAAATGGATTTTTTTCAATTATATACCTTTCCATAATGATTGTACCTTTTCTAAAAATGATATAATCTACCGTACCTAACTCATAATTATCATCTAATATAACCCATTATTTTTTCCTTTCCCCATTATATAAAGAACAATATTATGAATAATATCAATGATGAAATAATTTATCTCAATCTATGTATTTTATATTTGTAATATTATATGGGAGTAATTTATATATCCACCTCTTGAATACTACTAAGATGATCAATCCATTGGGATGATATCCCATATATCCTATACATTTGTAATAAATTGTAAAAACGATTTGGGTTAATTTTTTGAGTTTCAATAGCTCAAAAGGAATATACCACAGTAAATAAACATTTAACTATTTAAATTACGGAAAAAATTTCATTTTTTACCTATGTGTGACTTGAGAATTAGCAAGGATGAAGAAAATAGTTAACAGTTCAACAGATCCTTTGTGATGTGATAGTCCTTAAAAATCATATTTCATTAAATTTGAACAATGATATTTCACCCATATTCCATAGAATAAACATTATATCTCTTAAATGAGGTGTTTCTATAATGGGGAGAATAGTGGTGATGAGTAGTATTGTAAGGATGAATTATTCCTATGTTTTAAGGGATTACGAATAAGAAGAATTTATATCTTCAACAACTGATAATAACTATTATAATAGGATTTATACTGAAGATAATGATTCCTATAATTAATACACTAGTATATTTTAAATTAATATGTTTATCCAAATTAATGTAATTATTATAAGTGATAACTCATATAGAATCATCATGAAGAAAATGAACACAAAATTAAGAAACCCATTCTAGTAAAGGTATTTAAGAGTATAATTTTTGAGAATTTATATAGAAGAAATATAATTTATGATATTCTATATTCTATATTAAATAGATATTTAACATTTAGAAAGATAAAGAGGAAATTTTTGAATCAAATAAGCTCAAACAAATAAAATTTAATTTATAGAAAATAGGTCGCATTAATTAGTAAAATTTATAATCTTTCCAAAAACTAAATATTGGTAATAGAATAGATCAATAATAAAAAATATATATAATCAAAATTTATTCTTAGTAAATATACACTTTATTATATAAAATTAGAGTCTACTTATGAAACATCTCAATGAAATATAATGTTTAGGTGTAAGTATAGTAACAAATAAACATGCTACTAAAAAAATTCATGTCTAGTTCATGTATCCTAATATTTGTATATTACATTTGTTTTTAATAAATTTATATTTTAACCTAAAATACTCAATAAAGATTCCAAAAAGATATATTTGTGAAATCATCTCATCTATGGAATAAAAAATATAGTAGAAAATTAACCATTTATTATCAAATTTAGGATTATTTTCGGAGTTGTGGAATCTTTAGTCAAACTCATATGGGTTTTTGTACAACATGATTCTAACTTGGAAAAAAGGTTGAATGATCCATGGGTGGCCATAATAAAAAAAAATTACCCTATTTCTTGATATGTTGAGAATAATTATTAGAAAAAAATATATTAAAATAACATTACAATTTTTTTGGAAGGTGTAATGAGGCAGGATACAATTTGGATGAGTATATTTCACATCTAAAATATTATTTCATTCTAAATTTATTTTCTAAGAAACTCTAATATAATAATAAATCAACAAACAAGAACATGTTATTGAATTTTCCTATAATTCATGATAAACGTATAAACCATTGACTGTATATAAAGGAATCTAATATCATATAACAGGTGATTTCATATCCATTTAAATAATTGAAATTCATGAAGTGGATATTTTTTCTTTTTTAATGATAACATATTTAAAATAATTTGTGTTTTAGGAACTGATAATTTCATAAATTTCAAGTAATCCTTATTTAATGATTAGGAAAATTGAAACATTGTGAGTTTGTGAAAACTTTTTGATGGTGTAAATGTTGTGATACTAAAAGTATAATTGTTTAATGATGAATAAGATAAAATATAATATAGTATTTTTAATAGATATGATAAATAATATAAACATATTTTTGGTTTTAATAGAAAATAATAATTTTTAATGAGTATTTAAGTACAAAAAAATTATGTCATAAATGATATTCATGTTTTTTTAAAATGGAATTATAATTATGATCAAATAAATGGATGTGGGAAATATTTCATTACCTAATTAATAACCAAACAAATATTTGATGGTGTTTCAAAATAGAAAAATGGTGAATAAAATCCAAAATTGAGTTTAAATTCATACGAGAAGGTCGTACGAGTTAGTTCAATATGATCTATGTGGGTCCATGAGAAATATTGGAACATGCGGTGAAAATAATTAATTTAATTTCATTGATAATGTAATTATAATAAAATACATATTTTTTATTTATCCTAAATCAATATCATCGCACATGTTTTACATCATAGAGTGTCTCTTTTATAATGTAGTTTGTTATACATTAAAATGTTTGATATTGGATATATGTGTGAATATTCCTATAATCCAATCTAACAATATATTTGAAATAATATAATAAAAATTTACTTTAGTTCTCCATACAATCCTAACCAATATGAATTTATAAAAATGAATAAAATGATTCATGTTAATTTGGTTAAAGCCATTATGAATGAGTAAATTACCCCATGTTATCGAATGATGCATGATATTAAAACTACATGTATCCTAAAAATAATTTATTATTCTGGATGAATTTAGACATGTCACTATATGATATTTAATGTAAAAAATTTCAAATTTAAAATATAGTAGTGTTTTTTAGTGTCCAATATTGATCAATAATAAAGAAGAAAAATGGATATTTATATTATAAATTTAAATATAGATTATTTATTATATTTTAAAAAAATATAGTTTTATATAATTACTACAATAAATAATCATTTCATTTAGATAACAATGATTTTTGTGATAGAGAATCTGAATGACCAAGAGATCATAATATCAATCATGGATGATGATGTTATTTATGAAATATGAATTAAAGTTTATATGTAAAATGAAAGGATTAAATAATTATATTTTTATGATATAGATTATTTTTATTCGAATTACAGTGATAATGTTTTTAGGAACAAGAGTAAATATTATATTTTGAAAGCATGTTGATATTGGAATCATCATTGGATATCAATATTTAAGGTTATAAACTTGATGTAATTTAAATGTGGATAATAAAAATTGTCCTACATCAATGGTTTAGTAGAAAAGTACAGATGAATATTTAGAGACTGAAAAATAGATTGGTACAATGAATGTATAACAAAATCATATTCATGATCAAAATAATTTAAAGCATGTACCCATTCTTGTATAGTTTAACCTAATTTTAAATGAATGACTATCACAAAAAAATATGAAGAAAAATTTTCAGGTTTCTAGAAACAAATAAAAACTAATTTTAAATGGCCCTTACCATATTTATAAAATATATTAGGAGGAAAGTGTTTCCCCTAATTGGAGAAATGAGCCCCTCTTAATATTTATTAACATTATATAACAAAGAAACTAAAATATTTCAAATGTATGTTCAATTTATATTCTATAATTGTGAATAAAATGAAAAGTATTATATCCTGAAATATGAAAAAAAAATTACGGATTGAGATGTCCTCAGGGTATAAAAATTTAAATACAAATTCTATAGACTGATGAAAAAATAACAAGATGGGTATTTTATGTTGGCTGAGTATTTAAACATATTAAAATTATGAGTGTTTAGATAACAAATAAAAGAATCATTTTTTCATGGATTTATAGATTAATCAAAAATATATTTTAGACTTACTTTATTTATTAGATGAATATGTTTTTGGGTTTAAAAATTTCCCAAGCTACTATATTTTTGTTTTCCTCTCATGATTTGTTTTCATGGAGATCCTAAAATTATTTTTCTTACAAGAGTCATGTTGGGAATCTAAATTAATTTTAGTGTACAGAAACATTAGTAATGATGATACAATTTATTTATTTTGAATGAGAATTAATTTTAAAAAATAATTAGTACAATTTCATATATTACCACAATAAGGTCATATGTTTTATTTATTATCAAACATTTTTAAAATTACCAATATAATCCCAAAGAGACAAACTTTATTAGAAAAAAATCATTCTCTATAATATAAATAGTACATTTATTTATGGTATCCTATATGATATGAAAGGGGCGATATAATTACACGGATTTATATATGATAACTAATATTTTCATAGTAATTATTGTACGTCAAATTCAAGAGGAGTGTTCCTCACTAGAAGAATATTTTTTAAATAACATTTCAAAATGAAATATTTGGTTTCTTCAATCGCCATAGAGACTATGAATTTCACTGAATTTAATGATATTATAAAAAATATATCTAAGGATTCAACTGTTATACATGATAATTTATGTTATATATCCACTATTTAATGATTATGATAATTGAATAATTATAATTTGTTCAAAAAATAATCTTTGGAATTGAATATTAAAAAATATTGACATCATATATCATATCTCAACAGAAAATAGGGATTAGATAACATTAATATATAAATTTTTTTATTCTATTAACAATATTATTTAAATATAGAAGAATCATTCATAGGTGTGAACTATTAAAATATTATTCATGTAGGGTTTTACAACAAATTCTATAAAATGTAGAATTTCATGTTTTTAGACAGTCCACCACTTGAAATCATGTATTAATTGATAAAAATGACATTAAAAATGTTTTAGGGTGAGAAATGTTTTTTTGAATAAATATTATTTATCAATATGAAGATGAATGTGGTAAAATCATCATAAATCTTCATGAACATTTGTTTCACAAATATATTATCGTATAATTTAAATTACATTACGAAGACACTTATATTTGAGAAAATTTATATTGTTTTTCTTCATTGTGATACTCACATTGGTTTTGAGTAGATTGAACCTTAACTCATTTATTTGATAGGATGGATTCTTCATCTTACTGGAGAACCATTTTCATTATTTTCAAATAATGTTTATAAGATAAATGTAATTCTTTTTAATAAATTAATATGTACTTGTTTGGGAGAGTGATGTAATTTAAGTGATCAATCTATGATATTGAGTTGATTTGTTGAATAGAATTGATAAAAAAACTAAAGTTGGGTATTTATCGTCACTTAGATTAAAATGATGTCATATATCTTGTGAATACATGATATAAAGTTCCAACAATACATGACATGTGGTCAGAATATTTTCAAAGGATGTTTGATGAGGCTTAAAATGGATTTTTATAACTTCAAATGTAGTTTAGTTTCAAATAAATTTAGTTGAAAGGGTCAAGTCAAAGTTTCAGTTAAAAGTTTTTCCAACATAGGTTTTTTATGATGAAATATGTTTTTATGGTTAGGGCCATTCCATGTATGAAGGAGATTATGGGTGATTCATAAAAGAGTGAGATAAATTTTATGAATATCTATTATAACTGTCTTGATGAGTTATATTGTGGTATATGGAATTTTATTCCATTAAGTTGACGGTTTGAATGATACCTGAGGTTCATTTAATATTATGGTTGGAATGGATAATTAAAAATGAAAATATTTCTATAAATCTAGAATATCAAATTTCATTTTATGTCAACTAATTTTTTTATAGGAGATAGTTTTACAATGTTTGTATCAGTGACTCCATTTGGGTTTTATAATCCAAATAGAAAATTTGGATTCTATAAAGGGATCATTATAAAATAAAAATCGTTTTTATAGATATTTCCCATAATAATGTGAAAGGTGACGTTTTAGGGAGATCGAAAATGTGGATAATTCTTTTTTGGATATTAGGTTCTACTATGCTCTGTGGAAAAGACATGAATACATGGAAAAATGTGTTTCAAATGATATTTTTCTATGAAAACAAATTTCATTTTAGGTGTATTCATTCATTGTTGAATGATAGGTATAAATACATCGATTTTAAAAGGAACAATTATCGTGGATATATGGAGAGTTTATATTGTTGTTTGACATGTTGGATATGGACATGGATCCCAAAATGGGAATTTCAAATGAGAATATTCCATAGTGAGTCTAAAATATGCATTATGATGTCTATTAACATAATGGTGAATCATGATTTAGAAAAAATGTATAAGTTAATATGTTTTCTAATTTAAATAATGAATATAAAATATTATGAACCTATAGATAATATTTGAAGAACATTTTCTTTGATTTATCACATACAGTGAAGAAATAATACCTGATCATAGTAATTAGTGTAAGTGTGTGATTTTCTTTTTATAGATTCTTTTTTAAGCCTTTTTTTTTTGTGTAGTTTGAGGATTTTTTAATATGATTTTGAGATAGCCTAAAAATATTACTATTCAATGATGTAGTGTATAAATAAATGAATTTTTTTAGAGGCATGAGGTTTTCTCAGTGGCCATTCTTCATGGATATTTTCATTGTTCACTCACTACACTATCCTAGTTGATAAAATACCGGTATTCCTTCTTTTTATTAAATCTCTTTTATCATTATCTAAATGATGGTTTGGTCAATATATTTATGTATTGATTATCATAATTTTTTAAAGGTCATAATAATTTATTTGTATCCTCAAGAGAAGATTAATAAAATATTTTATCAAATATGTAGAGATCAGTAAATCTCAATGGATGATCAAAAATCATGATATTATTAATTGAAGGTGAAAATGGTGGTTAGTTTGAAGACTACCTATCATAAAATATATGGAACTGTTGAGTTCATAATAATGTCATTCAAATTCACTAGATCCAATCATCTCCTAGAAATGATGTATAGAGACATTATTGATTAACATGATAAATTAATGTTTTTCCTTATAAGTGGTATTCCCAGACATTTATAGAGTAAGGAATAAAATTAAGGGAATTGAGAATATTGACCAAAACATCTCAAAATAATAATTTGTTTCTATAGTACAACAAATTGAAAAAATATAATGATCAGTGTTAACTCATGGGGACTGTAACAAAAATCAATGGGATATACCTAGGACTTCAATGATAAATGTTTTTTATAACTGTCCCATGTAAACAATAGTTCCATAGATCTATATTTTTATTGGATTAATAATCTACTATAAATTGTTTTATAAAAAATTATTATTATTTCGAATCCTTATAAAAAATCTTATGTAGAAGAGTGTAATGTTTTTCTTGATATATGGACATAAATTATTCTTCAATGATCTATGGAAAATTAAAATCAATATACATGTACTTATATTACCTTATATTGGGATGTATTTTTGTTACACAACGATGAATCGAAAAAATTATTCATTTGTGTACGTATTTATAATGATAAAGTCATAGACCATACCACAAAATATTTCAATATATATCATAAACATTTCCCAACACATGTAATTTAGTTTTCAACAATAATTGTTTTCATGTACATTAAGATTCATTATATATATTATGAAAATTTTGTGAATATATATATATATATATATATATATATATATATATTAATGTGTATATTGGCATAAAATGGGGAAACTATGTTCCAATGATGAAGGTCATAGATGGTTAATGATTTTAACTTCTTAATCTATTATAATATTAAAAAAATTAATAAATCTAAAATGAACATATAACCCTATCCAAAGTGAGGAATGAGTGGGTTTCAATATTTATAATTAGGTAGATAATTAAAATAGTTATAATTGTAGAAGGTATGGAATTATACCTATCCTAAATGATTAACCAACCATCTATATTATAGTATGTTGATGCACTAAAAAATCATAATAAGGAACACTAAACGAATGGTGAAGAAATATGGTATAAGAAATCCTCGTAGATAAAAATTGGTAATTATTGAGTAAAATATTTAGGAAAAATTATTTTAATCTTATTAGCCTTATATAAAGAAAGATCTATAATATTATTATATTTGAAGTGCCCAGATCAGTGTGAATCACTGAGAGGGGGAGGGGGTGAATCAGTGATCCCTTAAAACTTTTTACTAATTGATTCCTTATCAATTAAACCTCTATGACTGGTTAAAGCCTCGATCCACTCTTCTTGTATCTCTCAACCTTTCCCGGATAATGCAGTAATGAAAAGGCACAGGACACAAGGATTTACAAGGTTCGGCACCAAAGGCCTACATCCTTTCCATGCTCTCCCAGCATGGATTCTCCCATTATAATCTGTTAGTATTACAATGGTCGATACATCTTTCCACCGTATCTCTCCTGAGTCCCACAGGAGGGTCTTTATACTGCGTCCCACAGTGTTACCAGAGTCCCACTGGCCTGCTCCAGAATCCCACTGAAGACTTCTTTTCCCTGAGTCCCACAGGGTCTTCTCCTGGCTCCTCGAGTCACACGAGTAGCTCTTCTTCACTTTAAGGTCTTCAAGTAACTTCAGCAGCCTGGGATAAAGGCTGCTGGCCTTGCTCTTCTCTTCTGATCACTTGTGGTTGATCAGGGCTTCTCGTCTAGCTCAGGCTTTATCTCCTTCTTCTAAGGATGACCTGGCTTCTTTCCAGCTACTGAATACTCAGACAACTGATATCTTTAACTTCAGTCTGGTCCAGTCTCAATTCACATCAACTTCATGCACTGAGTGCATGGCAACTCTTCATCCTCATGCACTGACTGCATGGCCTTCTCAAATTCTTCAAGAACCACTGATCTTGGACTACTCAATTGCACACCACTGATTTGACTTTATTCACGTGTGCATGTGCATGTATGCATGCATGCACTCTCCTCTTCCTTTTCTCTTGGTGCAACAAACCCACAACGGGTGTAACACTTTAAGCACACGCCAACTTCTTTGAACTTCACAGAATTAATTAAATTTGCTTACACACATAAATGTGTGTTCTACTTTAGTGTGAGTATTCTCCTTCTTCTCCTTCTTAGTGTGTACACACCACTTAGCACACACTAAGGTTCGGCCTTCGCTTGTTTTGCACACACAATTTGTTCCACGTTTTGCACACACTTATACTTGGCATGTTCTTATTGTTGTTGCACACACTTAACCCATAGGTGGTTCTTCAATTTTGCACACACACACTAAGGTGTGGTCTTCACTTCACCCACACAAGGCTACGGCTTGGGTTCTCCACTCTGCACACACACTGCCCAAATTCAATCATCCCATAGGGTGTTCTCCCACTTTGCGCACACACACACCAAGGGTGGTATACTGCCTTGCACACACTTAACCCGTGGGTGAGATATACTTCATCCGAACTCAATATTCAAGGAGGAGCGCAAGGTGTCTTGGTTCAAGGGTCAGACGCGCAAGTCACAAGAGTGGTACTGCCTCTGGTGCGCAAGGTGCACTGGCCGAGGGGCGTGCAAGTGTCACAGCCACGCAAGCCAAGCGGCCACGCAAGGCCTCGACCAACCGCGGGCACATGGAGGGCGCACAAGCGCGCAAAGGTGTTGCGCGCAAGGAACTCCAGCCACGCAAGTTTACTTGCGCGGGGCTTCAAAATCTTCGCGAGGCAGAGCACTCACGGGTCTTCAAGTTTTCAGTACATCAGCAAGCAATTCAGAGGTCTCGGCCTCTCTTTATATAGGCAGAGGGCCTCGGTTCATCCGCGTGGGATAAATCTCAGACTCCCGAGATCTTCGGATCTTTAAAAACTTTCCAAATCTTGATTTTTATTCTCGGTTTGACGTGGGCTCCCTTATTTTTCGTTCCTCTACGTGCATGCAACTCATAACGCATGCACAGCCTTCGGTTTAGGCTCATCCCATGCAAAAACACCAACCACGTGGCCTCGGCAGCTTCTCTTGCCTCGGCCTCAACCGAACTCCTCCAAACATTGCATGCATGGTCATTTTTAGGCATGATCCTGTTCGTTATGGCCAGACGAGCATGAGGGTGGCTTCAGTTTACTCAGAGGTGGCCGGGAGCTCAAAAACCATCTTCGGGAGGCCTCTGGTTCGAAGGAGGTTGCGGGTGGCTTCGGGATGTCCCCGGCTCGAGCTCGAGGAAGGAGACGAGCTCTCGGCCGTCGGATCAGGAATTTGAGATACATCGGGCGGCCTGGATCTGAAGATCTCGCGCGGGATCAGATGTGCGGCTTAGATCGTCCGCGCGATCAATCGAGCGGCTCAGATTCAATCCCGGTGAAAAATGCGCGTCCCACATCGAATTCTCCAGCGGTTTTTCCGCGCTTTATCACCCAAGCGCCCGCCGCTACTCCTCAGTTGCATCTTCTCCCTCCACGGTGCCGCCCCGCACCGTGTTCTCCCTGCGGGCGCGCTCTGCGCCCACTCTGCTCCTGCGGGCGCGCTCCAAGCGCCCACTATGCTCTCCGGGTGCGCGGGTTTCACCACCGCGTGCCCTCGGGGCTTATACATGGCCCCCTCTGCCTCTGCCGCCCGGGCTGGCCACATGGGATCCCCCCTTGGGCGTGGCGCCTTAGGCCCACATGTGCCTTGGGGGTTGAACCCTTAAGGCTGGCCTTGGCTGGACAATTTTTTGGCAAAGGACAGAATATTACTTTGTCAAAAACAAAGTAACCCATGAATATAAGACTAGTTCCAAATGCCTCCTCCTCTATTCTTCTTATCTTCTCTTCTTCACCTTAAGAATTCCTCCATTTCTTCTCCTCACATGATCTTCACTTAGGATATGGAATTCAAAAGGTTCATCTTCAACCGAGCTCTTGAATCACATAAACTTCTTCAATGTGCTTCATTGATCTAATCAGAGATCAATTGGATCTTCTTCTAATTCTCATGCACTAAGTGATAGTGCATGGACTTCTTTAAACCACTTCATCCACTTAGAACTTGTGGATGGATCATCTTCTAACTCCTCATGAATTTTCACTATAATGCATGGTCTTCTAATATTGTTGTGACTTTGTCTCATCAGGATACAAGTTCTATGAACTTAAAGATCAGCTCCACAATCGTCAGATGTTCATGGAGAATGTTTCAACCATATTCTCCAATGCCACTTAGTGAATCTCCTAAGTGACATGCATCTTAGTACCATGGCCATTCTCCTTCATCACCAACACCATCACAACCTTTGTCATTCACCTCTTCACATTCCTTGACTTCCATTCAATCCAAGACAACTTCATGCCTCATTGACAACAAATGAAACACAGTGCACTTCAATATCCCCCTTTGTATTTGTTGTCAATACACCACTTCAGCACATATGAATGGGTCAATATGTGTGCCAATATTTTATCCCCCTTATTGGCAATCAAATGCAAAGGTGTGGTGTGGTTCACTTTCAAAAATATCTTCCTCCCTTTGAATAGCATCTTCTTGAAAAACACTAGGAGAGGGATGATGCCACATGTTCTCTTTAGCAAAGAACCGTTAGTAAATCAACTCTAAGTCTACTTGGGCTAACCCGGTGTAGAAAACAAGAGTGATGTAACCAAGGTACTCAATGCTGTCCAACACTCACTGTACATGTGAGATCATGCATCAGGGGTTTGAAATTTTTCAGATATATCAATGAATTGCTAAATCCTGCACA
Organism: Viscum album; assembly: GCA_963277665.1. Classification (NCBI taxonomy): domain Eukaryota; kingdom Viridiplantae; phylum Streptophyta; class Magnoliopsida; order Santalales; family Viscaceae; genus Viscum; species Viscum album. The sequence continues at coordinate 232,058 of CAUJRU010000090.1, forward strand.
CACTTCACAAAACTCATTAGAAAGTTCAGGTGCAAAGATAAAGCTCCCCCTTTCATCCATTTGTCTTCAATCAATACTCCCCCTTAATTGTCATGATGAATACAATTAAGAAACAAGGGATGAAAGTATGATTGGAATACCTTCACTTTTATCAAGATGATATTAATCTCAGAACATCATCTTCTTCAGATTTGCTCCCCCTCAAGGGGTGCACTCTATTCTGTCCAAACCATCCTCCAGATGAGAATGATCATCATCTTCAATTCCCTGCAATGATAGCACATGTATATACCAAGAGTATAAGGGAATAAGATGGAACCTCCTTGGTTCATCAATTTGAACAACAAGGTTGAGAAGATTCTCTCAACCGAGATGTCCCATTTTCACCATTCTTCACACTTGCATATTTGATCTTCATTGATGATTGTGCTGGTGTGGTTCTCAAAACATCTTCATGTGAAACCTTCTTTTTCCCTTTTGCCTTAGCAATTTCCAGAACTTCATCTTCAGCTCTTTGCAGATTTTTGGCAAGTTGCAACTGATTTGGCCATATGACTAGTAAATCATTTGGAAGTGTGGCCTCAGTTTTGGAAGTTCCACATGGTTCTTTGGATGCTGCTAAGCTACCTCTCTTAGGCAACTTATTTTCAATCAATCCTTTCTTCTTCTGGAGTGATTGTCTTTTTGAGTCCAGCCTGCCTCTATTGAATTTCATGGCTTGTTTACAAAGATCCATGATATGTCCTTTCTTTCCACAGTAGAAGCACATTTTCTTGGTGGTCCTTCTAGATGACTCACCCTTCTTGGATTTAGACTCCAAGGACTTCTATTTCTTTTTCAACATCTTCTTGGGAGCTTTTTCAGCTTTCTTATTCTTGCTTCCCAAGGATTCTCTCTTAGCCAGGTTCAGTGATCTTCTCTTCATTCCAGCTTCGGATGCATTCGGAGATTGATATGTATCAACTCTTTGACCACTTTTGCAACCATCCCAGATGTTGTCAAGTAATCCAAATCTATTTGCAGTAAACAGATGTTTCTGGACCTGTGGATGCTGCTTCTTTTCTTCTGGCTTGCTCCCCCTTGGCATGGGCTTCCTCTGTGCTTTGGCATTCAGTGGATTGTACCAACAATCCTTTGCACAATGCCCATACTTGTTACAACACCAACATTGACCCACAAATCTTGACCTCTTGTGTACTTCTGATTGCTGGGTACTTTTCTTGACATGTTGTGTTGTTTCAGGAGAGCTCTGCTTCTTCATTTTCTTCATCCATACTTGTTTGGAATTATTTTTCCATCCTGCACTTTTTGTGGAAACACAATTAGAAGCATCAGTACAAGATGGTATGGATGGTACCTTCTTTCTAGAAGATGTTGCACTTTTATAAGAGGATGTCTTTCTTTTAGAATCATCCTTCTCAATGCATACTTGTGTAGCAACATTTCTTCTTTCAGCTGACTGGGAGGCTTCAGCTTTGGGTGATTGCAGATTTTTCAATATCACCTCCAGTTCAAATCATTTCATGTTGAGGGAGTTCTTCTCATCCTAAACCAATCTTAGCTTTCCTTCCCAATTCTCCACCAGTTGTTTCATCTGGTCTTCATGCACCTTCTTTAATTCGTGCAATGAATTGTCCAGCTCCTTCACCAATTTAACTTTGTCTTCTAGTTGAGCATTGATGACAACCATTGACACTTTGTGCCTCTTTTCCAGTGCATGGACAACATCTTTGACTATTATCATAAATAATTCTTTCTCAGAAAGGCTTCTTTGCAATTCTTCAGTAGTGTCTTCATATCTTTCATTGCAAAGAGAAACAGTTTCATCTTTAGCCTTCACCAGCTTTCTGAGAGTGTTGGTTATGCCAACCCTTTTAGCCAATTGATCTTCCATTGCATTGGCTTCTTCTTCTAACTGTGATTTTTCTTCTTGAAGATCAAGGATGCCTGTAGCTATACACATTGCCACTTCCTTGGGGACTGTCTTCTGAAGATATTTGATTGCATTTAGAAGATCATTGTTTCTTCCATCTTCATCACAGCTAGGACAGGCTTCATCCGAAGAATGATAAATGGAATTGTCATCTGATGTGACTTTCACATTTCTTTCCATAGAAGGAGTTTCTCTGATTGCAGTAACCTTCTTCTTCATCTTCTTGGCCTGTTTCTTCTTTCTATTTTTCTGAGTCTTGGCAGATATCTCCATTTGAGGCTGGTTGCTCTTTTCCTCAAATCTGCACTTCATGTAGACTCCCTTGGATCTTTTAGAGGTAACCTCCCTCTGATACCAATTGAAGTGCCCAGATCAGTGTGAATCACTGAGAGGGGGAGGGGGTGAATCAGTGATCCCTTAAAACTTTTTACTAATTGATTCCTTATCAATTAAACCTCTATGGCTGGTTAAAGCCTCGATCCACTCTTCTTGTATCTCTCAACCTTTCCCGGATAATGCAGTAATGAAAAGGCACAGGACACAAGGATTTACAAGGTTCGGCACTAAAGGCCTACATCCTTGCCATGCTCTCCCAGCATGGATTCTCCCATTATAATTTGTTAGTATTAAAATGGTCGATACAGCTTTCCACCGTATCTCTCCTGAGTCCCACAGGAGGGTCTTTATACTGCGTCCCACAGTGTTACCAGAGTCCCACTGGCCTGCTCCAGAATCCCACTGAAGACTTCTTTTCCCTGAGTCCCACAGGGTCTTCTCCTGGCTCCTCGAGTCACACGAGTAGCTCTTCTTCACTTTAAGGTCTTCAAGTAACTTCAGCAGCCTGGGATAAAGGCTGTTGGCCTTGCTCTTCTCTTCTGATCACTTGTGGTTGATCAGGGCTTCTCGTCTAGCTCAGGCTTTATCTCCTTCTTCTAAGGATGACCTGGCTTCTTTCCAGCTACTGAATACTCAGACAACTGATATCTTTAACTTCAGTCTGGTCCAGTCTCAATTCACATCAACTTCATGCACTGAGTGCATGGAAACTCTTCATCCTCATGCACTGACTGCATGGCCTTCTCAAATTCTTCAAGAACCACTGATCTTGGACTACTCAATTGCACACCACTGATTTGACTTTATTCACGTGTGCATGTGCATGTATGCATTCATGCACTCTCCTCTTCCTTTTCTCTTGGTGCAACAAACCCACAACGGGTGTAACACTTTAAGCACACAACAACTTCTTTGAACTTCACACAATTAATTCAATTTTCTTACACACATAAATGTGTGTTCTACTTTAGTGTGAGTATTCTCCTTCTTCTCCTTCTTAGTGTGTACACACCACTTAGCACACACTAAGGTTCGGCCTTCGCTTGTTTTGCACACACAATTTGTTCCACATTTTGCACACACTTATACTTGGCATGTTCTTATTGTTGTTTCACACACTTAACCCATAGGTGGTTCTTCAATTTTTCACACACACACTAAGGTGTGGTCTTCACTTCACCCACACAAGGCTACGGCTTGGGTTCTCCACTCTGCACACACACTGCCCAAATTCAATCATCCCATAGGGTGTTCTCCCACTTTGCGCACACACACACCAAGGGTGGTATACTGCCTTGCACACACTTAACCCGTGGGTGAGATATACTTCATCCGAACTCAATCTTCAAGGAGGAGCGCAATGGTGTCTTGGTTCAAGGGTTAGACGCGCAAGTCACAAGAGTGGTACTGCCTCTAGTGCGCAAGGTGCACTGGCCGAGGGGCGTGCAAGTGTCACAGCCGCGCAAGCCAAGCGGCCACGCAAGGCCTCGACCAACCGCGGGCACAAGGAGGGTGCACAAGCGCGCAAAGGTGTTGCGCGCAAGGAACTCCATCCACGCAAGTTTACTTGCGCGGGGCTTCAAAATCTTCGCGAGGCAGAGCACTCACGGGTCTTCAAGTTTTCAGTAAATCAGCAAGCAATTCAGAGGTCTCGGCCTCTCTTTATATAGGCAGAGGGCCTCGGTTCATCCGCGTGGGATAAATCTCAGACTCCCGAGATCTTTGGATCTTTAAAAACATTCCAAATCTTGATTTTTATTCTCGGTTTGACGTGGGCTCCCTTATTTTTCGTTCCTCTACGTGCATGCGACTCATAACGCATGCACAGCCTTCGGTTTAGGCTCATCCCATGCAAAAACACCAACCACGTGGCCTCGGCAGCTTCTCTTGCCTCGGCCTCAACTGAAATCCTCCAAACATTGCATGCATGGTCATTTTTAGGCATGATCCTATTCGTTATGGCCAAACGAGCACGAGGGTGGCTTCAGTTTACTCAGAGGTGGCCGGGAGCTCAAAAACCATCTTCGGGAGGCCTCTGGTTCGAAGGAGGCTGCGGGTGGCTTCGGGATGTCCTCGGCTCGAGCTCGAGGAAGAAGACAAGCTCTCGGCCGTCGGATCAGGCGTTTGAGATACATCGGGCGACCTGGATCTGAAGATCTAGTGCGGGATCAGATGTGCGGCTTAGATCGTCCGCGCGATCAATCAAGCGGCTCAGATTCAATCCCGGTGAAAAATGCGCGTCCCACATCGAATTCTCCAGCGGTTTTTCCGCGCTTTATCACCCAAGCGCCCGCCGCTACTCCTCAGTTGCATCTTCTCCCTCCACGGTGCCGCCCCGCACCGTGTTCTCCCTGCGGGCGCGCTCTGCGCCCACTCTGCTCCTGCGGGCGCGCTCCTAGCGCCCACTATGCTCTCCGGGTGCGCGGGTTTCACCACCGCGTGCCCTCGGGGCTTATACACGGCCCCCTCTGCCTCTGCCGCCCGGGCTGGCCACATGGGATCCCCCCTTGGGCGTGGCGCCTTAGGCCCACATGTGCCTTGGGGGTTGAACCCTTAAGGCTGGCCTTGGCTGGCCAATTTTTTGGCAAAGGACAGAATATTACTTTGTCAAAAACAAAGTAACCCATGAATATAAGACTAGTGCCAAATGCCTCCTCCTCTATTCTTCTTATCTTCTCTTCTTCATCTTAAGAATTCCTCCATTTCTTCTCCTCACATGATCTTCACTTAGGATATGGAATTCAAAAGGTTCATCTTCAACCGAGCTCTTGAATCACATAAACTTCTTCAATGTGCTTCATTGATCTAATCAGAGATCAATTGGATCTTCTTCTAATTCTCATGCACTAAGTGATAGTGCATGGACTTCTTTAAACCACTTCATCCACTTAGAACTTGTGGATGGATCATCTTCTAACTCCTCATGCATTGTCACTATAATGCATGGTCTTCTAATATTGTTGTGACTTTGTATCATTAGGATACAAGTTCTATGAACTTAAAGATCAGCTCCACAATCGTCAGATGTTCATGGAGAATGTTTCAACCATATTCTCCAATGCCACTTAGTGAATCTCCTAAGTGACATGCATCTTAGTATCATGGCCATTCTCCTTCATCACCAACACCATCACAACCTTTGTCATTCACCTCTTGACATTCCTTGACTTCCATTCATTCCAAGACAACTTCATGCCTCATTGACAACAAATGCAACACAGTGCACTTCAATATTGTCTCATCATATTCCATAACCACGGTAAACACAAATAAGTATACAGATCTATGAGAGCACATTTGGTGGGATAATACAATGAATGAGATTGTTGAATAATTCTAGTAGTTATGGGGAAAACTATTTAAGGTATAATTAAAATGTTAAATGGTGTGGGGAATCCATTAACCATAAAAATAAGGATATTTAATAAATTCATCATTTATATGTTCATGGGTTTTCTATGACCTCCAAAAATTTAATGTAATATATGTTGTATTGAATAGAATAATGTTGAATTATTAATTTTTTTATAATGTTTATGAGTCCAAATTTGGTCATCATGACAGTATATATATATATATATATATATATATCAGATAATTGGTGGGGATTCATGGAACACTATTTTTTATTTTATTTGATCAATATTATAGGATCAAATTAGTGTTTTGGAATATCTTTTAAGAATAATTGAAAACCAAGATGTTCATTGGTAAAATCTATCATCCTCTATGTGATAGTCTAACCAAAATGACAATTCAACCATTAGTTGACTAGTTCAGACCGTGAAATTGTTTCTTTAATAGATACATGGATCAATATCAACCATCAATTGAGTTTGAAAACATCATCATATTTCACATCATCATTTATATGGATATATATGATTCCATCAACAATAATAAATAAATAAATCCAATATACATGTTTGGATATTGATAAGTTATAATTATAAGTTGATAACTAGTTTATCAAATGATAAGAAATGTTTAATAAATTTTGTAAGAAATTAGAGTAACATGAATTTTAGAGAATATTTATAATAATAATTATATGTGTTACATGCTACTTGAGTATGGGGATAAAATAACCCTAAAAAATTAGTATAGAATAAACATATAATGTATATGATGAAGGGAAATCTATGATCTATGTACATTGTTCCCATCAAAATTATTGATCTCATTAAATTGGTTTCCCTTCAACTTTCCGTTAACCTAAACTTATCCCATGTACATCATATGTTCCATGTATTCATATTAAGGAAGTACTATCATATCCCTCACATGTATATCATATAGATATGGTATTATTGGAGCACGATCAGTCTTACAAGGAAAATATGGTGTGAATATTAGATCATAGTGAAAAGGGGCTACAATATATGACCACCAATATAGTAAAAGTACTATTAAAATTTTATGTAAGAAGGGAAAAACTAAAATCATATATATTTAATAAAAAATTATATCCATTTATAATAATCCTAGGGTTTTAGTTAAAATTTTATGTAAAACATTTCATATGATTAGAATAATTTAACTATCAACACATTTTTAATATGAATGATTTATTTCTCTACACAAATGGTCATCGTGATTAATTAAAATTTATAGAAAAAAATATCATAAATTAATAATATACACAATATATATTCTATTTATCAACAAAAAATATTATATATAAATTACAATAAAAATCAATAAAACTAATAATATTTTAGAATGAAAATAATTAAATACATAATATCTGAGATTAGATCAATATTTAGTGCTTTAGTCTAAGAAATATATAATAGTTGTGAACAAAAATATAGAATGGAAAGAAAATATTATAAAAAAATTATCATTTTTTAAACAAAATGTTTATGACCTTGAAATAAATTATTCGAATGAATAATGAATGTAGTATCAATTATTTATATGATTTATTAAATTATTTCATAGTCAGAATAAAATCTAATATATATAATAATAAACTAACCGTTGATTTAATTACATGACCCTTGAACATAAAACAATTATTAATATCTATTAATTATGATATATTGTTGTTAAAGTAGTTTATTATATATATAAAATTCCAGTAATGTTTTTCTCAAAATAAATTTGATAAACCATTAGTAATTACATATTTCAATAAATATTTTTAGAAATATAAGTAAATTTATAATTTTATGTTACAATTTAAATATTAAAATTACATAATATAAAAAAATTGATGACATGTATCAAATTTTTGGAATCATCACTTTTATGTTTGATTATAGTTATTTACTAGTCTTTTCTTGAAATTTTTTATTTTAAGATAACTTTATAAAAGTGTAGTGTTATAAATACCTAAGGTTTCATATTTCCATTAACATGTAAATAAGACAAAAAAATAATAAAATATTATTCACAACATAAAATTTATTTATGGAGAATAATTATGTATTTTAAAAAATTATTCATAAATTTTAAATCAACAAATCATTTTTTAAATCCTAGATTATGTTTTATTTTAATAAAGACTATATTTGATTATTTACATTGAATTAAATATTTCTACAATTTCATTCAGCTTAAGATTCATTTATATTTCAAATAATCAAATATTTTTATAATAATAACCCAATATAAATTATAATAATATATACACATTATTTATTCAATATTGATAATTAAATAATTAATATTTAGTTTAAAGAAATTCATCCCCATGGAATTATAATCAACCCCCTACCAACGACTATACTAATATACAAAACTCTTTCTTCTAAAAAATATTATTCAAATTAATACTCGAAACAATCTGAAACACATGTTTATGTCCCTACTGTAAAAAATCCCCTTACTCCAATGCCTTTACACAAAATTAAATTTTTTATTCTTTATGTTATGGATAAGGGTTTCATAAATAATGACTTGTTGTTTTTATTCATTCCTTTCCCCTTCAATCATAAAAGTAATCAATTATATTTTAATTTAAAAATTAGTTTAATTAAACATATTCATTTACACAAATATTTATTATTTTCTTATTCTATTAATCTCTATTGGAAAACATCATTCTCCAATGTTTGTTCTATATTATCTAAAACAATAATGAAAAAAAAATTCAGTTGATCATTTATTATATATTTATAAAAATGTATTTCATTATAAAATGTAAAATTAATGATAAAATATTATTATGGTCATGATTTCAGAATGATATAATAGTCATTAAAAGAATGAAATTAATGCTAAACAAATTCCATTTTAGCCATTTAGAATAGGAACATTGATTATTTTTTAATTGTAACAATATATATAACTATTGAACTCTCTTACCTTTGTGATTACTTGAACACCATACCATAAATCTTTTTGAGCTACTGGAATATTTTTTCAATGATCCTAGAATTATTTTTTGAATAACATGTCATATGTATGTTTCTCATTATTATGAATGTCATTATTCCCATGCTCCAAGGATATCTTTTCCCCAATGAACTATTTCCATGTGAGAGTTAACGATCCATACCATTGTTGATAGCATTTCATGACTATTTTCATTTATGATTTCATGCCTTATTTTTATACCCTTTATACATTTATTAGGAGTATTTTCAAACCCTTTTCATTGTGTACGTCCCCTAGATATCCCATATAATAATATATGTACAATTAGATATTGGAAATAGAATCAAAAATAAAAACAAATGATAATTACATTTAAAGGAAATACATTATTATGCATTCAATCCCCAAAAGAGAAGATACTTATATATTTATATGTGTATTTATGAATTATTATATTAAAAATGATATATAAATATGGGTTAGAGATGGAGGTCATTATATTAGGTACTTGAGAAATGTATGTTTATTTTTAAATATGTTTATATATAACATAACAATAAATAAACAATAAATTACAATTAATGAAACAAATAAGGCCGTGAACTTGGATTCGATTGTTATTTATTAGTTATCAATTCTAGTTAATATTTTTCTATTTATATGTTTATTAAAATGTGTATTATCATACCTATGATAACATTATTTTAGTAAATGGTTGAAAATTAAACTAATCAAGGAACATACTAATGATATGGGAAAATTAATTGTTTTACAATTAAGATACATAAAAATATTATAGGGGGCCCAAACCTAATGAAAATATATTTTAAATTCAATCATGTTATGTACCATAATATAAAAATGTGAAGACTCTGACATCTTTAAAGAAGGATTAAATTAATATTATTCATTCATATAACTCTGGCCACTATATTTTAATAGATATTATAAACCATTGATCACAGTTTGATGAATCAATCCATTTAAAAAAATTATTTTCCATATTCTAATTCTCTTTGAAATAAAAAATGATCTTCCCCATTTATCATTAAGGGAGAGAATCATATCTGTGGTGGAAACTAAATAGGAATACCAAACCTGATGAAAATAATGAATCAATTGAATTATATTAATTTTGGAACATATTTTTGAAAATAATATATTCTCATGTCTCCCCATATGAAAATAATTAGTGAATTTCAGTAGTATAAGGAAATATTTGATGAATAAATTTGATTATTTTAAGAAATATTCCAAATGCTAAAATGTATGAATTTTAATTTTTCATTGACCATAAAAGATAGTTTTAAAACAACTTTATAGTCAAAAAATGTTATTTGAAATCAATAACAAATTAACACATTAATGGAAATATTAAAGTAATTTTATTTTCCCTTATATGGGATATACAGATTACTGATACATAAATGTCTCATATAACTAATGTTAAGAATATGTGAATGAAGCTTCCATTTTGTGATTCTTCTGAAAAGAATTATTTAGGGAACACTATTTAATTATCCTCATGTCAAAAGTTTGGGAAGAACTTCGTTGGAAAAATAATTAAATGAATATAGATATGTTTTAATTGTGTGAATTAAGGGAATCCTGGTAATAAAAACATTAGGGACTTACTTAAGATAGTAAATTTAATATAATTGATGGTGTCTATTGTTAAATCCCAATTATTGTATGATGTTCCAATAATTATGAACATTGACACTATACAATACAACACATTATGAAAAGAGTAATTAATGATAAATTAGAACTATAAGTTCTAAAAATAAGGGAATACAAAATATATGATGATATTACTATCACTAATGTAGAGTATGGAAATTGAGTGCAGAAAAGAAGTCTTTTTATTTATTGAGGAATAATTTTTTTTATTTTATTGTTGATCTACTCATTCGTTAATATTTTAAATTTTTTAACGATATTTTTCAAATAATACCACAAGACAAAGAGGACGAGTTATCATTGAAAATGTATTGTGCTTCAATAACATCATCTCATGTAAATACATATTAACCAAATAATATTTATAGTGATAATCATTAAAAAAACATATTTTATTCTCCCAATTGAAAATTTTCATGCCATATTAGTGTTGAAATGGTTTTATAAAAATAGTGATAACCTCTATAATAGTGATAAGTAAATCAAATTACATATCGCAATCGATCCTTTTAATCTATTCATTTGAAAAAAGAATTATTAATATCTATTAGAAATCCATTAAAAGTATGGATATTGTTTATTTATGAGTGAGAATATATGAATAAAATTAATGAGACAAATAAATAAATTAATTATTATTATATTTCCATTGTGAGGGAATCTGATAATTTATTCCCTAAATATTTTATTTTCATTCATCTTGGTAAATGGGTTGAGATCTCTATAAAAATTATTCATAGTGATTTATACATATTAAGGAATAAATATAGAATAACATACCATTGAACTAGAATATTTAAAGAATAATCAAAAATAGAACAAGTGCTAGGGTTTTCTATATCCTAGTTCTTCACAAAGGGGCTCTAGAGTCCACTTTATCAAGAATATGTTCGGGTAAGTACATCACTATAATATTTGTTACAGGCTTATGAAGATCCCAATAAGTATGAATTACATTATTTTTGGGATTCATGTATTTCATAATTAACTATATGTAGATAAATAATTATCATAAGTGTATATTAGACTGGGATCCTAGAAATCGATGTCATAAAGAGAACATATTTCAGAAATATAATTTCATTAATATATAGACCTTATGTGTTCATAGTGATTCCATTAAGACTCACCATTGATACAAAAATCATGTTATATAATATAAGTATATCATATATATATTACCATGAAAAAATATTTATTTCATTTATGGACAATATTATGATATATTCAAAGAGTTAAGATGAACATGATGAGAATTTGAGAATATTATTAATAATTTTCAAGGGATCTGTTTTATACAATGTAAAATATATGATTTCTTGAAGAAAAAAATAACAATAATGGGGATTGATACCATAATTAATAAATTGTCTATGGATCTTTTAGAGTTGAAAAAAATGATAATTTTACTCAACCAAATTAAATGATAAAAATCCAAATTTTCCATATAATATATTGAAATTATCAATAGTTTGGATATTTTTTTATCATTTCTAAACCTATCGGCCAAATCCTACTCTAAAAACAGTATGTTTTTTCAAAATTAATTACATGTATATTTATTTAATATTATCCAAATTATAATGTGAAACCCCATGGCGTCATATTATTTTTAGTAATAATGTGACCATTTTTCATCTTGGATTCTATGTGTTTTGGGTGAAAATTTTGTGTTTCTTGGAGTTTTTCATAGGATCATGGTTAAGGTGAATAGTATAGAAACTATTGTTTACTTTTAGTTGTGGTAATCTAGGATAAAATGGAATTCACATGGTCAAGTAAACACTTCAAGACAACTGTGAACCCTACAGGGGCTTAGGAAAGTGTAAGACACACGTTATGGACATTTTTTGGATAACCCTGCCAGTGTGACCACATGTACCAAGTATTTTTGGCTATTTTAGACATTTCATGTTCATTTAGTTTGTTTATTTCAACCCACGAATTTCCCCTTTGAACCCCTAGAACCAAATGCCTCTAAAGGGCTTCTCACTTAATTATCAAAGTCCTCAATTTGGATTTAGAGTTGCTCATCAGTTGTTCTAAATCAAGATTAAGAGGTATGATCTCCAATGTTATCTTTATCTTAGATCCTATATTTTTTACATGATATTTTCATCCTAGTGGTCATTATGGTGAATTATTCAGGTTGTGGATTTTTGGAAATTAGTTCTCTTAGTTAGAAATAGTTGTGTTCCATCATAGTAATTCTTTTCCTTTTTAAATGGCAACACGATTTCACCAGTCGAGTTAGTTATAACTATTGAATTTTATTCCATTAAATGGTTTTATGAGTTCGTGTCTTTCTAAGTTATTTTTAAAACTAGATAATTTCTATATATATTATCAATGGTTTTATTGTCAAAGTATTCTATAACCAATAATGGCCCTTTAGATTATTAATGTGAATTTTATTATTAAATAGATTGTAGTTAAGAAAATGTGTTTTAGACATTATAAATTATATATAAAATTCCTATATTGGATTTAATTTATAAATGAAATTTTTCAATGGGTTTTACGAAAAATGGGTTTTTTGAAGACAGTTTCCCCTTCTCTATTCTAAGGGGTGGTGTGTTTTTGTAAATTTCGGTGGAGTTCTATGAATTTTTTTTATTTTTTTATTGATTATTATGAATTGTTTTAATTTTTTTTTTCAAAATCAAAATTGATTTATAAAATGGATTTCAAAATGTATATATTATGTGTATACATAATATATTGGTGGGTTCACGGATTTAGTATCTTTTTAAGGGTAGTTAATATAGAGTGAAGGATGTGATTACAGTTTCAGCACTTCATAATTTTTTATTATCACGAGATGCTAATGTTTGTTCATGGACCAGCTCCATTATTATTCCACGGGGAGAATGAGACACCTAAGTGTGAAGTATTTGTATTGTGTTAGATTAGTTGATATTTATGCACTATATAGTTACCAAAAAATGTATACAACTCCTGACCAGTGGTATTAAAATCAATTACGACTATCTTGGGTAATTGGTTGATAGATGTGTGACCACTAACCTAGTTTAAGTAGGCCCACTGATATGTATCATGTGTTATATCATTAGTCAGTATAGTGTTTCCTAATGATATTTTTTATAAGTTATGACATTTATTATATAAATTAGAATATGTGATGATTATTTTCAGGATTCACTTACACTATGTGTTGATCCTCTTGTGTTTTATTCTTCATTTTGGTGTTTTTGTTCACTTCATTTATTGTAATTCAAAGTGATGAATGGGGGTTGTGTTTCATTACGGTTTCCCCTATTTCCTTGTTTACACTATGTTGTGTGTGTGAAATATTTTAATGGAATATTGGTAAATGGTTTCCAAAAATATTTTCAGTGTTGAGAAATTGTTTTGATATTTTTAAACTATGTTTATGTTTATTTTTCAAAATATTTTATTTTTAAGAGAAAACATTAGCATTTTAATCATCTTAGTTTTTGGTAAATACTCTATATGAAAAAATTTATTAATGTTTTTCCTTGAGAATGTGAATGTCCCATGTTTTATATTCATATATTTTATAAATGAAAATGAAAAACTATTTTTCAAAATTATTTTCAAAGTATTTAATTAATTTAGTTTTGTAAAAGGAATAAAACAAAATCATGTTGGAATATTGTTTTCTTCATCCCACACCCATAATAATTACATTGGTGGGTATGACTAATTCATGCCTTTTAAATATTCCTTTGGGTTTCCATTTTATTATAGAGTAGGATCTATATTCACTATATTATTAATGGTTATCTGGATTGAGGTGGTGACTTGTGATTCTTGTGGAGTTGGTTATTGGAACTTTGGTTTCATTCAACCGATTTTATTATGTTTTGATTTAGCCACTTTGGATATTGTTTTTTTAATTATTCACCTTTTGTAGAAGTTTTTTATTCTTGTACGAAAATAATCATTTTTTAATATTGTATTTTTTGGAATTTATCTTTTTATCTTTATCATTATTCCTTGTTTGGTTGGTTATGTCTGTATTTTTTAGGGGGATACCATCCCTTAATGTTCTTATTGATACCATTTATGATACTCCTCAGCGCATGGGGGATTGGTACACTGCTATAGTAAGTGGTGGGAATTTGTGAGTGCTAGTTCTAATGGATTCCTTGATTATGTCATTAAAAATTGGTATCAGATACCTAGGTTCTCTAATGGATCCTATGTTCCTACAATTAACCTCATTATTACTTGGGTGCCTATGTTAAAAAGAATATTTATCCATCTTGGACTGGGTGGTTGTCCCAATGAAGTTATTGGACAAATATTTTTTATACGAGATATTAGTTTTCCACTAAGGGTCAGAAGTATTTATTTAAATTTTGAGTACATGGTGGATTTTAATTGAGTTATTTTTGTGTAGAATGATTATACTTGGAGTATTAAAGATATTTATTGTGTTTTCCAAAGAACTTTTTCAATTTTTATGGATATTGAATTGGTTTCAGAGGGTGCACGATTAATGGAAAACGTTTATCAAACCATGTGAAGGTTTTTAAGAATGCAATAGAAAATATCTAGTCACAAATGCATGGTTGGTGTACTGTATGATGAAATGTGTGTCCAAATTGTGTAATGTGGTGAATTTTTGGAAAATTTGTTTCTTTCCTTACTTTTATGTTTTTGGATTCTCCCTTAGTAGACAGTGTTTGGTCATTTTATACTGATTGGATATTATTGGGTTCAAATGTATTTAAAATAATATTTAAAAATCATTTATTTAATGGTTTAATGGTTGTGATTATTTGGAAAACAATTTTTGGGTGTGTTTTGGTGTTTTTATGAAATGTTTTTAACCTAAATTCTAGTATTTTGATAATAAATAATACAAATATTGGGTTTTATTTACATAAAAATGATTTGGAAATGTGGTATGAAATGTTTCTAATTATTTTTTGTAAAATATTAAGAAGATGGGTTTTTTAACTACTAATCAAATTATTTGAGGTATTTATTCCCTTATCAGGGATTTTGAGTTTTTTGTAATTTTTTCATTGTGTGCCTATTGTTATTCAACTTGTGAAGAATTTTAGAGTGGATTTAGGAGTATTTTGTTTTGATTGTTATTATAATTATACCTATAAGAAAGAACTAGAAAATTTAAAATGTACGGTCTCAGGTGGTTCTCATAGTTTTCTGTGATTTTACATCTCAATCTCTAACTCTTCTAAGAAACATGTCATAATGGAGGATAAATGTTCTTCCCATCTTATGGATCATGCACAAGAGTCTAGGAACTAATATCCTACATTATATTATTATCATCTATGATCTAATTTGAATAATGAGTTTTTCCTAGGGTTGATGATATTCTTAACTATCTATGATCTTATAAAGCATTTATGATGAGGTTCAATGTTCCATTATTTAAAGATTTGGGTTTGTGATGGTGGATGCTTTTTTTCATGCCCAAACTATTGATCCTCTCTCTTGTAATTATTCAATTTCACTATCACTCATCAGTATTATCATGGATACATACGAGTCGAAAAAGACGTAATTACATTGTGTATCCCCTCGGGTGATCAGTTAGTGAAAGGCCATGTTGAACATTTCACATGTTTTGGTTTATTCTCTCTATATCTGGTTGTCAATGATTCAAGGAAGTCATGGTTCTTCTATATATCTCTTTTCCAAAATACAATATATGATAAGTGTTTTAGACTGACCAAATAATATATATTGAAGCAGTTGATAAAGCCATTATCTATGAAATAATATCACTAGAAAAATCTATGTTGGTTGATGTTTATATTCCCACTGTAGCTGGTAAAGATGATATGAATAACGAGAAATGCAAACAAGTATTCGGTAGTGATGGGAGGCCATTTTTAACAACATGGTTTCCTCATTTAAATAATATGAAATTTATTTTTGTGTTTCTGATATGGGAGGTCCAATCACATTCAACCTTCTAGTCATAAAGATCCAAAGACCGTCCATTTTTTCATTTTATAGGTCACCTTAATTTGTTTGTTGATATTCTATAGGAATACAAATAAAATGTAATTGACCAAAATGGATCTGGTTAGTGTTTGAAATTATATATTTCATTAGAGATTAGGAATATGATCTTTAAATTGGGAGCCTCCTCTCTTATAGTTTTTCATTTTCTGATCAGAGCCTGTAACGTAAATTATGTACTAATTTTATTAATTTATATTTGGATAAAAAATGATTTTTACCCATTTACTATATTATTTTGAGGGGTTTATGACTTTAAATTCTAGTGTTTTGTTTAATTTAATGCATGGTGTGGACCATAAGTTAATTTTTTTTACAAGTTTGGATATTGAATGAACCTAGAGTCAATGTATTGATAATTGGGGTGTAGTTTTCATTCTATTTTTTATGATTCCATGGGGATATGTACTCTTCCGGAATTATTATGGGGAGGTGTTCTATAGAGTTAGATCAAAACACACAGGTATGTCAGTTGTGACCTAGGGGTTTCGTCCCAACCATTTCTCAATGAAACGTGTCTTATGTTCATGTGGTCCTTGGTTTTTGGACAAATTGAGTTTTTGAGTTATGGTATTTAATATTTTTGGATGTTCAAAGATTGTTGTCTACATTTGTAATTTTTTTCATACCATTAGAGAATTTGAGAATGTGTATTATTTTAGTTTCCACTTATTTCATGAAAATATGGTTTCAATTACCTCAAAATTTTAGACTAAGTCGAAATGGTGGGTAAACTGATTCCTAAAATCAATCAATTAGATTTACACATTTATTGGTTCTCATGGTTAGGTAAATCATTACTTTTTTTTATGTCTATAATTATATATGTAGCTATATAATTTTTTTCACCACTATAAGGAAATTCTAAATGTTGGGAGGCTTGTTTTAGTAATTTATGTGTTTTTTAAATTCTCTTAGAGCAATACATTTAGATTATTTTGGTTAGGATGTGTATTTTATTGGATCGTGTGGCCTCATATTTTATAGATATTGAATTTTTGTTTTCTCTTATGATCATGTATTAAATTCATGATACTGGTAGGATTGTGGTGATTTTTTTACACTCCCAATATTAGTGAGAATCAAGGGATCAGGATTCAAAATGACATCTTTCATTTTATCTTAATTTTAGTTTAGTAATGGGTTGGCTTATTTTGACTCATAATGCGTCCTTTATTTGGAATAAAAAATATATTTGTGGTTTGTATACTAATTAATGGGTCTTTATGCCTCAGGTCCTTTAGTTTTAGGTTTGTGAAGAATATTGAAAATCGAAACAACATTATAGGGAAGTTAATTTGTACATTCCTACTCAAACAGTGTTACCAATGACCCTATCATGGAGGAATTTGGAATTATGGGGAGATTATGGAATAATTATGTATAAGATAATTGGTTGTTATCGTTTGGTAGTTTTTCATTTTGAGCTCCAGGTGTTTGGGGAAAACATATTCAGTTTATAGGAGTTGTTTTGGGGTGTATAGTTTAAGAGAATGGTTTGGGGACCTTGCCATAGAAACCATGAAGACCATTAAGTTGGTGTAAGAGAGGAAAATATAGTCATTTAATTATTTTTGAAACCATGTGATATACCTATACAACCCATATGGGGTATTGGATAGTGGTAGATGGAAGATATGGGCACAGTTTGGAATCTCGTGCAAGACAACCATGCAACCTACCCAAAGTGGAGAATTTTTGTCTCTCATTATAATTTTTATGTAATAAATTGTAACACCAAGAAATTTTAAAATAATATATCTATTTTTTATATCTTACGTGACACATAACACAATGAGTAAACAACCGATGAAATGTATTTCTTTAAATTTAATTTCTTCAATTGCTTATAGATAACACTACCCCAAGCCAAAATGATATAAAATATAGTATACCATTATAGAATATCAGTAAAATTTAATTGTATGAATATTATTAAATAAAGTATTAAGATTATTTTTATTTATATATTAGTAATAAAATATCAATAATTTAAAATAAAAAGAATTTTTTTCAGAAAAAAATGGTTTTTTTCATAATGGACTATTTAGTTGCACATTAGAAACATAATTTAAATATAATTTTTACCAATTATTTATAATATATTTTATGAAATGAATTTTATTTTTTATGTTATAATATAAAAATTATAGTACTGTGAATTTTTGGGATTATTCTGAAGTGTTTCATTTCCTGATGAATAGTGAATACAACGAAATTATAATTTAAAATATTAATTAAATTAATTATAATATAAATTATATTTAAAATATGTTTTTAATTAAAATTAGATCAATTATATATCTATTAATATATAGTTTCCCATTTCATTCATTTTCAAAAAGAGTTTTGATATAAAATCATTGTAAACTTTTGACCATTTTATCTTTAAAACCCTGCTTTTTCATCACGTCTCTTGGAATAGTGATAAATTAATATGTAAAACATATTTGAATCAAATTTGGAAAAATGGATTTAATATTTATAATAAAAAAAAATTATTAATAAAATATTTTCAAAATAATATTTTCCAGTAATAAATATTGAAAGCGTTACAAAATATTTACCATGGTTAAAGTAAAAATGAATTTACTATAGGGTTTAACTAAAATGAAAAGGGTTAATATAACCCAAAAAAAATTCTAAAATAAAAATTATGTCCATATTTACACCATATAATTTATAATTATAGACAAAACTCTAATTTGGACTCTTTGGGTATGTTAAATATGCGGTTACACCTTTTTCTTTAAAAAAATTAAAAATGTGCCAGTAACCCTACCTCTAAAGGTCCACCCCTATCCTCTCTTATTCACAACATAAAAACCCATCGAGACATAAAAAAACCCAAATAACTTCCCAACATCCATAAATCCGTTATATAGTCCATATCATTAGAATACATCCCACCTATGATGTATTTTGGGGTAAACCATTTGAGGTTACCCAAACAAGATGTAATGTTCATAAACAAGTGTTTTTATTTTATTTCATGCACCCCTCGTTCAATTATTATTAATATTTTATGATATAACAAAATTAGTATCTTTCATGTGTTATTTTTTGTGTTCATGACCTAAAACCATCTCAACTTCCATAAAATGGGGTTGGAATTAATAATTAGTGTGTTTAGTGGACTACAGCCTCGTGAACCGATGTTATTCATTTTTAATCCTCACTTGGTTGGGTATAATGATGAATCAAATGTATATATATTATATTTATAATATATTAATAAATTTCCATTCTTTATATCGTATATTTCATTTTTATAATCCATTCATTGTGGGATATGATAATGTCATAAGTGTGTGTGGGGGACTATTGCCACATGAAGCGATTTGATTCCTCTTTCAGAAAAGATTTACACTGATGGTAATAAGTATAATATTGATAAATGTATTTGATATAAGGAAACAATTAGTATATAAATTATATATTTACCATTACGAAATTATAAATTATCATTTTCTTTCTTAAAATAAAAAATGATAGTTCCATTCATGTATGTGTGGACTACTATAATCATGAAGGAGTGTCAGTCTCTGTTCATCATTGCACTAGATGGATCATATAGTTGTAATGTTAAAGAATTAATATGTTATATAAATGATATTAGGATAATTTTTAATGATAAAATGTTACATAACTTTATTACATATTGATCATTGAAAATGGAAATGTTACACTTTCATATGTACCACCAACTATCTCCATGATTGTAACATAGTTCATTTTTCATAACCATAATTCATGATTGGTTTTAAAGGTATAATTTTTTTATAAATATGGTTATTATTAAATTATAATTATTCTTTATATTTATTAAAAATGACATCATTATGAATATTCAACCTACCTAAATAATTTGATATATTGAAAGAAAATATCATTGAATCGTCCAACATAAACTTAATTGATTAATTAATCCTAAATAACAGGGTAATATCTGAAAAATTAGATTAATAAAATAGATGAAGGATATTAATCTTATTTTTCATTAATATATTTTTATTATTAATGAATATAATGAACAAAAATGATGAGTTAGTCTCATCCTAATGGTTTCTCTTCTCACTTTTACTTTTGTGATACATTCTATATATTCACCACTTATTTCATTTGCGTGGTTTATATATAGACTCATTTGTCTTTTATAGAGAAATAAGATTTATATTAATTTTATTTTTTATTTAAAATAATTTTATTTAATAAATTGGGCTTATGATTCAATAGTTAACAAAGTGGAAAATATTTATTTTAGAATTTAATCATTATTCATGATTTTTTATTTTAACATCTCCCTATGAAGTATTATTTGATATTTATTTCTTTAAATAAATATATTTTATTATCCCTTATATATTAATGAATTTTAAAGAATTTTATGATTTTCCTACTATTTGGTAGATCAAATTATTGAGAAATGTTTTTTACAGAAATCTGAAATTATGTTTCTGTTCGGTGGGTAACCATTTTTCATCAAAACACATGTTCTATAAAAATGTTTTTTTAAAAAAATTATCTATTAGATACATTTTTACCCATTTTTTTGTTTTAAAAATGTTTCTGAGTGGAATCATCATGATGTTTCTAAAATAATAGACATTTGGCCTTTACTAAACATGTGAATGGAATTGTTGTTTTGTTATACTCGACATGTTTGGAACATCCTATCATCATGACCAGTAAATGTTTGAAATCATCATTGATAAGATTTGATGGTTATTTTTTAATATAATTATGCAAGTATTTTAACTAATACAATTAAATGGCGAGTTTCAAAATGAAAAGGATATTTACCTCCAGAATATATTTAAGGATATTTTTATGGTATTGTTATTGATTAATATCAGATACCCTTTATTTTACCAATACACTACTTTGGATATTTTCTATTTACATCATCTGTATTCATTTATATATAGTTTA
Organism: Viscum album; assembly: GCA_963277665.1. Taxonomy (NCBI): domain Eukaryota; kingdom Viridiplantae; phylum Streptophyta; class Magnoliopsida; order Santalales; family Viscaceae; genus Viscum; species Viscum album. Next base: position 253,254 of record CAUJRU010000090.1, read on the forward strand.
TTATAATTTTCAACAAGAAAACCATTATAATTCACTTTTGTGGTTCATTTGTTTATATGTTAAATTTCTTTTGAATCTTTAAATTTCTTATGATAATTGTAAAATTAATTTATCTTAAATTTTCTTATTATTTTTATACTTTATATAATTATTTCTTATATTATTTACCATTTTTCTATATGTTGTTTAATATGATTGTTATTTGACTAGATGCGAAAATGATGATAAATTTGAATTCTATAAATAATAAGAATACTTAATAATAAGACACATTTTTCATGAATTAAATCAATTGTTGTGCTCGATGATATAAACATGATTTTTTTTTGAATGAGGCCTTACCCACTTATATAGATGACTTGGAACATGACCGCAATGATATAAAATGTCCTGGAATAAGGACCTGATAATATGTCTTAAACATTCAATAATATGCATTCCAGTATTATGAATTCACTTATTGATACTCCATGTTATCATTTTACTATTTTTAATATTCATGGTTATGTTTCTTGTTCATGTGATTATTAATCTTGAATTATTTAATCAACATTTATTCCTACCATTTTATAATCATGTTATTGATTAAAAGGAATGTGATTTAGTTATTTACCATAAAATATTGTTTATCACTTATTAACTCATAGAATCCACTTTATGAAAACCCTTATTGATCGTCTGATCTCACCCAATTCTTATGATATATTTTATAAATTATATGAGGGAGTGTTTGGTGAATGAAAATCATGATAGGAATAATAGTGTTATCAAATAAAATACATTATATATTTTATGTCTTCAATTTTAAAAATATTTTAATGTATGTATCTAGTTTATTAAAACATTTATATTTTTTATAATTTTTTTAACAATTTTTTTCAATTTTTTTCAATGAATTATAGAAATAATTATTGTGTTTTAGTAATATATTGGGATTTATAGTTTATATAAACTAATTGAATCTATATATCTGTTTTTAATTTTTAATTTTTTAAATGTATTTTATATGGAATTTATGTTTGACTTTTACTATTATTATATTCATATTTCTTAAATATTTAAAAATAGGGACCATTATGTGTATCCCTCAACCAACCAGGGACTATTTAATATAGTCAGCCCTTATGAGTTCTAACTGACCATGTTGGCTCATTTGGAATTCTACCATGAGATGTAGAGGGATCATGGACAACAAATTATACCATGGGGAGTATGATTGAGCCTGAGGCCATGTGGATGAAGTAAGGTAGATTTTCCCATTAATTATGTGTTTTTGTGTATTCGAGTTCCAACCCTGGTGCATGATTAGATGTAGTTGAAGAAATAATTTAGATTATAAACAACCACAAATACAATTTTCCCTTCTAGTCTGAGATAATAATCCATCAGGTGTTGTTCATCATTTATGTAAATGGTGTCATTGCACAAAAACATCATGTGACCCTATCCAAGACATAGACCACTTTGGCTTATTACTTCCCAATGCCTTTGTACTCAGTCGCCGCCATCTATAATAATATAGGAAACTCCATGGACACTGGTTGAAAAACATGGGATTAATCAGTTCATCCATTAATAAAATCGTTGGAACCTTTGATCACTCCTATACCCTCATTTGACTATCATGAAGGCTTCATCCAACCCCTTAGAAGTGTAGATGACTTAGAGTCTTGATGAAGACCCTGTTTTCTACACTATTCATTGTTGATGACCACTACTAGATCACCCATTAATCCCATAATGGAGTAACCCTTTTTTTTGACCTTGTTGTCCACTTAGAAAAAAAAGAAACTCCCAGTTTTATTAAGTGTATATTTGAAGATATACCCCCACGGATTTGGAGGATTTCTTCATGAAGATTCCAAAGCATTGATATTTCAAATATCCATATTCATATGAAGATATTATTTTTTAAGTAATTAAAGGAAACCATGTTCATTAGAGGTGGAATCAAATTATATTCATTTATTATAAAATGTGTCTTCACCATTACCTATAGGAGTGCTATCACCCACTAGATTTGACACCGTATGAAGGCATAGACGGGTTGCATTATGTATTTTTTTTATTTTTATTTTTTTTCATATTTATATTCTTTAAAGGTATTTTTTTATTTTGTTTTCTTTATAAACATAATAAATTCATTTATTGTGTAATTATGTTCTTTTACCAAAAAAATTTCTTATATTCTTCTTCTTCAATAATTTTTCCTCATATTTCTTTATCAAATTAATTTTAATCTCATACTATATTATTTTTATTTTTATTAAATATATATATATATCTTATTCATTTATTTTTATTGTTTGGATATCCTGTGTTTTTCTTATAATATTGTATACTTATCTCAATATATTTTATTCTGTTATACTTATCTATCTTTAATTCATGATGTGAATAAATTTCACATCATGAATTCTTCTACCTTGAAATCTTATTTTCATAATAATGAGTAACTAACCTCAGTTCTATATTGGGGGTGTAATATTGTTCTTCAATCTGATTCCAGGTTTTCATTTTTGTTTTGGTTAATATATGGATGATTTATATTAGGTTTAAACCTTACTGTAGTTATCTATTGATTATCATCTAATTCTAAATCCATTATCCATCAGTTAAAGAGATGGATATAGAATTTTCTTGGTTTCATATTTATAAATATTCTATTCATAATTGTCTTAGATTCATGTGTACACATATACTATGTAGTGTGTTCACTAATTATACTTCAAATGGGATAATGATTATGCTCCATTGAATACTCTATCGGTATAACTTAATTTATTTTCTAATTTCATTATGCTTAACATTTCATGTTAATTCAAAATTTCATATTCAATTTTTTTATTTTTTTATTTCATTTCAAAATCCAAAACTCATATTTAATTTATTTTTAAATAATTATAATAACTAAAATAGTTATATTTAGGTTAATTAAAATAATAAGTTAAACAAACATTAAATCTCTTAAGGATAGAAAACCTTATTCATCTGCTTTTCATCATGAGGAAAATAAAACTTACTTTTTTCATGACCTATAATAGTTGTTTGTAAAAACTAGTATTGTTTTCAATTATATAATAAATAGAATAATTTCATCTTCTATTTTTACATTGAATATAGTTTTTCAATGATAATTTTCACAATAAGAAAATATTTAAATCACCCTAGTCTATAGAAGATAGTGTTTATTTATTTCATAGGGAGATAAAGGGATCCTGGTTCAAAATAAAAAATTTGAAGGAATTTGTGTACCTCATTTAGGAACATAACTAGACCCCTGAACAACCATTAGTTGAAGGATTGTCTATAGAACTAACTAAACTCGTGGAGTGCTTCCAGATGTTTAATCGAGGAAGATCCAAGGAAAAAAATGATACCTCATTTTTTATAACAATGATTTCTTATGAAGTTCCCCAGTTTCAATTTTAGGAATAAGTGGATAAAAATAATCCAAAATATAATATTTAACATCATGGAGATATATCACAATATCCAAATAGAAAAAAAGATTGGATGACTGAGTACTTTAATACATCTCTTGAGTAACCTAAATATGAACTAGAAAATAAACCTGTAGAATTCCATTGTAATTTTATAGAAATCCAATAATATAGAGACTATATTCATTGATACATATTATTATATAATATTAAGAATAATTAACCATTAAATTACTACATAAGGGTCATAAAGTCTATTTTCTATGTATTGTTTGTTACATCATACTGAAAATAGTGAAAAATAATAAAAAATATTTACTTCATTCATCCATAAGGAGATCTAAAATACCATATTTCTCCTATATCATCAAAGGATAACATGGGGAATACATTAAAAATTTGATGATCTAAAAATCCTAGAAAGGGTTAAAACATCAGAATAAGGAATCTTACGTGAGACATAAAAAACATGATGACATAAATATACATTGAAGATGAAAAAAAATGAGGAATAATAACATGAAGATCATAGGGAAATGTAATAATTGTGTCACAGAAATGTGTAAAAAACCCCAACATGTCATAAGCATGTTCATGGATTAATTCTAATCCCACCACACATGGAGGATAAAGTCCCATAAATGGATTATGTTCAATCTATATCCCAACATGACATAACCTTAGAGAGAATGAGTAACATGAAGGAAAAAGTAGAGGTTGTTGTAGAATCACTTACCATTTGTTTGAAAGTGATCTGCACTGGATTATAATATCCTGGATAATAAAAATAAATCCATTAATTGATTAACTCAGTACTTTTTATATATGAATTTGATTTATTACAGATTTTTTAATTAAATTTATGTCCTTTTGGATTGGTTGCAAGAATCAATTTCATTATTTGGGAGGATTTGTTTCATTGGTTTTCAAGATTAGTTTACATTAATACATATATAGAAAATTATTTAAAATGAGAATGGTTTTATATTTTTGATATTACATGTTATTAATGAAAATATAAAATATAAAATGGTTATATTATTAATATTTTATATAGGTTTAGGATAAATCAATACATAAGATGTTAATTATAATCGTTTAGATTATTTTGGTGGTTTTTTATCCTCACAAACTATTTTTGTTTTATTAATTAATATAATGTATATATAATGATTCCTGAACATTAAATAGGTTATATGAATATATATTAATATTTTTTAACCATGAATATTTTTTTATTATCAACATTTAAGGTGATAATGTAAATTGAAAAATGTTCACCCTTATATGTGACAAATTACACATCAGGAACGATGTTGTCATTTTTAGAACACAAGGTAAGGAAGAAAAGGTTTGATGATGAATTATTCATCTAACATGATAAAATTAAACGATATAGAATATAATAAATTCTCCATTTTTACTAGATAAGTTGAGGTGATGGAAGAATAATAAAAGAAAAGAGATTTGAAAAGAAAATAAAATAATGAAAGAGGATTTTACCTCTTCAATTTATCCTCCATGGAAAGATACATAGGGAAATTATTTTTTTATTTTTTTAAGACCAAGTTATCCTATAAATGGGGGAGAGGGTTGTGAATAAATTTAAGAATAATTTCAACAACGATCAATGTATGAAAGGATTATGAAAATAGGTGGTGATGGATTGTATTTATATTGGATGAGATGAGTGTTTTTTTATTATTTTATTCAATTGTTTATTATTTTGGTTCAATATTTTGAATACATCATGAATTTTTAGTAAATATAACGAAATAATAAAGTGTATTTTGAGATTTTTGGCTTATAACATCCAAAGATAATATGTTACTCAATAATTCAGGTATTTGTTAAATACCGTAAATTACTGTATTTCACTATTCACAAATATTCAAATATTTTTTGTAAAATTTGAAAAATCCTCCCTAATTTTTTTCGACAAGTATAAATAAAAAAAGACCCAATTTTATAAAAAAATTCTAATTTTGATAATTTTAATTTTTATTTAAAATCATCATTTACATGGAAAATATAACTTTGAAAAATACAAATAATTTAATAATACATTAAAAATTTAATTATGGTCTCATAAAATTATTTAATAATCATAAGATAAAAAAATATTAATTTATGGATCTATTTTATGAAAATAAATTTTAATTTAAATAATAATATTAATTATAAAAAATTAAATAAACATTAATATTTATAAATTTACCAACACTTAATTTAACATTTTCAAAACATATATTTACATAAAGAATGATATAAATATATAATGTTTTTATTTATTAGAATTATAAATGTTATTTATACATTACTATGTTATTTTTCTGTTCTATTTTCCAATTTACCATTCTTAGTGGTTACATTACTATTCGAATGGTCAATTTATTATTCTATTTTTATAGGTTCCTTAACATCTAGAAATGATTTTAATTTTATCCATTCTCCATTTACAATGATTTTATTGTAATAATTCTGAAATTTTATAAGATTCAATCTATATAGAATATTTGTAATAAGGTTTCTTCCATTTATAATGTGTTGGATTGTTAAATTCTTTCGCCTCATGAAATTTCACCCCCAGAATTTTGTTTTACATACTATGGTGAAAAGACTGAGGTTGCTTCTCCTCTATTATTTTGTTTGGTTCCCATGTTGCCTCTCCGTACATATCATTCTTCCATAGTACATTGACTATGTGGGTAATATTTTTTCATTTGACAATATCTCTATGATCCATGATCATTGTAAATTACTCCTCGTAGGTGGGATCATTTTCCCACTATACCACCTATGGATTAAAAATATGGGATGGATCTATTATATATTTCCTCCATATGGTAATATAGTATACCTCATGTACATGATAAATGTTTGGTTGAAGTGCTAGTTGATTTTATACATCTCTAATATGATCAAGAATATCAATGGGTCAGATGTACCTAGGACTTATCTTTCATTTATTTCACAATATCATGACTATGTTCCATGATGATATTTGGAGGAATACAATGTATCTCACTTTATACTCTAGGTCTCATCACTGATTTTCTATATTGATATTTTTTAAACATTGTCCGACCTTTATGGGCTTCTAAATGGTTTCCACCTTCTCCACTATTTCTTTGACCATTTAATGTCTTATCAGCGTATGTTCACTAACTTCATCCTAGAATTTCGATGTTCCGCATATCTTCCTATAAATGGATTTATATGGATCCGTTTGGATGGATGAGTGAAAACTATTCTTGTAAGACAATTCTTCTCGAGGCAGATGTTGGTCACATATTCCTTTTAAGTACATAGAAAACTCTCTCAACTTGTCATTTATTTTCAAATAGTTTACTTGGATTGGACATTAGATTGAGGATGATTGGTCGTAAAGAAGTTATGATCAATGTTAAAAGACATTAGGATACTTTTCATGAACTTAGATGTGAGTCATGTATCATTATTAGATACAATCAATAGTATTACTCCATAGAGCGATACCATTTCATTAATGTATATCTATGATAGTTATTCTAGTGGAAATTCCTCTTAAATTGAGATAAAGTGTGGTATCTTTGTAAGATTATCAACAACAACCCATATAACATTTTTTTTCAATGGATGTCTTCAAATATCCAATGAAAATGTGCATGGTGTTTTTTCACATTTCCAAGTTGGTATGGGTAACAGTTGAATCATCCCTTTAAAAAAAATCTTCTAGGATTCACTTACTTACATACCATGTGTATTGATGTATATTCAATAATCACTTTTTTCATATTTTCCCACCAATATTTATCTCAGATATCATTATACATATTTTTGATTCCTGGTTGAATATAAAAGGTTGATCTATGTCCATCACTCAAAATCACTTCATATATCCTTGGATTGGATGGTAGACATATTCTTGACCCAACTGTCATGACTCCTTCCACATTATTTTTTAACACTATGGATTTGAAATTTATGATATCTTCAACATTTTTCTAAATTTCCATATCATTTCATTTAAAATATTTTATTTTAGCCATGATGTATGGTTGAGATTCCATCTGATAATGGACCGATGATGTTCCTTCCATAATTATTCACATGTCTATCCTTTTCAAATTTAAAATATTGTATCCTTATAAATTTTCATCAATAATAATATTTGAGCATCCTTTCTATATAGAGAATGTACTACGTTACATTATTTACATTGATGGTTGTGGATTGAGGGGTCATAATCATTGATGAGAAATAACAACCTTTTCTAGTGAATATAAATCACATTCTCTATAAAAATATATTAGAGAATCTTGTTTGAAGTAAATTTCTCATACTACTCTCCTTGGAGATAATGTCACAAGATTTTCAATGGAAATATTATTAATTCCAACTTTAGATCATGTGTGATATAGTTTTACTCGCAAATTTTCAAAATCCATGAGGTATACATTATGAAATTATTATTTTTCATCAGTGCACAATGAATTTCCTAATTTGAATCATATTTCAAAAAAATAACATGTTCCCTAGATGTTGGTAGAGTGGGAATTTGTGTAGTGATAAGCCTCATTTTTTACTCTTTGAAGAAGTCTTCACATTCATTGGTTGATATAAACATTACTTCCTTCTGAGTCATCTTAGTTAGCCAATTTAAATTTTTTGAGAAGTTATTCATAAATAATAAGTAATACCCATATATGAAAAATAAATTATGAATCTCTGTTACTAATGTTCTTATGGGCCACTCTTTGAATTTTATTATCTTGGAAGGGTACACAGGTATTCATTTATTGGTGATAACAATCCCTATGAATGACACTTAATCCATCCATAACTCACATTTAATATACATTCAATATTATTTATCCCATAAAATAATATTTAGTATAGTATTCAAATGCTCCTTGTGTTCCTACTTCCTCTTCTAGTATATCAAAATATCATCAATAATGATTACCAAAAATATGTAGAGGTAATCTCTAAAGTCTCTAACCATTAAATCCATAAATGTTTCTAGAGAATTAATGAGTCTCAAGAGAATTACTAAGAACTCATAGTTTTCATACCTTTTATTAAAGGATGTCATTGAAATATCATCCTTCCCCATTATTATTTGGTGATATCCCAACCGAAGGTCAACCATAGAGATTTACTTTTCCACTTAAAATAATTTATCCATGGAAGTGGAGGCTTTTCCTTTATCATGATTATATTTAACTCCTCATAATTAATGTAGATACACATTAATTCTACCTTATATTTATAGAAAATGACTACTTCACCCATTGTTGAATCACTCGAGCATATAAAACCCTAGTCTAGACATTTTTGTAACATGAGGTTTAGTTCTTCTAATTCAATAGTGGCGATTCTATAACATTTCATTGAAATGGGAAATTTTATAAGAATTTTTTCAATTGATATCTCAAACTCTTGGTCAGGAAGAAGTCGAGACAATTCATCAGTGACGATCTCAATGTATCCCCTCACGATGGGCATGTCTTTGAGCATCATTCTATACTTTTTCCCATTTATTTGAGTAGGACATTCTTTCTTATAAGTCAAAAACATCCAATATTGAAATGATAATTCTATATGAGATTTATATTCCTCTAAAAAATTGTATAGAATTATAGGATTCTTTAGGATGTGATGTGTGATCTCACTTTAATGAAAGTTGATGTTGGATTTTTTAAAATCTATTCCATTTTTACCTAAAATATAATCTAACTCTACTAAAGGAAGTAATAGAATACTTTATGGTAGGTTTGGTTTGAAATAATTAATCTGGGAGTATTTATAAACTTTGGATGAAATAATATTCCCATTTTATATTCTCATAGAAAAATGAACCTCTATATTTCGAGGTGGTGTTTGAGTTTTTCTACTAATATTTCAACATATGAATGAATGCGTAGCACTAGAATGGAATGGAATGTTCACTATTTTTTAATAAATGACTCGTTTACCTTTCAACACATCATTTTCGGGTTCCACATCAGTGGTAGTGATATAATATGACCTTACATGTTACCTAGGAGGTTATATTAGTCGATTTTCTCCAAAAAGCCTTGGATTAGGGACATTTCATGCATAATTCCCGTGATCGTTGATGTAGAAACACTATAATAAATTTTGAGGGTGGATATAAAACTTCCTTTCATTCTTCCTCATTAGTGGTATTCGTCTAATCCATTTGGAAATAATTATTTATATTCCCCTCTCTGCCAAATTTGAAGAATCTCATAGTTCACATTAATAAAATTATTAGATGGTTCTTCCCTAACATTTGACACATGGGATTTTGAGTCTTATTTACATCATGGGATTTATCTGTTAATCCTCTCATATTAAAAACCATATTCTTCTTTAGTTTTTATCAATCCCACAAGGCCACTTGGAGTATCCAATATCTATTTCATGCTTAAAGGAATAATTGAAAATCTCTTCATAACTATATATGTATTGAATCACCAATGGTTTTTGTAGACTTTTATTTAGTCTACTACATAATATATCCACATTCCATTTATCTTTAATCAAAAATGAAATGGTGTATTTGAAAAGCATTGTGATGATTACCTCGTACACTCCAAGAGACCCATATTCCATTTTCATTAGTCCAAGGAACTCCATTTCCATATTAATGTCGAGTGTTTGGGGAAAATATTTATTGAAAAATATTTTATGGAAATCATCCCATTCCATGGAATAAATTTCATCCATGGAATTTGTGTTCTTGATTATTTTCACACACTAGTCTTAGTCCCCAACAATATCATAAGTGTAATTCAAAACTTCCTCTTCTCCTAATCACTAGTGGACAAATAATTTCTTTTCAATGGAATTAATCCATTGTTTTTCGATGATCAGATTACGAGATCCACTAGAGATACGAGGGCATCAATTAATGAAGGATTGGGCAGAAAATTTCACTCTACCAAGTGGAGGGAGTTCCAAAAGATTCAAGTTATTATTCATAACTTGAGGATTCTTATCAAGTACCATCATAATATTTTATCACCCATTCGTATCATATATAGAATATCATTAGTGGAATCAGAACACTTCATGTAAAAATGGAAACTTGAACGAGTTATTCTATTTTCATACATTAACTCAAAAAATTAAATCACAATTAGATGAATTGAATTGTTAGATAATAGATATAAAAGAAGTAAACCATTAATATATATGGATAAATGTGTAAATAAAAAGTTTATCCTGACATGTGATTCTCTATGTTTTAATCTTGATGATCCATGATGATAGAATTATCCCCTAGGTTCTTACTAATGTTATCTAGTCCTAATATCTAAAAATAACTAGGTGTTTCTTTAATACCAACTATATAGACCCTATCATTGTATAGATATTACTACATTATTTTATGAATAATTTACCATCAAATTAAAATATAAGGATTATAAAGTCTAGTGTCCTTAGATAATTTTTTACATAAAACTGGAAAAATGGAAATAAAATAAAACAAACATATTAAAATAATCTAAAATGATCTCATATCTTCCATTGATCGCCTATATCTACAATGGATAACATAGGGAATACATGAACAATGTGATGAGCTAAAAAACCTAGTAAGGGTATAAGCATTGAAATTAAGAAAATAACATAGGTTAGATGGTAAAACATGAGGAAATAAGAAGGAATGGACTTTTGGTTAAATAAGAAAGAATAATTTGTAAATAACTAGGACATATAATCATTGAAACACATGAATGTTGAAATAACCCAAAACAAGAAATTATAATGAGTCAAGGGTAACTTCTAATACCATTGCACCTAGAGAAAAAAGCCTAATAAAGGTATCAGGTTCACTCCCTATCCCAACATGAAGTCTCATGAGACAAAAAATTAACCCAAAAAGTTGGATTTCTAGCTTGTTGAACCCATCATGACATTTTCATGCATAGTTTTACAACATGAAACATCCAGTATAATGGTTACCCACAGAAGTAATTGGGTATCATAATAATGTCATAAGGCATAAAAAAGGGAATATTATAATGTTTTCATTGGAATATTGGATTTATAATCATACATGGGAATTGTTACGTTAATATATCCATATATCACCATTATTTATTTAAACTTAAATAGAATACACACAAAAACAGTGTTCAAGAGGTATTATAAATGAATCATTTTAGTGTATTTTAAGGAAATATTAAAAAGTCATTTTAATGCATAAAAAGAATATTTATTTTTATAAAACCATAAATGAATGAATTTATTTTTTATTATTAAATAAGGGATTTAGATAAATAATTTTTTATTAAAATAATTAAGGGAGTGTAATTAATAATGTGTATAAAAAAGGAAAGTTCACCTTAATCGTGCATTATTTTCAGAAAAAATTTAGAAGGGAACCTTTTTAAAAAATGTATTTCCCTATCAAAAATAGATGATATGATATGAATACATTATTTGGGAACATAAACCTAGAATCTAGAATAATTAGAAACTAACAATGAATCATTATATTGGTTTAAAGAGAGATAATGTGTTACCCAAAGGGAAAAATGGATGTTTGGGTAGAATCGTTAACCTTATTACCGAATGTGTTCTATACAAGAAGTTAATGAATTAGATAATAAAATTATAATATATAATTAATTATCATATATCCTTTTATAATTTCATTTTTTTATTATAGATTTTTTCTACTTATTGTTTTTTATGGGTTAGGAGATTCAATTTCTTTATTAGAGACTATTGTTTTCTTTTATTTTCATTATTTGTATATTTGTACACATGTATAAAAAATCATGTAAAATGAGAATAGTTATCCATAAATTATGTTTTAGGTTATTAATGAACATCCATAAGATTAAATGGTTATATAAGCCATTTTGTATTTCAGGTGAGAATGAAGCATTAAATAAGACATTAGTGATAATTGTTTAGATTATTTTTGTGGTTTTTGACCATCATAAACTAGTTTTTTAATATTAATTAATATTATGTATACGTAATGGATCCAAAACATTAAATAGGTTGTAACACATATATTATATTCTATTTTAACGATAAAATTGTTTCTATGATCATCCTTGAAGGTGGTAAATTAAATTGAAAACTCGTCATCCTTGAATAAGATAAATTAACACATCATTGACAACGTTTTACATTTTAGAAAAAAAAGGGGGGAGGAAAGTTTTGATGATTAATTATTCCAAAAAAATGATACAATTACCATATATACATGATACAATAGTTTTCATGTCACTTGTATAAGGGTGTGTGTGGAGAGAATAATAAATGATAATAAATATGAAACAAATTAAAAGAAAATGAATGATGATTTTACCTATTGAACTCCTCCTAATTGATAACATCCTTAGGGAAATATCCATCATATATTTTGAAACCAAGGTCTATTCAATGTTAGTAGAGTCTTTGATAGAGTATTGGTATGATTTTTACATGGTACACTGCTTTAATGGTTTGAAAAAAATAGGTGGTGATAGGTGGCATATATAGTGCCGGTGAGGGGTGTTTTTTATTATTTAATTCCTTAGTTGATTTTTTTTCACAAGACATTGAATCATTTCTGTACAGTCACTAAATATATTAAAATAATGAATGATAGTTCGAGATTATGGGCTTACATCATCCATACATCTTAAGTGACAAAATAATTCATGTCTTCATTAAATAGCGTAAATTATTATATTTCACTATTTAAAAAATCAACTGTTTTAACAAAGTATCAAACATTGACCTATAATATTTAGTGACATATAGAATAAAAAATACAAATTTTTTAAAAAAAAAATAATCTCATATATAATAGAAATATTATTTTTATTTAAAATCATCAATTACCTACAAAATACTGACATTTAAATAATAATTGATTTTATTATAATTTGAAAATTTAATTAAGGTCTCATAAAAATGTCTTATAATCCAAAGACAAGAAAATATAAATTTATGCATATATTTTATGAAAACAGGTTATCTTATAAGACCTTATATTATAAATAATAGAGTAATTAAACATTTATGTTTTATAAAAATACAGACACTTGATTTATCATTTTGAAAAAATTTATTTACATGTACACTGGTATAAATATTTAATATTTTTATTTATCAATAGCGTAAATTTTATTTATAAATTGTTATGTTGGGTTAATATTATATGTAATGATTTACTATTCGTAAATGTCACATTACTATTCATAGGGTGTAGATATTACTCCATTGGTACAAGATCTTCAACTTCTTGAAAACATAATATTTCATTAATCATTTATTTATATTTTTTTAATGTGTTCGTTAGGTGATTATATATCATTTATACTATATGGAGTAATTTTTAAAGTTGTTTTAAACTGATAAAATTTTACATTGTTACAAAGAAGCTGATACTATGATTTTAGAGTATGCATATCTAATCCATCTAAAGGATCTGATCAATGATTCCATGATAATCAATATTGGATTAATAATTATAAAACACGTACCTACTGAGCTACATGTGGGAGATAAATAAGAAATAGATTCCTCATAGAATTAGTTTCATGTACAATATAATCAACATAGTTCTTATAGTTTAGAAGATCCATCACCATTTCAAATCACATTAGCTATGGTATATGAGGAATCCATATATGTGGTGGAATTTGAAGAAATGATGTAGGATCCTGAATACATAGTTCAATCTAATGAGACTCACCTTAAAAGTGTCCCTTACTAATGAGAATGAGATTAATCAAAAATGAAGATAGGTATTTGATCTTATTTAAACTATTTTTTATTAAATTCAAATTGTATTGAGTATTAACTCTAAATATTTTGAATTGTTTTATTCAGAAAAAGAAATTTTTTCTTTAGAAGAAGATAATAAGGAATGTTATAAACATGTTAACGAATAAATAGAGCTCCCTTATTTTGATGAACCTGAATTTTAGTAATCCAATAAAAAGAAAAATTGTTTGATCTATAATAAATTAGTACATAGAATTCTCATTATGAAAGCAATGATATTTTTTAGTATTAAAATTAAAATGTGTTCATGTGTAATTACAGGATTATTTTCCCTATGATAATTCAATCCCTACTTCCGAAATTAATAAAGAACTATATATTAAATATAAGGATTCACAATGGGGAACCAAAAATTAAGATGATTTATAATTCAACTTATCTCCTCTATCAAAGATATAGATAATTGGAAGAGAGTGGATCTTATATACTCTATCAATGTATTACTCTCAACAAAAAAGAGGACATGGATGTAGGAAATAAAACATGTGGTGGTTAAAATTTAATAAAATCAACCAATCATAAAATTATAGAAGCAAATTTTATTTCCCTTCCATATGTAGTTAAAATCATGGTCCCACATAGGTGATCATACCATGATTTATCATTGTAGTTAATTTCTCATATATTAAATTTTATTATTATGACTAATGTATCATGAAGCCCCACTCCCACTATAATTTTTTATTAGTAATGATATGTTCCTTGAGTTATAATTATGGATTATATTTTATAGGTCAATGATGGAAAATTTCATCATCTGAATTGAGGAGGAAGGACTAAAGATTAATTTTAAAAGGCAGTTAACTATTAAATGTTTTTATTTTGAAAACTATAAATTTTTGTCTAATTCCTTTAAAATATTAAAACTAGAAATTTCATTCCCATGAATATAATTTATGCTTCATGTGACTTATCTTGGAGACAATGGTTTTTTAGGAAACCAATGATGTCATGTTTTAGGATTAAATGACAATGATTTTGAATAAGTAAAATAGAGAATAAAATGATTATATTGAAGCATGTATTTTAAAATAAGGAATCATTATTTTATGGAATTAGGTGAATCGTGTAAATTAAATTTTCTAACAACTTTTTAAGCATTGAATTTATGATGTTCAGGTGAATTGATGTGCTACAACTATTCATTCCATGAGTGATTGTCCTAAATTATATTTCCTATTCATGAGATGATTTCTAGGCTGAATAATTTCTATTTTTTATTGAGAATATTTTTTCAGTGATATTGGGACATGCCACCTACTAGATCAATAAATGAAACTTATTGATTCACTGACTATGAAAACAAATTTAAATGGATCAATTCATTTTTATTTATAATACCTACTATTATGTACCACCTTTACATTTATCCTCATTCACCCCAAAGAGTTCATGAATTTTGTTATTAGGAATATGAAATGATTATCAAAATTCCATTTATATCCTTCTTTTATTATTGACATGATATTCTAAAGTTGAAGTGTGAGTGTGAGGAGACTCATTGTAAAATAGATAAATTTCATTACATTGAAAAAAGTGTAGGGATGCTGAGATTTTGTATTGTGAAGGGTTATAAATCATGCATTACCCTTTATTTTATCCCTCTTGAATAAAAATATTAAACATGTGGTTTTACTTAAGAGAATAAAAAAAACAATCATCAGACAAGTGATTTTGATCATATGCAGTTATGTAATGAATTTGAGGCTTATCCCAAGTACAAATTTTCAAAAAATAAAAATTTTCAAATTTAATACATATATAAAAATGAAATAGGGTGAAAAAATCAGTCATTATGTTTTTAGTCCTCCTGATATTTACATTCATTTTGGGGAATATATGAGTTGATAATTTCATGGGGACAAGTCATTAGACTTTCACATTTACAATCATCAATTGTTCTTGGGAAATAAGATTCATAATTGAGAATTAATTTTTTAAAAATAAAAAACCTACCAACCTAAATATTTCGATTCATATGATCTATTATTACAAATTCATCATGTATTCATGTGTCTATTTTCTTTTAAAGGTGTATAATATAGTTCCTTTATAATTATTGGGATAAGGAGGTTGTTCTCATTATATGAGCATAAATCTACCTGAATTTGTATCATGAGTGATGATAGAAACGTTTTATAATTGAGGTAAATCATGATTTGACATGATTAATATTAATTATGTGAGGCACATGAATGAATGAAAAAATATTTAACAATATTTTCTGAAGTGGGAATGTATAATCCATGGAATAAATATTTCATTGAAAAATGAAAAATTAAATTGATATTTTATTGGGTTTTTTAATTTGATTTGACATTTATTTTTTTTATTTCACTACATTGAAATTTAAATAATGGTAGAAATGGTTACCTCCTAAATTAAAATATTGGATTTTATTCATAATGAAAATAATGGTTCAATGGTTGGGGATATTTTACACAATAATATTTTAATTAAATTATTTTACATAAGTATATAGTTTTTTCAATGATATTCATTGAATAATTCCATGAATTCCAACAATTTTCTAATATATGGGGATTTAAAATTATATAATTATGATGAATATAAATATATTATTTTAATGGTTTATATTATTAATGTTTATTTTTAGGAAATTTTTTTGAGTTTACTTATATTAATCATTATATTATTTTGGTGCTTCCAAAAAAAATATGGACCAAACCAGAGAGTCCTCAACCATCCAGGAAACAGGCCATAAAGCTCTCACATAATATGGAAATATTACTATTATGGACCTTTTGGAAGACCAACTGATGCTAGTGCGGGATCATAGTCTAAATAGGATACCTTAGAGATATTTTTGGTCCAAATCCCACACGAACTTAGTAGTGCTACTCATCCCATTTATTGTGTGTGCATGTATCCAAATGCCCACCCCTATAGGGGATTGAGTGTAGCTAATGCCACACTTTGGATTATAAATAACCGTATAGTCAGGAATAAATTCCACTGTGGAAAAAATACATAAGGTTCTATTAATAATTTAACGAAATGGGGTCATTAAACGTTGGCTTCATGGGTCCCTGTCTCAGACATAGACCATCTATGCTCCCCACAACCTACCACATTCATTCTCAGTCTCTTCAAACTACAATCATGAGGGAACATCCATATATTCCTGTGGATTAGATCAAGATCAAGATATTTCTATATCTCAAATCATAGTAGTAGCTCTTATCAATCTATTACCTTCATCATGAAGGCTTCATCTGACTAATTAAAAAGTATGGTGACTTACAGGGCTTGATAAAGACCCTTGTTTCTACCATCTTCACTATCGATCTCTAATTAAACATAAACCATGTAGGTCATGTAAGAGGATTCTCCATTTGACCATTATATCCATGAATAAATAAGGAAACAACAAAATATATCCAGTGTACCTTGGTTGATATACAATACCTATCAAGGTGGTTTTCAGGGTGATTTAAAAACATGTATATTTATAATATCAACATTCAAAAGATGATCCATATTTTAAAATAAGAAAATGAAACCTCAATTACATGAGGGGGCGTTAAACACTCCTACTTTCCTACAAATGGGAGAATCCCCACATCCAACTGTAGAGTTCTCATCCAATGGAGTTGATTCCAATGGGTGGTATAGAAATGGTGTATGGTCTTTTTATTCATTTTCCTTTTATAGTAATACTTTTTATTTTATTTACTATGTAATGTTTTTCATTTTTGTTATAAAAATAACACTTTTATTTTTGTTTTAACCAATTTATTATTCAATAAATTTTTTCTCTGAATTTATTATTGTTCATAATATATTTTTCATTATCTTCTAATTTCTTCATTCTCTCCATTTGTATTTTCTCATCCTATATTGTTTTATTTCATTTTATTATTCCCTCTCTCTCTTCCTCATCTTATATATTTATATATTTTCTTTTCTGTTTTCTTTATACTGTCTTCTCTCTTTTTCTAATTCTATTTTATTCTTTAGTCCTTTTATTCCAAAAATTAATGACATTAATCCAAAGAAAAACATGAATTCAATCATTGTGAACTTTTAAACTCAGAATAATGAGTAACTAACCCATGGAATATCATTGGGGGTCAATCTAGTTCTCAAACATTATTCTATGTTTTAATTTTACATTGGGTTAATATAGGGATGATTTATAGTGTGTTTAACCCTCATTTTGGTTATCTGTGTTTTATCATGCTATTATATAATCATAATACTTCGATGTAAGCGGTGTTCATATAGTGTTCTTGGATGTCTATGAGTACACACTTCATTTATAATTAGGATAAAATATCATGTGGACACATATTTTCGAGTGTTTTCAATAATTATATTTGAAATAGGACAATTAACATGGTCTTTAGAAAAATATTTTTTGATATCTCCCATTCATTTCTAATAACATATTATTTTAAAGTGACGGTAATTTTTAATATAATGGTTGATTTATTTTTGTTTTGAAATTTACCCCAAAACCTAAAGCTCATATTTCATTACAATTATATATAATTAAAAAAATCAATTATATTCAGGTGATTTGGAATTAGTAGGTTAAAGACATTGAATCTCCTCTAGTTAGATGATCCACGTCAGCCTATGTACTAAATTAGGAAAATAAATTTTTAGATAGCCACACCCTGAAACATGAATGGGTCATTTACCATAATACAAAACTATTTTTCCCCATAGGATGTTATTCACTATATCATATTCCAATGTAATAACTTACACCCAGGTTCTAAGCTACTAAAGTATGTGTATTTATAGTTTTCATCAGAGAATGTTTAATAGAAACATTGTGCACTAGATTTTGGAAATCATCTATAGGGGATCATAACCCAATCAAAGTAATTGAGGATAATAATTCAAGTACATCATAATGTTTTTGTATGGAAGAGATTATACTGTTTTAAATGGAATATATCCCTCTATATATATTATATGCTGACGTGGTCCTGTGATAGGTATATCTAAGGTCAATAACTCTGAAAATGGAGCATGAGACTTGACTTGATCATTGCCTGGATCATAAAAATATGAATTAAAATAAACCTCTCTTGACACTCCCATGGGAAATGATTAGGATAATACACACTTCCTATACAACCCATTACAAAGTATTTTTATATAAATATACCTCTAAATGAACCATGATTATGACTATGAAATTGTCTATGATTTTTTTAAATATATGTCAATTGTTTCACTAGTTTTGGGGTTATAAATTATAGTTAATATTTATATGTTATAATATAGTGATTTTGAGTTTTTAGAAATCGTTATTACCATTAGGAAAGAGAACCACATCAATTCACATTATCTAAAGAGTTTTACTTGTCATTTCATTGAAAATAATATGTGAAAATTTTGAAGGGAACATGTATCCCAAACATTATAATAATATGAGGATGTATTATAATGTTCTAAAATATTTAGAAACAATTTAATTATTATTATTGATTTTATCATATGAAAAAGAATATTATTATGATATATAAAAAGGGTGGATTTAGGAAAAATTGAAAAAAAGTATTTTCCCACATGTGATACTTGTGGAGAGAAACACCATTACACTTGATTAAATGTAATGCGATTTTTCTACAATGGTGGAGATAAATTCCAAAATTTGGATGATTTCATGGTTACTAATAAATTTTAGTATGTTCAATGCTTCCACTATAATGATATTGGGCACTACATAAATGAATTCACTAAGCATCAAAGGAATATACTGAAAATGTATCTAATGAATCATGGAAAAAAATTATAATATTACCATAGATGAATTTGAATGATTAATTTTATTGTGTTTGTGTAAAGTCCTAGAAATTTAATGGAAATTGTTTTCCTAAATAATTTTGAATTTTACAAATCTGTTGTTTCTGATGACACCTGATTTCGAGGCCCGATGTGCCCGAAATCAATTTCTGATGTTTTGTTCGGGTACGTTCAGTAATCATACGTGCAGATTTTTCTATCTTTTGAGCTAGTGCTCAGAATTTAAATATGAGGGCACCGATGAACTCGCAGAACCGGTATTCTCTTAAGGGGACCTGTACAGCAGATATGTTTTCTCGGGAGGATAAGGTAATTTTGAGGGTTTTTAAAAAATTAAATAAATATGTTGTACACAATTTTATTTATGTTTGGTGGTTAATTCCTACAAGGGGAAGTTAGAGGTGGGGCCAACACCCACATAACCTCCCATGAGAGGATAATCTGAGGTGGGGCCCACACGATCCTCTAAACATTAACTTCCTTTAAGCTCCCCATTAACACCTTTATTTAATTTTTTTGACAACTCCACTCTATTAATGGTGGAGCATCTCTACATTCCACCATCCTCTCATGAATGTTCCAATTCACCATCAATTAATGAAAATATAATTTTGGAAACTATAATTTTTAAATTAGTTTGAAAAAAATCTTGGGAGAATAAAATAATAGCTTAGGATACTATTTTTTTTGGACTTGTTGTGTTGGGGAAGCTCTAGAAAATTAAGAATAGAGTTCTTCTCTCGATGAAGAACACCATCCTTCCAACGAAGAACCGCCGAAGAATGACGATCATCTTCTTCGATCTTCGGCTAAGCCAAAGGAGAAGGAGCCACCTGCAAGGAATGCCGAAGATGAACCATCCTCAGCTCCTTCTTCCCCAATGTCAATGAGTTGATGCCGCCTCCCTGCGACTCTGTCTACGAACGAACATTATTTCGAGGTCGGGTGTTTGTATAATTTAATTTGATTAAATTAAACCTTCATTCTTGGTGAATGCATGTGATCGCCTATGACCAATTGATACCATGTAATGCGGAGGGTGTGGGATGAATGAACACATCCCAATGAACCTCCGTAGTTTCTTCATTATTTTCAATAGAAACCATGTTGTATGATTTGGCGACGATTGGGGGCGGCGAAGACCGAAGGTAGCGGCAGAAACGGCGGCTGCGCGCCGACCCAAAGAGGACCGCGGCACCGGGTGCCACACGGAGAGGGAAACACCGCGACCCGTAACTTTGGGCCACTTGGACGAAGAAGAACCGGCCATCTAAAGACGGTCGAATCGATGAAACCACGGTGCCATGAGGGTGTCGCGCTGCGGAAGAACCGCGGCCTGCGTTCAGCAGGCTGCTTGGCGGACAAGAATGCCGGCAGGAAGCCAGTCGGGCTGGGAAGACCCTATCGTGCTAGGAGGGCGCCACGTTGGGGGAACTGTGGCCCGCCCATGTTGGACGCTCACGCCAGGAAGACCGGCCAAACAGGAGGGCAGCGTCGCTTGGCGTTGCTGGTTCGGGAAGTCGGGGGGGGGGGGGGGGCTCACACAAGCTCGGCATGCTGGCCGGGACGCCTCCCATGGGTCGAGCTATACCCCAACAGGCCGGGCCGCGCATTATCTGGCTAGGTCGACCCCTTAGCTGTGTCAGACCCATCAGGCCCGGACGGGGCGACCCGCCAGCCCACCGGGCTTGACGGGTCGTGCCCATTATGCTTAAATGCGAATAACATCACCACCGTGCATCCAATCGATATTCCATCTGAGGAACTAGGACCTTTATGACGAGGTGTTCCTTTTACGATAATCTAAGTGAGTTTTGGAAGAAATTGGAATATTCCAGGGTTTGGAACGAGCATAATTCCAAAAGGGCCCCTGGAATGGAAAACCCAATATCTCTCAGACCAGGTGTCTGATTGACACGTCGTCTGTCACATTGGGTTTCTTTTAATGAGATAGAACATCGGGATACATCAAATCTAGACTTAGTGATATTTGATTTATCCACCCCTTGTATAAACAATTCCCTATTAAATCCACATTTCAGGGTCACATGGCTCAGGACTACCTGACCCGCCAGGCAGAGGCAGAGGTTCGACCGTTGTGGTCCGCAGTGAGCAGGAAGACGAGGCAGATGAGATGGACGAGTAGAAGGTGGTGGATGACATTTTGAGAGTCTACCACCAACACCACCATGAGGAGGACCACCCCGACCACAGGGAGCTGGCAGACGGGGGCAGGCTCAGCTCCAGGCAGTCGAGGCCTACGACCACGGCGCACCTGAGATGATTCGAGGTACTAAATGTTTCTACTCTACCCTTTATCCTGTACTTATAGACACTGGTGTGAGTCATTCTTTTATTTTCTCTAGCCTTGTTCGGAGCTCAGAGATTCCAATGGAGCCGTTGGCTCGATCATTATGTCTAGAGACTCCTACAGAAGCAGACTCAATAATTACGCACTAATTGCAGCAGTGTGATCTTACTCTAGGAGACGAGAGCTTCAGTTGGGATCTTCTTGTAGCGGCGTCGAGGCATTACGATGTCATCTTGGGTATGGACTGGTTGTCTATAGTCCATGCTCCGATCGACTTCATTAGGTGCAAAGTGTAGTGTGTCCGCACGGATGGGAACATGTTCACCTTCACCAGCGATAAGGGATCCTTTGCAGCATAGGATGGACTTACGCATAGGAGAGGTTAGCTGATCACACATCAGTTGGGTTGACTCATCCTCGGAGTGGTTGATGTGCAGAGTCTATGTTTTCCTGTTGTGGTGGGTCAGTTTGCGTACATTTTTCCTGATGACATTACAGGACTACCTCCTCATAGAAAGGCAGACTTATGCATAGACTTATACCCTGAGATAGTATCGATATCTACTCCAGCATATCGGA
Source organism: Viscum album (assembly GCA_963277665.1). Lineage (NCBI taxonomy): Eukaryota > Viridiplantae > Streptophyta > Magnoliopsida > Santalales > Viscaceae > Viscum > Viscum album. The sequence continues at coordinate 276,159 of CAUJRU010000090.1, forward strand.
TGGATCCCGCCGAGCTTTGTGAGCTGCGAGTACAACTCAAGGACTTGTAGGGGAAGGGATTTATCTGACCATTTTTTTACCTTGGGCATCTCCGATTTTGTTAGCCAAGAAGGAGGATGAGAGCTTTTGACTGTGTGTCTACTACCATGGCCTGATTCAGGTGACCGTGAAGAACAAGTACCCACTTACAAGGAATGACGACCTCTTTCATCAGCTCAAGGGATTATGATGGTTCTCGAAGATAGACCTCTGGTCAGGATATCACCAGCTCAGAGTTCGAGACAAGGATGTGTAGAAGATGGACTTTAGGTGTCAGTATGGCCACTATGAGTTCCTGGTTATTCCCTTCGGTGTAACCAACACTCTAGCAGTGTTCATGAGTCTCATGAATAGTCTCTTTCAGCCTTACCTCAATCAGGTTTTCGTAGTTGTCATCAATGACATACTGATTTACTCGAATACTAAGGAGGAGCATACCTACCACTTCCGAGTTTTACTAGATACACTCCGAGAGCACCGGCTTTATGGTAAGCTCTTGAAGAGCTAGTTTTGTAATCGAGAGGTTCATTTCTTGGGACACGTCATCTCAGAGGCTGGAGTTGCTGTGGATCTAGCAATAATCGAGGCAGTACATGCTTGGGAGCCACCGAGGAGCGTGACGAAGGTGCTGAGTTTCCTGGGTCTGGCTGGGTACTATCGAAGATTTGTGCCAGACTTCTCGGGAGTTGCAGCACCACTTTTAGCTTTGACGAAGAAGGGGAAACCCTTCATGTGGTCAGGTACATGTCACCAAAACTTTCCGGATCTGAGTCAGAGATTGACTAGTGCGCCCATCTTGAGGCTACCAGAGGAGGGTGCTGGGTACTTTGTTTAATGCGATGCATCAGGGACCGGACTCAGATGTGTCCTGATGTAGTATTAAGAGGTGATCGCATATGTTTCATGGTAGTTGAGACAACACGAGCAGAACTACGCTACCCATGACCTGGAGTTTGCAGGAGTGGTCTTCACCTTGAATATGTGGCGGCACTATCTGATGGGGGAGCTCTTTACAGTCTATTCTCACCACTAGAGTCTCAGGTACATCTTCTCATAGAAAGACCTGAACCGGAGACAGCGGCAATGTCTGGAGTTCCTCTAGGGCTATGACTTTGGGATAGTCTATAATTCTGGTAAGGGTAACATTGTAGTTGATGCTCTCAGAAGGAGATCAGGCATTCAGCTGCTAGGAGAGGCGGCGAATCACCTAGCCACATTGCAGATATCCTTTTGTAGATATTGACGGAGAAGCCTTTTTTCAGTCTCTCACAGTCACTCCTCCACTTCTTCAGCAAGTCAGGGAGGCACAACATGGGGACATTGACTATGAGACGTGACGTGATCAGATATCCACAGGGCAGGCACCTGATGGATTTTCTGAAGGAGGGAAGCACGCCATCCTCTTTAGTGGACGTACTATGGTACCAGTTGCACTACAGGAGGAAGTGCTAAGGGAGTTTCACAGTTCCCCTCTAGCGGTACATCTAGGACTGGTGAAGATGTATCAGGATCTCAGACGACAGCACTGGTGGTTGGGTATGAAGAAGGTTGTAGTAGAGTTTGTTTCACGATGCCTCACTTGTGAGCAATTGAAGGGGAGCACCAGGTACCAACAGGGTTGGTACGACCCTTAGAGGTTCTAGAGTGGAAGTTAGACAGGATATCCATGGATTTCGTGATGTGGATTCAATGTACATCCAGAGGATACGACTCTATATGGGTGATCGTAGACCGACTCACCAAGTTGGCCCACTTGCTACCGACCAGAGAGCAAGGCTCAGTATAGAGCATGGGACTCCACTACATTCAGGATATCGTACGATTACATAGTGTTCCATCGTCTATCATTTCTGATCGAGATGATTGATTCACTTCCCGGCTATAGAAGGGGTTACAGAAGGATTTTGGGACGCAGCTACGTCTGAGCACCGCCTTACATCCTTAGACGGATGGCCAGGTAGAGAGGACCATTCAGACTCTCGAGGACATGCTCCATACAAGTTTCCTCGACTTTGGTCGCAGCTGGAAGGATCACTTACCCTTGGTGGAGTTTGCGTACAAAAATAGTTACCACTCCACCATCGGGATGGCCTCTTACAAGGCATTGTACGGTCGACCTTGTAGATCACATCTATGTAGGACTGACCTAGGGGAGTCAGCACTTGTAGGAACAGAGATGGTTCAAACTACGATGAAGAAGGTTCTGATCATCCAGGAGCGGATGAAGAATGCATAGAGCAGATAGAAGTCCTACACTGATATGAGACAGATACCACTAGAGTTCGAGGATGGAGACCACGTCTTCCTACGGGTCTCACATGGACGATGTCTATGGATATTTGGTCGGGGCAACAATTTATCTCCATGCTTCATCAGACCGTTCAAGGTCCTCAACAAAGCAGGTGAGGTGGATTAGCGCCTGGCCCTTCCACCTCAGTTTCACTGGGTGCGTGATGCCTTCCACATATCTCAACTGAGGAGATACGTGCTTGACTCATCCCACATCATCGACCATGGGGAGCTGGACATCAAAGACAGGGTGACATTCACAGAGGTCCCGGTGGAGATCAAGTATTGACAGGACTGGGTCCTACGTGGATGGTCAATTCCTTGGCTGCGCATTCGCTGGCAGCATGTGAACCTCCAGGATAGAACATGGGAGAGGGAGGCTCAGATGCGTGCTCAGTACCCCAATTTGTTTCCCTAGTGTGAATTTTTGCTTTATGGGGACATAATGTTATGAGGTGGGGGTAATGTAAAAACCCACAAATTTAAAGGAAATTTTTTTCTTAAATACTTTTGAATTTTACGAGTCTTCGGTTTCTGACGGCACCTGATTTTGAGGCCCGGTGTTCCCGGAATCAATTTCTGATGTTTTTTTTGGGTACAGTTAGTAATCATACTTGCGGGTTTTTCTATCTTTTAATCTGGTCCTCAGAATTGATATCTGAGGGCACCGATGAACTTGCATAACTAGTATTCTCTTAAGGGTACCTTTACCGTAGTTGTGTTTGCTTGGGAGGAAAAGTTAATTAAGGGGATTTAAAATAAATTAAATAAACTAGTTGTACACAATTTTATTTATGTTTGGTGGTTAATTCCAAAAAGGGGAAGTTATAGGTGGGGCCCACACCCACATAACCTCCCATGAAAGGATAACATGAAGTGGTCCCACATGAGCCCCTAACCCTTTAACTTTCCTTAAACTCCCCATGAGCACCTTTATTTAATTTTTTTGACAACTCTACCTTCTTAATGGTGGAGCCTCTACACATTCCACCCTCCTCTCATGAATGTTCCAATTCACCATCAATTAATGAACACTTAATTTTGAATCCTCTAATTTTTAAATTAGTTTGAAAAAAATCAGGGAGACTAAAATAATTGCATAGGCTATTATTATTTTTGGACTTGTTGTGTTGGGGAAGCTCTGTAAAATTAATAATATATTTCTTCTCTCGACGAAGAACTTCTTTCTTCCAATGAAGAACCACCAAAGAAAGACGATCATCTCCTTCGATCTTTGGCCAAGCCAAAGCAGAAGGATCTACCAGCAGAGAACGCTGACGACGCGCCATCCTCGGATCCTTCTTCCCTGACGTCAATGAGTTGACACTACCTTTCCGAAACTCTGTCTACGAACGAACCTTATTTCAAGGTAGGGTGTTTGTATAATCTAATTTTAGAAAATTCTACCTTCTTTCTTGTTGAATTCAAGTGATCATCAATGGACAATTGATACCGCCTACAGCAGAGGGCGCAAGACGAATGAACACGGCCCGATGACCCTCTGTAGTTTATTCTATATTCGCGATGGAAACCAATTTGGAAGAGTTGGCTATGATCAGGGGCAGTGACGACTGAAGGTGGCAGTGGCAACAGCGGCCGTGCACCAGCCCGAAGAGGACCGCGACCCTGGGTGCCTCGTGGACAGAGAATGATCGCAACCCACAACTGCGGGCCACTTGGACGAAGAAGAATATGCTGGCTAAAGCCATTCGGACCAAGGAAAATGTGGCACCATGAGGGCGTCGTGTTGTGGAGGACCACGACCTACGTTCCGCGTGCCGCTCAGTGGATGAACCGGCCGGCTGGCGGCCGGCCGGGCTTGGAAGAACCTGCGATGCCAGGAGGGCGCCGCGTAGAGGGAACATCGGCCCGCCCGTGCGGGCCGCTCGTGCCGAGAAGACCGGCCGACTACAGGCAACCAGACATGACGACGGTGATGCTCGATGCTTCCAGTTCGGGAAGTCGTGGGGGGGGGGGGGCGTGCCCGGCGCACCAGCTCGGCTGGCAGGCCGAGCCACGGGCCATGCCGCCTACCATAGGCCAGGACAGGACGGGCCGCACATTATTGGGATGGGCCGACCCCTTAGCCAAGTTGGACCAGTCGGGCCAAGACGGGCCGACCCGCCAGCCCACTGGGATTGATGGGTCGGGACCGTTACATGTAACACCCCAAGATTTCATAGTGTGTTATTTCTTAAAAATAATTCAATAACTTGCACTACACGCAACACCGAGTTCAAGCGCACCATGACTTACCAAACAAAACGTTCAAAAGAGTTTATGAATATTATTAACTAAATTTTGTACTTTATATAATCCTTATAATTTTATAATCCATATAATGAGTTTCTTATACATAATTTAAGAATAAATTCATTTTTTTTCAGATAAAAGAAGTATTTTTTTAAAAATTCACTTTTACCAACTTTTAATTGTGAAACCCTTTTTTTAAATCCAATATTTTAAACATTTATATATTAAATTTGACTAAATGAATGTATTCATTAGAATGGGGACATCAAAAATTTACAAGGTAACACCCCAAGCTTCCACGATACACTTCTCTTTGAATAATACAGTAGCGTGTGTTGTACGCAACTTTGAGTTCTAACACACACTACAACCAATCAAACTAGCCGTTATGAATAGTAATACCGACGTTCTCAAATTTTATAAATTTTATCTCTCAAAATGGACTTCATTTTTGGATTCGGAATATCAAATTTAGCCTCGGGTGAAATTTTGGTACTTTTTGGATAAATTTTATATTTTGATGAATAGTGCAAATTACTAAATTTTAATAAAAAACAACAATTTTAATCAAAATAATTAGTACTGATAAATTATGAATTTGAGTGGTTCTAAAGTATATTTATAATATATTTTTACCCTTTAATACAATTTTGGTCATTGAACATAATTTTACAATTAAACCGCACATAAACAAGTGTCAATCTTTTGATGGTTATTATATCTTAAAAACACGCTTTTTGTTTTGACAGCGGGAATTAATTTTAAATTAATATATTCCAATTCTGAGTTTTGAATTTGGAAAAATGTATTCCATATTTGGAATCAAGATGTCCAAATTTTGTAAATAGGTAACTTTTATTTTTTGACATTTTGAATAATTCGGTAAATATTTTATTTACCATAGTTAAAAGGTAAATTCGGAAAATAAGTGTTAACAAATAATATTATAATAATATAAAATTACCCTAAAACATGTCCTAACCTTATTGTTGGATACATGTCCGACCATGGGCATATTTCGGTCGATTTTGAGACCCCATGGAGTTACTTTTAAGTGATAATGACACTGTATATTAATTAAGTTCAAATAAATAGAAAATTGACAGAAACATAAATCTTTTAGAAAAACCATTTTTACATAGGGTTATATATGTTGGATTTTCAACTATAAATATTCATAGGAAAGATAAAAATATTTTATACATAATGGTATTTTATTTATAATTTTTAGACATTAAATAAGCTAATTAATTTATGACACAATGGTGATGCAGTAATTACCAAATTAATGAAAAATTAGAATAATTGATATTATAAATACCCAAATAAGTAAAATTTAAGCCTTTTTATAAATAAAAATAATTTTATAGGTTAATATGACATGTTATTATTTATTTAATTAACTTTATTTGAAGTAATCATTCTGTTATGATTTTTACAAAAAATCAATTATTGAATAGTGTCAAAATTGACATAAAAGAGTTTTTAAAACAAGTATTATATTATTAATTGATATTAAATTCCTAAAAATATAAGGTTCGTCCAAGAGACTTATTTTATGATATTTTTATCATTAATGGATCACTTGGGTGTCTCTTTGATGTATATAGTATGTTTATTAACCATATAATATAAAAATACAAAGAGACATTGTAAAAGTGAAACTAATTAACTAAGAGTTAATACTTAATGATAAGGTTAATATTGTAAACCAAACCTGTCTAAATCCTATTGGATGAGTGGTTTTAGACCTATACCAACCTTAAACTTTATATAATCCAATTTGGAGCCATTATAAACCGAATATGAATTTATTATAAAATAATATTTCTATCTTTTCCAAAGGTGCCCCTCACCCCTCTTATAAAAGGGCACTCCCCCTTCTCATTAATTCACACCTTCAAAACCTTTTGGTTAGGCCAACCACTGCTCCAATACTCTCTCAAAATCCATCAATACAACCTAGAGGCCTTATTTTGATCATAAAGCCAAACTAAAGAGCCCTTTTGATCAAATCAAAAGGAAGAACCCGAAGAAGAGGTAATGTTTTCACCACCCCTTTTCAAATTCATTTCTTCTTCAACTTCTTCTTTCTTTGTTATTATAATTATAAAATAATGAATCATGTATCTCCTATATACTATAATATTATTATAAATATGGTACAACCATATTCAGTATTCTATCCATCCTTTGATTGACATGTCACCATACGTGCGTACGTACGGCTTACCGTCTCCACGACGTGGTATAATTGTTGTTCAATATATTATTATTATTTGGATGGGTATAATAATGATGTTTAATTAATTTAAATAATAAATATAACATGATAATGATTATGTATATAAGATATACCATTAAATTAAATAATATTTTAATATCAAAAGAATGATATTGTCGCTCGTCCATACGTACGGACTACCGTCTCCACGAATGTGATGAGATTCATTCTCCATCGTATCCATTCAAGTATAATTCTCATTTGATGATTAATAATATTCTCTAAGGACTTGATATCATCCTGGATATGATTAAGATACAACCTATCCATGAAAAACATGAATTAAGTAACAAAACATATAAAAGAAAATTAGTAAGTTAACACCTGAAACAACGATAATACTGAGATATTATTAACAAATCAATGATAAAAGATCATATATGATATCATATTAATGTATATGATTCTTTTATAATTTAATAACTATTATTTCACCATTATATAGGAGTCTAACCTACCCCAAACCAAGTAAAAGTACAATGTAAGGGTTTATTTCGCAATCTTTTCATTATCCAAGGTTGTTTGTACGTAATAATCTACTGTGACATCTTTATCATCCACATCCATGTTTCTTAAAAATGTATTTCAAAACATTTTTACTATTTACTAGAATATGGTTTAAAGTCATTTATACCCTTGTTTGAATTTTTATAAGAGGTTTATAAAGGAATCTTTCCATCATTTTCCAAACAAGGTGCTTTTTAACCTTTTCGACAGAATTAAGGTAAAAATGTTTTATTAACTTATACGGTGGGTGCGGCTATTTTCCGTCGTTATAAAATCGTCAAAGCTTCCCTTACAATCCTATAAGAATATATTCAAATTAAATGTTTTATTTTATAATTATGTGACTTTTAAATTATTTCAAAATGAATATTATAAGAATTTTTGAAAGTTACTCTTTATCAAGATCATAATTTTAAATGTTTTAAATATTTATCATTCTTAATATTTTCAATTAATGTCCATGTTTTCAAAATTATTTTAAGGATTTATTTATATGGACATGAATGTTTTGAAATGATATTTATTTTCAAAATATTCAATGTGGTATGTGACACTTTGATTCAAAAATATCTTTAAAATTTCTTCCTTTATAAATGTGTGACATTTAAATGATTTTGAGAAAAGAGATATTTCTCTCAAATAGTTTTGATTTCATATATGAAAAGGACCTTTAATGGATTTTATGCTTATTTGAAGTTGATTTATTATGATACAAAACTTTTTTATTGTATTGAAGGTTTTGTGATATGTTTTAATATGGATGAGTTATTTTTATACCATTCATGGTTTATCGAGAAAGCATTGACATTTCATATTCTAGTTTTAATACGAATGATTATGTTATGTTTAAAAATTTTCATATGGTAATGCATTGGACTTAGTATGTGACGGGTGGATCCCGCTATAGCTCCCCGATGCATCGGTAGGTCTCATGAGACAAACTAGTGTCTTGGCACAAGGCCTTGACAAAATCTTATTTATAGTCTTGGCACGAGGCCCTGTCTATTTGGTTATGATAGTCTGGAATTATGCATTCCATCATTATGAAAGTGGTTACTGATATTGAATTTGATTATTCTACTAGTAGAATATTCATGAGAATAAGTAAATGAGATTATTTCATTTTATTTTTTCCATACTATGTTAAAGTTCAAGTTTAAAAGGCTTTTGTTTTAGTTATACATTGCCTTCAATATTTATTCTTATATATGAATGTTTCACTATATTGTTATCCTTACTGGGCATTTGAGCTCACCCCGTTTCGTTGTTTTATTTTTCCCAAGATGTGATGAAATAATTTATGAATGACCTACAGGGATAGTATGAGAGGATAAGAATGTGGACTATGGAGACTATATTGTTGTAGTTTTCATTTTTATGATGTAATGTTAGACTTTATTAATGAATCTAGTTATTCCAAGTCTACTAAACTAATCGGTCTTTCGAGACTTGATCTTTCTTGTGATCCTGCCAATGTTATGTAATAATGCACCGACTCTGGGTAACTGGTGTCGGGGCGTTACAGTTGGTTTTAGTGGAAGTTTAGTACAAACCGTGGAAGCTATATTTAGATAAACTCTAATTAGATCACATAGATTTAAGATGAACATTGAGGATTAGTATAGAATAAATTCCTAGAATTTTGGTATTGTAGAGATTTTGTGAGTTTTTTTAGCAATACATCTCTGTCTGGATACGAGCAGGTAGAGGTGGCTCTAGCACAGATGTACCTAGGGGTAAAACCCGAAAACACCGCTTTAAGCTAGACTCGAACGGGAACTGGTGTACAACAATGGGCCTTGCTGCACTCTTGGTTACGACACTCCTGAGAGATATTTTAGGATAACTATCATTTTCTTTACAAATCATTATGAATGGTTTATGAGTATATAATTCCTCGAAGAAAACATTTTTATGATTATGGATTATATCCATCAATACTTAAATTTATGTTATGTGTTTTACAAGTATGGAATTATGTATTTTGATTCATAAACTGATCTAGTTTATGACATTGTTTAGAAATGGCTCCCAATAGAAGGAATGAGAACTCCAAAAATATACGTGATCCAAAGAGTAAGGAGGATCATATTTTTCATGGTCTTAATCAAGAATTTTTAAGGGAAATATTCTCCCATGTATTATCATCATATGAAGATATAGTATCATGTGTTGATAAGATAAGTAAAGAATTCTCAGAGTCCTATGGTATTGAAGGGAATCCATAGAAGGAAAGGATGGTAGAGAGAAGGACAGATAAAAGGAATAAGGTAAAGATGGATTTTCCGATATGTGATAATTGTGGCAAGAATCACCTTGAAAAATGTTTGAAGGGAATCCTAGTATGTTATAAGTGTGGAGAAGGACACAATGTACGTGACTGCAAGGGTAAGAAAATGGTTTAAAATGTACAATGCTTCATTTGCAGGGAGTTTAGACACTACGCGAACCTATGTCCCAGTCATCAGACTATGCCGCAAATGATGCTATTGGATAATAATCAACTTATGATACTACCAAATATGAAGAGGAATGATTAGAGTTCTTATGTTGATTATGTTATTTGAGTGTTGTATCAATAATGTACATGTTATAATAATTATAGAGTATATAAGGACTGTACTGCAATACTATTTCATTAAGGACTTGAGATTGTGTGGAACAATGAAAAGTGACTCAATATGAGGTTAAATTTTCGGAAAATATATGGTTGAGAGAATGATAAACCATAATATGGTTCTGATACTGAGGTTGTGATTTTAGAATAATACATGATTGATTTCGATAAATCATATTGGATATTATTGACTACCTTGAAACTGATTAATGATTTGTATATTCCATCATTTTTGGTGTATACAACATTTTTGGATTGAAGGAGTATACCCATTATTCTTTAAGGAATAACGGATCAAGAATGTAATCAATAATGTTTTAAGGTAATTAATGAGGTTGTATTGTTTTAAAAGAATACATGATGAAGGTGTTCACATGTTATTATGCAGAAAAAAGGATCTTCATTTTGTTTACCTTCCTTATAAATTTTGGACTAAAGTATTTTGGATAGTTCTAGTTTGGATTATTTTTGGATTGCCATAAAAGGACAACCCGGAGGTCGGGCGGCAACTCATCGCGTCCGACAAGGCCGCAAGACTTGAACCCACAACCGAAGGGCGACAAGGGTGTATCACCTACCACTAGCACACATGATGTTCTGGATTAAATAATGCACTTTTTTTTAAAAGACCTGGTAGATGAATTACAAATTCATTTTTTTGGAACCCTGTACGAATAGGATAATTAGAATATATTTTTTACGTTCTAATATCTTTTAGAGTGAAAGATGAGTTTGTTGTAGAAATTAGTTAAAAGATGGAACTCTACTTTTCAAGAATATATTTTTCTTCATCTATTATTTTATAGAATCCTAAAACCAAAAATCTGTTATCCTAATACCCTATGTTTTGTTGAACCGATGTTATTTCAAATCATCATAGATTGATGAATTTAAATACCTCAATTTTACACTTGTTTGTGATTGATGACCTCAATAACTACCTATAAATATTTAAGTTTTTCCTCCAATTATATGTCTCTAATTTCCACCAATGTTCTCATAATAGAGATTATAATCTGGTGGTGACCCTTTCATTTCTCTTTTCCTCTTATTAAGAATAAATTTTATTAAACCAATTTCCGATATGGGTTTTCCCACAAAGATATTTTCTATATTCAACCTTTTATTTTCGAAGAACAATTTAAATTGTGACGATGCAATTTATTGAAGGAGGGGAGAATGTAACTCCCCAAGATTTCATACTGTGTTATTTATTCAAAATAATTCAATAACTTGCACTACACGCAACATCGAGTTCAAGCGCACCATGACTTACCAAAGAAACCGTTCAAAAGAGTTTATGAATAATATTAATTAAATTTTAAAAATTATATAATCCTTATAATTTTAGAATCCATATTATGAGTTCCTTAGACATAATGTAAGAACAAATTCATTTTTTTCAGATAAAAGAAGTATTTTTCCAAAAATGCACTTTTACCAACAGTTAATAGTGAAACCCCTTTTTTAATTCAATATTTTAAAAATATATAAATTCAATTTGACTAAATTAATTTATTCTTTATCATGGGGATATCAAAAATATACAAGGTAACACCCCAAACTTCCATGGTATGCTTCTCTTTGAATAATACAGTAGCGTGTGTTGTACACAACTTTGAGTTCAAACACAAACTACAACCAATCAAACTAGTCGTTATGAATAGTAATACCAAATTTCTAAAATTTTATAAATATTATCTCTCAAAATGGACTTCATTTTTGGATTTGGAATATCAAATTTTTCCTAGGGTGAAATTTTGGTACTTTTCGGATAAATTTTATATTTTGATGAATAGTGAAAATTACAAAATTTTAATTAAAAACAACTTTTTTAATCAAAATATTTATTAGTGATAAATTATTAATTTGAGTGGTTTTAAAGTCTATTTAGAATATATTTTTACCATTTAATACAATTTTGGTCATTAGACATAATTTCACAATTAAACCGAACATAAACAAGTGTCAATCTTTTGATAGTTATATATTTTAAAAACACGCTTTTTGTTTTGACAGTGGGAATTAATTTTAAATTAATATCTGCCACTTATGTGTTTTGAATTTAGAAAAATGGATTCCATATTTCGAATCAGGATTTCCAAATTTTGTAAATAGGTAACTTTTATTTTTAGACATTTTGAATAATTACTTCGGTAAATATTTTATTTACCATAGTTAAAATGTAAATCCTGTAAATAAGTGTTAAAACAAAATATTATAATAATACTAAATTACCCTAAAATGTGTCCTAACCTTATTGGTGGATACATGTATGACCATGGTCATCTTTGGGTCTATTTTGGGACCCCATGGAGCCACTTGTAAGTGATAATGACACTTTATATTAATTAAGTTCAAATAAATACAAAAATGACATAAGCATATATCTTTTAGAAAACTAATTTTTACATAGGGTTATATATGTTGGATTTTCAACTATAAATATTAATTAGAAATAAAAATATCTTTCCTACATAATGGTATTTTCTTTATAATTTTTAGACATTAAATAATTTAATTTATTTATGACACAATGGTGATGGAGTAATTACCTAATTAATGAAATATTAGAATAGTTGATATTATAAATTCCAAAATAAATATAATTTGAGACTTTTTATAAATACCAATACTTTTCTAGGTAAATATGACATGTTAGGATTGATTTAATTAACTTTATTTGAAGTAATAATTCTGTTATGATTTTTAAAAAAATCAATTATTTAATAGAGTCAAAATTGACATAAAAGAGTTTTTAAAACAAATATTATATTATTAATTGATATTAACTTCCTAAAAATCTAAGGTTCGGCCAAGAGACTTATATCATGATAGGTGTATCCTTAATGGACCACTTGGGGGTCTCCTGGATGTATATAATTTGTTTATTAACCATATAATATAAAAATACAAAGAGACATTGTAAAAGTGAAACTAATTAACTAAGAGTTAATACTGAATGATAAGGTTAATATAGTAACTCAAACCTGTCTAAATCCTATTGGTTGAGTGTTTTTCGACCTATCCCCACCTTAACATTTAAATAATCAAATTTGGAGCCATTAGAAACTGGATATGAATTTATTATAAAATAATATTTCTAGCTTTTCAAAGATGCCCCTCACCACTCTTATAAAAGGGCACTCCGCCTTCTCATTAATTCACACCTCCAAAACCTTTTGGTTCGGCAAAACCCTGCCCAAATACTCTCTCAAATTCCCTAAATAAAACATATAGGCCTTATATTGATCAGAAAGCCAACCTAAGGACCCCTTTTGATCAAATCAAAAGGAAGAACTCGAAGAAGAGGTAATGTTTTCACCACCCTTTTTCAAATTCATTTCTTCTTCAACTTCTTCTTTCATTGTTATTATCATTATAAAATAATGAATCCAGTATCTCCTATATACTTTAATATTATTATAAATATGGTACTACCATATTCAGTATTCTATCCATCCTTTGAATGACATGTCACCATACGTGCGTACGTACGGCTTACCGTTTTCATGTCGTGGTGTAATTGTTATTCAATATATTATTATTATTTGGATGGTTATAATAATGATATGTAATTCATGTAAATAATAAATATAACATGATATTTATTCTGTATATAAGACATAACATCCAATTAAATATTATTTTAATATCAAAAGAATGATATTGTCACTCGTGCTTACGTACGGAATACAGTCTCCACGAACGCGATGAGATTCATTCTCCATAGTATCCATTCAAGTATAATTCTCATTTGATGATTAATAATAGTATCTAAGGACTTGATATCATCCTGCATATTATTAAGATACAACCTATCCATGACAAACATGACTTACATAACAAAACATATAAAAGAAAACGGGTAAGTTAACACCCGAAACAATGATAATACTAAGATATTATTAACAAATAAATATTAAAAGATCATATATGATATCATATTAATGTATATGATTCTTGTATAATTTAATAACAATTATTTCACTATTATACAGGAGGTCAACCTACCCCCAAGAAAGGAAAAGTACAAGGTAAGGGTTTATTTCACAATCTCTTCATTATCCGAGGATGTTTATTCGTAATAATCTACTGGGACTTTTTTATCATCCACATTCATGTTTCTTAAAAATATATTTCAAAAAAAATTTACTATTTACTAGAATAAGGGTTAAAGTCATTTATACCCTTGTTTGAATTTTTATAAGAGGTTTATAAAGGAATCTTTCCGTCATTTTCCAAACAAGGTGCTTTTTATCCTTTTCGACAGAATTATGGTAAGACTGTTTTTTAACTAATACAGTGGGTGCGACTATTTTCCGCCGTTATAAAATCATCGAAGCTTCCCTTCCTAGCCTATAAGAATATATTCAAATTAAATGTTTTATTTTATAATTATGTGACTTTTAAATGATTTCAAAATAAATATTTTAATAATTTTTGAAAGGTACTCTTTATCAAGATCATAATTTTAAATGTTTTAAAGATTTATCTTTATAAATCTTTTTAATTAATGTAGATGTTTTTAAAATGTTTTTAAGGATTTATTTATATGGACATGAATGTTTTGAAATGATATTTTTTTTGCAAAAGTTTCAAAGTGGTATGGGACACTTTGAATCAAAAATATATTTTAAATTACTTCCTTTATAAATATGTGACTTTTCAATGATTTCGAGAAAAGAGATATTTCTCTCAAATAGTTTTGATTTCATCTATGAAAACGTCCTTTGATGGATTTTAAGCTTATTTGAAGTTGATTTATTATGATACAAAACATTTGTATTGTATTGAATGTTTTGTTATATGTTTTACTATGGATGAGTTATTTTTATACCATTCATGGTTTATGGAGAAAGTATTGACATTTCGTATGCTAGTTTTAATACGAATGTTTATGTTATGTTTAAACCTTTTCATATAGGAATTCATTGGACATTGTAAGTGACGGTTGGAGCCCGCTATAGCTCCTCGATGCATCAGTAGGTCTCATGAGACAAACTAGTGTCTTGGCACAAGGCCTTGACAAAATCTTATTTGTAGTCTTGGCACGAGGCCCTGGCTATGTGGTTATGATAGTCTGACATTATGCATTCTATCATTATGAAAGTGGTTATTAATATTTCATGTGATTATTTGATTAGTAGAATATCCATGAGAATAAGTAAATGACATTATTTCGTTTTATTTTTTCCATACTATGTTGAAGTTCAAGTTTAAAAAGTTTTTGTTTTAGGTATACATTGCCATAAATGTTTATTCTTATTTATGAATGTTTCCACAATATTGTTATCCTTACTGGGCATTTGAGCTCACCCCTTTTCTATGTTTTATTTTTCCCAGGATGTTAAGAAATAATTTATGAATGACCTGCAGGGATAGTATGAGGGGATAAGAATGTGGACTATGGAGACTATGTTGTTGTAGTTTTCATTTTTATGATGTAATGTTAAACTTTATTAATGTATCTAGTTATTACAAGGCTACTAAACTAATCGGAATTTTGAGACTTGATCTTTCTTGTGATCATGCCAATGTTATGTAATAATGCACCGACTCTGGGTAACTCGGGTTTGGGCGTTACATTACACATAAATGAAAATAACTTCAAGACCGTGCGTTCGATCGACACGATGTCTGCCGAACTGGGACCCTTGCAATGAGGAAGTACTTTTACGATACTCTAAGTGAGTTTTGGATGACTTTGGAAAATAGCAAGGTTTGGAATGAGCATAATTCCAACTAGGCCCCTAGAACGGAAAAGACAATATCTCTCAGACCGGAAGTCTGATTGATGTGTCGTCTGTCGTGTTGGGTTCCTTTTGATGACCCAGAATATCATGATACATCAACTATAGACTTAGAGACAGTCGATGTATCAACCCCTTGGCTCGAGAAGCGGACCCTCCCAGAATCGAGCTTGCTGTGTGTGGGAACCCTAGAGTTGGTTGCGACTGCGACGACTACCGTACTATAATCCATTGTGGGTTCGATGATGACAACTATACTGGATTCCTCCATGAGTTCGATAGTGATGAATAATGAACATGTATCCTATGTGGGTCTGACAGTTTGACTTCTTTAATAGTATCCTGGGTGGGTCCGACAGAGTAGCTGGTCTAGTATCCTACGTGGGTCCGACAACTTAGCTGGTCTAGTATCCTACGTGGGTCAGATAGCTAAAATGAATCAGTGACTAAATATGATCATCTCTATCTCTATACAAAAGATATACACATGTGTGAGCAGAGTCTTGTCTTTAAATCATTATCATCGATGTTATTGACTTTCTTTCCTGTGTGGACTGGGTTTGGATTTGGATCGAGAGTTGGAGCCGAAATGTGATTGATAACTTAGCTATATGTACGGTCATATACCTAAGTAAAGTTGGTTGATACATCATGATTGTATCTTTCTTCTGTGGTTTATCCTTCTTGGATTTTCGAAGACTATCGGGGGTCTCGGGGTCCCTACTGAGTATTGTATACTCATCCCTACATGGGCTATACCTGCACTACGTTGTCTTGGATGCAGATGACAGACATCACTGATCGAGGTGGAGGCTTGTGGAGATGGACGGTACCCAGAGGTGGACCACTTGGCGAGACGTTCACAGAGCGGAAGGTTGGACCCGAGGTGTATAAGAGTCCATCTGTACCCACCCTTCAGGTGGGGGTTCCCAGAGGACGACTCAGTGGATGTTGTCTTACATTACTGTACTTGTACTATCTTTCAGTTGTACCGTACTCTCTTTTGGGCTTGTGTTTTTTTCCCCTTTCCTTCCAGCACTTACTTTTGTATTCAGCATTACATAGTGCTTTCTTCTATTGCGTACTCTGTTGTGTCTCTTTATATTTATAAAGGTAATTCCTTCCCTTTTATCGGGATTTACACCTTTGGTGCTAGTCTCTAGCCCCTGTACTATGGAAGGCGGGCTTGGGGTAGTCACGGTACGGGCCCCGAGGACGGGTCGTGATAGTTTGGATTCAATAATTATTTTATTAGAATATTTCTTCAATGATATCTAAGTTTTAATAACAATGAAATGAATAATTATTGTACTATATTACATTTTAATTATGGATTTGGAAGTGTATTTTGAATGGTGTCAATGGAATGGAAATAAGATTTATTTGAATGCTGAAATTCTTGTAAAACGCATGATTGAGGGAAATATGACAATTAATATTTTTATAATGTCAAAATAATGAATTTGGGATAATGATATGATTGATATTTATAAATTATCTTAGTTATTACTAACTACTTCAGAAGTGATTAATGAATTATTATCAAAGGGGGTTATTCTATCATTGATGGAGTTAACAACATTATTGGAGGTACAAAATATGTCAAACAATACATTATTTATTTAATGAATAAGGAATAATTCATGTTTTCAATATGTTTTTATGGTGATTCAGGTTATTACCATGTCTCAAGAGCATTCATGATTAAGGTATTCAAATTCTTGGTATGTGACGACTAAGATCTATGTCATGTTGTTTGGGGGATTAATGATAATTTATTTTTGAAACATTAGTGACCTTATTTCTAAAGATTAATTATTAATCATTTCGGACAGTCAGGAGGTTTACCATTTATGAAATATTTTAAGGTGAAAATTTTATGAGGTGTAAGAGGTTAACGTACTATATTGGATAAATGTTTCTAAAAATATTATAAAATTGTTAGATAAATATCTTAAAAGAATTAATTCTTTTGGGGGCCTTTGATCCATTCAAGGAGAATTTTAGTGGTTCAAGAGAAAAAATATTTTTTATAGAATCATTTATTGGAGTAATGAATGTATTGGATATTTATTGAAGCATAACCAAATGATGGAATTGTCCTTAAGAAATAAAAATATATCAAGTTAGTATACTAAATTATACTATTATACAGTAAAATAATTCTTCAATATTAAAAAAGGATATTGAAATAAAAAATATTTTATCCGATATATCAGATGAATCAAATGGTATCTTAAATCATTATGTATTTATGGTTATTATGTCCATAACTTTCCATTTATCAGTCATTATATTGTGATCAATGACCTCTATCATTCTAACGAATTATTTATTCTTTTCATTTTTTTTAAAATATATTTACTTTAAAATAGTTCTTTCAAACATAGGAAATTATTTATTTATTATTATGTATAAACATTTAACATCTTGATCTCCCTTATTAGGATGTTTTTTCGTTAAACATTTTTACGATGTGGTCTTTCAATAAAAAAATTTTAAAAATAAAACTTTTGATAATTGAGATATAGTTTGTGTTAAAAGGATCTTATTTTTTTATGGTGGGGATAATTTTAGACTATTATATTATAATAAAATTACATTTTTTGATTTCATATGTGACATAAAACACCATTCATAAATATCTGGGGAATTACATTTATTTAAATTCAATCTCTTCAATAGCTTGCGGAACACTCAACCACAAGTCAATATGGACTATAATATTACCATTAAATTGAATGGTATGAATATTACAATAATTTATTAACAATTTTTGTATCTATTTATTAGAAATGAAGAATAATTAGTTATTTGAAAAATAAATTTCTTCTGAAAAGTTTTTTTTTCTAAATGATAGTTTAATCACACTGTGTTCATATAATATAATTTTTATATCTGAATGTATAAATTAAAATTTAAAAAAGAATTTAATTTTTGAAATTATTATATTTTGAAATTATCTTATGATGAATTTATTGTAATTTTATAAAATATTTAATTTTTTATGAATAATGATATTTATGGAATGTTAATTGAATCATTCCTCAACATTTAAATTTTTATAATGATGAATTATATTATAAAAATTTTTTAAAGATAAAAAATTTTAATAATATATCCATTAATCCAATTTTTTTTATTGGAATAATTTTTATATAGTATTATTATAGAAAACATTTGTAAACTTATGAACATTTTCTCTTTAGAAACTCTCATTCTCGTCACGTCTGTGAAATAAAATTGTAAATTAAAATATTCCCCTCATGTGATTGAATTTTTTAAAAATGGATTCCATATTTTCAATAATATATATTTATATCATTTTATAATTTATAATTTATTTTTGACCATAATGAATATTAAAAACAATAAATATTACTTATTAATGTTATGGTAAAAATGGATTTTGTAGAGGTTAATATAAAATGATAGGGGATAAAATAACATAATTAGTTGTCTAAAATATATTATATTTCAATATTTATACCCAGTAATGTATAATATTTGAAAATACTACTTCTTGGATGCTTTTGGAATATGAAAATGACGGATACAACTCTTTATTTCACAAAATTACTTATGTTTGACTCACCACACATATTAAATTTCATCCCCTGCCATTTCTTATTCACCCCATAGAACACTTTTTGATCAGAAAATAACTTCCCAAATAACTTATATGTTTCCATAACCTCAACATATTTTACTTTTTTGGCAATAAATATATCCTTGTAAGTCTTTTGGTACAATATTAAGGAGGGTACATGAAGAAGAGGTCATGTTCTTTAACGATATTTTTTATTTTATTTGTTCCCCCTCATCCTTAAATTATTATTAAACCTTGATAATATAATAAAATCAGTTTAGTCCATAAAATGATATGTTTTTATGTTTTTATAATTACCTACAACCATCCCCACCACCATCAAATGGGTTGTGAAATCATTTTTCCTATGTGTGGCAGACTACCTCCTCACGAATTGATGTCATTCATTTATCCATTATCAAATAACACGGATGGGTATGATGATGAATTTAAAATATATATATATATATATAATATTTATAACATAATTATATCCCAAGATTCATTATATAATTCATAACTTTTAATTTTACAATCTGAAGAGGATATGATAACGTCTCTCGTGTATAGAGTAGACTACCTCCTAACGATGCCTTATATTCATATTTCATCATTCATTACATTGATTGTAATAAAGATAATTTTCATTAATATATTTGATAAAAATTAAAGAATTATTATATTCATGAAATATTTATCATTCTGAAAATAAAATATACAATTTTCATTCTTACACTATAAATTGATAACGTCATCCATGCTTGTGTGGAATACTCTCTTCATGAAGCGTTGTGAATCTAAATTCATCACCATACCAAATGCATGATATTTAAGAATTTTATAAGAAATAATATGGTATATATTAAATTATTATTATTATTAATGTTAATATACCACTTAACTTTATTCTACAATAACCATTGAAAAGTGGAAATGTTTCACATTCAGTTGTAAGTCTTACCATCCCTAAGTATGTAATGTAATTAGTTTTTCAAAAAACATATACGATTTTTTTTATGATTATTAATTTTTATATGTTTAAATAATCGTCTTCATGACAATATTAATCCCACCAAAGTCATTTTTGAATAATAACGAAAATATTAATTATACCTCTGGTGTAAAATTAATTCATAATAGTATAAATTATGAAATGGTATATGTGAAATTAAATTATTAGTAAGCTTTATAATTTATCTACATAAATTTCATAATTTAGAAATATTTATTATTTAAGATGTTAAATAATGTATATGACCAGTCGAACTGAAGGTAAGGGTTTCACATCTCACTTTTCCATTCGTGAGGTATACGCCATATTCACCACTTATTTCATTTATATGGACTTTTTAATTTCCCATTTTTAAATTATATTAAGAATAAATTTTTCTTTATGGTATATAATGATTCATTTAATTTTAATCTGTTCCCCATGGTTATGATTCAATAACCACAAAAGTTTTAAGGGTAAGTTTCACAGTCACATCAATATTTTGGATTGTTTATGTTTACATACACCTTTGGTGAATAATTTGATATTACTGTCCCGAAATTAGTAATTTTTATTATAATATATTTATAAATAAACTTTTGGACTAAAAGTGTCATTTTTTACACTCTATGGTACATAAAATGATTTTGAATACGTTTTTACGTGAATCAGACTTGATTTATCGATTCGGTTGGAAATCCTTTTTCATCAAAACCCATGTTTTTTTAATAAGTATTAAAATATATATTTACCATTTATATTTTTTTTTATTTTTTTTACCATTTTAAATTTTCATGTAATATTTTTAGTGGAATATTAATGTCATTTCAAAACAAATATTTTTATCAATTTTAGCCAAAATGTGAAATGATTTTTTTATTTTACTTATCATATAAGGAAATTCATGGAATCATGACAAATCAATGTTTTAAAAATTTCTTTGTATGTTTTAATGATTATTTTGAATGATAACTATTTTCAGAATGTGTTGTTACATTTTAGTATCAAATAGTTATTTTTAAAATAAAATGTGTATTTCCCTAATGAATTCTTTCAAATATATATTTATATTATTTCTATTAATAAACTACAACAATCCTTTATTTTGATTTTACATAGTTTGGGATATGTTTCATTGATACCTTCATTTACTATATACATATTTTTTATAATCATTTTTTCAGTGGTAATTATTGATATTTATTATAATTATTCATTATTGTTATCATTAAATTTCTTTCGAAAAATGACTTTCTTATGATCGTTGTAATATTAATTTCATACAGATATCTATATTTTTTTTAATTTGGATATAATTGATGACTCACTGATATACCATTTATATATATTATGTTTAATTTTATAGTTATTATATTGATTGGGAATATATTAATAAATCATTATTTCTTATTCAATATGGATATTTGATGATAAGGTATATTTTTTATGAATTAAACCGAATATTCGATATACGAGGAAGTAATTGGATTTTCATTGATGGGTTGGGAACAAAATTTTATATTCCCTTAAGGCATTGTTATCTCTTTTGTGAAAAACTAGATATAGTTTTCTCTAACGTTATACCAATTTTAATAGATCACATAGAGCATGGTATTGATGGTTTTAGTTGTCTTCAGACAAGGCCTTAATATTATATTTTAGATCACTATCGTTATACATTTTATTATTATCTATTCAGTTATTGATATTCCATGTGATTATTTGATTAGTTATAATACCCATGGTAATATTTGAAACTCATGTGTTTGTTTATATTTAATTATTTGATCTTCATTTATTCCATCCATATTAAGATATATAAATTTATTAAATGGAATGCATTTTAGTTAATTATTTTATAATATTGATTATTCCTTTTTTATTCAAATATTATAATGTATTCTTACAGTTACTAAACATATGAGCTTACACCTTTTGTTGTTTTCTATTTTACCCAAGATACCATGTGGTGTTTTTTGATTGATATATAAGGATATTCTATGTGTAAATATGGTGTTCTTGAATAAAATAATTTGTGTAATTTATCATTTAATTTCTAATTAGAATTTAAATTATGTATCTAGTTTTCCATTACTAATAAACAATTCATTCCATCAAGATGTGATTCCTTGTATCTTATCCCAATGAAACTAAGTATACAGTAACTCTAAGCTACTAGGTTCAGGGTGCTAGAGCACTACGGGAAAAATGAGCAATTGCGACGGGAATAAATCCCGTCGCAAATAGTCCTGTTAAAAACTTATTTGCGACGGGGGTATTTCCCCGTCGCAAATAAGTAGGCTTTTGCGACGAGATTGCTTTCCCCGTCGCAAAAGAACTGGCGCGCGTTGCGCGCCAAATCGCCGGAAAACTATTTGCGACGGGGGAATATTCCCGTCGCAAATAACCGGCGGCGGTAAATGGTATTTGCGACGGGAATATTCCCCCGTCGCAAATAGTATGTCGGCAGGTAGTTATTTGCGACGGGTCCCGTCGCAAATAACTATTTACCCGTTGACCGTAATAAATGTCGGCAAAGGTATTTGCGACGGGTCCCGTCGCAAATAATCTAACCTATAAATACCCCCCATCCGTTTTTTCAAAACATTCTCAAATTCCATCTTCTTCTTCTCTCAAAGTTATATTTCTAAAGTTCAGTTTTTCTTCAGTTTGATTTTTTTCTCCGGAGCTGATATTAAAGTTTTGAAGAACGATCATAGCAGATCAATTTTCAAGGTATTTATGTTCAATTTAATTTAATATTTATTTTTTATTTTTTATTAGTTTCAATTATTCTTAATTAGTTGTAATTTAATTATGTTTATATTGTTTTATTTCTTAATAAATTTAAATTATTAGTATTGTTCATAGTTAATGGTAATTAGGAATAATTAGTAATAATTTTTAATAATTAAGAATAAATATTAATAATTAGTAATAAATACCAATAATTAGGGATAATAACATTATTACATTATTAGTCTATTTTATTATTAATATTAAAATAATATAATTTTTTATATATATACAATTCTCTTTTCATCTGTGTGTTTGCTGTCTTCACATGTATTATTTGTATGTGGAGAGAGAAAACGCACATATGAAAGGAGAATTGTATATAAATTAGAAAATTATATAATTTTAATATTAATAATAAAATATACTAATAATGTTATTATTTATAATTATTGGTAATTATTTTTAATTATTAGTAATTATTCATTTAATTACTAATAATTAGGAACAGTTACCAATAATTATCAATAATTAGGAATAATTAGTAATAATTACCAATAATTAGTAATAATTACCAATAATTAGTAATAATTACCAATAATTAGTAATAATTACACATAATTAGTAATAATTACCAATAATTAGTAATAATTACCAATAATTAGTAATAATTACCAATAATTACCTATAATTAGTAATAATTAGTATTAATTACCAATAATTAGTAATAATTACCAATAATTAGTAATAATTACCAATAATTAGTAATAATTACCAATAATTAGTAATAATTACCAATAATTAGTAATAATTACCAATAATTAGTAATAATAACCAATAATTAGTAATAATTACTAATAATTAGGAATAATTACAAGTAAATAGTAATAAATAGTAATAATTAGTAATAATTAGGAATAATTACCAATAATTAGTAATAATTACCAGTAATTAGTAATAATTAGTAATAATTACCAATAATTAGTAATAATTACCAATAATTATTAATAATTACCAATAATTAGTAATAATTACCAGTAATTAGTAATAATTACCAGTAATTAGTAATAATTACCAGTAATTAGTAATAATTACCAGTAATTACCAATAATTAGTAATAATTAGTATTAATTACCAATAATTAGTATTAATTACCAATAATTAGTATTAATTAGCAATTATTAGTATTAATTACCAATAATTAGTATTAATTATCAGTAATTAGTAATAATTACCAGTAATTAGTAATAATTACCAGTAATTACCAATAATGAGTATTAATTAGTATTAATTACCAACAATTAGTATTAATTACCAATAATTAGTATTAATTACCAATAATTAGTATTAATTACCAATAATTAGTATTAATTACCATTAATTAGTATTAATTACCAATAATTAGTAATAATTACCAATAATAAGTAATAATTACCAATAATTAGGAATAATTACCAGTAAATAGTAATAATTAGTAATAATTAGTAATAATTAGGAATAATTACCAATAATTAGTAATAATTACCAGTAATTGGTAATAATTAGTAATAATTACCAATAATTAGTAATAATTACCAGTAATTAGTAATAATTACCAGTAATTAGTAATAATTACCAGTAATTAGTAATAATTACCAGTAATTACCAATAATTAGTAATAATTAGTATTAATTACCAATAATTAGTATTAATTACCAATAATTAGTATTAATTACCAATAATTAGTATTAATTACCAATAATTAGTATTAATTACCAATAATTAGTATTAATTACCAATATTTAGTATTAATTACCAATAATTAGTATTAATTACCAATAATTAGTATTAATTACCAATAATTAGTAATAATTACCAATAATTAGTAATAATTAGTTATAATTACCAATAATTAGGAATAATTACCAATAATTAGTAATAATTACCAATAATTAGGAATAATTACCAATAATTAGTAATAATTAGTAATAATTCGTAATAATTACCAATAATTCGTAATAATTATCAATAATTCGTAATAATTACCAATAATTCGTAACAATTAAAAATAATTACCAATAATTAGTAATAATTAGTAATAATTAACAATAATTAGTAATAATTGAATTATTTTAATATTTGAATGTAAAATAATTTATTATTTTTATATTAATTAAAATAACTTATTAATATTTTTTTTATTTATGAATTATAATTCTAATATTATTATATTAATTAAATCAATTATTAATATTCTATTATTTTTTATTTTTGAATTATAATTCTATTATTATTATTATATTAATTAAAATAATTAATTATTTTTATTTGTGAATTATAATTCTATTATTATATTAATTAAAATAATTTATTAATAATTTATTTTTTTATTTTTTTTATAGTATTTGCGACGGGATACTATGCCCGTCGCAAATACTAGTATTATTAATATTTTTTTATTTTTATTTTAAAATGGATTTTGCGACGGTACCGTCGCAAAAACCATTTTAAAAGTTTTTTACAAAAATACGGAATACTATTTGCGACGGGGAGAATGACCGTCGCAAAAAAAGGCTTTAGCGACGGGCCCATCGCAAATAAGTGTTGTTGCAACGGCATTTTCAGCAACGGGCTATTTGCGACGGGCCCCCGTCGCAAATACCTGTTTTTCTAGTAGTGGAGGAATTTACCAAATTCCTCCTCCATTTAATCCTCATAGCCCAAATTCTTCTCAAGGGGTTTTCCAACCTTCTCCATTACCCTCTAAGTGGATTTGGTTAGATTATTTGGGGTATCATCATCTGTGTACAAGGGTATGAGTTCATATCTTCTATTTATCATGGTTCATCATTTTTTCACAAGTTATTCTTAATTTATTTTCCTTTTTTTTTATTTTCGGGGTTAGGGTTTGTTTAAAATTAGGAATTTTAGTTTTTATTGGTTGTGATCTGTATTAATATTTCCATTCATATTGATTTGGTCTAAGGAGACATGATTCCACCACATAATTTACGTGTTTCCAATTTGTCACCATTTATTTATGAGTTTTATGATATCATGTATTAATAAATTAATTCTAAAACTAGGTATTTGTGATATATATCAACTAATATTTAAATATGAAAATTATTAATAACATAAAATGAATTTTATTTGGCTCATGTATGGTATTTTTTTAATGTGTCTTTGTTAAAAATAATAACACTATACGTTCTACATATTTGATAAAAATACCAAAAATAAGTATTCATTGAGAAAATATATTTTTTAATCATATTTAATCCAAATGGGGTTTATAGAGAGTGTTTATATATTTTTTATCCCACGGGTTTCCATTTTTTCCATAGATTGTGTGGTTTTATAAGGTGAAGTAGAGTTCCCTTGGTTTTTTTGGTAATAATTATCAATGATTCTAAAATACTTTATAATTGGGTTTGGATTAATAATTTTGTTAATAAAGTATTAAAAATGTATATGTTATGTATAAAAATTCAATTAATGGTTGGAACTTCTGAGGTGATTATTTTCATGCCCTTGTTTTCCCAATTTTTTATTTCATGATGATTATTATTAACCATCTAATGGATCCTTTGATGTGTGATTCATAAGATCTCATGGATTGGGAATATTTCCACGGGTAGAATATGATATGAGACAGAACTGCATGTGGTGTTATCCCTTAGGGTTTTTTATTGTCATGAGATACCATTTATGTTTGTGGACCACCTCCATTATAATTCCATCTATAGATAGATGATACTATGTGGGAATTATAGTGATAGTGTTAATATAGTGGAGACTTACACATTGGCTAGTCCCCTAGTTGTATGTGGAACATAGCTTATAGTGACCTAGGATTAACATACATGGATATTAAATCATTTTATATGAATAATTATTACATAAGAAATATTACATTCCAGAGGATGGTAATATTTTAGAGACTTTGGAATATGGTAGAACATTATTTTAATTTTCTAAAAGATATTCAAAATATGTTGCAATGATTTTCCCCTTTAGTAATCCTATATAAAACCTTTCCCCATAACACGAGGAAAGGAAATATTAGAAAGGGTGATCTCTGATGCTCAGTATTAGAAAATTGAGATTTGTACACAAAACATTAACATAATTGTTTGAGAAAAATATTATAAAATTTGAAAACCATACCCAAAATATCCAAGAACATAGTATTGAATCATGTAATGATTATTTTTAGTTCATAATATTCTAATATTAATATATAAAAATAACACGAGTCAGGAAATAATAACATATACATAAGAAATGGAATTTATAGCATATAAAAAGGCATAGAAAATGAATTCAAATTAGTCAAGGCTCATTGTAAGACCATCGTTGTAGACATGGACCTTTAATAAACCTAGTTTACTATATATTCTATCCTTGTATTACTAAAATATGTTCTTATCAAATTCCTACACTATTTTACTAAAATTTAACTACTCATTCAATCATTATATTATTGAACCAAGCTACCTCCTTATTCCAGCCATTTATAACTAAATCGAGTTCACTCCTCATTACGTCCTTATATTATTGGACATAGTTAACTCATCACTCAAGAACAATATTAAAAAACATATTATACTCATTACACCACACCAATATTACTAAATCGTGTTCACTCTTCATTCCAACTGTATATTACCAAATCGTGTTCACTCCTCATTCTAACCTTGTATGACTAAACATAGTTCACTCCTCATTCCAACCATCAATTACTGAACCAAGTTCACTCATTGTTCCTATATTGATTGTATCATATGATACATGAATAATTATCTAATGCATTGGATTGAGATATGGGACACACCCATCATGTAATGAAATCATACATATGTATTTCTTTATATAAATAACAATCATCATGTTATCACCCATAAAAGGAGATGGGGTTCCTAAACATCATATCATTACCCATTTAATGAAACGGGTACCATAAACATTTCATCATATCATAACCTATGGAAAAGATATAAGGTTCATAATCAATCCCTAATAGATAACTTATGAAATGATGTTGGTTTTATAAATATTTTTTCACTTTATAACACATTGAATATATACAGGTTTCATAAACATCTATTCATATTAAACAAAAACCATTCCAAAAATTTAATGAATGGTTTCCTTAGTTCATTTTACCGGTAAATAATAAACAATTAAAAAATATGAAATCTTATATGGAATATATTATTTAATTTTCATTAAAAATAATTTATGGAGGACAATATCTCTTCCACTTTGAAAATTAATTTTTAAATCATAAAACATTTTTAAACATTTTCCTTTATAATATCGAGGAAAAATTATAAAATAATAACTGAAAGCCCAATTAAATAAAAAAATAAAATATTAAAATTAAAATAATTTTCCATAAAAATTATATTAATGTATAATTTAAAAAATTCATGAAAATATTTCTTGAAGAAATGGTTTTGAAAAAAACATATTTCTATTCGAAGATGGAAACAGGGTAATATTTTTGAAAAAAAACTCATAATTTACATAAGTACCAAAGAGTTAAATAATGGTTACATTAATTAATGTTATAAAGAATAATCAATGGTGATTATAATTCATGTGTGTTATTAAGACATGTATCAATTTATTTTATCAAAGAAAGCATAACTGTAAAAAATCACGATAAATGATGAGATTGTATACATAAACTCTTACATCTTCAGTAACTTTAATCATAATCTCCAAGATAAAATTCCATTAAATATAAATTCAAATATTATAAAAAATAAGGATATTTATGTCATAACATATAAAAGGGTAATTCTATACACCTCATAAAAAAATATAGGTTCAAAAACTAACATGTTATTAAAAGAAATAAAATTGAGAAAAAAAATTATTTTACTAATTTAGTTACTTTTGAACCCCAAAACCCATAAAATCGAGATGAAAAATTGGATATGTAAATAAACATATATTTAAGGATATTACTCATCTAATAAATTATTTTTTATTATGTAAAACACAGAAAATAAACATGTTGTAAATATGTCATAAATATTATAGGAATAAAAGTGATACTAGAAATCCATTTTCTACCAAGTAGATTTTGAATTATGATATCATTGAAAGAATAACATAAATTGCTACATTAAATGTAATTAAATACATTAATTTCATCACATAAAATTTCATAATGAAGTATATAAATTACACAGTAAGAATAAGTGGTGAATATATCATATATCTCATAAAAATAAAATTGAGACAAGAAAACCATACCTTAAGTCTTGATATTATTCAGACACATTGAAATCACATGTATAATTAATTTATTTCTACAATAAATAAACAACATAGAAATATTTTTATATATCATATCATATATTACATTATTATGAATTTTCATTACCCATTTATTAAAAATTATTTTTTAATATTATGTTTTGGTTAATAATCGCTTGGTTTTTCATACATGGTTTTACTTGTCATTTTTTTACTTTTAATTAGATAATAATTTACTTATTTCCAAAATATAAAAAATATATTAATAATATATATATTTAGTATATATTTATTTATAATATATATAAAATATTTAAATAAGAAATGAAATACACCGTCTATGGAGATGATAGGTCTTGTGTATGCATAAACATAGTTTCAATTTACTTATTGTATTGAAAGAATGAAAAATAAATGATATGTATATATATTATCATTCTATTATAATTTTTTTTAAATTATTCATATTTTCAGTAAAATCATCTATAATACATTTCATGTAAAGAATAAACAAAGCACATCACATTGAGGAGATAATAGTCCACAAGTCAACAGACGACGCTATCATATTCCTTAAAAATGGAAATCAACAAGGAATGTGTTATATAATAATTCCAAAATCAGTAATATATCATATATATCAATTATATTTCATATAAAATATGTAATTATATATTTATTTCCAATTTTGAGTGGTGGAAATGGATGAAAAATGACATCATTTAGCAAGGTGGTAGTCCACCGTTTAAATGAATGATGATTGTGTATATAATATCATAGAATTGGGTGTGATTTTAAATAATCACATTAAAATAAAAGAATATATATATATATATATGATATCTATTTTATTACATAATAATGGAATAAGGGGAATTGAGTTTGTGGAGAAATAAATAAAACAACGGTTCATGTTGAATAATGTTACCTCTTATTCGGGTTACTCTTATTTTTTCACCAATGAAATTACATAGTTGACTGTATTTTTAATCTACTCTTATAGGTTGAGAGGATTTATTTTTTTTATCTAATTGGGTTAGGATTTGGGTGGGATATATGGTTTCAGAGGTGTGAAAATGTGGGGGGGGGGGTGAGTTCCCATTTAGAGTGGAAGATGAGTGTCATTATTATAAATACAAAACAATTAACACTTTTGAGAGGTCTCACTTACATAATATTCCCCCAATAATAATCCATTATTGAAACCATATGATATATGGTATAAATATGGAATTATAATGGGTTTTTTGCAGGTTTATAGGTCATTTTGGCCCTTTGAGTGAATGTTTAGTCCCTTGGTAAACTCATTTTTCTCTTAATCATTATAGTTAGTTTTTAATATTTTCACACAGATTTTTTGTCAAAAATTAATTTATATTATTATAAATTAATTTGTTTCTTATTAAAAATATTTAATCCATTTTTACATTTTATATTATCAAAAGAGTCATAAATTATTTTAAAATAAACCCATAGATAAGATCAAAGAAATGGTGTAAAAAGTGAAAATGATTATATCTTCGAATAGTTTTTATATAAAATTTCATTGATAAATTATACCCAATGTCCTTAATTGTATATATATTAGAATAAGTGGTCATAAATTAATTAAAAATCAATTTAAAATATATGTTAACAACATAAATAAATTAGATAAAAGTACAATTTTCTATAAAAATTCCTTGTATTTCACTATCCATAAAAAAGAAACTTCTCAGAAAATAGATCAAAATAATAAAAAAAATTATATTGCACATTTATATATTAAATTTATTTTTTCAAATAATATTTATTAGATTTTCAAAAAAATATCAAAATAGACTTTCCATTAAAAGGCATTAGAATTACCTTTAAGTTTAATACATCTACTTATATGGAAAAAAAGATATAGGAAAATATATTTTATAGAAAACAAATATAATAAATTTCAAATAGTTTATTAAATATAATATATTTATATATTATTAATATAATTTATTGAAGTGGTTTAACTCATTTTATAAAATATTTTTCTGGTAAATGATTTCATATATTTTCAGAAGGTTTTTATTTTCATATTTTGATAATTGTTCAGTATAGAATTCATATAATATATATTCATAAACCATATCTTAATAATTTAATTAATCACCTACATAACCACAATTTCATTTTTGGTTGATAACTATAAGTTGATTTTATTATTATTATTATTATTATTATATTTAACTTTTTTAAAACTATGTCTTGCGTGTAATGAAAACTATCGAAGGAACTCGATATTGTGTTTCACACCACCCAAACATAGTGTTACATAAACCATAGGTAAATAAAACTATTGTGTATAGCACAATATTAACCTATTATTTAATTTAAATAATTAATAACAAGGATTTGTGTGTAATTAAATACATTACTGATATTTTATTTATTCCTTAAAATATTAATTAACAACTCTTAGGTTGTCGTATTCCACCCCACTTAAAATTATTTTTAACATGATATTTTTTTGTCCCATCAAATGTTTAATAATCAAAAGTTTGTTTCATAGAAACCCACTATTTAATAATAATACAAAACATCTTTAAAAATGG
Source organism: Viscum album (assembly GCA_963277665.1). Taxonomy (NCBI): domain Eukaryota; kingdom Viridiplantae; phylum Streptophyta; class Magnoliopsida; order Santalales; family Viscaceae; genus Viscum; species Viscum album. Next base: position 308,042 of record CAUJRU010000090.1, read on the forward strand.
AAATTTGTAAACTTATGGGTCAACCAAATAAACGCATTACTCAGTTTCCAAATAAGTGAACAATGTGGGAAGTTAAAACATTGATATAAAAGAGAAAAATAACAAAAAAATAATGATGAAGAGTGATAGAAAAAATTTATTAATATAAGTGAGTGATCCATTCAATGTTAACAATCAAAAAACCAGAAATCCACGATGATATGAGTTACCATTTGATTCATAAAAATTGAAGGTACTATGATTACCATTTTTGGTTCTAAGATCCTTTCCCTATAGTGGATGATTTTTTTCATAATGATATAATTACTCAATTTGATTCCATTCCATATGCACTGTCTCATCCTTTGGTTAGACCTTTATCAACTCCCACCACATATTTTCCTCTTGCTAATGATGGTGAATTCTTTATCCCCAAATAACTAATAGATCATAACATCAATAAATTGAATGAAAATTCATTTCATCTATCTTGAGAAAAAATGGTTACCAAATCTTACTAAATATGATTAAATCTTCATATTGTGAAGTAATACTTTAAACTGTAAAATCACATTTGATTTCTAATATAAACCATATCATAAATGGTTAACCATGTAATCCTTACAAATATTGAATATAAAAATCTTTAGAAAGAAGGCCACTATATTTCTAAAAAAAATATCTTAACATTAATCCCCCATTTATCCTAAAGTATCTCTTGTTTTCCAAATACCAAACATGTGAATATGTTCATAATGTATTCTATTGAAATATGACGATAACCTAAATTAAAATATATCATTATTGAATAAATGTATTTTTTATTAGATTTATTCCTTAAATCCAAAAAAGATAGAAAATTCATCAACAATGACACAATCATCTTTTTTAACATATCATTTAATAGTCTTGAGATCATCAATACAATCCAATTAACTTTACTCAAATAAATTATTTATTTATCAAATATAAACACAATTTTTTCAACATTATGAATACATTAAGGGTTACCGTCACTTTATCAGAATATCACATTTTCATTAAATTATTCTTCTAGTTCATCTACACCATTCAAAATAAATTTTTACCATAGTTAGTTAAAAACATGTACATCATAATTCATATGACATAATTTGAAAATTCTAATACATATACAGTTTAATCATCCCGGTACATTATCAAAAAAATACCTAGGAATTGACATATTCTTCCTTAATACCCCTTTCCGATAGTGTGATATAAAAATAATTACTTAACATTCATAAACCTAAAATTAGTAATCCATATAAACAATACTGTTATAATAGAACAAAAATTCATATATTTCTTATGGTCTCATTATCATCTTCAATATAACCATTTATCTAAAAATAATTCTTATTTCCATCATGAGTATTCTCTTTAATACATTGTTTTTTATATTTACCATATCTTGCACACTTAATGAAATCAATTTTCAAGGATACCATGAAGTGGCTGTTATTCTCAACCATTATATAAACTGAACTCTTCATTTTACCTTTGTGGATACTTGATTTGTACCCTTATATTCCACTTTCAAAACATCTTCATTTTCCTCTAATAAATTAAATTATAGTATCTATCTAGGGATTTTATTTACCTATAACCACATTCTTAAATTGTACAAAGATTCTAGACATATTTCTATACATTAACTCATATATAGACATATCCATTGAGATATCCCTAAACTTATTCATTGAAATATCCTTAGATATCTCACTAATTTTTTCCCATACTAATTTTTAATGGTTAAATAAAACATTCTATTAATAAAATTAGAGAGAAACTATACTAACATAATTGTATTTTACATAATTTTAAATGAATATTCAGAACATTACAAAATAACATACTAGATAACCACAATAGTTTATTGTGTATGGAATATAGAAACACATTCTACTATTTTGACGAAAGAACATTGACATCTTATATAAAGATATTACCCTTTAATACTCATCCATAAAACATTTCTTTAGAAACTAGAGAAAGGAAATTATGAAATGATGATATTATATGATCAATAAGGGTAAATATTAAATGAAATGCATTTCTGAAACATGAGTATGAGGATATGCGAACATAGGAATTATTTTTGATAAAAGCACCCTACATATCAAATATCAAAATCATGAATCATGGAATAATTATTTTTAGTTCATATCACATGAGTTCACTTCCAATTCCATCAATATTTTACTGTATAGAGTTAACATACCATTCCATCCCAATTTTACTAAACTAATTTCAGACCTCATTTCATACCAGTATCACTGAACTAAGATAAATCCTCATTCTAGTGATGTATTACTGAACCGAGTTCACTCCTCATTCCAACCTTGTATTAACAAATCATGTTCAATCCTATTTAAATTTCTATATAACATATTCATTATTACTTCTATTTCCAATACATTATTACATTATCAAGTTCACTCCTTGTTCAATCATTTTCTTAGTGTATAGAATTCATTTGTTATTATATCCAATTATAACTCAATCATGTGCACTCGAAATTCCATCCCTATCTATATCATTGGATTGAAAAATAATTACCCAATGTATTTCATAGATATATAGTACCCAACCATCACATAATTGAATCATACATATGTTCTCAATAATAAAATAAAATATTCTTCACATAATGTCCCACAAAAAGAGACGGGTTTCAGAAACACTATATCATAACCCTTGAAACGTAATGGGTATCATAAAAATTTCAACAAAACAAAAAATTTATAAATGATAAATGTTTCATAATCAATTTTTAATATAATTACCCCTTAAGTTATTCTGGTTAATAATAATTTTATCTTGGTATTACCTGTGGAAGAGAAATAGGTTTCATAAACAACTAGTCATCTTAAACATAAACAATTAAAATAATGGGTAAGAATGGTGTCTTTCGATAATATATATACAAAAGATAAAAATGTAACAAATGAGTCCATCTAATAATGAAAATAATTTCTTAATATCTTTCAAAAACATTACATGGTGAAAATATCCATTCCCCATTGGAAAATTCTTTTCAAATCATTTATCATTTTCAACACTTTTTTCTTTGAAAATAACCATGATAACTTATAATGGATTTTTTAAAAAGACATTTTCAACACATTTGGAAACATAAAACATATTTAATATACCCTTCCTTATAAATTAAAATAACAATTCATTTAAAAAAATTTCTGATAACATTATTATAAGTCATGGTTTTTGAGTAAAGAATATTTTTGATTGAAGAGAGAAATATGGTCTGATTTTATTAAAAACAAGTTCTTTGTTATCATAAATATCAATGTGAGAAAATGGAATGGTTACATAAATATATAATTAATAATTATAGTTGAAAAAAATTCATTATAGTTATTGAGATATTTTTCAAAAAATTTATTCAATGGAAGCATTATCATAATCAATTCCGCTAAATGATGACACCAATGAAATAAACTCTTACAAATTTACTAACATTTAATCATAATCCCCAATATAGAATATCATTAAATAAGTATTAAAATATCTTTATAGTGAGGATATTTTCGATGTAACATTTGAAATTGGAAACATATATACCTCGTGTAACACCTCAAGCTTCCACGATACGCTTCTCTTTGAATAATACAGTAACGTGTGTTGTACACAACTTCGAGTTTTAACACACAACACAACCTAACAAACTAGACTTTATGAATAGTAATACCCAATTTTTGAACTTTTATGAATTTTATCTTTCAAAATGGACTTCATTATTGGATTCAGAATATTGAAATTAGCTTAGGGTGAACTTTTGGTATTTTTCTAAAAACATTCAATTTTTGATAAATAGTGAAAAACACTAAGTTATAATTTTAAACCGAATTTTTATTTAAATAATTATTTATTTTATTTTAATTTATTTTAGGTCAGAATAGATACATAATGCCAATATAACTTCAATTTAATTCATTGGAGTCAGTTTATAATTAATTTAGATATATAAAAACTTTATCGAACTTTTCACCGCCTTTTAACCATCTCCTAGGATAATTTTCATATTCAAATTAGAAGTAATTTTACAACTTTTGTGTGTGGAATTTCAAAAATCCGAGAGACACGATTAATATCAAGGAGTAAAATGTGGTTTAATAAGATGAACATAATTTTTTGTGAATAGTAACTTTTTACTTTTATTTACCACGGTTAAATTTAAATAGGGAAATTAAGGTTAAAATTATATTATTATTACCCTAACACATGTCCTAATTCTATTGGCTAAGTAAAATTCGACCCAAAAAACCTTAGGAATATAATATGATCCTCTTTGGTTCACATGGATTAGATTAGGACATTTATTATTATTTAATACAAAGAAGAGTTAAAAGATTTAAAAGAAATGTTTAATAACTAAATCATTTTTAATATAGGGTTATAAATAAGATAAATTCTATTATAAATATTAATTAGAAATATAAAGATAGTTCCTACATAATGGTATTTTTTTTATAATTTTTAGAAATTTAATAATATATTTTATATATGTGACAATAATGATGCAGTAATTACCTTATTAGTGAAATATTAAAATAATTGATATTATAAATACCCAAATAAATATAATATTAGACTATTAATGAATTACACGAATTATATAGCTTAATAAGACATGTTATGGTTGACCAAATGAATTAGGATAAAAGTAATAATGATGTTAAAAATTTAGGAAAAACTAAATACCAAATAGTGTCAAAATTGACATAAAAGAGTTTTTAAAATAAATATTATATTTTTAATTGATATTCAATTCATAAAAACCTAAGGTTAGGCAATTATACTTATATAATTATAGTAGTATAATTAATTAACCACTTGGGGTTCTATTATATGTGTATAGTAAGTTTATTAACCATATAACATATAAATATAAAGAGACATGGTAAATGTGAAACTAATTAACTAAGATTTAAAATTTAAAGATAATGTTAACATAGTTACCCAAACATGTATAAAACCTATTGGTTGGGTGGTTTGTGACCCATTACCACCTCATCCTCTAAATAAGTCACTTTAGAGCCATTATAAACTGAATAAGAATTTATTATAAAATAATATTTTATGTTTTTTCTAAGGTTCCCCTCACCCCTCTTTTAAAAGGGAACTCCCCCTTCTCTCAATTTCACAACTTCAAAAACATTTGGCTCATCCAAACCCTGCCCAAATATCCTATGAGATTCCCTCAATTCAGCATAGAGGACTTATTTTGATCAAAAATCCTACCTATGGAGTCCTTTTGTTCAAATCAAAAGGAAGAACTGAAGAAGAGGTAATGTTTTCACCACCCTCTTTCAAGTTCCTTTCTTCTTCAACTTCTTCATTCATTGTTATTTCAATTATAAAATAATAACTCCAATATATTCTACATACTGTGATGTTATTATAAATATGGTACAACCATATTCAGTATTATGTCCATCCTTTGAATGTCATGTCACCATACGTGTGTACGTACGAATTACCATCTTTACGTCGTGGTGTATTTGTTATTCAATACATTATTATTTGGATGGGTATAATAATGATGTTTAATACATGTATATAATAAATATAATATGATATTGATTCTGTATATATGATACACCATCCAATTATATATTATTTTAACATTAAAATAATGATATTGTCACTCGTGCGTACGTACGGACTACCGTCTCCACGAACGCGATGAGATTCATTCCCCATCGTATCCATTCAAGACTAATTTTCATTTTATGATTAAAAATAACTCTAAAGTACTTGATATCATTTAGATATGAATAATATACAATCTATGGACAACAAACACAGATTAAGTAACAAAACATATAAAATAAAACGAGTAAGTGAACACCCGAGACGACGATAATACTAAAATATTATTAACAAAGCAATATTAAAAGATCATATATGATATCATATTAATGATTCTTGTATCAAAATAACAATGATTTGACTATAATAAAGGAGTTTAACCAACCCTTGACAATGGAAAATTACAAGGAAAGGGTTTATTTCCCAATCTCTTCATTATCCGAGGTTGTTTATATGTAAATATCTACTAGGACCTCTTTATCATCCACGTCCATGTTTCTCAAAAATGTATTTGAAATCATTCATACTATTTTATAGACTATGTATTAAAGTCCTTTTTACCCTTTTTTGACTTTTTATAATATTTTTATAAACGAATATTTCTGTCATTTTCTAAATAAGGTCCTTTTTAACCCTTTCGGCCAAATTAAGGTAACAGTGCCCTTTTTTAACTTATATGGCGGGTGCGGCTATTTTCCGCCATTATAAAATCTCTGAAGCTTCCCTTAAAAGATTATAAGGATATTTTCAATGTAAATGTATTAATTTATAATTATGTAACTTCTAAATTATTTTAAAAAAAGAGATATTTCTCTCCATTAGTTTTGATTTCATCTATGTGAACATCCTTTGATGGATTTTAAGCTTACTTGAAGTTGATTTATTATGAGACAAAACTTCTATTTTGTTTTGAAGGTTATGTGATATGTTTGACTGTGTATGTGTTATTTTTATTCCATTCATGGTTTATGGAGAATGTATTTACATTTCGTATGCTAGTTATAATACGAATGTTTATGTTATGTTTCAAACTGTTCATATGAGGAATGCATTGGACTTAGTAAGTGATGGGTGGATCCCGCTATAGCTCCCTGATGCATCGGTAGGTCTCATGAGACAAACTAGTGTCTTCGCACAAGGACTTGACAAAATCTTAGTTGTAGTCATGGCACAAGGCCTTGACTATGTGGTTATGATAGTCTGGCATTATGCATTCCATCATTATGAAAGTGTTTATTGATATTGCATGCGATTATTCGATTAGTAGAATATCCAAGTGAATAATTAAATGAAATTATTTAATTTTATTTCATCCATATTATGCTAATGTTCAAGTTTAATAGGATTTTGTTTTAGTTATACATTTTCTTAAATGTTTATGCTTATTTATGAAAGTTTCCGCTATATTTTTATCCTTACTCGGTATCTCTGCTCACCCCTTTCTATGTTTTATTTATCCCAGGATGTGAAGAATTGTTTTATGAATGACCTGCAGGGATAGAATGAGGGAATATGAGTGTGTTCTATAGAGATAGTATGTTGTTGTAGTTTTTCATTTTATAATGTAATGTAAACTTTATGAATGTATCTAGTGATTCCAAGGCTACTAAACTAATCAGTCTTTCGAAACGTCATCTTTTGTGATCATGATAATGTTATGTAACAATTCACCAGCTCTGGGAAACTGAGTTTGGGGCATTACTGTTGATATCAGAGGATGTTTAGTCCAAACCATTGAAGCTAGATTTAAATAAACTCTTATTAGATAACATTTCCCTAAGATAGAATTAGAGGATTATTATAGAATAATTTCCAATAATTTTTGTTTTTTAGAGATTTTATGATTTTTCTGTGTAATACATCCCTGTCTAGATACGAGCAGGTAGAGGTGGTTATGGAACAGATGTACCTAGGGGTAAAACCCAAAAACACCTCTTTGATCTAGACTCGAACGACAACTGGTGCCCGACGACATGCCTTGCTACACTTTTGGTTACGACACTCGCGAGGGATATGCTTAGGATAATTCACATTTTCTTTACAAACCATTATGAATGATTTATGAGAATATACTTCCTCAAAGAAATTTTTTTTATGATTATGGATTATATCCATAAACTTTTCAATTTATGTTAAGTGTTTTACAAGTTTGGAATTTTGTATTTCGATTAATAAACTAATCTAGTTTATAACATTGTTTAGAAATGGGGCCTAGTAGAAGTAATGGAAATCGTATCAAGGCACACACTTTATGTAGGGATTTCCCACCTGCTCAAGAAAATTATTATGGAGCTAGTGATGCAACTGTTGCTGATCATCTAATCACCATACTAGGACAACTCACTCAGGTAATGAATAATAACCTTACCCGTATGAAGCACCCCGATCCACAGCATGGATGAACAATTTTAGATCTCTTCATGAGGCAACAACCACCAACATTCAATGGGAGTACAAATCACATGGTAGATGAGAAATGGATAAGTTCTTGAGAGAAAATGTTCCATGCCTTGGGGAGTAGAGAAAGGAAAAAAATTGTCATGACAGTTCACCATCTCAAAAGAGATGTTGATCAATGGTGGTCATTGATTCAAAATACAAAAGAAGATGATGAAGCATCAAATATAAAATATAGGGAGTTTAAACAACTTTTCTTTGAAAAATAATTTCCTCGTGACCATTGAGAAGATATGGAAAGGCAATTTCTGAGTCTGAGGCAAAAGGAGAATGAGAACGTCAAAAAGTATGAGGCTAAATTTATAGGATTAGCAAGGCATGCTGCAGATTATTGACATAACCCAAAGAGTATGATTGATCATTTCTTTTATGGGTTAAAACCATTTCTCTATCGAGAATTAGTCTCACAATCCTTCTCATCGTATGGAGATATTGTCTCATGTGGTATCAAGACAGAAAAAAATTCTCTAAGTCTTATGACTTTATAGAAAAGAAAGAGAAAAAGATATTTGTTGATCACTCTGGGAATGAAAATAAGGGGAAGGGGGGAAAATTTGAATACCCATCCTGCACTAAATTTTGGATGAAACACCCGGGTACTTGCTTAAAGGGAATGGGAGTCTGTTACATGAGTGGTGAAAAAGGCCACCAAGCTTGTGATTGTAAGGGGAATAAATAAGCTACCGATGTTCAATGCTACAATTTCAAGGAGATGGGAAATTTTACAAATGAATGTCCTAAGCGTTAGGGGAACATACCTTAGAAAAGTCTAAGGGATCAAGGCCATGCTTATGTTATCACTACGGCTGAGGTAGATACTCCGAAAGATATGGTGGTAGGTAATTTAATGGTTTCCTCAATTTTAGAAAATGCTTTATATGTTTCTAGATCATTGCATTGTTTCATATCTTCCCTATTTGCTAAGAAAATTAGATATTTCCAATTTGATTTAACAAGGGAGTTGTCAGTCAAAACTCTTATGTGATGTATCATTGCAATAATGTTTTGTGAATCAGTCCCCATTAGAGCATATAAATGTTCTTCATCTACTAATGTCATCCCCATACCTATGATTGAGTTTGATATAATCCTTAGTATGGATTGGCTTTCATACCATGATGCAAATATTTATTGTAAGAAGAAGGAGGTTATGATTTTTGATGATGATGATAAGAAACACCTTATCATTAGAGCAAGATCATCACCACCTAATTCTTATCTAGATCCACCCCAGTATCTCAACTAAATTCAATTATTTGGGAGGAAGAGAATGAAATGGCTGTGGGTGAGGAAATGAATATTCAACTAGAGGATGTACCTATTGTGAGATAATATGTTGATGTGTTTCCAGAATATTTACCTGGACATCCTCTAGAGTGTCAAATTGAGTTTTCCATTGATTTGATTCCTGGTTCAAGGCCCATATCGAAGTCCCCTTATAGAATGGACACTGTGTAATTAGTGTAACTAAAGAAACAACTAGAGGAATTGAGTAATATGGGATTTATTAGCCCTAGTGTTTCTCCATGGGGATCCCATGTCCTTTTTGTCAAGAAGAATGATGGATCTATGATGTTATGTATCGACTATTGGGAAATCAATGCTATAACAATAATGAACAATTATCCCCTACCTCTCATTGATGATTTATTTGACCAACTGCATGGAGATCAATAATTTTCAATGATTAACCTTCGATATGGATACCATCATTAGTGTGTGAAGAAATAAGACATTCAGATGACAACATTTTGAACCAGGTACGAGCATTACGAGTTTACAGTAATGTCTTTTGGATTGACTAATGCACCTTCTGTCTTCATGGATCTAATGAATAGAGTTTTCAAGGAATATCTCAATAATTTTTTTGTAGTATTTATTGATGATATATTTTTATACTCCAAAAGATACGAAGATCATGAAAATCACTTGTGCATTATCCTGAAGACTCTTAGAAGACATGAATTATATGGGATGTTTAACAAGTGTGAATTATGGCTTCAAGAGATTTATTTTCTTGTCTATATTTCCTCTACAGATGGAATCTCCATTGATCCTTCTATGACAAGAGCAATCTAATAATGGCCAGCACCAACGAGTATAACCAAGGTACATAGTTTTATTGGTTTAGCTGGTTATTATTGATGTTTCATCCAGAATGTTTCCCAATTGGCTAACCCATTAACAAAGATTACACGAAAAAGGGGTTAAATTTGTTTGGAAAAAAGAATTTGAAGACTGTTTCGAAGAACTGAAGAGAAAATTAGTCATTGCTACTATATTGACTCTACCATCGGGTAATGATTGGTTTGTTATTTATAGTTATTCTTAAAAAAATGACTTGGTTGTGTTTTTATGCAGAATGATAGGGTTATTGCCTATGCATCATGACAGCTAAAAATTCATGAGAAATACTATCTTACACATGATCTTGAGTTTGTTGCTATAATATTTTCCTTGAAGATATGGATACATTATATGTATGGTAAAAAATGTGAGATTTATACTGATCACAAGAGTTTGAAGTATATTTTCTCACAGAAAGAACTCAACATGTGGCTAATGATATGGCTTGAACTACTCAAGGATTATGATTGCACGATACACTACCACCCAGGGAAGGCAAATAAGGTTGTAGATGCTTTGACTAGAAAAGATCATGGAGTTTTGAACAAGATTATAGTTGAGAGGGATCCCATTTTCATGGATCTAGTAATGATGTATATGGGAATCATCATGGATGGTGAAACATCAATACTTTTAGAAATGGTTGCCAAACCGCCTTTACTAGAAAGAATAATGAGTTCTCAAATCGATGATGAAGAGTTTAAAAAGAAGATTAAACCTATCAATGATGGGAGATTGCGTGACTTTGTATATGAAGATGGAATGTTGAAATTTGGGAAGAGACTTTGTGTTCCCGATATACCTGATCTAAAAAGGGAATTAATGGATGATTCTCATAGTTCCAATTTCCCTATAAAACCTGGGAGCACCAAGCTATATAGAGATTTAAAGAATCGTCTTTGGTGGGACAACATGAAGAGGGAGACTGGTGATTTTGTGTTAAGATGTATGGTTTGTCAACAAGTGAAAGCTGGAAGGCAACAGCCTGGAAGAGTCATGCAACCTTTTCCCATACCTGAGTGGAAATGGGATAATATTACGATAGACATTATCATGGGATTACCAAAGACTCCGAGAAGGACCGATTTAATATGGGTCATTGTTCATCGTCTTACCAAGTCAGCACATTTTCTTTCTATAAGAGAAGATTTACCACTTGAACATCTAGAAAGACTGTATAGTAATGAAGTTGTAAGACTTCATGGTGTACCCCTATTGATTGTTTCGGATCTTGATCCCCATTTTACATCATGATTCTGGAAAATTCTTCAGAAATCCCTGGATATTGAGCTTTGTTTGAGCACTTCTTACCACCCCCAAACTGATGTACAATCAGAACGGACTATTAAAACCTTAGAAGACATGTTGAGATCTGGATCACATGACTTTTAGGGTATATGCGATCAATATTTACCTCTAGTGGAATTTTCCTATAACAATAGCTCTAATTCAAGTATTCGGATGGCACCATATGAGGAGTTATACGGTAGAGATTTCGCACAACAACCTGTTGGGATGTAGTTGGTGAGAGAAAAATCGTAGGCCCAAAACTAGTGCAGGAAACGATGGAAAAGGTGAAGGTAATCCAAAACCACATCAAAGCATCTCAAAGTAGGAAGAAGAGATATACTGATAATCGAAAGAAGGATTTGGAATTTCAGGTAAGAGATCATGTTTTCTTGAAGGTATCTCCATGGAAGGTTGTTATATGTTTCGGTAAGAAAGTTAAATTGAGTCTCAGGTACAATGGGCCTTTTGAAATTCTAGAACGAATTGGGGTTGTAGCTTACCGTTTGGCAATGCAGCCAATTCTCTCCAAAGTTCATGATGTGTTCCACATATCACTGTTGAGAAAATACATTCCTGACCCAACACATGTACTCACTTATGAGGAAGTAGAACTAGAACCCGATCTATCTTATTGCGAAGAGCCTGCCCGGATTCTTGATACAAGATAGCAAGTGTTGAGAAACTGAATGACTCACCTGGTAATAGTTCTATGGAGAAACCTTAAGATGGAAGAGACAACATGGTAACCCAAGGAACATATGATGAAGAACCACCAGAGTCTTTTTATGCAGTAATATTATAGAAATTTCTAGGAAGCATTTATTTGAAGGAGAGGATAATGTAACACCCCAAGCTTCCACAGTACGCTTCTCTTTGAATAATGCAGTAGCGTGTGTTGTACGCAACTTCGAGTTCTAGCACACACCAAAACCAAAAAAACTAGCCGTTATAAATAGTAATACCAACTTTTTGAAATTTTATTAATTTTATCCTTCAAAATTTACTTCATTTTTGGATTCAGAATATCGAAATTAGCTTAGGGTGAATTTTTGGTATATTTCTGAAAACTTTGAATTTTTGATGAATAGTGAAAAACACGGAGTTATAGTTTAAAACCGAATTTTTATTTAAATAATTATTTTTTTTATTTAAATTTATTTTAGGTCAAAATAGATACATAATACTTATATAAGTTCAACGTAATTCATTTGAGTCATTTTATAATAATTTTAGATATATAATTTTTTTAAAACTTTTCACCGTATTTTACCCATCTCCTAAGAAAATTTGCAAATTCACATCAAACATAATTTTACCGCTTCTGTGAGTGAAATTTCAAAAATTGGAGAGACACGGTTAATATCAAGGAGTAAAATTTTGTTCAATAAGATAATTTTTTTGGAGAATAGTAACTTTTTACATTTATTTACCACAGTTAAATGTAAATAGTGTAATTAAGGGTAAAAATGATATTATTATTATTAAACTAACACATTCCTAATTATATTGGCTAATTATAATTAGAACAAAAATAACCTTAGGAATAAATTATGAACCTTTTTTGTCCACACGGATTTGATTAGGACATTTATTATAATTTAATTCAATGAAGAGTTGAAAGAGTTAAAATCAATGTTTAATAACTAAAACATTTTTAATATATGTTTATACATAAGATAATTTAGATTATAAATATTCATTATAATGCTAAAAATATTTCCTAAATAATGGTATATTTTTATAATTTTTATAAATTAAATAATATAATTTATTTATGACACAATGACGATGTAGTAATTACATAATTTGTGAAATATTAAAATAATTGATATTATAAATACCCAAATAAATATAATTTGATAATTTTAATGAATTAAACTAATTTTATAGGTTAACATGAAATTTTAGGGTTGATTAAAGGAATTATTTTCGATGTAATAATTCTGTTATAAATTTAGAAAAAACGAAACACCAAATAGTGTCAAAATTGTCAAAAACGAGTTTTTAAAACAAATATTATATTATTAATTAATATTCAATTAGAAATAATCTAAGGATTGTCCAAGAGACTTATATAATGATATTTGTATCATTAATTAACCACTTGGGGTTCTATTTGAAGTTTATAGTATGTTTATTAACCATATCATATAAAAATACAAAGAGACATGGTAAATGTGAAACTAATTAACTAAGAGTTAAAACTAGAAGATAAGATTAATATAGTGACCCCAACCTGTCTAAAACCGATTGGCTAGGTGGTTTGTCATGCATCCCCACCTTAGCCAAGAAATAAGTCACTTTTGATCCATTATAAACTGAATAAGAATTTATTATAAAATAATATATTATGTTTTTCTTAAGGAGCCCCTCACCCCTCTTATAAAAGGGAACTCCTCCTCTAAATTTCACACCTTCAAAGCCTTTTGGCTCGACAAACCCCATACAAAATATCCTTTTAGCTTCCCTCACTTAAAACTAATGGCCTTATTTTGTTTGGAAAGCCATCTTATGGAGCCCTTTTGATCAAATCAATAGGAAGAACCCGAAGAAGAGGTAATGTTTCCACCACCCTCTTTCATGTTCCTTTCTTCTTCCACTTATTATTTATTTGTTATTTACATTATAAAATAATAACTCTAGTAAATTCTATATACTGTGATGTTATTATAAATATGGTACAACCATATTCAGTATTTTATTCATCCTTTTAATGATATTTCACCATACGTGCGTACGTACGGCTTACCGTCTCCACGCCGCAGTGTAATTGTTATTCAATACATTATTATTTGGATGGGTATAATAATGATGTCTAATTCATTTAAATAATAAATATAACATGATAATTATTCTTTATATATGATACACCATCCAATTATATATTATTTTAATATTAAAAGAATGATATTGTTTCTCGTGCGTATGTATGGACTACCATCTCCACGAACGCGATGAGATTCATTCCCCATAATATCCATTCAAGTCTAATTTTTATTTTATGATTAAAAATAATGTTTAAGGTCTTGATATCATTCGGGATATGAATAAGATACAAACTATGGATAAAAAACACGGCTTATGTAACAAAACATATAAAAGAAAATGAATAAGTGAACACCCGAAACGACGATAATACTATAATATTATTAATAAAGCAATATAGAATGATCATATATGATATCATATTTATGTTTCCTTTATAGTATAATAACAATTATTTAACTATTATACAGGAGGTTAACCTACCCTCAACCAAGTAAAAGTACATGTTAAGGGTTTATTTCTTAATCTCTTCATTATCCGAGGTTGTTTATATATAAATATCTACTAGGACCTCTATATCATCCACATCCATGTTTCTTAAAAATGTATTTCAAATCATTATTACTATTTTACAGACTATGGGTTAAACTCATTTATATGCATTTCTGAGTTTTTATAAGATGTTTATAAAGGAATATTTCTGTCGTTTTCCAAACAAGGTCATTTTTATCCTTTTCAACAAAATTAAGGTAAGAATGTCTTTTTTAACTTATACGGCAGGTGCGGCTATTTTCCACCGTTATACAATCGTCAAAGCTTCAATTACAAGATTATAAGGATTTTTTCAAAGTAAATGTTTTATTTTATAATTGTGTAACTTATAAATGATTTCAAAAAAAGAGATATTTCCCTCAAATAGTTTTGATTTCATCTATGTAAACATCCTTTAATGGATTTTAAGCTTATTTTAAGTTGATTTATTATGATATAAAACATCCATATTTTATTGAAGGTTTTGTGATAAGATTGACAATGGATGTGTTATTTTTATACCATTCATGGTTTTGGAGAAAGTATTAACAATTCTTCTGCAAGTTTTAAAATGAATGTTTATGTAATTTTTAAACCTGTTCATATGAGAAATTCATTGGACTTAGTAATTGACAGGTGGAGCCCTCTATAGCTCCTCAATGAATCGGTAGGTATCAAGATAAAAACTAGTTTCTTGGCAGAAGGCCTTGACAAGATCTTATTTGTATTCTTGGCACAAGGTCGTGACTAAGTGGTTATGATTGTATGGCATTATTCAATCCATCATTATGAAAGTGGTTATTGATATTTCATGTGATTATTCTATTAGTAGAATATCCATGTGAATAAGTAAGTAAAATTATTTAATTTTATTTATGCCATATTATGCTGAAGTTAAAGTTTAAAAGTCTTTTATTTTAGTTATACATTTCCTTAAATGTTTATGCTTATTTATAAATGTTTCTGCTATATTGTTATCCTTACTGGGAATCTGAGATCACCCTTTTCTATGTTTTATTTTTTCTAGGATGTGAAGAAGTATTTAATGAATGACCTGGAGGGATAGTATGAGGGGATATGAGTGTGGTCTATGGATACAATATGTTGTTGTAGTTTTTTATTTTATGATGTAATGTAAACTTTATAAATATATCTAGTTATTCCAAGACTACTAAACTAATCGGTATTTCGAGACATGGTCTTTTGTGATCATGACAATTTTATGTAATAATGAACCGACTCTAGGTAATAGGGGTCGGGGCATCACACCTCGTAATATTATATAGGTTCATAACATAACATATGTATCAAATAAAAACAATTTAGACAAAATTACATTACCGATTTGGTATCTTTTAAACCCCTGACCCCTAGAAAGAGAGGTCAGAAATGTATTCATAAATACCCACAAAATATACTATTACATTCATATAATAATGTAATGGGAATTATATAAACCATAAATATTAATCAACTGACCAGTATGAAAGAATTCTCTATGAAATAAAATGTATACTTGAGGTCCCATTACTACATGAGTAACTTTTGCATAAGTCTCTAAAATTCATGATATAACATTTAATTTGGAATCAAATACAATAAACAATAGAAATGGATGGTGAATATAGAATTTACCTCATAGTAATAAAAGTATGAATAGAAACCTCTTACCATTAGTCTTAACTTTATTCATTCATTTTCGAAAATCCTATATAATAAATTTAGTTTTATAATAAATATAAAAAATTACCATATTATTATATATCACCAAATATATTATCTTATTTTGAACTTATATTACCTGTTTATTAACAATTCTAGGTTAATGTTATGTTTTGTGTAATAAGTGCTTGTTTTTTATATGTTTTGACTTCTCATTCTTAGTTCTATTACCTGGATCAAAATTAAAAAATTTCTAGAATGTCATATATTCTATTAATATCATATATATTCAATATATATTTATTTTTTGTTATATATAAAATAAAAATGTAGGAAATCAAATACACTGATTATAGAGTCATATGGTAGTATATAAAATTGAACAGTGTTTACATTTTCATCTTGTATTGAATTAAATTAAATTAAATGATATATATATATATTACCATTCAAGAATAATTATTATTTCCAAGATATTACATATTTTTAATAAAACCATCTATAATAAATTCAATGAAATGAATGAACAAATCACATTGCTTTGAGGTGGCTGTAGTCCACACGTCTACAAATGATGTTATTACATTCCCATAAAATAGAATGTATGAAGTTTGGTGGCATTAATAATTCATGAATAATAAATACATCCCAAATATATTACATATCACATGAAAACATTATTTACATCAATACACCCATCCAAGAGAGGTGGTAATATAATAATGAACGATATTGGTTCGTGAGGCGGCTATCCTTTTTACAAACGAATGATGATTGTGTGTCCCATTTGGTGGAAATGTGTGTTAGTTATTCTCATTTCCATAACATAAAAAACTCCTTATATTAATTATAATTTTTTTTATTATATAAGAATATAATTTTAATTATTTAATGGGTGGAGAACAAAATAAATCAAAAGTGGTCATTGAAGAACATTACCTCTTTTTCGGGTAACTTGTTTTGGTTTTAACCAAAGGGCTTTTTTGATGATTTTATTCCAAATTTGTAATATCTAGGATGATATGAAAGAATTTTTGAGATTATTTGAGTATTTTCCATGGGTGAGCTCCCATTAACAGTGGATGTGTGGAATTCTGTAAAATTCAAAATGTTAAATAATATTGAGAGGTATACCTTATATAATGTTCAATAAATAAATGATTTTTTTAAAAAACATTATGTTAAATCGTATAAATATTTCATGATAAATGGATTGGTATATGTTTCTAGGACATTTACTCCCTTATGTTAATGTTTAGTCCCTTGGTAAACTCATTTTTCTCTTAATTATTGTAATTCATTTTATGAATTTTCAAAAAAAAGTTGGTCCAAATTCAATTTTAAATTATGTAAAATAATAAATTATTCTGATTAAAAATATTTAATCCATTTTAATAAAATAAAATCACATATTTTATATAAATTAATTTAAAAGAATCTCATGGATGAGGTGAAACTTCGAGGTTTTTGTGTGAAAATGTTCAAAAGTTGGAAATGTTTTAAAAATAATTTCAATGATTAGTTTACTAAAAGGAAATAATATGTATAATGTAGGTAAATATAATTTAAAAAACAATAATATAATATTAATATTTAAATAAATTATAAAAAAATGTATTTTTAAATTCACATTTATTGTTTTAACTATTAATAAAAAATAAGACTTCTCATAAAATTAAAAAAAATTATAAAGAAGTAAATTTTCATTTTGAACATTAAAACAAGAAGTATTTTGTTAAGTTATACTTAGAAAAGGTTCAAAAAATTATATTTCAAATAGGCACTCCATTAAAAGAAGGTAAAATTACATGTTATAAAAAATATACATTTTTTATGCATAAAATATGATATATCCTTATCTCTTTTCTAGATAAAACATAATATTTCTATTAAATTGATATTTGAATGTTATATATATATATATATAATTGAAATCATTCAACATCATTTCTAATTAATTGATAAAAATGTTTTTACAGTAAATTATATACTATTTTTTTAAATGTTTTTTTTCATATTTGGTAAACTAGTCACCAAAGAATTCAGATTATGTGAATGTATAAATCATAAAATTATAATATATTTAATACTTATGATTCCATCCATTCTAATAGATATGTGATAACTAAAATATTATTATATTAATAATATTATTAGTATATTGTATTTCGATAAAAATTGGACTTGTATGTAACTCAAGCTATAGAAGGAACTCAACATTGTACCTAACACTATCAAAATATAGTGTTTCATGCACCTTAACTCAATATTTCTATTGCATGTCTAATAAGATTAACTTGGTATTTCATATAAATAAATCATCACATGTTGTAGTTTCCAATGAAGGACATTCTGAAAATAAAAAGTATTTGAAAATAAATTATAAAAAACTATGGGCGCAACATAGCTAGTGGGATTTTTATTGAGGAGACGAGATTAAGTGATTTTTCTGATTGACCCGTAACCATTAACCTTCCAGTAGTAGGTCCAACTGTATCTATCATGTGTTATCTCAGTATTCCTTTTAGTATTTCTTCATGATATGTGTCACATGTTATTTATTTTTCTACTTGTCTTGTAATGAGTGTTGATTATTCTTTAGATGGGCTTCTTGATCTATTGATCCTCTTGTTTTTTAGTCTTGATGTTGCCCAAAATTGTTTTCATCCATTTAGTGGTATTATTTATTATCATAAATGGCTATGTTTTATTATGGTTTATATTATTTCCTGAATTACATTGAGTATCATGTGTAAAGTATTTTAATGTAAATTATGAAATGTTTCCCCAAATGAAATTCTAGTTTGGAAGTTCTATAGAAATTTTCAAACCATCTGTGGGATTATTTTTAAAATTATTTCTTTTTTAAAAAGAAATGATTGTCATTTGAAAAGGTATCAGATTTGGGTAAAATAAATTTATGGAATGTTTTATGAAACTTTTTCCTTAATAATGTCCATGTTCTTTATTTTTTCCATTAATATATTATGTAATCAAAAATGAAAACCTCATTTTCTACATTATTCGAAAAATATATGTTTTGATTTCTTTTCTAGAATGAGTTAAATAGACTCTTTGTGGAACCCAACTTGATTCGGCTCCACACTAAATACTTGGATTGATGGGTATAAATTATTATTATTTTTTGGTTGTTCTGTCAGGTTTAGATTTTATCTTAGATTAGGTGTCTCCTTCCATTGGAAGTAGATTATTATTGTTATAGTAGGGTTACTTGATTATTTTATGGAAATGATGATCATACCATCAATTTCATGGAACCTATTTTCTAGAGTTTTATTTCACCCTCTTCAGCAATTATTTTTCATTAATTTTATATTATGATATAGATTTTTATTCCTATATATAAATTATAATTTGTTTTATGTGTATTATTTTTGAAATTTATCATTATCTATTTATTTTTGTTACATTTTTGGTTTTCTATTTTTGGATTCAAGAGGTTAAAACAATCCCCACTAGTAATGATTGATACCCATGACACTTGTTGTAATCTTGTGGGTATTAGGATCATTTCTTAGTTATGTAGAGGGTAGTTTCATGTTCCGATTAGGATGGATGACTTTGTTGGTTTGTAATATATTATCCTAGAACTTGTAGCCACATTAACCTTTATTAGGGAAGGGTTTGTGGTATATCATGCTTAATCTATAAAAATATCTACTATGAACTAATTTAAAATGATAAAGTTATGGAACATTAATCCATCCAAAAATTACAATTTTTTTTGTTTTATAAGATTCTCCCCATTATTTTACTTAACTTATAAATATTTTTTTCTATCATAGAATATTGTAAATATGGATTTAAATTAGAAAACGTATTAAATAATTATTTTTAAATTCTTTCATCTATATAAATAAATATAAATTTAAACATTGATATAACATCCTTGAATCATGTATCCAAAAGAAGGTGTTTGATTTTTCATATTCATAAATTATAAAAGTGATCAAAAAATATAGTATTGATGTGTTAAATATTTAAGGAAGAACAGATACATGCATGATTCATATGTTACATTGGAAATATATAATCATATAATATAAAATTTTATTTCACTCATAAAATCATTAAAAATATCATTCCCAATATCCTATAGAAATGCAATTAAAAATGGTGATCTTAGATTCTTAGAATTGGCAACAAACAAGAGATGAAATCATTCGAAAATAAGACATAATAAATACGAAAGAGTATAAAATCAATTATAAAACTATTCAATTGAAATATTAATTTCAAAATACATCAATAGATAATATCAATATATCAATAACTTGGATAATGAAAAATTATTTCTAAATAAAGTTAATACATAAGTAATGAAAATTCTGATGTTACCATAAATTCCGTGGTGATGATCTTCTTAATCATTATATCAAGTAATTGGCTAAATAATTCTATATAAAATTCTACATCTATTCCAAACACCCATTTAATATGTTTTCTGGATTTTTTTCTCCTGATTCATATTGACGCTTTGAGGGGATTTCTATAACTAGGACTCTCCCCTAACTTTCACATCTTATTTATTCCCCATATTTTAAATTATCAACATATATAATCCTTAAAATTCATTAAATATAAAAATTTACCTATATAAAATAAAAAACATTGAATATTTCCCTAGTCTATGAAATATAATTCTTAATAGACTTATATCAACTGATAATATGTATGGAAATGTTATAAAATTGAGACAACATTATTAGGGTAGAAATTTACTATAGAGGTAAATTATACATAAAACATTGATATGGAGGTTAAAATAATGCCCAATGAAAATATGTGTTGTGATAAATAATGTGATTATGATAATGGTAATGACCGTAAAACCATAAATATTTAATGGATTGAATGGAGACCCTCAATTCATCATAAATGAAGGTGTTTCTGTAAATCCAATACATTCATAAATTAGGTTGACATTATATAGTGATATTAATTACTCTATTACTAAATATGCAATCCAATTTACTATATTTAATTCCAAAAAGTGTTGATAATTACTTCTACATTGTGCTGATATTCTATAAAGAAGACTATTTTTTGAAAATTGTTTTTAAAAAAAATTAAAAGTACCATTCTTATTCAAATAGATTTAATTGAATCACATTAAATAAATCTAGAAAACTTTTTCTATAAAAAAAAATAAAAACTAAAAATAACCATATAAATACATGATTAAGATAGAATAATAGGGAAAAAATTTTATTTTAAAAATGAAATATGTAAATAACCCAATGGTTAAGAATTGAATTATATGTTCAACATTATTTTTTTATTTTCATTATATCAATTAATTAATATATATTTTTATAGAAAATTTATTTTATTAACATTAAATTTATTCTTATATGATTATAATTTCAAAAATATATAGTATTTTTTAAAATCAAAATCATCCATAATTCTATAAAAATAAACTATTTTTAAAATACCTCATTAATTAATCCTAATTTAATTTTAATTTATCAATTCAAAAATTGAAATTATTTTATCTAAAAAAAATTAGAATATTTTTTAATTTAGTTTTTAATCACAATATTGAATAAATATTTATGCATTATGATATTATTTTATTAGAGAGAAAAGGCTGACAGTCTATAATAGATGAGAGGGTCTGGCACTCTTTCCTCCAAGAATTTCACCATTGATATTTCTAAAATATAACCTCATGAATAGATTTGGGATGTTAATGTCCATAACGTTATAATATTTTAACAGTTTCTATTCGATTTTATGATTTCTCTAATATACATTACAAAATCAGGTTTTCTAATGTAGTGATACTTTCTCTCTAGTGGCAATAAGTATGAATTCGTTATATGATAAATAAATTTCCAAATAAATTTTCTTATAGGTGAGAATAAGAGTTATTTATATCATGTACTTCCTCAATTAGGTTATATTTAACAAATCATGTTTATTAGATCGGTTAGATGGAATTGCCATATCTTGATCCACAACTATAATTCTTTAAAAATATCAAACGGCCTAATATATCAAGAACATTGTTTATATTTTGATATAAAAATTAAAAAACCCTTCAATGTAGATAAATTATCGAAAACAATATCCCTTACTAGAAATTAATAATCCTTCCATCAGTTATCTATATATAAATTTTTATTATATTGATATTTTTCGGTATGATTCTAGAAATAATTACTTTTACTGTTGTATCCTTAAAAAATTATTCGACCATATGAATAATTTTATACTCTACATCACAAAAAGTATTTATAAAACAATATTTATAATAAAATTATTCACATAAAACCATTTTAATTCTTGAGTATAAGATTTTAGTGGATAAAAATTCTACCAATGGGGAACAAAGATCCCATATTTCATGTTTTTTATATGAGGATGACCTCAAAATATCTTATGACGATGGAATATCATTTTCTTAGAATTCTTATGTTTAAGGATGAAAATAACTCCACATTTGTGACTTGTTGTCCTGATTCTCTTGAATTAACATCCATAAATTAGATATAAATCATTGGTCATTACCGCATACAATCAAATTTGGTATAACACGAAGTCTCATAAAATCAATATTGTTTATCATTAGGCTCTTAAGAGGTAAAACATCCCTTATAGGGAGGACATATATGTAATGGGTATGGATATCAATAGTAACCCATATGAAATTATTATTTCATGGGGTTTTTTCAATCAAGTGGAAAATTCCATTATAATATCTTCCCTTTTATACAAAACAATAGTTATAGGTTTGAAGACTAATTTATGGTTTTTTATAACAACCATTAAATTTTTAAATGCTGAAAAAATATTTTATGGATTTCAATTTCCCATTTCATATTGTCCCATACAAAATGTTCATTATTATACCAATAACATTTGGAGAAACTATGGTGTATAGTGAAATTTTATATTTGAGTTTCTTATGATGATTCTATTTTTTCGCATAGATATAGATGGAACACATACCCCATTTCCAAATATATAATATTTTATCTACATATTTTATGTACACAAACATCCCACCATTTACAATATAGATTTAAATTTTAATATTCATAATTTCATGTTTTAAATTTATATTTTCTCCAATAATGATGGATTGAAAATCATTTAAAAGAGATGTGATATTTTCCATTATTTAGTGAGTCTCAATTTTAAATTTAATAAATCCATAAATATAAAATCTTTTTAAATAATCAATTTAGTCAAAAACATATGATTATTCATACCCAATGCATCATCCACGCTCTCTCCTTCCCTATGGTGGTAGTGTATCAAGAAATCCTAATATTTTAATAGTTATAATAATAACATTTGAATTATATGTAGCCATATCATTAAGAATATAAATTTTAATATTTTTATCCATATATTTTCATTTTTTCATTATAAAGGAGATGTCTCCATATCTGAAATGAAAGAACATCTATTCCCAAATCAGGGTCATGGGTTGGATAATTATATTCATTAATCATTGGCTACCATGATACATAGAAAACAATCCATTCATTCAAATGAATGAAATGAACACATCCATACTTTGAAGAATTGTTGAATATAATAAATCTATCCTATCATTATGATAACTTAAAATTCATTTCATTCCCAATACCCTCTTTAATTCACGAAAATCATATATACACTATTCTGGAAAAATGAACTTATCCTCTTTATGTGTCCACACAGTTACCAAATTTTTTAATTTGGAAACTGTTTCAAAAAATCATCTATAGACACATGTTAATCTAAGATAGCATCATACATTGTTTTATATGATATAATTATCTATTATAACAATGTTCTTTTCTTTTATGGATCAATTTATATTCCATTATTACTGACCAAATGGACAATAAGAAAACGTCTTGAATCCAAATTTCTCATTTTCAAAATTATCCACAAAAATATTTATAAATACAAGTATTAAGAATTATTTGAAAATGACTCTAATAATAATCATTAATGTTAGTGTATATCAATATATTATTAATAAATATAAGAATGGAATCATTTAGATGAACCATGAATACACTTTTTATAATGCTCGAAAAATAGATGGGTCTATAGCTAATTAAAATAAATTACTACTAATTCATAATTTTTATAAATCATAAGAAATTACATCTTTGGAGTATCTTATATCTTTACATGCATTTCATAATACCCTTCTTGATTTTCAATCTTTGAAAAATATTGATATTCTTAAATATGATCAGATAGTAGACAATGATGGGAAGGTGATATTTTTAATTATATTATTAAAGTTTATTTCCCTATAATCAATGCTCATCCTCATATTCCCATATTTAATTTTAAAAAATCTGGGGCTCTATATAGTGAAACACTATGGAGTATAAATCTTTTATAAAAAACACATGAATATTTTTCATTTTATCTATTAGTTAATTTATGGTTATCCTAAATAAAATAAAAGATATATGTATCTCATCCGATATATGATAAATAAAAAAATCATCTTCAATATCATGTGAATGTTTGCGTAGTTCTTCAAGAAATGGATAATTTTATCCCTACACAATATTGATGTACTCTATTATAAAGATAAATCTAAAATTTATAGGTTTGGATACTGACATTCTCTAAGAATTTCCTTAGGGAATGAAACTTGACGAGGATGTAGACATTATTTATATTATTTATTCATCCCTTCAATGATGTGGTGTTCCACATCTCCACTGATAGTCATAATATTATTCTATTTGAAATGTTTTTTCATTATTATTTTAAATCCAATGTATATGAAGGATTACATCAATGTAATTTATTTTTATAACAATAAATTGGTTGTATAAGGTTTCACCTTTGGTCATAATGGAAACTCATTGAAAAATAATTTTTGAAATAATATGTCCACTATGGGTCTCGATTGGAAACTCCCTTCTTATGTTACATTGTAAATATTGAATTTTAATTGAAAACATGAATGATATATAAGTGTATAAAAATTAATAATTAAATTAAAATTTATTTATATTTGTGGTTATAGTAAATTTACATTCCACTAAATCATTATGAAAATAATTGTAATATCCTAAATGGAATCATCATGTCCAAGAATGAATGAAACATCATCATAGGGATACCTCTCAGTATTCCATAGGATGTCAACTGAGGGTCTCAAGTAGAATTATATGGATACTATATCCTCTAATAGAGTTCAATATAACTAATATGTAACCAAATTTATTGCAATATACAATTACATCGCCCTGAAAACAACTACATAATATCTAGGATGACCACATATGAAAATAATGCAATGTAAAAAGTTATTTTTAGTTGTACAACTCCAAGCCCAACCACATCAAATCTCTAGATTGATAACAAGAATTCCTAATCAATGATAAACCCCATGCATTTTCATAGCATGTACCTATAACACGTGAGGGATTCGCAACCACCCAAGCTCCATGGACACCTAAGGAGGATATTAAAACAACTCAGTAAGACACTGCCAATGTAGTCTAGTACCCAAATAGTAAAATGAATTTAATGTGTATGTGATGAGCTCGGTATAAAATATAGAGAAAAAAAATTGTTCAAGAATTCTATAATCACTAACACAAACAAGATAAAAACAACCACATGTGGGTTGACCTTTCACTTACCATTACACCAAAAACCCCAATCATACAAGATTTGGTTCTATCCTAGAAGCAATGTCATAATAGATGTTGGTTGTGAACATGAACTTCCCAAATGGTTATTTTACTAGGTATATGGACATCATGGAACAAAATATTTAGAAGGCATTGAGATTACATACATCCAGTATCATCAATGTATCGGGTGAACAAGTGTCTTGAAATCATCATGGAATCCAGAAAACAAATTCAATTTAAATCCATATTACCTCGAGATAATGTGTCACCTGAAATCCATAATGAACTAGTTAACCATTTTAGTCTATATAAACAAGGTTTTAATTTCCATTTTCTTTCTATATGGATTTTTCCTCCATTCCATCATACCATTTCTATGTGGTTTGGCCTAGTTGTATCATCTCAATCCATATGTACTACACCATTGTCACGAACAGGCCCATTGAGGCCCACTTGGATGATGATATACTGAGTGGGTAGCCCCATGAACACTTCTAATATTCTTTGGTTTGGTGAGAAGTGTCGAGTAGAAAATATATATATATATTATGCCTTATCCTTTGTACATGTATACAAGCAGAAAATAATTTTCATGAAATAGTGCATCGATATAAAAATAAAATGAATCATCTTGAGTGTATACCTATCATACAATAACATCTAGGATTGAATCAAATTACTATATTTTATTAAAAGTATTATAATGGTCCCAAATACACACCCAATCAAAAATGAGTTCCCAACCTAGAGAAAATTGAAATAGTGAGACAAAAAATGAGGTCCCAATTAAGAATATCTAAAGTTTTCATCAAACATGTTTAGATATCCTATTTAAAAATATGATACTTTAAAAAATGGTACACTATGGTAAATGTTTATATGTCTATCCTTTTTATATGAATAAATACATGAAGGATAATTCAATTTTTGGGGGTGTACATAAATACCATGTAGTATGACCTAAACCCCACAGAGGGATCAATAGAAAGGAACAAAATTAGATAGCCAAACCAATAAGAGATATGGAAAATTCAAACCCACCATATAAATGAACAAAATAAATTCATGGGTTAGATAAAGGATATATAATCTCAAAGTTACAACTAAGAATGATCAATTAGTTTAAAGATCCATACATTAATTTTTTATTCCCATCACCATATGAAACCTCACAAGAATTTGAGCAGATGGTCTCACTACATGCCACTACACTCAACAGATGAGGGAGTTATAACTCTAATGGAGAAATTTTCCCCTCAAGATCTTGATGATGGTATAGTACCTACTTCATAGACATATTACACAAACCCTAAAGAGTTAAGGGTGAGTAATGCCTCTAATTATTTAAAGATAATGGCGTTATTTTTTCCACGTGTAATAAGACGGTATAAACCTAATGTCCCTATGATGATAGAAAAGTAAACTATCATCATCCAAGAATCAATGAAATAGGTTTCTCCCTTATAAAACCTCGTGTTATACAATTAATTCCCAAGCAAATGCCTCAATAAATTATAATTGGAAAACTACTCAGTGTAGGCTAGTCATGGGGCCAAATCCAGGTTCTAAAGTAAAAGATACAAAATTAAGAGGTTTCCAAGAATATTATATGTTGTTTACAAAGGGTGAAACGATGTGTGTCCTTTCATAGAACCATGTGTGTTACCTCACAATAACATGAATTCATTAGCCACATTGAGATATAAAACATGTACATGCAGTACATGGAATGTCTTGGCTAATCGGATCATCTATGTGTCCTCCACGCTTGTGCCCATGTACATTGGCATGTTCTTGTATAATCTAGTTGTACTAATATACATGCTTATTTCATGGAACCCTAGTCTTCTCTAAGTAAATGGTCATTCCTGTGTACTCTTTCAATTCCAATGTTTCAAGTCTTGTATATTCTCTTCCACTCATAGGTTACATGTCGACCCACTTGTCCCATCTCCCATGGTGTGTATCAGACATACATGACACATAATATTTATCTCTATTAGAATCCATAGTCAGATCAATAAGGGGACTGCATAGAATATATTCCTTGAATACACTCCATGTATATCAGTCTTTGATCACCATCATCTAATCCCCAAAGGTGTCTTGATCCTTGATTCACAACTAGCTCTATTCAATAATGTGCATTAGGTCATGCACATATCTACTATACTAAAACACATTGAATATGTGATGAACTCAGTATAAATATGGGGGGAAGGAAGAGAGAAAAGGAACCTCCCTAACACCCTATAGGACCTAGAAAGACTCTATTTACCACGTGAATAACTTTCTTCCCCAACCTAATTTATAACAACTTGGTTATGCGGTATATACTTTGAAAACATTATCTCCCAACTCAAAATAAAAATTCATATGATATCAATCTGTGTAAAATTTTTGTTCGCTCTATCCTGCCCTCATAAAATGAGGGGTTACATAATATTTCTTTATTGTTTCCGATACTATCTTTATCCCAACAGGAAATGACTCTCCAATATCATTTTATCACAAATGTTATTTACAGTGTCTCCCATATAGGTCCTTGAATGTTTATGTGAAGATATTTGAGTGATAGCAATTATTATGATACAAGTATACCAATTTAATGTGCTCCACTCAGCTATAGATGTTATCTAGCACATAGGATCTTATAAAATCCTCAAATCCTTAGATAGTCTAATTAGTTTTCCAATTCTTTGAGGAAGAAACATTGAAATAATCCAGAACCAGGTTGTAAAGTACTCTTACAAACCCCAAGAAAACCCTGAAGGGAATTGAGAATCAAAGACATAGTCAATCATCATGGGTACCCATGAAGCTAGATGATCTCCCATACAATCAACATCCCTAACCAATCTACTGATATATTCTCTCGGATGACAATAAAGTGTGACAACTTGGTGATTTTTCAATAATATCCCAGTTAATATTTTATCCTCTCACTATCCTCAGATTCCCCATCATAAAGTCAACCAATATTAAATCCTACATAAACTTTCAGATCATGATAGGTTGGATCAAATCTAAACATGATATTCATCTTTTATCGGATGACATGTGAGACATTTAGAGGGAAACACAATAATGCTCCACCTCATTCCAACAGAAAAAATAGCCACTGAATGTCTATTTACATCATTCCCTCATTAGGATGTATACTAAGGGTGGAAATAAAAAAATCCATCAACTTGTACTCAAGAAACATGATTGTAACTACCATATGCCGTGAGAAAAGGATTATGTTTACCCCTCACTCTGAAAATTCATTTGGTGAATGTCATGATAATAACTGTTCACATAATAAAACATAGTTTATTTCCCTAAAATGAGACTCTATAAAATGATGGATAATTAGAGTAACTATAATCATCTAAATATAAAAATCATCCATTTCCATTAATAAGGCTAGATACAACATATCCCACATCCAAGATGCATCCTCCACCATGTGAGGAAGACGATTTTGGATAAGGTAATTTTCTACAACATTACTCATCCTAGTGTTATAGAAAATCTATATTTCTTAGTCATATAAGAACTCCATCCAATACCTATTTATTAGGTTGAGATATATTTTAATAAATTTATATTTTAGACGTTGATGGTATCAGTAAATATATATATCCCAGAAGATAGGATCTCCCCATAATTAGAGATAAAAATTCCATATTCAACTTTATGTCATGGGTCTTGGAGTTATTCTCATGGGGTCTATACTGGGATAACCAATAAGTAATAATGAAAAACCTCTACAACAAACAGGTAACCAATCTATAATATAGAGGTATCATAGAAAAAGGCATACTAAATTCTGTCCTCTAATAGTATCATAATTTTAGTCACAGATAATGTCAAAATCAACACCTAGAAGGCATAATTACACTACATATCCTATGAAAATTGCATTATTATAATTTTATAGGAACCAAAATAGGATATTGTAGTAGTAATTTCATCAAATAAACAATTATAATACCCCTCTAAAAACACCACAACTATAACACACTAATTGGTTCTTTTATAGTATGAAATGCTTCAATATTCACCAGGTCCACAGATAAATATGTTACAGATGAAATTCCCTAGAATGTGATCCAGGAAAGTCAAAATATAATAACCTCAACCCTAATACCCTATAGTCGGGGGTTAATTTATTAAAATTTAAGAGATATAAGAGATCACGTCAACAAGGATATATGAATTTTCTATTATTGAAGAACCAAATACATACATAGTTCTCTTATTAAATAGTAATTAGACATAGAACATAACGAGGGAGAATAAACCACTTCCTTGACACTTAATCTGTGATTTCATCATCACAATTTGGGGAAGGAAAAAATAAAATGGTGAGATCATATTCTCATAATGGTTTAATCAAATCAATAATATTTGAATGAAATTCAATAAGGATTAACAATTATGGAAAGGTAAATAACAAAAAATTATGCCATCAAAAATCTGATAATGAAAATACCACCAAGAAATTTTTTCATTGTAAAAATCACAAGGAAAGTAATTAGTGAATACTAAATTAGAAAAGTGATTATTTATTGGATGTCATTTATCTATAACATGATCCTTTATTTCATCAAGAAGGATAATTCTTGCAGGTAGAAACCCATATGATCTTTCTTTTGAAACAAAGGTAAAGGGGTTACCTCTAATTATTTGGTATCATGAGCCACGTCAATTACTCGAGGGTGTCTCAAAAATATGGACACAACATTAACTACAATTAAAAATAATTCATCACACATAGATATAATTCAGGAAAAATATGATTGATCAAAATATTCATATTTAGTATAGGTTATGGATTTATGTATGTTTACCCTGTTAATATAACCTTAAATGTAAACACTATAAGAAAAATGGTATACAACTATGAAAGTAATCTAATACATGATACATGAAATATGGATATTTAATTTAATATGCAGTGATTGATGATAATATATAAAAATGGATATTATACATACCCAACACACAAGGAATCAGGGGTGAATAAGGAATATCTAATATAAATTAATTTAAGATGAGAAACCATATTCAATGATCAAACCATTGGTGTGGGGGTAAATCAATAAAATAATTATAAGTGATAAATTAAAGTGCACAAAATAAAATTGTAAATAAATTATTAAATAATAAGAGGTAATTTAACCAATATTCATATCATAACATAACCAATTACATGTATGTTTAATCCAATGAATGGAAATTGAGTTAAGTATCCCTTACTATATATCCGAATATGATATTAAATTTAACTTAATGTGTAAGAAATTTAATTTAGATTCATTATTTACTTAATTCAGAAAAATTTATAAAACAATTTTTTTATTATAATGTTATTATGTTCATGTAATGGACCTTTTGATTAGTTATAATATTCAATTCAATTATTCCATGACTATTTGTTTTCTTGTTTTTTTCATGAAATGTTCACTGGTATGCAGGAATAGAAGTTCATCTAAAATTAAAATATTTCTCCAGAATAGAAATTAAAGGTTATTAATGATCTTCCTAATCCATAAATTATTTCATTTATCATTTGGTTATATGATATGAAAATTATTCATTAGATAAAACATTAATGAAAAGTATTTGATTTATTTTATTATTTTTAGGAAAATCAAGATCCAGTGTCATTTTATTTAACATACTATTTATATATTGGTTCCATAACATTATATAAAATATATTATGTATAATAGAACTTTTTTGACAAAAATAAGGGTGTTTTACGATTCATGAAGGAAATAATTTAAAATAAAAACGCATCATCCATGATGATGATAAATCAAAACATCATGGATGATGTTTTCATTACCAGAATAAAAGAGAGAGGAGAAGGTGTTTGAGGAAGGATATTCCATTAACATAATAAAATTACATTATATATAATATAACAGAGTTATCATGCATTTTGGATATATGTCATAATGAGTGGATAAAAATGAAGATTTAAAAAAAATGAAAAAGTATTTTACCTCTTGTTTATCTTCTCCTTAAGAACCTCCTATTGAAACTTGGGATTCATATTTTGGTGAGGCCAGTAAAAATAGGAAATATAGAAGAATTTTACGTTAGGAAATGGGAATAATATTATCATGATCATAGTATGAGAAGAAGTTAGTATAAGGGGTTGTGTGGGGTATTTATTGGGAAGGATGTGGGTGTATTTTTGTTATTATATTCATTATTTTATTATTTTCACTTGGAAATATCTATAGTGATTATTCAAAAGAATTAATAAAGTGTGGAGGGAAGTATATTTTGATATGATTGGTTTTTCTATTACCAATAACTCATCCATGACTCAAAAATGAATTTATTTATATATAATTCTAAATACTATAAATTATCTTATTTCAATATTCAGTAAAAAATTTACTTTTAATAAATATCACAAAAACTCATTCAGATCATTTCTGAATGTATATATTTAAAAAACATGGTCAATTTTTGATAAATATTTTTTAAATATGTGAAATTTAATTTTTAATTAAAACCATCATTTATTTGAAAAATAACATATTTTATAATTATAACATGTTTTATGAAATTTTAAAAAATTAATTCTGGTCTCGTAATAGTAATTTTTTTTCCAAAGAGATCAAAATATTAATTTAGAATCTATTTTTTGAAAATAGAATTTCATTTAAATCTTAATTTTTTTAAAAATTATAAATAAACATTTACATTTCAGAAAAGATACCAACACTTAATTTATCATATTTAATACATTTATTTTGGTATTTTCTCATATTAATATTTAATATATTCATTTATAAATTGTGACGGTTTATTTATACTTTCATAGATGAGGTTATTATTATAATGGTTAACTCAATATTTATAAACATCACCATAATATTTCTAATTGTCACATTATTTTTTAATATTATATCATAGTTCATTTAATCTAAATTTTGGATAAAACATATGCTATCAAGTAAAATTAGTTTATTTAAAAAGATAAATAATATATATCTTATGGTGTTATACACTTACATCCATTAAAGATTTCATCATTGAAAATTTCAATGTTATTTCCCATCAAATAGATGAGAGTGGTTTTCCTTTATAACATCTTCAGGTTCCCATGCCCCTTATTCAATTTTATGGTTTCACTAAACAAAATTTACCACTAAATTCATATGATTTTTTGATACGTGATCTATTGAGTCAAAAATATTTAGAGTATCTTCTCAATAAGAAACATCATTTATAGTTCTATTTCCTCATAGGTGAGCACATCCTTTGGGTCTGTCATGTACATCCTTAACAATCATATATGGAAGACATTATAGACATTATAGATAATTGGTGACATTGATAATTAGTAATATATTTCTCTAATTACTTATATAATTTCATATGGTCCAATGTACCATGGTATTAGTTTCCATGTCATAATGAGCCTTATGACACCCTTACGTAGAGAGACATTCCAAAATACATGATCTATCATTTGAAAATCAAAATCCTTTATCTGGTTATTAGCATAATTGTTTTTTCTACATTGAGATACTTTATTATCAGTCCAAATTATATTTATCATTGTTTTTATCTCTTTAGTAATTTATAATACTATAAGTTTCCTCTAACTATCATCATCGCAACAAGTTGGAGTATGAAATATCTATCCATATAATGCTTCATTTGAAACCATTCGAACACTAGAATGAAAACTATTATTGTTTACAAATTGTAACAACGATAAATTCTGACCCCACATACCTTTAATGTCATGTGATCATGATCTCATCATGTCTTCAAATTTTCTAATAGACTTTTCAGATATTCTATTAGTTTGAGGGTAATTATTAGAACTCAAATGAAGCTCAGTGTCCAAATCCTTCAAAGGTATCTTCCAGAACTATTATTTCAAATAATTATCTTTATCGTAAATTATATGTAACATTCCATGCATCCACGATACTCTTCCCTTTGAATAATACAGTAGTGTCTATTGTACACAACTTCGAGTTCTAACACACACCACAACCAATCAAAGTAGCTGTTATGAATATTAATACCCACTTTTTGAAATTTTATGAATTTAATCTTTTAAAAAGGAATTAATTTTTTGATTTTGAATATCTAAATTATCTTAGGGTAAATTTTTGGTATTTTTCTGAAAACATTCAGTTTTTGATGAATAGTGAAAAATACTTGATTTTAATTATAAAAAACTTTTTTAATCAAAATAATTTATAGTGATAAATTATACAAATGAGTGGTTTTAAAGTATAATTAGATTATATTTTTATCATTTAATCCAATTTTGTTCATTGGACATAATTACACATTTAAGCTGGATATAAGCAAGTGTCAATCTTTTGATAGTCATTACTTCTTAAAAACATGCTTTTTGTTTTGGCAACGGGAATTAATTTTAAATTAATTTATGCCACTTCTGTGTTTTGAATTAATAAAAATTGATTCCATATTTGGAATTAAGAGGTCAAAATTGGGTAAATAGGTAGTTTTTATTTTTATACATTTTGAATAATTACTTCGGTAAATATTTTATTTACCATGGTTAAAGGGTAAATCTGTTAAATAAGGTTTACAAATAATATTATAATAATCTTAAATTACCCGAACACATGTCCAAGCCATATTGGATGATACATTCCGACCATGGTCATCTTTCGGTCAATTTTGGGACCCCATGGAGCCAATTGTAAGTCATAATAACACTTTATATTAATTAAGTTAAAGTAAATATAAAAATGACAAAAGCATATATCTTTTAGTTAAACAATTTTTTCATAGGGTTATTCTTCATAAATATTAGACTATAAATATTCATTATAAATATAGAATGATTTCCTACATAATGGTATTTTATTTATAATTTTTAGACATTGAATAATTAAATTTTTTATGACACAATAATGATGTAGTATTTTTCTTACTAATAACAGAATCAAATAAATGGTATTATAAATGTTAAAATAAATATAATTTCAATTTTTTGATGAAATACACTAATTTTAGTGGTTAATATGACATGTTAGGATTTCTTAAAATAATTTAGTTCGAATTAATAATGTTTTTAGGACTTGAAAAAAAAAATTATTAAATGGTTTGAAAATTGACATAAAAGAGTTTTTTTAAAAAAGATATTATATTAGTAATTGATATTTTATTCCTAAAAATCCAAGGTTCTGCCAAAGAACTTATATAGTCATATTTCCATCATTAATGAACCACTTGGGGTTATCTTGGAAGTATATAGTATGTTTATTAACTATATAATATAAAAATGCAAAGAGACATGGTAAATGTCAACCTATTTAACTAAAAGCTAAATCTAAATGTTATGGTTAATATAGTTACTCAAACCTCTCTAAAACATATTGGTTGAGTGGTTTTAGACCCCTACCCACCTTATACTTTAAAGAATCCATTTTGGAGACATTAGAAACCGAAAATTAGTTTATTATAAAACAATATTTCTAGCTTTTCCTAAGGTGCCCATCACCCCTCTTATAAAAGGGCACTCACCTTCTCTCTAATTAACCCCATCAAAGCCATTTGGATCAGCCAAAATCTTCCCAAATACCCTATAAACGTTCCTCCATTAATCTTAGAGTCCTTCCTTTATTCATAAAACCAACCTAAAGATCCCTTATGATCAAATCAAAAGGAAGAACCCGAAGAAGAGGTACATATTTAATCACGCCTTTCAAGTTCCTTTCTTCTTCCTCTTCCTTTTTCTTTTCTGTTTCCATTATAAAATAATAACTAAAGTATATTCTATATACTGTGATGTTATAAAAAATATTGTACAACCAAATTCACTATTCTATCCATCCTTTGAATAACATGTAACCATACGTGTGTACGTACGGATTACCATCTCCACAACGTGGTGTAATTGTTATTCAATACATCATTATTTGGATGGGTATAATATTGATGTGTAATTGATGTAAATAATAAATATAACACGATAATTATTCTCTATATATGATATAACATCCAATTATATATTATTTTTATATCAAAAGAATGATATTTTCACTCGTGCGTACGTACGGATTACCGTCTCCACGAACGCGATGAGATTCATTCCCCATAGTATCCATTCAAGACTAATATTCATTAGATGATTATAAATAATGTTTAATGACATGATATCATTCAGGATATGAATAATATACATCCCATCCAACACAATTTTGTCTCACATAATAATGAATATAAAGGAAAACGAATTCGTTAACACCCAAAACAACGGTAATACTAAGATATTATTAACAATGCAATGTTAAAATGTCATATATCATATCATATTAATGTATATGATTCTTGTTTAATTTAATAAAAATTATTTAACCATTATACAGGAGGTTAACATTCCCTAAACCATGGAAAATTACATGTTAACGGTTAATTCTACAATCTCTTCATTATTCGAGGTAGTTTATACGTAATTATATACTGGGACCTCTTTACCATCGATATCTATGATTCTTAAAAATGTATTTCAAAAATATTATTACTATTTTATATACTATATGTTAAAGTAATTGAAACCCTTTTTTTCTTTTTATAAGATTTTTATAAAGGAATATTTCCGTCATTTTCCAAACAAGGTACTTTTTAACCTTTTCGACAAAATTAAGGTAAGAATGTATTTTTTTAACTTATACGGAGGGTGTGGTTAATTTCCACCAATATAAAATCGTCGAAGCTTCCCTTACATGATTATAAGAATATTTTAAAATTAAATGTTTTATTTTACAATTATGTGACTTTTAAATAATTTAAAAAAAGATATATTTCTCTCAAATAGTTTTGATTTCATCTATGTCGACATCATTTGATGGATTTTAAGATAATTTGAAGTTGATTTATTATGATACATAACTTCCATATAATATTGAAGGTTTTTTGAAATGTTTTACTATGGATGTGTAATTTTTATCCCATTCATGGCTTATGGATAATGTATTGACATTCCGTATGCTAGTTTTAATATGAATATTTATGTTATGTTTAATCCTTTTTATATGAGGAATGCATTGGACAAATTAAGTGACGGGTGGAGCCCGTTATAGCTCCTCAATGCATCTGTAGGTCTCATGAGACAAACTAGTTTTTTGGCACAATTCCTTGACAAAATATTATTTGTAGTCTTGGAACATGGCCATGACTTTGTGGTTATGATAGTCTGGAATTATACATTCCATCATTATGAAAGTGGTTATTGATATTTCATGTGATTATTTGACTAGTATAATATCCATGTGAATAAGTAAATGGAATTATTTCATTTGATTTTTTCCATATTATGCTGATGATCGGGTTTAAAAGTATTTGGTTGGTTATACATTTCCTTAAATGTTTATGCATATTTATGAATGTTTCCTCTATATTGTTATTCTTACTGAGAATCTGAGCTCACCCCTTTCTATGTTTTATTTTTCCCAGGATGTGAAGAAGTATTTTATGACTGAACTGCAGAGATAGTCTGAGTGGATATTTGTGTGGATTATGGAGACTATGTTGTATTAGTTTTTCATTTTATAATGTAATGTAATACTTATGAATGTATCAAGTGTTTCCAAGGATACTAAACTAATAGGTATTTCGAGACTTGATCTTTTGTGATCATGCCAATGTTATGTAATAATGAACTAAATCTGGGTAACTTGGTTCAGGGCATTATAGTTGATATTAGAGTAAGTTTAGTAAAAAACATGGAAGCTATATTTAGATAAAATCTTATTAGAGCACATAGCCCTATGATAGACATTGAGGATTAGTATAGAAAAACTTCCTAGAATTTTAGTATTTTAGAGAGTTTGTGATTTTCCAAGAAATACATCCCTGTATGGATACGAGCAGGTAGAGGTGGCTCTGTTACAGATGTACCTAGGGGTAAAAACCAAAAATCCACATTGAGCAAGATTCGAACATGACCTGGTGCACGACAACCGGCCTTGCTGCACTCTTGGTTACGACACTCCCAGGGGATATGCTTTGGATAATTCTCATTTTAATTACAAATCATTATGAATGTTTTATGAGTATATGCTTCCTCAAAAAAAACTTTATGATTATGGATTATATCCATAAACTGTTCAATTTATGTTAAATATTTTTCAAGTTTGGAATTATGTATTTCGATTCATAAACTAATATAGTTTATGCCATTGTTTATAAATGGCGCCTAGTGGAAGGAATGGAAACCGTATCAAGGCATTCACTCCATGTAGAGATTTCCCTCTATCTCAAGATAATTATAGTGGAGCTGGTGATACAATTGGTGCTGATCAACTTATCACTATTCTGGGAAAACTCACTTAGGTTATGAATAATAACCTTACCCCTATGAAGCACCCTAATCCACATCATGGAGGATCAATGTTAGATCACTTCATGAGGCAAAAACCACCCACACTAACTGGGAGTAAAAATCCATTAGTGGCTGAGCAATGGATAAATTTTTTAGAAAAAAATATCCCACGCCATGTGGAGTAGTGATAGGGAAAACGTTGTCATGGCAGTTTACCGCCTCACTGGAGATGTTGATCAATGGTGGTCATTGATTAAAAACACAAAGGAAGATGATGAAGTATCAAATATTGAAGTGAGGGAGTTTATAGAGCTTTTCTTAGAAAAATACTTTCCTCGTGACCATCGAGCAGATATGTAAAGGCAATTTATGAGTCTGAGGAAAACAGAGGATTAGAATGTCGAAAAGTATGAGGCCAACATTACAAGGTTAGCGAGCAATGTTGCAGATTATATACATAACCCAAGAAGTAAGATTGATTATTTCATTGATGGGTTAAAACATTTCCCCGTCGATCATTAGTCTCGCAATCCTTCTCATCATACGAAGATATTGTCTCATGCGCTATCAAGACAGAAAAAGAATTCTCTAAGTCTTACAACTTTAAATCAATGAAAGAGAAGAAGAGATCATGTGATCACTCTATAAATAGAAATAATGGGATGAAGGGAATATTTGAATATCCATCCTATAGTAAATGTGGGAAGAAACACCGTGGTACTTTATTGAAGGGAATGTGAGTCAGTTACAAGTGTGGTGAAAAATTCCACCAAGCTCGTGATTTCAAGGGGAAGAAAGAAGCTATTGATGTTCAATTATACAAGTGTAGGGCGATGTGACATTATGGAAATTACATTCCTAAGAGTTAGTGGAACATACCTCAGAAAAGGACAAGGATTCAAGGCCAAGATTATGCTATCACTTCTGCTGAGGTAGATGCTCCGAATGACGTGGTGGCGGGTAATTTAATGGGCTCCTTAAGTTTAGTAAATGCTATATTTGATTATGGATCATCGCATTATTTCATATCTTCCTAGCTTCCTAAGAAAATTAGATATTTCCAATTTTATTTAACAAGGGAGTTGTCAGATAAAACTCCTAATAGAAGTATCATCGCAACAAAGTTATGTGAATCTGTTCCCATTAGAGCATATACATGTTCTTTATCTGCTGATCTCATCTTCATACCCATGATTGAATTTTATATAATCCTCATTATGGATTGTATTTCATACCATGATGTGAAGATTCATTGTAAGAAGAAGGATATTACAGTTTTTTATAATGATGATAAATAACACCTTATCTTTAGAGCAGAATCGCCACCACCTAATTCTTATCAAGATCCCGTCCGAGTAGCTCAAATAAATTCAATTATTTAAGAGGAAGAGAATGAAATAACTATGGGTGGGGAAAGGAATGTTCAAATAGAGGATGTATGTATTGTGAAAGAATATGTTGATGTATTTCTAGATGATTTACCAAGACATCCTCCAGAATGAGAAATGGAGTTTTCCATTTATTTAATTCCTGGTTCAAGGCCTATATCGAAGACCCCTTATAGAATAGACACTGTGGAATTATTATAATTAAAGATACAACTAGAGGAATTGAGTAATATGTGATTTATTCACCCTATTGTTTCTCCATGGGATCCCCTGTCATTTTTGTTAAGAAGAATGATGGATCTATGAGGTTGTGCATTGACTACAGGGAGATCAATGCTATAACAATAAAGAATAAGTATACCCTATCTCGTATTGATGATTTATTTGACAAACTGCATGGATCTCAGTACTTTTCATTGATTGACCTTCAATATGGATACCATCAGTTGTGTGTGAAGAAGGAAGACATTCTGAAGACAGCATTTCAAACCA
Source organism: Viscum album (assembly GCA_963277665.1). Lineage (NCBI taxonomy): Eukaryota > Viridiplantae > Streptophyta > Magnoliopsida > Santalales > Viscaceae > Viscum > Viscum album. The sequence continues at coordinate 348,331 of CAUJRU010000090.1, forward strand.
GGTATGGGCATTACAAGTTTATAGTAATTCCTTTTGGATTGAATAATGCACCCTCTGCCTTCATGGATCTAATGAATAGAGTTTTCAAGGAATATCTTGATGAAATTGTAGTGGTATTTGTTGATGATATATTGGTATAATCCAAAATCTACAATGATCATGAATATCTCTTGCACATTATCCTGAAGACTATTAGAATACATGAATTAGTTTAGCATGTTATTATTGATGTTTCGTCCATAATTTTGCCCGGTTGGCTAACCCATTAACAAAGATCACATGAAAAGGTGATAAATTTGTTTGGACAAAAGAGTGTAAAGACTGTTTTGAAGAACTGAAGAGAAGATTAGTCAATGCTCTTATAATGACTCTACCATCAAGGAATGATGGGATTGTTATTTATATCGATGCTTCAAAGGAATGACTCAGTTGTGTCCTTATGCAGAATGATAGGGTTATTGCCTATACATCACGACAGCTAAAAAATCATGAGAAAAACTATTCTACTCGTTATCTTTAGTTAGATTCTGTAATCTATTCTTTGAAGATATGGATACAATATCTCTATGGTTAAAATTGTGACATATATACTGATCACAAGATTTTGAAGAATATTTTATCACAGAAAAAACTCAACAAGAGGCAAAGGGGATGGCTTGAACTACTCAAGGATTATGATTGCACTATACACTACTACTCGGGGAAGGCAAATAAGGTGGCAGATGCTTTGAGTAGAAAGGATCATGGAGTTCTGAACAAGATGATAGTGGTAAAGGATCATATATAAATTGATCTAGTAAAGATGGACATGGGAATCACCATGGAAGGTGAAACATCAATAGTTTTTCAAATGGTTGTCAAACCATCTTTACTAGAAAAGATATAGAGTTCTCAAACCGATTATGAAGAGTTTCAAAAGAAGATTAAAGTTGTGAATGATGAGAGATTGAGTGAATTTGTGTATGAAGATGGAATTTTGAAATTTGGGAAGAGAGTTTGTGTTCCCAATATACCTTATCTAAAAAGAGACTTTTTAGATGATGCTCATAGTTCCAATTTCTCTATACACCCAAGGAGCACTGAAATGTATATATATTTGAAGGAACATTTTTTGTGGGACAACATGAAGAGGGTGATTTCTGATTTTCTGTCAAGATGTATGGTTTCTCAACAAGTGAAAGATGGAAGGAAACAGCCTGGAGGAGTCATGCAACCTCTTCCCATACCTGAGTGGAAATGGGATAACATTACGATGGACTTTGTCATGGGACTACCAAAGTCTCCTAGAAGGAATGATGCAATATGTGTCATTGTTGATTGTCTTACCAAGTCAGAAAAGTTTCTTGCTTTAAGAGAAGATTTAACACCTGAACGATTAGCAATACTATATATTAATGAAGTTGTAAGACTTCATGGAGTACCACTATCTATTGTTTTTTGTCGTGATCCTCATTTTACATCAATATTTATGAAAATTCTTAAAAAATCCCTGGATGCTGAGCTTCGTTTGATCACTGCCTACCACCCCCAAACCGATAGAAAATCAGAACCGACTATTCAAACATTAGAGGACATGTTGATATCTTGCTCAATTTACTTTTTGTGTATGTGGGATCAATATTTACCTTTGGTATAATTTTCCTATAAAAATAGCTTCCATTCAAGTATTTGGATGGCACAATATAAAGTGTTATACAGAAAGTGATGGTCCACACCAACCTGTTTGGATGATGTTGGTGAAAGAAAACTTGTATGCCCAGAATTTTTGTTGGAAATGATGGAAAAAGTGAAAGAAATCTAAAACCACATCAAGGTAGCTCAAAGTAGATAGAAGAGCTATGCTGATAACTGAAGGAAGGATTTAGAATTACAGGTATGAGATCATGTTTTCTTGAAGATATCTCTATGGATGGGTGTTATACGTTTCTGTAAGAAGGGAAAATTGAGTCCTAGGTACATCAGACCTTTCTAAATTCTTGACTGAATTAGGTCTGCAGCTTATCATTTGGAAATGCCATTAAATCTCTCCAAAGTTCACGATATGTTTCACATATCGCTATTGAGAAAATACATGCCTGACCCAATTCATGTACTCACCTATGAGGAATTAGAACTAGAACCCAATATCTCTTATTGCGAAGACCCCATCAGGATTCTTAATACCAGAGAACGAGTTTTGAGATACCGGATAACTCGTCTGGTAAAAGTTCTATGGAGAAACCATAAGATGGAGGAGGCAACGTGGGAACCCGAGGAACATATGATGAAGAACCACCTGAGTCTTTTCATGTGGTAGTATTATAGAAATTCCTAGGATGAAATTATTTTAGGTAGGGGAGAATGTATCACCCCAAGCTTCCACGGTACGCTTCCCATTGAATAATATTGTACAGTGTGTTGTACGCAACTTCGAGTTGTAACACACACCACAACCAATCAAAGTTGCTGTTATGAATAGTGATACCGAATTTTTTAAATTTTATGAATTTTATCATTCAAATTCGACTTCATTTTTGGATTAGTAATATCGAAATTAGATTAGGGTGAATTTATGTATTTTTTCTGAAAACATTCAGTTTTTGATGAATAGTGAAAAATACTAGATTTTAATTAAAAAATCTTTTTTAATGAAAATAATTTATAGAGATAAATTATACTATTTAGTGGTTTTATATTATAATTAGATTATATTTTTACCATTTAATCTAATTTTGGTCATTTGATGTAATTATAATTTAAACTGGACATAAGAAAGTGTCAATCTTTTGATAGTTATTATTTCTTAAAAACGCATCTTATGTTTTGACAATGGAAATTTATTTTAAATTAATTTCTTGTAACATCTGTGTTTTGAATTTAAAAAAATGGATTCCATATTTGGAATCTAGAAGTCTTAACTATGAAAATAGGTAGCTTTTAATTTTAGACACTTTGAATAATTATTTTGGTAAATATTTTTTTTACCCTGGTTAAAGGGTAAATCCGGTAAATAATGGTAGAAAATAATATTATAATAATATTAAATTACCGTAACATGTGTCCTAAACATATTGGATTATACATTTCCGACCATGGACATCTTTTAGTCGATTTTGGGACCCCATGGATCCACTTTTATGTGAAAATGACACTTTATATTAATTAAGATAAAGTAATTACAAAAATGACATAAGCATATATCTTTTTGAAAAACAATTTTTACCTAGGTTTATACTTGATATCTCTTAGACTATAAATATTAATTAGAAATTTATAATGATTTAATACATAATGGTATTTTATTTATAATTTTTTGACATTGAAAAATTAAATTTATTTATGACACAATAATGATGCAGTATTTTCCTTATTAATTAATGAATCAAATAATTGGTATTATAAATGTTCAAATAAATTTAATTTAAAAGTTTTTCCGACATCCACGAATTTAATAGGTTAATATTACATGTTAGGATTGTTAAATGATTCTATTTATAATTAATAATGTTTTTAGTACTTTAAAAATCAATTATTAAATAGTGTCAAAATTGACATAAAATAGTTTTTAAAACAAATATTATATTATTAATTGATATTATATTCCTAAAAGTATAAGGATTGGCCGAAGGACTAATATAATTATATTTTTATCATTAATAAACCACTTGGGGTTCTCTTGGATGTTTATAGAATGTTTATTAACTATTTAATATAAAAATACAAAGAGACATGGTAAATGTCTAACTATTTAACTAAGAGTTAAATCTAAAAGTTAAGGTTACTATAGTGTCCCAACCCTATCTAAAACATATTGGTTGAGTGTTTTTAGAACCAGACTTACCATATCCTTTAAAGAATATATTTTTGAGCCATTATAAACCAAAAATAGTTTTATTATAAAATAATAATTCTAGATTTTTCAAAGGTGCCCCTCAAAACTCTTATAAAAGGGCACTCCCCTTCTCTCTAATTAACACTTTCAAAGACATTTGGCTCAGCTAAACTCTACCTAAATATTCTCTAAACTGTCCTCCCTTAATCTTAGAGGACTTACTTTAGTCATAAATCCAACCTATGGATCCCTTTTGATCAAATCAAAAGGAAGAACCCGAAGAAGAGATAAGTATGTCATCACCTCTTTCAAGTTCCTTTCTTCTTCCACTTCCTTTTTCATTGTGGTTTACAATATAAAATAATAAATAAATAATATTATATATACTTTGATGTTATTATAAATATGGTAGAACCAAATTCACTATTCTATCCAACCTTTGAATAACATTTCACCATATGTGTGTACGTACGACGTACCATCTCTACATCATGGTGTAATTGTTATTCAATACATCATTATTTGGATTGGTATAATAATAATGTGTTATTTATGTAAATAATAAATATAACATGATAATTATTCTGTATATATGATATAACATCCAATTATATATTATTTTAATATCAAAATAATGATATTTTCGCTCGTGTGTATGTACAAATTATCGTCTCCACGAACGCGATGAGATTCTTTACCCATCGTATCTATTCAAGACTAATTTTCATTAGACCATTAAAAATAATTTTTAAAGACTTGATATCATTCTGGATATGAATAAGAAGCACCCCATACATAACAATTATGACTCACATAACAATTAATATAATGGAAAACGAATCTATTAACACCCGAAACGACGATAATACTAATATATTATTAACAATGACATGTTAAAAGATCATATATGATATCATTTTAATGTTTATGATTGTTATATAATTTAATAAAAATTATTTCACCATTATACAAGAGGTTAACCTATCCTCTACTAAGTAAAAGTACAAGTTAAGGGTTAATTCTACAATCTTTTCATTATCCGAGGTTGTTTATACGTAATTATCTACTGAGACCTCTTTATCATCCACATCCATGTTCGTTAACAATATATTTCAAAACATTCTTAATATTTTATAGACAATGGGTTAAAGACATTTATACCATTGTTTTACTTTTTATAAGATATTTATAAAGGAATCATTCCATTGTTTTCCAAACAATGTCCTTTTTAAATTTTTCGACAAATTTAAGGTAAGAATGTCTTTTTTAACTTATACGAAGGGTGTGGCTAATTTCCGCTATTAAAAAATCTTCAAATCTTCCCTTACAAGATTATAAGAATATTTTAAATGTAAATGTTTTCCTTTACAATTATTTTACTTTTAAATGATTTCAAAAAATAGATATTTCTGGAAAATATTTTTGGTTTCATCTATGTCAGCATCCTTTGATGGATTTTAAGCTTATTTGAAGATGATTTATTATGATACAAAATATCCATATTATATTGAAGGTTTTTTGATATTTTTGACTTTGGATGTGTAATTTTTATACAATCCATGGTATATGGATAATGTATTGACATTTCATATGATAGTTTTAATAGGAATTTTTATGTTATGTTTAAACCTTTTCTTATTAGGAATGCATTGGAATTAGTAAGTGACGGGTGGTGCTCACTATAGCCCCTCGATGCATTGGTAGGTCTCATGAGATAATCAAGTGTCTTGGCACTAGGCCTTGAAAAAATCTTATTTTTAGTCTTGGTACAAGGCCTTGACTATGTGGTTTTGATAGTGTGGAATTATGCATTCCATCATTATGAATGTGCTTATTGATATTGCATCTGATTATTGGACTAGTAGAACTTCCATGTTAATAAGTAAATGGCATCATTTCATTTTATTTTTTCTATATTATGATTATTTCCATGTTTAAAGGGCTTTTTTTTAGTTATAAATTTCCTTAAATGATTATGCTTATTTATGACTGTTTCCACTATATTGTTATCCTTACTGAGAATCTCAGCTCACCCCTTTCAATGTTTTATTTTTCCCAGGATGTGAAGACGTATTTTATGACTGACCTGTAGGGATAATCTGAGGGGATATGAGTAGGGACTATGGAGACTATGTTTTAGTATTTATTCATTTTATGATGTATTGTAAGACTTATAAAGGTGTCTTGTGTTTCCAAGGATACTAAACTAATCGGTCTATTGAGACATGATCTTTTGTGATCATGCCAATTTTATATAATAATGCACCGACTCTGGGTAACTGGGGTTGGGGCATTACATGATCAATATGTGTGAAACATGAATTATTAAAACGTCATTGATATAGATTCTTTCTTGTCACTATAAAAATAATAATTATATTCTAAAAAGTAAATTTTCTTATATTATAATTCGGTAAATAATAAACCATATCACATAATTCTTTCGAATGGGTCATTGGTAATCTAGAGATGAAGTTCATAATTATTTCATCCCAATTCTGCATTAGTGTCAGAAGAGGTTTCATGTATCCTATATGATTCTATCTATCACCCTTCTCAGGTTGAAAAACTAGGGATTTTTACACAAATTCGGTAATATCACACTTCATATTATCCCATTAAATTTCCCTTAATATCTCTATATATCATCATACTACAGTATTACATAGTGAAATTTTAGATATGGTAATAATTTAATAGTTCCCCTTTTCATCCAGGCATTGAGGGAACACAAAACCACTATCCCAATTTCATAATTCCATTCACATACATGAATTGTGAAAATCATCCATTCCTAATTGAATTAGTTTTATTTGAAAAATTATCATCATCTTATTGATATCTTTCTACCATCCCTAATAAAGAAGGTTTGGTGATCATTTGAAAAAGGGTTGACATTTCTCATTCCTTTACTTTTACAATATCTATCTTTAATAAATTTAGGAATATTGGATCTTTATAAATCCTCATTTCGAACATAATTCCATTATCTTTCATACTTAATTCATATACTACAATATTTTCTTTTCGTTTCTGGTATTTTATTGGGAAATTATAATCATTTAGTAACTTGAGCCATCATTGTTTCTCATGTTGAGTTGTTTCTCTGTAAATATGCCTTTCAGACTTGTCTGATCTGTATATATCTCAGATCATTCACCATAGAAATTGTGTCTCTATATATTCAGAGAAAATATAATGACTACTAACTCATTATGACTATTTGGATAATTGTTTTCAAAAATCATTAACATATTTGATAAATATGAAATAACATTATTTTTTTCATAATCACACAATGCATCCCCTGCTTCAATGAATACATGAATACTAAAACCCCATTATTTCTTTATGGTAACCTGAAATTTCTGTCATTGACTAATATTCCCTAAAAATATTGAAAATATTTTTGAAAATATTTTTTGAATATGAACATAACCCCTTTATGTGTGATCATGGTTAATGGGTTATCTAATGAGGAAAAATTATAAAAGGAACATCAATTGTATCTTTCTAAACCAATGAAAATATATTCCTCAGTTTTGTTTGATGGAATATGACATTCTTGGTGATCTTGTTGACTTCGTAGGATCAACATAGACTCCAAACTTAGATACAACATGGACAATAATTGTTTTTAAATCCCGAATTCAAACATTCTAAAATTTACTATATAAAATTCTTTTTTCTGGTGGTCTCAATAATGATCTAAAATTGATTCTCAGAGTCTTCCTAGCATTTATAATACAATAAAATATCATAAATCATTATTACAAAACAATCATCAAGATATTACTTGATTAGTGTATTTATTAGATGCATGGAAACCAAGGGTGGATTAGTCAATTCAAACAACATTACTGTAAACATATAATGTTTATACCTCATCTATAAATCTATCATCAGAATAACTTCATTATTAACTCTCAATTGATGATCCCTGAAATTATGTTCAATCTTCAAAAAATATTTAGCTATGTGAAGTTGATAAAATAAATCATCGATGTAAGGTAGAGGATAGTTTTTCTTTATTAGAATATCTTTTATTCTTCTATATTAAATAGACAACCTCAGGGATCCATCTATCTTCATAACAAAGACAATATGGGCTACCCATGGAGATACACTAGGGTGAATAATTCCATTATTACTCAAATCCTCTAGTAATTTATATACCTCCACTAATTCCAGGGTTTATATTCTATTTGGATTCATTAATAATGTTCATTAATTATAAATTAAATCAATATAAAACTCAACTTCATGTTATAGGGTGTGTCCTGGTAATTCCTCAGGAAATACATCAATGTATTCAAGTAAAATTGGTATATCATCAATTTTATTATTATTTTCCACATACCTATATTATGTTTTATATTCCTTACAGATAATTTTAATCAATAGAGAGAATGCGGGTAGATATATATTTAAATCAGATGATGAAGCGTCTTCTCTAAAGATAAGGGATTATACACATTCCTCATAAGATGTAATTTCTTTCTTCATGAAGTATATATTTGCATCATTTCAGGAATGTTATCCTATATAGAGGACTATATCATATTCATAAATAGTTATTATGATAAGGTTAGAAACTAAAGCACATATTTGTATCATAATGGGGATATAATGACAATTTTGGTGTGCAATGTCACATCCTTTATGAGTTTTTATTGAAAACCCCTTATTAAATAAACTCGAAATAGTCTTATTTTTATGGAAAATTGGGTAGATATAGAATAAAAGTATGATCCTGAATCAATAAGATCATTAGATAAATTTCAATATAGGATTATTGTATTTTATATCGCATCATTGCGTAATTCTAATTAAGCTTTGGTGATTACAAAAGCCTAGACATATCCTTGTGGTCACATTTGTGGTAGATTCCCAATAAACATGGTACATTTATTTGAATAATTTTACATTTCATTATTGTAGATCCATTAAGAACCATTTATTTGATTCCTATAATTTCATTAATTATCGTGATGACACCATTCATCAAACTTCTAATAAAATCCCATTTCATTCAATCATTTACTCAAATGATTCTTTCCATAAATTTTACACAGTACAAATTAATTAAGTCCCCACTTCTTCATTGATTCTTCATCTTTGACATGGTTATAAGATGAACTATACATCTCATGATTTTCCATGAAAATTTAGGATCTATAAAATTCCATCATTTTGATGTCACTTAATACTATTTCATTATATGAAGCAAATGTTTCAGAAACTAGTTCTTTTAAGATACATGGTTTAGGACCTTCAAATAAATGAACAATATTATATTCCAAATTAGGAATATAATCTTTATTATACTTGCCTAGTCTTGTGTAGGTAGATTCATATTATGTAACACTCTGTTCATCCTTTTCCTTTAAGCTAAGGAATTTTCATTTCATTTCTATTCTTTTCTCATGAGGGAAATATTTATTGAATAATGTTTCATTAAATTTATACCACTATATATGTTCAATGTCATATTCCTCCTTCGTATTCTAGATCAATGACCACCGTTGAATTGCATCCCCCTTGTGACAATATTCTTTCAGTACAACCTCTTTATTTTCAATTCCTCCCAATGCAAGAAATATCTTTTCCATAGACTTGATCAACTGAAGAGCTTCCACTACATTAGTATTCAAAAAGTTTTGGGTTTCTACCACCTGATGTGATCCAACATCGGTGTATTATGGAGATCCATCATAAACTAAGTATGTTGTCCAAATATGGTCAAGATCTATTCATCTCCAACACAATCTATGTATACTTTCTCAATGGGAAGATTCCTATATTGTTCATAGTAATTGATTCCCTTTCATAAATTAGGCACCAAAGATTACCATGGGTTAACTCATAATCAACATGACTTCTTTAAAAAACTATTATATAATAAATTAGAATAATTCTTGTGTTTATTTAGCATCTAGTTCCTAAGGATTCATCTAAAACGACTCTATCACCATCTGTAACAACCCTGAACCCAGTATCCAAGAGTCGATGGTTATTTTATTATAATGGAATATATATAATATATAATATCACCAATGATCTATTAATTATGTAGTATTGAAGAACTAGATAATTACATTGTTACCTCATTACATTGGTAATTAAAAATAGTAGATAACAATAGAAAATAAAATGCTTCCTTGACACATTTTCAAAGATACAAACTTCCTAAACAGGGGAAGAGAAACATATAGAACGGCGAGATAAAATACTCATTAATGGTTAAATTAATCAATAATAAGTGATGAAAATTCAATAAATTATAATAATACTGGAAAGGTAAATAACTGAAAAACTCATACCATAAAAAAGTTGAAAACAAATAAACAACCAAGCATTTTTTTGCATAGTGAAAATTACATGGAACGTAATAACTAGACACTGAAACAAGAAAATGATTTATTATGGGATATCATGTATCTCAAAAAATAATCATTATAGTATTAATATGGTTTAATTCTATTCATAGAAACCTATCAAACTCTAGTTGGAAACAAATAGGAAGGGTTTTTTACCAATTATTTTGTCTCATGATACCTGTCAATTCATCTAGTGATTATCAATAACTGTACCCCACCCATCACTGAAATTATAATGCCAAATCCTTAATCATTACATAATCTTGATATAAGTAAATAATTCATATTTATAATATTTTTAGGATTAGTTCTTTGGATAATTCGGTCATAAATGATCAATAAAAACCTATAGAAATACAAAGTTGACACTTCCAAAATTATCCACTTCTTTTATACCATAATAACTTTTAAAAATAAACATGGTTTCTCTTCATGTTTAATCATTACATAGTTTCCTTAATTTCACCCTTGACTATATTCTCTCTTAAATCATGTGAAAAACATTTAAAAACATGGTATAAGAAAAAAATATCAGTCATTAAAATTAAAATAAATAAGACCATTAGTCTAGTTAAAAAATGGTAACCTATTTGACGTTCATTGAGAGAATGAAACAAAACATTTTCACATGAATAAAAATCAAAAATGTTTTCCAAATAAAAAAATAAAAAACAGTATAAATCCATTAAAACATTGCTAGGTGACTTAGATAATCTTTTTCATAAACCCCTTTCAAATCCTGTTCAATTGGAATAACCATGTTGATGACATCCAATATTATTATTACCTAAGGAAATGGAGATCAACAGTGAGGATTACCCTTTGTAAAAGCTACATCGGGCTCACCCGTGAGCTGTAATGGGGCTAATCACTTCATATAAGCTATAATGGGGCACACCCATGAGCAATAATAGGATCAACCCTTCGTATAATATTTTTCAGCCTCATCCATGAGTAATAATGGGGATCATCCCTTTGGGCCCACCCATTTCTTATAATTCTCGTATAAGATTTCATGAATAAAACATGAACATTACAAAACCCTTTGTAAAAACTCTTCTAATCCCATTCAGAAAATATTTTCATATAAAAATACAATTTTCATTTTATAACCCATTTTAAATTCCCAGATACCCAAAAAAAAATTAATAATTGATTCTTTTCCTTTAGAAGGCATTAAAGATTATATAGGAAGCCAAATATCAAATAATAGTTATGGTGGTAGGGAAGTTGTTGTCGTTGTTTAAGTAAAATATACTTTTTTATTATTTTGTAATGAAAGTAAAACACTACATATAAAAATTTTCATTTTGATAACATTTAATTAAATTCAATATATAAATAATATCTCATGTATAAATCTTTTATATCAATAAAATGAATATGTAAGTTAATACCATGAAGTAAACGTTTTGATAACTAAATATTTTAATTTTCAAGGAGTCCATTACCACATTGAGAATTTAATTATTAATCTCCATGAATTAATGAATTTATAAAAAAATTAAATAACGTTATTATAGATAAAATATGGATAAAAAATTTCATATTGGTTTTATATACACCTTATAAAATAATAGTGGTGCATATTATTAAGAAATGCCTCAATGAAAGGATATTGAGAGGAAATCATTTACCTTTTGTCTCACTTGTCATGTAAAAAATTTATATTCTGGAATAATAAACAGATGTTAATATCTAATTTCTAGAGAAATTTTTTCTATTATTCTTTTAATATCACTTATTATCATATTATGACAATTACATAATTATTTAGGTTCATAAAAACCGTTCTGTCAATGTTTGGTACTTCAGTCAGAAATTGAACATTGTATGATGTCAATAGTCTTTGTGTTAATAGGCCCATAATATCCACAATAACATTAATTAAATAAGGATAAATTTTATAAATAAGTTATACATTTAAATCAAACAATTAATTATGGTAATAAAAAAATAAAATCATTATTATCAAAGAAATGGTAGGTCTTACGTTCACATGAGTAACATTTCCTTTTTTCATTGATCATTATAGAAATATGGTAATTACCATATAATCCATCCAAAATAATAAAATAATTATTATAATTATTATAATAATTTGGATATTCTTATATATGTTATACATGTGATGTGGTGAATAAAAATAATTTTCATTGCTTTGTGGATGTGATAGTTGACACGTACACAAGAACAATGTTATCATTTTTAAGTACGTCGAAGTAAGAACATAATTGATATATTATTATACTATAATTATAAATATTTCATGAATATCATATATAAACATTAATTCCATAACTATAACTGATCTTCAGATATGGTAAAAAAATGAACTATATCAGTTTGTGAGGCCGTAGTTTGTCATACACATGACTGAAAAGTTCATTTGCCATTTATTGAAATTAGAGATGGATTAATATGATTATATTATCATAATAAAATCTTAGTATATTTAGGATACTTTTTTATGATCTCATTGTTTATAAAAGAGATTTGAATGATGTGAAAAATGAAATTAAATAGAAACACATTAATATAAACACTACCTTTACTTTAGATGAATCTTAATTCTTAACATCATAACACCTATAAAAAGATTGTTCTACCTAAACTATGGAATCAAAAATTCGGGGAGGAATTCAATGATGTTTTTGGATAGATATTGGATGAACCAAAATTTATTAGAAGTGTGGTAATAAATAAGAATGGATTCCATCATATAAGAGAAGGGAGGGGCACCCTTTGAATTATTTAAAATATTAAATTAATATAAATTACATTTCACTTCCCAATGGGTCTAAACACATTGATTCTGAAAATAGGATTTTTATGGGTAAAAATATAATTATTCAATGAAATATAGACAATATTAAGTCTTTTTAAATCCTTATCATTTTATTTTAACCCCTTATAACTCTTACAATTTTATCATGTTATTTAGACTAAGTTGGTTAAAGTAATTAACAAATAATGAAAAACATCCAATGAATGAGTACTTAATTAAATTTTTAGAGTTATCTCAAATTTTTTCCCAAATCATATATTTTTAGAAATTTTATATAATTTAATTAGTTAACAAATATTTTAAAATTAGAATTATGTCTATTTGGACACTTTTTGTTACATGACTTTTTTAAAATATAATAACAACTTTATTCCTTCAAAATAACTATATTAAATCATTTCAAACATATCATATATATCCTTAAAATTCTTGTATGGAATAAAATATTTCATATTATATTTATTGGAATATTATTAATGATTTTTATTTGATTGTTTCTTTAGTAAATCTATTATTTCATTAGTTTGGTTTCATTATTAAATTTAATTATTTAAATCCCAAATAATATAATTGAATTACCTTGTTATAGGTAATATTTTAATATTTTATGAAATATTTATAGTTGAAGACATCACTTACATAACTTCATATGGACACTATTTTAGTAAGAAGATACATTTTTATAACCTATTTTCCTTTACTTAAAATTAAATGTTATAAATGTCATAATCAAACCCATGTTGCTTCCAAAGCACAAAATTTCGGCCCAAGGATGTTAATGGTCAATAATTACTCATATAAAATTATTAGGACAAGTTTAACGGCAATTTTACAATATTATAATATTAATTATACCTTTAAGTACGTTATTTACCATTAACTAGGATAAACAAAATACTAAAGTTAATGTTCACCAATAATTATTTAGAACCTATTTGACCACATTTTTTGAACAAAGTAAAATCATGTATATTTTTTATGAAAAAATAAACTCATAGTCATGGTTCAATTAGTATTAACAATAATCTCATTGATAGATTGGGAAAATGGATTTTTAAGTAAAATGTTTAAAAGTTCACATAGTTTTTCTATTTAATTTTATTTTAAAAATTCATACAATGAACAAAATAGGAGTAACTGATAAAAACCTCATATAATTACTCTTTAAAACCACATAAATTTATAATATAACAATATGAAAAAATTATAAAAAAATTATTTTTTCAATTAAAAGTTAGTATGTTTCACTATTCATTAAAAATTAATTTTATCAGAAAAGTAACCAAAATTCAACAAATGTAAATTTTGATGTCCCTATTCTAAATAATAATTTTGATTGGGTCAAATAGACCATTTAAATGTTTCAAAATCTATATTTAATAAGGGTTCTCCATCAAAAGGAGGTAAAACTTCTTTTTAAAAATATTAGAGTATTTTTTACTAAAATTTGATTTATCCCCATTTTAGGCCTCTAAAATTTATTATAAGTAAAATATTTAAAAAACATGTGTAAAAATAATATAGTTTATTATTGTCATTTATTCGAATAAAACGACTAGGTGATAACCACCATTTAAAAAAACATTATAATATATTAACTGTTTCGGTATAACTCAGTCTTGTATGGAATGTAATATTTCAAAGAAAACCATTGTTGTTTATCAAGTGTACTATCTAACATAAAAACCCCTTTATGGTTTTATTACTATGTAATTCTTTATAATTAGTAAAAATGAAAAAAATTCATATTCTATAATGACCAAAAGTTCTATATCCCTTCCCCATTTTGAAAATTACATCCTCATCATATTAAATTTGGGCTTAGTAATTTCATTGAATACCTTATTAGAAAAAGATTAAAAAACTACCCTTTAAATGAATAAAATTTAATTACAAGGTTCTAATGGGATAACAAATACTAGGGTTCCATGTAGGAAAACATAGCTATAAAAGACAAAACCAACCATAAAGTTATATTAGAGGGTGATAGAAAACATTTTCATGAAAATGTTAACAATCACAATGCTATAAATTATGATGTGTTAATGGGTATTTTATTTCATTATAGGAAAAGTAAATGGGTAATGTTTCTATTATAATATCTCTTTCATCGAGTGGTTTAATTAATTTAAATTAAAGAATAAAAATATAAGGAAACATACACACTTGATGTATTTAAATTTTATAAGAATAATTTCATCTTTATAATCTTCCCAGAATTATTATTTGCATCCCTAAGAATAATTATAATAATAAATGATGACATGAACCATAAAGGTTATCCATATTTGAGACTAAGGACCAAAATTAAATCCATGGTTCCACATTAAAAAAAATTATTACATAAACATAACCCCAAAGAATATCTCCTAAAAATTCCTTAAAAACTTGTTAACACATCACTTAAAACCTCGTAAGGTGTGTCCGAAACCTTGAACATATTGTTATCATTCAAAAGATATTGGCATATTAGGATCTTATTTCACTTCACTAGATTTCTCAAAATCAACTTTATTAGTAGTAAAATATATTTTTTATCCTTTTTTGTTTCTATCCATAATGATTTCCCTTCTATTTAATTAATTTTAGACACATATTTTCATATTTACCCAACTCATTATAGCTAAAGAATCTTATTTTAAACTGTCTATCTATTAAATTATTTTCGGACTATTTAGGACCCTTTTCTTTTCAATCACTGACCATGTGACCAAACATACAACTCATGTAACACTTTACTTATCCTTACATACATTCCTCAACATGTATTTTAAAACACATGGATTAATGTTTTGATATATGTTTTGAAATCTAAGTAGTTTTCTACATCATTTCCTACCACCTCGACCATTTCTTTCTCTTATTTTATACTGTAATGTAAGTGTCGACAAACACCACTTCATCTTTCTTGGAACAATGAACAAATATTTCATAACTTTTAAATTCCTTGGAGGCCAAATCTCTTTGTAGTCATTGTTTCAATCCAGAGTAAAATATATTTATATTAGATTCAATGAATGGAATAAAATGTAGAACATACCTAGAAAATGTTTTGAAGTAAGATTCATATAAGGAAACTGAATATTTTTCCTTTATCATTATTTTGAAGAATATTTTCTCTATCTTAATCCAAAAAACCTTAGGGAATTAGTTGTCAAGAAAATATCCTAAAATTCATCCCAATTCATGGAACCAATATATTTATTCACTCTTTTTTTCATAACCAATTACCAGCGTCCTTCTTCTTCACATTAAAATGATAGGTGGATAGAGTTACTATTTTGTGTTCCTAAAACCCCATAAAATCAAATATATTTTCCACGTTATTGATCCATATTTCAGCTTCCACTGGTTCAGATGATCTATTGAATGATGTGGGATTTTCCCTCATAAAATGATCCAATACAGACATATTCCTCTTTGGTAGGTCTTGATGATCTAATTCATGGATACCAACACCATTTATAGGTAGGGTCAACTATGAAATAATTGCAAGAAACCATTTAGTTCTAATTATATCCACCACATGATGATGATTTTAAAGGTTGGATTCTTATTGATCGCTTCCCATTACTGATTTTCTACTTCCTATGTCTATAACAATTATGATCATACATAGCTTAGATGAAGAAATATGGTAATATTAAAATGCTAAATCATTTCCACTTAACCAAAAATTAAAATCCTCTAATGTATTTAAATCAACACCATCCTATCCTCAGAAGTTATCAAAACCAACATCTAATACCAACTATAAGGCCCCATCCTTAAAAATTATATATTCATGAGTTATGTCAATAATTCATATTGAAGATGTTTTTAGGTTTAGAGATTTAGATAATTAGTCCATTACTATTACATAAAAAACCCTAGAAATAAAAAGTGGGAACTTACAAAAGCATCCCTTTGTTTCATTAAATAAGAAATTTTAAAAAGAAACATGGTTTATTTTTATGTTTAATCATCGTAACTTCTTCTTAATTCTATCCTTCACTCAATTCACACTA
This sequence comes from Viscum album, assembly GCA_963277665.1. Classification (NCBI taxonomy): domain Eukaryota; kingdom Viridiplantae; phylum Streptophyta; class Magnoliopsida; order Santalales; family Viscaceae; genus Viscum; species Viscum album. Next base: position 365,317 of record CAUJRU010000090.1, read on the forward strand.
AAATATTATGAAAACACATTTAAAAACATGGGATGAGAAAACAAATATTAGTAAGGGATATAAAAATAAATAAGCACATTAGTATTGTTATAACATGGTAAACCATTTTATGTTCATTGATAGAATGAAACAAAATATTCTCAAGTGAATAATAATATTACTTTTTCTCATAAAAACATTAAAACCAGTAGCAAGAAATTAAAAAATCCATAAGGCGACTTAGAGAATCATATACATAAACCCCTTTAAAACCCCAGTAAATTAGAATAACCATATGGAAGACTTACAATATTATTATTACCCAATGAATCAGAGATCAATAATATGTATCACCATTCGTAAAATCTATACCGGGCTCACCTGTGAGCTATAATGGGACTCAACCCTTCATGTAAGCTATAATAAGATCACCTGTGAGCTATAATAGGGAACAACCCTTTGTATAAGTTGAGTCAGACTCACATGTGAGCTATAATGGGGATGAACCCTTTGTATAACCAATATCAGGCACACACGTTTCACATAATTCATGATTACCATTTCATTAATAAAATATTTTCATTACAAAACCCTTTTAAAGAACACTTTGAACCCCATTTGAAAAAAAAGCGTATAGAAATACCATTATAATTTTAGAACCCATTTTAATACTAAGATACCCATAAAAATACAAAATAATGTATATTTTTCTTCTTAATAGACAGTAAGGCTTATAGAAGAAACCAAATACCAAAAAATGCTAATGGGGGTAGAGAAGTTATAGTAACCGTATACATTAGAAAACATTCCATTTTCAATTTCTAAAGTATGTAAAACACATAGTATAAAAAGATTCGTTTTGATTAATATGAATGAAATTCAAGGTAGAAATAAAATATCATGTATAATTATTTTATAACCATATAAATACACATGTAAATTATTTTCAAGAAGAAAACGTTTTTTGAAAATTAAATCATTAAATGTTTAATGTGTCTCGTACTACATGAAACATTTAATTCCTAATCTCCATGAATTAATAAATTACCCAAAACATTAAATAACATTATTATAAATAAAATATGGATAAGAAATTTCATAGTGGATTTATATTCACCTTATAAAATAATACATGTGTATATTATTATCAATTGTCTATATGATAGGAGATTGAGACGAAATCCTTTACCTTTAGTCTGAATCGTCACGTGCAATTTTTATATTCCTAAATAATAAACATATTTTAATTTTTACATTCTTGATATCCTTTTTCATTATTAATATTCATTTTATATCACTTATTATTATGTAATGATAATTACAAAATTATTTATGTATATGTTATATGTTTTGTCGAAATTCAGTACACTAGTCAAAAATGAACTTAGTACAATGTCAATAGTCTATGTTGTCATAATTCCGTCATATATAAAATAATATTAATGGTTTAAAAATCTATTTTACTCATTCATTATATTTTTAAATCAAACCATTAACTATGGTAATAAAATATGAACATCATTATAATCATGGAAAGGGTAGGCCATTCATATACATGTGTACGATTTCCATTTTTCATTGATCACTACGGAAAAATGGAAATTGTAATTTTATCATTTCCTAATTATCATAGTATTATGAAGATCTTAATGATTAGTAAAATAGAGTTATATATATCATTCATGTGATGTGGTGAATACAAATGATTCATATCACCTCGTGGAGGTAATAGTTCACACATACATAGAAACAATGTTATCATTTTTATGTGAAAGGAACGTAAAAACATAATTGATATATAATTATATTATAATTATTAATATTTCATTTAAATAATATATAAACATTAATTTCATAATTTTGACCAGTCTTATGATGTGGTAATGATTAATGAACTATATCCGTTTGTGAGGCAGTACTTTGTAGTACACATGAATGAAAAGTTAATTTCTCATTTGGTTAAATTGGAAATGGATTTAGGTGATAATATTAACATAATAACATCTCAACATATTTAGGATATTTTATTCATTTTCTTATATGGTTTGAATATATTTGAATTAAGTTGAAGAAGAAATAAAATAGAAACACTTAAAAACATTACCTTTTCATCAAGTGATCACCTTTATTTACACCCTATCACCTCTAAGGATGGTGTTCTACCTATAATAAGGATTAAAAAATGTAGCAAGAAATTATAGTAAGTGTTTTGGGTAGATATAGTGCTCACAAAAATGTTTTGGAAATGTATCTAAAAGGGATGAATGGGTGCCTTTTATATAGGAGGGGATGGACACACTTTTAATCATTAAAATTATAAAATTAATATAAATTAAATTTCGATTACAAATGAGTCCAAACTAATTTATATATATATGATATCATGATTAAGGGTAAAAATATAATCATCCAATTATAATAATAAATGTTTTAAGTTTTTTTAATCCTTATCTTATTGTTTTAACCCCTTCTAACTCCTACCATTTTATTGAATATTTTATAAATAGAGGGTTAAAATAATTAAAAAATAATTCCAAAAGTCCAATTAATGAGTCATTTATGAAACTTATAGATTTATAGCAACTGTTTGGCAAAATATTTTATTTTTATGAATTTTATATCATTTAATTAAATATTTTATGTCTTAAAATATGAATTTTGTCTATTTTGACACTATTCACTACATGAACATTTTAAAATATCATAAAAACATTGTTCGACATAGAAAACTATATTAACATAATAATAGAAAGTCATAGTCATCCATATTGTTTGTGTATTTCATATAAAAAAATAAAATTATATTTATTTTAGTATTATTAATATAATTTCTTTGATTTTTTTTAATAAATATTTTACTCCATCATCTTTGTGTTATAATTAAATTTATTTTTTTATTACCTAAAAAATATAAATAGATTCTCATGTTATACATAATATTTATATATTTATAAATAAATTTAATATTTTAAGATATAACTTACATAACCTCATGTTAAAAATGTTTTAGTATGAAGAGATATTTTTAGGACGTATTTGCATTTATTTTTAAATAAATGTTATAAATGACATAATAACACCCACGAGGCTTCCAATGGTCACAATTTCAGCCCGAGGATTTCCATGATTGACAATAAGTCATCCAATAATATTAGGATAGGTATTAGGCTAATTTTATAATTTTATAATATCAATTATACTTTTAATTACCCTATTTAACAGTAATCGTGGTAAATAGTGTACATAAATTTCTACTCACCAAAAATTATTTTGACCCTATTAGGCCACAATTTTTATACTGATTAAAAAAATTTATATCCGATTATGAAACTTCAATTCAAAGAATTTGTTAAATTAGGATTAGCAATAATCCTGTTGACATATCAAGGAATTGGGTTTTGTAAGTAAAACATTAAAAAGTTCACATTGTTTTTGAATTAAATTTTCATGTAAAAAAACATTCAATGAACAACATAGGATTTACTGAAAAAAATAACCTAATTATACCTCAAACCCATGTAAAAGTATAAGCTACCAATATAAATAAATTATTATTAAATGATGTTTTGAATGAAAATGCTGTATTTTTCAGTATTCTTTAAAATTTGAGATTAATAAAAAAATTCCAAACATTCAACCTAAGTAAATTTTCAATTACTAATTCAAAAGAAGAAGTTTATTTTGTAAAATAGAAAATAGAAATGTTAATAACTATTTTTAAAATTGGTTCACCATCAAATGTTTTTAAAAATACCATTTAAAAAAAATTGGATTATTTTATGTATAAAATTGTATTTATTTAGATTTCTAGCTTCTATAATTTATTAGAATAAAATAAAAATATTCAATAAAATTTTGTAAGAAATATATAGTTAGTTATGATCATTTCCACTAATAAAATGGTATGTTGATAACTACCATTTAATATTACAATATAATAAAATATAATTCATTTTTAGGTATGACTTAGTATTGTGTGTAATATATGATTTTGGAGAAACCCATTATTGTGTGCTAGGTACACTAATGAATGTAGTTCCAATTTAAGGTAGAAATACTTTCTAATACATAATATTTAATAAATATGAAATGGTATTTTTCTATAATTACATGGGATGTCTAGAAATTCAAAAGTATTATTCATAAATAGATTTAATTCTTGAAAAATATGACTTATCAAAAAAATATATATAAATATATATATATTTAGTTTAGGATACATATTTATTAATATTTCTATAGTTAATATAACATTCAAAATAAACACTATATGAAAAAATTGTATAAGGATAATAAATTAATGATACCTATGATAAAAGAAATTTAGATATTTAATGAAGTCTTCAATGAATGATGATCATGAAGAAAATTGGGCAGTATATATACACCACAAATGAGGAATAAGTAGGGATTAATTAATATCTCACATAAATATATGTGAGATGAGAAAACACTTACAAATTTCATATCATTGGAGCAGGAATAAATAAATGAAATAATTATGTGTGAAAAATGTTAATATGTAATATAGAAGAGGAAATTTAGTTAAAAAAAATAATAGGTTTTTTCAAACAATTTATTCCTATAACATAACCAATGAAATGGATTTTTAACATAATTAATGTGAATTGTGTTCAGAAACAACTTACATTATGTCTGATAGCATTCTGCACTTGTATTAAATGTCATGTATAAGAAAAATGAATTAATTAATTACTTAATTAAAAACTATTACTTTATTTATTTGATTTAGTAAAATTTTATTAAATTTTTATGGACATTTTGATGAGTTGTATGATTTAAATTTTTGGTTATGGGTGTTTTTGTTTTCCAAGTTTTTCTGGATCAGTTCACTTGTATACAAGTATGAAATTACAGGAAAAATAAGAATAGTTGCTAGAATCAAAATTACATTTTATTAATGAAATTTGAGAAGTTTAAATGATATCATTTATCATTTGGTTATGTGGTATGTGAATGATTCATTAGATAAAATATTAATGTAAATAATTTTATTCATTTTTACAGTTTTTAAAACCATTATTAATATATATTATTTTATGTAATATAATGTTTATATGTTTGTTCCCGAATAGTATAAAACTTATAATATGTAAAAATAAATCTAATTTGACCATAATATTATTTTTATGCCCTGCCATTATAGCGATAATTTAAATTGAAAATATACCTTCCATGATTACGGTAAATCGACACATCAGGGACAATATTTTCATTTCTACAAAAACATAAGAGGATAAGGGATTTCATGATAGATTTTATATTAACATAATAAAAATCTAATGTATATATGATACTTTATTTATCATTATTTTTTCGATATAGGAGGTAAGGAGAGGATGATAAAATAATTTAAATTCCAAGAAAACAAAAGAATATTTTACCTCTCGTATAGTTTCTCCTTGATAACCTTTTTAAGGAACATAGGATAGGTCTTTGGGTGAGACTAAACAAAACATATGTGGTGAAAATGATTGGGAGAGTAAATGTGTATAAGATTATCAATCTCCAAGGCGTATAAGGTGTGAGGAGAAGGGGTAGTATTTATAGGGAAGGAGAGGGGTGTTTTTTGAATTTTTATATTCATTATATTATTATTTTTTATAAATACTACAAATATTGATGATTCTATACAATAATTAAATTATGTAGAGAAGCGGAGTTATATATAATTAGGGATTTACATCATCTATGACTCAACCATGAATCCAAAATTTATTTATTTACATAGAATCATAAATACCCAAAATTATCGTATTTCACTTTTCATTAAAAATTAAATGATATAAAATATAGAAACAAATTCACACAAAACATTTCCCAAAATGTTGATTTAAAAAATTATCTCTTTTTTGGCAAATTATTTTCTAAATATGGGAAATTTAATTTTTAGCTAAAATCATCATTTATTGGAAAATTACAAATTTAAAAATATAACTGATTTTATGAAATATTATAAAATTAATTAAGGTATCATAAAATTTACTTATTTTCAAAAGACAAAAAAAATAAGTTATGAATATATTTATTGGAAATAATTTTTTTATACATTATATTAATTAAAAAATTGTAATTAATTATTATTTATTCATGGAAATACCAAAACATGGTTTATCACTTTTAAAAAATTTATTTACCTATTCAATTATAAAAATATTTATCATAATTTCATTTATATAATATTCCAATTTTATTTATACTTTCATTGGCGAGGTTATTATTCAAATGGACACATTACAACTTATAATGATTACATAACATTTCATAAAAGTCACATTTATATTTAATAGTGTATCATGGTTCGTTTAAGCTCGGTGTTGCATGGAACATAAGACAATGAGTAACATTGATTTATTAAAGATATTTATATGATAAATCATGGGGTTCTATACAATCACATACACTTTGAGAGAATACCATAAAGCTAGAGGTCTAGATGTAATTCTAGAATCAACATCAAATGTTGTTCATGACCCTACTTTTATGAAGAGTATATGAGAATGTCATCAGTAAATAAAAAATGAATTTATCCACATATGATTTGATGATTTATTTCATAAGATATATGAACATAGTATGGGGATTATTAACACCAAATGGCATCAATAAGAACTCATAATGTATGAAGAGATATTATCATTCCATATTTGTAATATCATCCTCAGGAAACCTTCAATTGATGGTAATTATACCTGATATCGATCATTGAAAAATAAATCACACCATTTAGATTGTCGGAATGGCCGTCAAACATTGGAAAGGGGTACTTTTTCTTTATCATTTACTAATTTGGGTGATGATAATAAACACAAATCCTCAAACACAAATTTACCATTTTCATGAAAATATTGGTGTTACAAAGGGTGAGAAACTATGTCTAATAAAACTTTTATCTTGAAGGTCATCAAACTACACCCTTAGTTTCATGAGCTCAGTTTGGTCTATCTCACACGCTACAAGAATATTTGTGTGCAATCTTGGGGTGTCATGTTGATGAAGAAATCTATCTCAGAACTCAATGGTTGTAGAAACAATTCATCCAAAAAGGCATCGATATAATACTCCACTAATTTTGAAATCAATGTGTCTAAAGTCCCACCATAATTAGGGATACAATCTTCAACTAATGGGTGATATGTTTCAACTTCATAATCTCATTCCCTAACCTTCTAACCTTGAGTTTCCTCATGTACATGAAGAAGAATCATGTCCCATCTGTATGAATTCAATTAACACTCTTGTGATAACATTATATTTTGGAATGCAATAAAAAATCCATTCTATAACCAAAGTTAACCCATAAGGTTTTATATAATGACTATGGGGTCCCTAAGAAATAAACTCCACCTAAATCCAATTGGCATTAGCAAAGGATATGTGAAATGGAAGAATTGGTCCTTTTAGGTAACATTTTTCATAGCTACTAGTGTAGAGACTCAATTGGAAGCATTACCTCTCATACCTTGGATATTTAGATAAAAAAAAGACTAAGTATTGTGTCTATAAATAGTATAGAAATTGTAAAAAACCCCTACTTCTATATAGAATCATCTCATGGTTATATTGGCAATATCCCTCCACATCCTATAACATATCACGTCCTCAATATAAATCACCAAATAATTGGTGTAGGTTTTTGGTTGTTGGAGTATCTCATATCATCATCCTCCACAAGTAGTTCATCCCTATGGAGATCCACCTAGTCATATATTAGTACTACCTCTTTAGGGTCCTCTATAACCACACCTTATAGATCCCTAATCAATATTTTCCCCCTAAATTTTTTCCATATACACTACTTACATTCTTAGAATGTTTTTTCATGCAATCTTGAGCCATAGGACCTTAACCATCATAAAATTATCATGAACCCTCTCTTGGTTAACTATATCCTCTATAAAAATATTGTGTCATAGATCCACATGTCTGAGTTAGGGAATGGGGAAGACTCATACACCAAGAGCCAGGTAACTGAAATTTTCAAGATACTATACACAACTCATCCCTATGATTTCAATTTCTAGATCCTCCTACCAAAATCAATATCTCATAGGATATCTGTAACCAGAGCCTTATCCATAACATAAACATAAGTGGGCATGCAAAATTAGACCATGCTAGCATGGATATATTTATAAATAAAATTCTAAAACATCCATGGATAGAATTATTCATCCTACAAAATACCATGTGTGTAATATGTAAGCTAGGAAAAAATGAACGACATAGTCAGTAATTTTTATATTACCCTAAAACAGTTTGAGAAGCAACAAAATATGCAAAGAGGAAAATATTTTATGATAAAACTAATCAAGGAATAGTTTCTAGATTTATGATTTTGTTTCTATCACATAATCATGAGTATGGGTGATCATAATCCACATGAAACCTACTACTCTTGAGTAATGCAATATTCTTGTGTAACCATTTGATTGGCGATGGTTTGTACAATCTAGAAAAATCCACAATTTACTCAAGTTGAATCTATAATTCTTGGTGATTTTGATCACCATGAAAGCGTAGTTTTCTTTACCATTGGAACCCATGTATTGATTTATGCATGTTTGTATCAACATATAGGCTAGAAAAATCTATATCCTATACAAAATAATTGATCCTCTGCTTGAACAGTTTAGTGAATCACCTCCTGAGTAAGTACCAAAACTGAGATCTCATTACTAACCTAATAATTTTGGAAATCATATATTGGAAACATAGTTTCCTTTCATAATAGAGGTGTCATGAAAACATTCAATACATACCATAGTTGAATGAAAATATATAGTGAGCAAACTGGAGAGGGATTTTAAAGTCAAAAGACCAAATGTTATATGATTTATTTTCCATTATTCCACACAACTCTGGCCTTGGAATACTGAGTCTACAAAAACATTATCAAATCTCTATTAAAAGGATACATTGTCCACCACACTAATACTTGGTTCCCTATCTTGAGTGGAAAATGTGAGACACTATGACACCATTAACCTATGTTACAAACCAATCTTATAACATGGACCAACACAAAACACCAACATGGGTGGAAACACTACCTCTAATACCACTCTCTCATGAACTAACCCACTAGGGCCCACCTAGTCGGTGGTAATATGTTGGACACACCAGTATCCATCATCCAAAATACATGGGGGTCAGATACAAATTATAAGTAAGATATATTGATATGGGATTCCATATCGTATGTACCTATATAAACACACATGTGAATCTCTATGAAATATTTCATACATATAGAGATAAAATAAATCATTTATAGTGTAAAAACTGAAATAAATAAACTCTAAGAATATATAATAATATTTAAATATAGTATAAGAACTGTAAATGGGAAAACATGTCCTACTAGAAATAAGTTCCAAGAGAAACAATAACTTGAAATAAATACATAAATTATAAATACATGTATATAATATCTACCGATAACCCAACACATTCTTTTCCACTTGGTACAAATATTCTTCTCTAAAACCTATTCCACCATGGTCACTGTTGATCTTTTTGTTCTATTCAAAAACAAAACAAAACATTTGAGTAAATCTCAGTAAAGGTTATGTATATAAATAACCATATAGACCCCTCAAAAAACAATATTTCATAAATAGAAAGAAACAGTCGTAGTTATCTCAACCCATGACTGAGATGGTCGAGAGAAACACAATGAATATTTTCTCAGTAGAAACCAAATCAAGATAAAATAGAGATCCACATCTATATATCCCAACAATAAATTATGAATCAACCTATAGCTCCAATTCTGAATGAACATTAACCACCAATATAAGAAATCTATCAAGAGGGTCAGTGGAGGGGTGCACCTCAAAACTGCACTCCATTATAGAAGGAGAAATACCTCTTGTGGATGACCATATCCACATTGGAGGTTGATGAAAGAGGAGTACATAGTCAATAGGTAGATGATATGTATCTTGATTATGTATATTAGAGGACAACATTTCAATGAGTTAACGAAATGCGATACTCATTCCCTAGTGTTATAGGGTGGTATAGAGCACAACTTCTCTCTGATGATGATATCTAATAATTACCATTATCCAAGAATGATGACCAAAATATACCTTTGTAACACCTTTTTTATATCATTTATTAAAGAAGGAAAGACATAATAATGATCAATGGGGAATAAAATTTTGTAATGGATACTCATGAGCCCAAATCAGATTCTTAATGATGCAGATAAACAAGGTATAAGTTTCATACATTATTACATCGTGTGTACAACGGGTCAGATGGCCTGTGGCATCACCATCACACCTTGGTGTATATTTTTCTACACATGGATTATATAACCATGTGTATCTATATGAAATGGACATACAGTACACAACATATAATAACTACCAGGGGTATTTCTTTTTCCTCCTAAATTGTTCCCTTTTACTTCTTCTAATGGTTGTGTACTCCAGACATGTATGTATACATGGTTGTATCAGGGAAACCATAGCCTTGACAGTGTACATGTTCATTTCCTTATACTCTAGTCTTTCATGTGTTCCTAGATGATTTTGTTCAGGTTATCTCATAGGACACATGATGATCCACTACCATCGAGTCATATAGATTTTATAGTTCAAGAATGGCGTGTGATATTTATCACCCCTAGAAATCCAAGATATTGTACCAATGTTACTACACAATGTGTTTTCCAAGAATACATACCATATGTGTTAGTAATTTCTTGAATGTTCCAACTTTTCAATGTGTCTCACCCCTATAACCTTTTTCACAGATTCTATAATGAATCCTTCCATAAATCCAGGATCTAGGGTAAACCATACCTATTCCATTTCTGGATGTCAGATTCCGACCACCCGAACCATGTACGGATTATTCACGTCATATCATGAATCCAAAGTGCTTCACTAATTGATTAATTACCATAATAAATCAACTTATATATGTTTTTGATACATGAATCCCACATCAAATCATGGTATAAGATAGATAATAGATCTCGAACTGTCCACACATCCACTAGGAAGCTAGGGGATCGATCTAACTTTAATCCAACCCAGAAAATTTTAAACTGTGACCCTATGGTCCTATGGTGAAGAACATGAAGAATAGTGGTTTAAATTAAAAATAAGATGTAAAATACCAAAGTTATAATGTGATTTTCCATATAATTATTATATAATGTGGTTCAAATATGAAATCAGAGGAACATATATCTTAAAAAAATGGTTTCAAGAAATCAATTTAAAATTGGGCTCATGCAGGGAATATAAATCAATGGTAAATAAAATAAGATATAAATCCAGGCTAATAAATTCAAAGAATTGAAGAAATTAAATAAATAATGCTCCATTATTTGATCATGGATTGATATTTAATAAATAATGGGTACATTCCATTTTCATTGTTGAGATCCAGGAGCATTGATGGAAAACAAAAATCCATCAAAGAATCATTATTTTAGGATCCTCCTCCTTTTCACTTCTAAATCCCTTTAGTTATTGTGTTTAACACAAATGTATATTAATAATGATTTATTTATATAAGATAAATATGTTATTATAATTAAATAAATTACTAAAATATTAATTTAAAATATTTAACCCGCATTTCAATGGTTTCTATCAACTAGGAACACAATGTCGAACAATTTTATGTCACACCTAGGATATTCCCATCGTTCTAGAAACAAATGGCATCTAAGATATTCCATATGTTCTTTAAATAAATATAAAATCCATTGATACCAAATATATGTGTTCTCTTTACTCAATATATATTAATATAATTAATAGACTACTTTTATGGTATTGTGACACCCGAAACAATCACTGACTCTTAGGGAAAATATAACTAAAATATATAAATGTTCAATGGACTAAACCAACAAAAATAGAATAATTAGAAATTCAAATGGATTACAATATCATGGTGGTCCACCAACTATTACAAAATAAAACAATACTTTTATAGTTAAAAGGATATATCACAAAATAGGGAAGAGATTACCGGTATGAATGTTATAACATATCATCATTTTCATTTACTAGAAACACCAAATACATTTTATCATCATTAAATAGGGAAAAAAACTAAAAAGGAATGACAATGAAAATAAAAACCATATTTCATTAAAATATCTACATATTAATTGACACATGATCAAACTAAATTATAGCCAACAGGATATGAAAAATAAGTTATCACATAAATTTTAAAAGAGTGTACATATCAATAAATCATGGAATATCCTCATGAGTCATATTATAAACACATGTGATAAAAACCCAAATAGTTTGTTTAATTATATATTTATATTAATATAATAAGTCAATTTACATATTCTACTAGGATAATAACACATTAACAAGGAACCTCGAATTAATCTATTTAAATAAACTCTTTTGTAATCAAGCCTCCTCCATCAGTGGATGGAAACAAGCCAGTGAATAAAGGTCCACTATGGGCATTTTCAATTTTTACATTCCCATAAAACATAATCTATTTAATTAATCAAGATTTAAGGATGATAAATTATATACTAATTGTGAATGGTTTCATTAAATAATTAAGACTTCATGATTTTCAATTAAATAAACATAGGCAAGATTCATTTAAATCATTTTGAAATGAGTATCATTTTTTAAATTAATAATTTCCAACTCATAATATATTTTTTAATTTATGTTTCATCAACCTATGGTGGAGAGACTCATATCATATTCAAATAAACCATGAAAAATAATTCTGTAGACTACACAGGACAACTTAACTAAAACAGAATCAACTCCCTTCTATAAAAATCAGAGCTTCATTGTCTGAGTTATCCGATTCCATTTGACATTGAAATAATTAAGTTGTTTTCTTCTCATTATAATCATTCCAATTATGTAATCATAACAAAATTATAATTAATTAAATTATTATAGAAAATCACATTCATAGGTGAGGTAAATATATCTAAATTACTTAATGTATATCACCGCCTATGTAAAAAATTGAAAAATTTTTATTGAAGGCCTTTCTCAAACATTCCAGTACATTTAGGTAATATTTCCTATTATGTTCAAAAATTAAGACCATCATAATATAATTTAACATTAATATTTAGAATAATTGAACTAAATGATGTACCATATCTACAATGCTTCCCAACAGAGTTTGAGAAACTCATGCCACCCTCCCTTTTCTATGATTAATGATATCCCAAATTGAACTCCATATTTTGATGAAAAATTAAATACAAATTGGAAAACTATAGAAAATTTATCGACCAATATACATTTATCAAAATTCCCACTAATGGTATAAATTCATCACCATAAGAGATTGTATACCCATTCCTTTAAAAAATATTATAATCTAGAACAATTACATAATTATATAATTAATGTGAATGAAATAATTTAATATTTAGGATTCAATCAATTAATCAGTGACCCTGATGATCAAAAGACAAATAACCCAATGAGAATTGTGACATTGAAGGACTGTAAGTGAAAAGTCTTAACTTCATGATTCATCCATGCTGAATGACATAATGATCCAACACTGTAAAAAAAGAGAAAAAAGTCAATTATAAATGAGGATTGAAGGATCTTACCTGTATTTGTTAAAAAAATTACTCTAGATCCACTTCAAATCATGTGATATCTCTTGGATGGAGAAATATAGAACATGTTTGGAATTTTCATAAAAAGATGAGTCAAGGGTGATAACGATGAGGGGGATTCTTGGGGAAAAGGAAAAATAATACCATAACTAATCCAGGCCTGTTATACCCCACTAGTTATATAGTGTGGGATCACCAAATTCCAAGTGAATCTTACTAAGAAGATGGGGATCTAAAAATCCCTCTGGAAAGCTGGTAGGGTATATTTTTTTCTTATGTTGGTACCTATATGTATTGGTCATGCCTATAATATTCAACATGGTTTTGATTCACCCACATTATTCCAATATTTTCTAAAAACACTCCCCAAGTATGTTTATATGATAATAATATTGGGTCGAAATAAGGTTCTCCATATATGTTGTGCACTAAATGGAAGGTTAAAATTCCCAAAAAACCAAACCATAATAGGGTGGGCTATTACTGTTGGATTTGGTGGTCTAGAACCAACTACTTTGTAATTTATTAATTAAATAAAAGCCTTATCACATCTTGATTGTTCTTCTGCATGACATGTCATGTGATAATGTCCTAACGATAGCTGTTGCATTAATGGGTCGTAGCAGATCCCTGCTACGATGAGAACCCGGAAGTGCCATAACACTGTTCTTGAATGTATGTTCTATGGCCGGATGATATTGTTTGGGGGACACAAATAATACAGGTCATTAGGGGTGAGGACTCATAAAACATTGAGGCACCTTCTCCTGGTGTGTGCCCTTGGTAATATCCAGTAGGATATTATTAGAATGAGACCCGCCAGTAGGAAATCCACATTTCACAGTGTCATTGGATGTTCCAATCTGCAGACGTGTGTATTGGTACTTAGACATTAAGATTATTATTATTATTGGGTATTACAACTCGCACACTTAGATTTATTGACGAAAACTGTGATGACACACTGTTCGCAGCGAGGTAGGATACATTGGGTGCATAACGAGTAATACCGCATTAATAGATAATGAGAGAAAGGATTTTTCCCTTCCGTTCCATAACAGAAGTAGATATCTCAGGCCCATTGATGGAATTGATATATCCTAAATAAATCCATGGCCATGGTAAGGTATGGTCAAGTTCAATTCCAAGAAGTCAAAGAAATAATGATCAAACACATGGGTTGATGGCACTAGCATGCAACCCACATGATTGGAGATATCGAGACAAGGAGATTATATTACACGGTAAGCCTTCGTAGGAGGTGACACGTCATTGCGGCGTTAAATTATTTCTCTATGGGTGCCTTGGCGTGTTGCTAGACGCTAACCTTGGACTTTAGGCAGGCTCAGCCTAATGCCACTGAGAAAGAGGCCTATAGGGTCACACACTAAGTGTGTATATGTATCTCAGTTAAATATTAATTTAACAAATTAAATAATTATTATTCCCGACTGTGGTTTAATAATTATTCAAGGATGTCTGATCGCATTTATTTTGACACTAGTTATTTGATAGAATATATTGTGGATGAAATAATATATTTATTAGCGAGTAATGAAGTTACATTTATTTAAGAAATAAATAGTCATTACTCAAGGTCTAATAAATGTGGTGGAGAAAAATGGAACATAAAAGTACACGTTGTGTATATTAAATATACACGCCCTGTAGTTTTATGGAAAACAAGTACACGTCGTGTATTA
The DNA here is from genome assembly GCA_963277665.1 of Viscum album. Lineage (NCBI taxonomy): Eukaryota > Viridiplantae > Streptophyta > Magnoliopsida > Santalales > Viscaceae > Viscum > Viscum album. The sequence continues at coordinate 380,626 of CAUJRU010000090.1, forward strand.
ATTATTACACGCCAGGTAGTTTTCTAGTTGGGATTTTGAGGATTTTATATTGTTTTAATAAATGATATCTATTATAATCAGCATGGGCTCATGTCAAGGAATTAATAATTCAACAAGGGGGTTTTCAATAATAGTTAATGAAATAAATAAAACGCGTAATGCGTTTATTTATTGTCATAACTCTATTTACCTCAAACCCGATTATAAATATCCTTGCAACCCCAACATTTTGGAGAGCCATTGTTGTGCACAATGGATTTGGAAATACTCTCAAGCCAAGAGAGAATTCCCTTTCCACCAAGAACGCCCTCAAGTTACGCGAGCAAGATCCTCCACCGGATCAAGGCGGTCTAAGGCGGACATCGCAAGCGAAGGTTCTTCCACGCTAGCACCCAGAGATCCCTTCGGCGACATCCGGAGATACGTGTCACATGTGTGGATCACCGCTAGAGGAATTCCACACTTGGATTCTACGACGCAACGACGGTTCACCGAATCGTGACTGGACACATCAACGAAGAAAGAATTCCAATGAGGTAATTCTTATTCATTAATTGAATTAATTATAATCAACATATGATGATCCTCATCAAGGGTTCCGGGACTCTTCTTTTCTTTTCGTTCTTCGTTCTATTCCGAAGATTGGGCGTTTTATATCGTGACAGATCTCGGATTGAACGTTGTTTAATGTTAAAATTAAATTTGGGAAAACCCACCAACGTGCTTCCGCTGCGCCTGGAACCTACAATTAAAATCTCCCTAAAAAATAATTTCTCATACTCGAGAATTCATGGAAACATGAGAATAATTCTATCTGATCATCCTCGATCATCATTTAAAAAACATTTCTAAATTCAACTAATAAATTTTAAACACTTCATCATGGATGAACACACATCTGAATTCATTTCATGTTAATAATACATGACTCCATGCATGATAATTAGAATATGATCATAATGCTCTAACTATGTTATTATCACAACCAAAATATCCACACCTGACTAACCCATTAATCCACATTATTTAAACTCATTACAACAAAATAATCACTAATCTCTACACCATATGAATCATCATATGGAATAATACTCTAGCAGTGAGGATACTTTTGTACAATATTTCTATTCCATCTTTCTAGATGAAATGAAAATAACGAGTTAAAGTTGATTCGAACATCTTGTTTCGGGTTCCATTCCAAACTAACAAGTCTCTACCAACCAATGTATCTTGAACACACCAAACATAATAGAAGGCCCAGAGAAAAATATATAATACACTTTAATATAGGATATAATGAGCTCGATTAAGTTATATCCAACCACATTTAGGTTCTTATGTATGCATAAATAGGTTCACTCCCAGCTGACTACCATCAATAGTCCACAAACGTAAAAACCTAAACTCTAAAATGAAATTGGTCGAGATGAATTATTATTTAGAGGAATCATTAAATAAATTCAATATCCTTATTCCAAAAATTATATTAATGGAATTTTACATGTTTTTTTCACTAACCTCAAACACCTACAACATGGATCTCATACATGTTTAAGATAAATAATGATAAAAATTTATATTTATTGTACTGATTTTCTAAAAATCTAACATACACATATTATATACTTTTAGTTATACATCTGAATTATCCATCAATAATAAAACATGTACATGTATTCTCTTAGTTCCAACCAACAACAATCTCCTTGAGTCACCATGGTCCATAATCTACTACTATTCAAAAGAACATATCCCTTCTCACAATATATGTAAATTCACATGTGACTATGTCACTACTCGCCACTAAAAGTTTATCCTTATAGTCACCTAATGTCACATCCATTAGTATACTCAGAAAATAATTAGTTCATCACCAAATGTTCTTTCTATGTGTGAATTCTATTCCAAAACTGATTTTGAAGAATGTACTAAGATCCTTAAACTCCTAGATATGTGTAATTATTTCATTTACTTAAACAATCCTTTCTTTATGAACATGAAATAATTAAGTAAAAATGGAATGGGTTATGAATCTGAAACTAGATTGGTCTTCTTACCTCATGTAAAAATCTCTAAAAAATTAAGGAATTTAAACAAAAATATACTTGGGTTAACCGCACAAAAATACACTGATTCATTATCATTTTCATCTTCTTCCATGTAGACATCTTTATATTAATAATACAATGTGATATCAAACCCTTTGATATTTAATCCAAATACATCAGTTACTAAAAAAGTTGATACTAAACTGAATTCATTATCGAACAACCATAACTATCTCCTTTGTTGTCATCCATATAACCAAGAACACTCACTATGGTCAACTCCCCACCTCTATCCACTAATTCAACTGACCTCATGTGTATCCTCTTGATAAAATTTCATTCATTTAATATCTAATGAGAAGGTGTGTAAAACCCACGCTTACTCCAAAGAAGATTGATTCGATCATGATTCACAAGCCTCTAAGACGGAATCATATACCTTTATAGCTATTCATACACCACAAGGCATCAACTCTACTAAACTCAAGAACCTCTGATTATCCTTTAGAAAAAATAAACTCCTTATAACTGAGATTCACTATTCACCACTCAACACATGGTTGTCGGTTCAATGAACATATTTTCCACCCAAAACAATACTCTACTATGTATAAAATACAATCACCATCACTCGAAACTCAATTGGAGTTGCATTTGAACTATTGGATCAATGAATTACTGGTACTTATCTTGATTCCACAAGATTTTGAGACCTTTGAAGCACAAATTTATTTACAGTAACTCTTACTTTTGATGCTCCATACTATCTTGTTGAAAGGTAACTCTCATGACCATAAAATAGGGTTTAGAAATCATACTCACAGACATTAAGAATTAACATCAATGAAAAATGCCTCAAAGGGATTAACCATTACTATCCCTTAGCAAGAAATATCCTCACTCAAGAAATGTCCATGATGTATAAGGAACTAACCTTATTATAACAAGAGCAATATTTATACGGCCATAACCTATTTATCACCATATTAATAAGGATTCAATTGGGGTTACATCTCCTGAAGAATAATTTAGGTACATATCTATATATATGCCATGATGACTTCAACTTAGAACTAACAACATCATGTGTCCATAGACACCTAGTTCAGTGAACTATTATTCTTATAGAAAAACATAGATTATTACACATAGACTTTAGAAACCATCATATTAAACGAGACCAATCTAAAAGCTAAATTAATAGGGTTCCTTACTACGTTAATTAATGCTCATCACAAACCAAAAAACCACGCTACACTATTATTCATAAAGTTACTACATCACTATCACTATAATCATTTCTACCGTCATTTCCATTATCATTATCCCTCATGCTTACCTCACTATAGTATCACACGATATCAAATCAAATGTGAAAGGACCTAGACCCTGATATACCATAGTTGGTTCCCTACTGTATTTCATTGTCATAGATATGATACTCTAATCCCTAAGGACTCGTCCATTTGTATGTTTTCAAAACCAGTTTACATACTTCAAACATACATTTCAATTACACTCTAGAATAAAACATAGTCAATCCTTTAAGTGCAATAATATCTTCCTAGCTTAACCATGCATATTAATCGTAATATAAATCATGTAATATAAGGAAAAATGTAAAAAAGGGGTGATCCTAGATTATCATTGAGGGTAATCATAGCATAGAATCTATAATGAATAAATAAGCATTCAAAATAATGAAAAGGGAATAATTAAACAGTTTCCATTTAACATAAATTGAGAGTAATATGGATAGAATAAATAATAATATATAAACGATCACATGATCTAGAAAACATAACCATGGATATTCTACTACTTGAATAATTACATGTAATATCAATAAATAATCACATAATATGGGAATGAATAATTATGAACATCATAAACATATCATTAAGGATTATTCTAAGATACAATACATAAACGGGTAAGACATCAGCGAATACCCAAACATTTTTGTCTCATGAGACCTTCTTATTCATCTAGGGCCGATAGCAGGCTTCAACCATCACATATTATTTCCATTTCATTACTGATATGAAATGAGTGAATCATAAACCACATAAACATTCATATTGAATAATTATCATACAAAATGTTAGTAATCCAACCAAAATCCATGAATGGTATCCAAATAGCACTTCCATAATCAAAATGATCACAAAAACATCAATAAAATTTTAGAGATTGTATCATATGAAATATAATTGAACCAATCATATTATCCAACAATGTATATTTACATAGATGAAATCACACTAATAAAATCATTAAAAATGTCTTTAGTGAAATACCCCTATTTTATTTTGATGTTAGTTATTTAAAAGTTAAAATTGTTAAAATAAAACATTTTCATCGAAAATAATCTTGTAAACTTATAAAGGAAGCTTCAAAAAATCAAGGTATTGTTACGGTGGAAAACGTTTCTCATTCTGTATAAGTAGGAAAGTCATTCTTTCCCTATTTTTGTTTCCAAATGTCATAAAGTACCTCATTTGGAAAATGAAAACAAATACTCCATTAAAAAATTAATAAAATAGTAGTACATGAATAAAGATACATTAAAAATTTGTAATATAATAGAAAATATATTTTGGAAAAAACATATGAAACATGCACATGAATGATAAATCTTCCCCATCAAATACAGACGTATAAACAACCCCAAATAATAATTATATTGGGATGTTAAACCATACCTTGTACTTTCCATTAGTTTAATGTAATTTATTATCCTGTATAATGGTTTCAAACATGTTATTAAATTAAACCATAACCATTTACATATTTATGATATCATATATGGTATTATTATATCATTTTGTTAATAATATTTTATTTTTACCATTGTTTCGGGTATTAGTAGGTTCATTTTCCAATGCATGTGTTGTCATGTAAGTATTATTTATTACACATAGGTTATATAAATTTATATCTTTCAACTGTAGAGTTATATTATGTTCATAGATATTATATCTAATCAATAAAAATATTTTATTAATAATTCTTAAATGGATGATGCGGAAAATGGATCTTATCACTTCATGGAGACAGTAGGTCATAAATATACACGAGCGATGTTATCATTCCATTAATAGTGAATGGGTATGTAATTGTATGAAAAGTTAATTATACATAATAAATATAATATAAAATATATTATTTATGTCTATTATTAACATTATTATACCTATCCTAATAATTTGGTGATGAAAAACAATCTACACCACAACATTGAGATAATAAGTTATACTTATGCATGCACAATGATTTCATTTTCATATGAGGGATAAAAGGTATAATATGGTCGTTTCATAATCATAATAACATCTAATAATATATATTATAATATAGTTATTAATTTATAATGGTAAAAACACATAATGAATATATATATATAATACGAAATGATCTAGGATGAGTTACTATAATCGATTACCTCTTTTCGGAAGACATCCTTCAGATCTCTTATTTATAGATCTAGGGATTGAATTTTTCAAAGGTCAAGACCTCCATAACATGGATAATACTATTAGAGGGGAGAAATGGTATGTCTTTATGAAATCTTTGAGGCTCAAATTTTTTTTAGTATGTGAGGTGGTGGGTTCCCTGTTATAATTGATGTGAGAGGCACCTTTCAAAACACTAAAAATATTAACATATAATAAGTCTATCTAGATCCAAAGGCTTCTAAACTCCCTATAAATTAATATGTAGATAAATTTCCAACCATATATTAACCCTTTTTTACTATTTAAAAGGTTTTTTATTTTTAAATACTTTAATTATATAGTATTTCAATAAAGTATCATTATTTTCAAATTTGATACTCTTATTTTAAATTGACTTCGAATGCATCGTGACAATGTGGGAATTCAAATATAATTATTTACCATACCTACAATATATAATATAAATCATTATAATTCATTATACACCTTAAATAATTCCAAAAAAAATTCAAAATTAATACTTTTAAAATTAATTTTTTTATTTTTCTATAAATTAGTTGAATATAATTTTAGAATTGAAAAGGAATTTAAGTAAAATATATATTTTTTAAAAAATTAAATAAAATTTTTAAAATGATAAATAATTTAATTAGGATCAAAATAAACATTTACTTTAAATTATATGTATACTTTTTCTTTATTTAATCATAAAGAATATTAAATACAAACAGAGGGATATTTTGTAACTTTCATTGATTTAAATAATATATATGTTATATTCATAGGATCATGTCATTAAAATCTCAAATTAGATCTCTCGTTGATAAGGTTCTAATTCTATTCATAGATTTGTTTTTGTAATTTTTTTATTAATTTTATAATCTTTATCTATTTTATTTTCACTCTTATTTAGCCTTTACCTCTTTTGAGGATATCACATATTTTATGCATTAATGGGTTAATATAATTATTATAAAATGCCAAAATACCACATAATACATAATTTATGAAATTTTTTGACTTATCCAAAATATTTTGTAGATTTTTATATTTGTGGTTATTTTTTATTATTTAATAAAGTATGATTTATTTTAAAATATCATTAATGTCAATTTATATGATATTCATCATTTTGCCGTATACAAAAAACAAAACAAAAATATAAATATAAAGACAACTTCTAAAAAATTGATAATATTTCAAAGTAATAAATAAAATTCATTTATGAAATTAACACTCAGAAATTGTATTTATTTTTATATTTTTAAAATCATTAATTTAATTCTTCCTTTGAATAAGAAATTAATGCATCAACATTGTGGCACCATTGAATTAATTTATTTATTTCTTAAAAATTATAAATAAATTACCATGATAAAGGTAAGAATTTTATATTTTAAACTAATAATTATATTGAAACATATATTTTATATTACCACATATTATAAATTTTTATCATTAAAATAACATAAGGGTGATAAAATTGATATTTCGTTGAATATAATATAATAAATGTTATACTCTCTTCCAATTTGATTATAATGATTTTAAAAGAATCCTAATAAATATTTTAGTCTAAAAACACTCATCCAATGACATTGAAACATTTTAGGGTAATTTTATACGAGTTATAATATTACATTTTACCCTTAATCACATTAGTTACCCTTAAAAGTGGTAATAAATTTGTTAATAAATTTACTATTCATAATCTCACAAATAAAAGAAACCTATATGGATAATTTAGAACCACATATTGAAAACATTTAATAATTTATTTTAAAAATAAGCACATATTTTTTTGAAATTTTTTTAAAATTAATATCATCGATGGTGTAAGAAAACTTATTTAAAGTTTATAACATGCAAAAGAATGAATCATTTTTTATATATATTTAATTTAATATTTATTGAATTAAAATAAATTAGGATAGATAAAAAAATATTCGTATAAGTTAAAACTAATAAAGAATATAATTTAACTCATTTAAAAAATTTATAATTTTTTTTAAATTAAATTTAGTTTTTCCACTTTACGTCAAAACTTGTATATTATCAAAATCATTCCATAAATTGAACTATAGTTATTTAAATATTAAATTTTAAAATAATAAGATTATGTGTTCAAATAGTGTATATAAAATTGTTGAAAATTTTATTTAAAATAGGTTGGCCCTTAAAAGGAGGTAAAACTTCTTTCACAAAAATACCGATTTTTATGTGGGATATTGGGTTTGTTTTATATTGTGAATATAAAATATATTGTATGAATATATACAATATTTGATTGAATATATAACAGATATATTTCATTTATATAATTCACTAATTGTATCAAATTTAATTTATTATATCAAAATGACATTTTGAGTATAAAAATAGTTCAATATAAAAACATTTCATTTATCTTCAGTCGGTTCCTATATTAATTTCTAATTAATTTGTAAAAAAATACATTAAAATAAGTATTTTATATAGTTTTTTAAAATTATTCCTAACCACTAACTTGATGGATAGGTTTTATCAATTTGTATTAGATAATAATATTTAAAAATATATTGTTGTTTGGTAAAATTCATCCTTACGTGTGACGCAGGGAAACACATTATTTTTTATAGTGGATGTTTAACATAGTGTTTCCTATAAAGAAAAAGTGAAAAAATTAAATAATTCAAAAATTAAAATATGAAATATCTTTGGGGGTTAAATTCTCCCCATTGTAACGTAATTGTGTCCTCGCAATATTAACATGATCTCAGTTGATTAGGTATTGATATTTGAAAATAAAAAATTGTTGAAAAAACCACGTCATAAATAGTGTAACAACACGTCTTCTTAATAAGACAGAAAAGAAATGTGAAGGTCACCACAAAACTATGAATTCAAATAGAAGTAAATTAGTGAAAACTTAGACATGGAAGAAAAATTTAACCACCATGGTTTCAAAGATAATGACAGAGAACATGATCATGTAAAAGATGTTGACCAAAGAGCCATAAGATAGTGGTATGGAAAATTTCATTGATATCGAAAAAATTGATGATAATCGGACAATATTTTGGTTCAAGGCCTTTTTAGTTATAGTTGATAAATTCATTCACTCTTTAAAAATAAAAAGATATATGTTTTTTCTATTTCATAATCCAAATTTTTTCATTTGGTTTTTCCATGAACTATTTATACAATAGTTCTAATATAGTGAAGTAATATAACAGTCTCTAAAACTAAATCAAAATTGAAACAAAATCCATTTGAAAATTGTTTATCCTTTCCAAAATATCATGACTTAATGAATTATAATCATGTATATGGTAGTTAGTATTATCTAATTATCCTTATCCATATCAATAATCTCTTTATCTGAATTCATTGTATCATTTTCAAGAACATATTAACGTTTACCTAACTATTGGCCATTGGTTTTCCAAAATATTTAACATTCTATCAAATCATTTTTATTAGTACCATTCAACATGTGATCTAAAATCCTTAATAAAAAATTACTTCAATACAGTCCTAACATATTCTATAATTCTTATTACTAGAACATAATTGATAATATAGTCAAATGAAACAATTATTGAATACAAAAATAAGCACATTATCCTTCATATTTTTCTATGTTATTATCTTAATCCTGACAATTATTTATTAGCCTTTTTTAGTAAATATTCATTTTTCACATGAGACATTGATTCTTATACTATCCCATCTCCTTGTAGTGGATGGACGACACATTGAAATTTTCATTCTTTAAATTTCAATCTTAAATATGGTTTCCTTTTTCTTTACACTTTTAACAAACTTCCATTACTTTAATGCAACTACTGAGGTGTTTCTTTCTATAATGTTCACTTTGGTAAAAATACTTCTTTCCCCTCTTCCATTAATATATCTTTTATCATATCATCCTCTATAAAGACCGATCCTTAAAGTAGTAGATAATGTTTAATTAAATTAATAATTCATATTAAAGATTTTTTTAGGATTATAGTTTTAGATAATTATGCCATTACTATTACATATCATGAAGAAAATTACAAACATACACTAATTCTTAGTATCCTTTTATTTTATAAAATAAAGATAGTTAAAAAGAAACATGTCTATTTCCAAGTTTTAGACAACATGACTTTTCCATGATCACATCCTTAACTATGTTCAACTTTATGTGTTGTGATAAATATTTCAAATACTTGGGATGAGAATAAAAAGCTCAGTAAGGGTTATGAAACAAGGATAGGAAACATTAACCCATCAATAAATAAAAATCAATGAAACCATACTATTAAATCATAAAAAACCTCATGAAATCATAATATTTATGAATAACATATAGAAATCATAAATCATAATGGCAACTTGTGGAATGAATATCATCCCTACAATGATGCTATCACAGCTACGTTGGGAGTTACATTGGAATACCAATCACAATATATTTCATAAATCCTTAGGAGAAACATTAATTTTTACCTTTGTCATGTCACCCAATGCATTATAGAGATATCGCAAGCTCACCTAAGATAGGTTTATCATGGAACCACCCGTATACGTAACAATACCCAAGAACTTTAACATATTCATAACACATAAAAGAAATATAATGGAAAGATAAAATTTCCACATTTCAATCACAGTATATCATTGAAATATATTGACATAAAAAATACATTATCAAAACCATTTTTAATAAAAAAAATATGTAAAAGAGTATATGTTATTTATTTTCTTTTAACAACATTACATATTGTTAATGAATCCAAAGATAATATAATACTAACGATGGAGGAAAAATTTGATGTCACTGCATACGTTCAAAAAAAAATTCATTTTTGTTTTTTTAGTAAAACAATTCACAAAAAAATCCATTTGAAATGAAATGAGAATTAAAATTTTTTTATTCAACGTATAAAATAAATTCATGTATAAAACAAAATATGCCACAATGAAAGCTGATAGAGACGAAGTCCCGTATAGAAATTTGAAAGCTTAATGGCGTCAGTTTAAAATTCAGAAAAAGGTTTGATGAGAGTAAAAAGGGTATCTCATTCCATGGATATAAAATTTTCAGCAATAAATATATATAATAATATATCCCAATATAAGAAGATGTAAATTAAAAGACATAATAAAAACAAGTCATTTAAAAGGAGGAGGGTGAAAGGTTCCCTTAACAATTTAGTAACTTACAAAATATACACCCCATGATAGAAAGATCATACATTGAAGATGTAAATACCCATAAACTGATGTATATTACACAAATAATAAAATAATGAGTATTACATACACCACACAAAAGAAAATATTGTCAAATATAGCATTAATCTCACGGGAATAAAAAGTAAGATGAAAACCCCTAACGACATTGTAATTATTCATGTCATATAAAAAATTAATAACTACCAAATGAATCACATAATACCATGAATATAAAAATAATCCTGATAATATATATCAAATGGTAGTATACAATAGTCCACGTTCAATAATTAATTGGCGAACTGTGGAAATCTCACGGAATTAAAAGACAGAAAAGAAACACCTTACCTCGTGTCAGACATGACTCGTTTGTTCCTTTTTCATCCTGAATAATAAAATTAAGTTACTTTATACATTCCTAAGAACCTTTTTAAATTAAATTATTCTTATTATATTATTTTTTACCTAGCTATAAAAATTATTTTACTATATTAGTTCATATGTGACATTTTGTCGATGTTCCAAACATGAATAAAAAACGAACTAGTTATAATTAAAATTTTCTCATGTGGTCAAAATTCCATTATATCAAGAATAATATTCATGATTTAGATATCATATATATACTATATATATCTAGTATATATTATTTTATAATATCACATAACATTTCGAGATAAGAAATGAAATGCACCGTTTATGGTGACGGTAAGTCCTACGTACAAATTAACTCTAATTTGATTTCTATTTCATATTTAATGGAATGGAAACAAAATTATAAATTGGAATATTATAATTCCAGTATAATATCATATATAATTTAATTATATCCATCCTTTATACATTCCACATATGGCATGAACTAGTCATATCACTTTGATGGGTGGTAGTCCACACTTCATCAAATGAAATTGTTGTATTTACCAACTATGGAAACCATAAGGGTATTATATAAATTAAAAATAAAAAATAATAAAAACAATATATATATATATAATATATATTGCATATAAATACAGTTCCATCATAATGGGCACCATGATAGGTGGTAGGAGATAATTGAATTATCATCATTTTTGTGAGGTAGTAGTTCGTCGTCCACAGAAACAATATGTTATTTAACCATTAGATGGAGGAGTGTGTATGTGTAGATATAATAATAATAATAATAAATACCTAGTATACTTAGGATACATTTGTTTTTACCAAATAAATGAATAAAAATAGTTTATGGGATTGGAGAAATAATATAAAACAAAAGAGCATAAGAGAAGATGATACCTTTAAATCAGGTATCTCCCTTTGGTTTGACCCAAAATAATTACTTGAATTATCTTATACATATGGTAAATCTTATAAGGGGAGAGTAGGTATGTAGGGTGCTTAATTGGGTAGAGTATGGATGAGCCAAGGGGCTTGAGAAGTGTGAGTAATGGGTTATAATTAAGGTCTTTTTAAGGGGGAGGATGGGTTCTTTAAGAATGGTAAACAATATTATTTTATTATATCATGATTTTATGTTTTTAAAGGTCCAAAACATATTACATTCTAATATATGATGAATCATGATTAAAATAAAATCATCCAATAATAATTGTATATGATTTGGATATTATTTTAATCTTTATAATCTTATTTATTTAAATCATTCATTAATGAGGTAAACACTGCATCATTATTGTGCTTTAAATAATTTTATTTATATAATAACTAATAATTATAAATAAAATACCATGATGATTGAAGTAGTTTTATATTTCAAATTAATATTTATTGTCTAATAGATATCTTATATAAACCTATGTAAAAATTGATTTACTAAAAGATATATGATTATGTCATTTTTGTCATTACTTTAAATTAATTAATATAAAATTCCATTATCACACTTAAGTGGATCCATGGAGTACCAAAATCAAACCAAGGATTCCCATGGTCAGATACGTTTTAACTGATAGGATTAGGAAACATATTAGTGTAATTTATTATTTTTATTATTATACTGTGTTACCCATATTTACCAAATTTATCCTTTAACAATGGTAAATAAATTTTTTTTTCAAGTAAATATTCCTAATGTATAAAAATCAATGATACCAATTTAAACAATTTAGACCTTGTGATTCCATATATGGAATCCATTTTTCCAAATTCAAAACACAGAAGTGGAAGAAATTAATTTAATATTATTTCCCGCTGTCAAAACAAAAATCTTGTTTTTAATCAATAATTACTTTCAAAAGATTGACTCATATTTCTGTCCAATTTCAAAGTGAAACTACATACAATGAGAAAAATTATATTAAATGGTAATGACATTAATTAATAACACTTTAAAACCAATTAAAAAGATAATCTAAATTTATAAATTTATTATATTAAAATTTAGTTTTGAATTAAAATGCAGTATTTTTCACTATTCTTTACAAAAAGGATTTCATCAGAAAAATACAAAAAAATTACTAAAATATTTTGCGTTAATATAGTTTCCATATGAATTTTTCATTCCTCTATTTTTTTAAAATCACATAAACTCTTTTTCAGTTAAATCTATTTTTCCCTAAAATTATGTTGATAAGGAAAATTTTTATTCCTCAGTGAAATTTTTTTCTTAACTTTGTTTTCATTGTTCTTATTATTGTTTCTCTAATCTGGACTCCTTTTATATGATTAAACAACTTTAGTTTACATAAACTTGATATAGTTATGAAATTATCTCATACTTTCTATTTCTAAATAACCGTTGTATGAATAACATGTGTACAAGTCCCTCCAAGATTCATGAAAAAATGTGACCATTCGAGGAGAGAGCCGACCAATGGAGAAAAGCCTATAAATAGAAGTTCATTTGAATGATCTCAAAAACAACTGAGATAACATAGATCAAAATAAATTACAATCTCTTGATTTAATTTCTAGAGAGAGAGACTATCATTCCTTGTGCGTACTGAACATCTTGTTCATCTTTCTTCGTACAACTCAGATTGTTGCGGTGTATGTTGACCTCACTTGTTTTGATAATCTCAATTATATTTTAATATATGTTTATAATTCTATCTATATGTTAAATTATGTTGAAAAAAATATCAAAATAATCATTGGAATATGTTAATCAATGTTTATCTATGTCTATACAGGCTTTGAAATAATTATAACTCAATCTGGATATGTTTTGCATAGAATAGCTACTGATAGAGTTAGTCCACTGGTATGCACAATAGCTACCGATAAGCCTAAGTACACTTGTACAAAAGAATACCGATATAGATAAGGTCACTGGTATGCAGATAGTCACCGATACACCCGAGCTACCGATAGAATAAGTTTACTGGTATTCACAAGTCAACTGATATAGGCCTTTCGATAGAGTATGTCCACTGGTATATACATAGTTACCGATACAAGCTACCGATACAAACAGACATACAAACAGCTACCGATATGAAGTCCACTGACACAGACATTCAAAGTCCACTGATACAGACATACACCGAAAGACAGCTACCAATACAAGTCTGCTGATACAGACATATGGCTACCGCTACAAAGTCTACTGATACAAGAATGCCACCAGTACAAAAGAGCTACCGATAACAGAACTACCGATTCAAAGAGCTACCGATACATTGATCTAATTTTATAAAGAGTAACATCTACTGACACAAGACATAGAGACTCAAGTCCATCGTTAGAGGCATACTGATACCAGGACCTACCGATAGAAACCAGTCACAGTTTCCTTAAACTCTATGTATATTTGTTTATTTTGCAACAATCTTATTTGATTTTTTTAATGAATCTGTTATTAATTAATGATTGTTGTTATCATGTTAGGAAACCATACCTCGTACCTATAAAAATGTAACCATTATCATTTCCACAGGTGAAGGGATATAAAATAGAACCTCGAAAGCAATGAAAGGGTACAACACAAGAAATGATCATTCATTCCATAAACATATGAAAAAACTTTCTGGAGATACACAAGGAATTACATACATAGAAGAAGAAGGAAGGATAAATTCAAAATCAATAGAACATGATCACTCATGGTGCAAAGAGCTTCAACATGTTCACCTACACTCAAACTGATCAAGCTGATCAACCAGGACCTGAAAGTCTAATACAAGAATGACACCCTATTTCTCTTGACAAAAACAAGAGAAGGACTCAAAGCCTCATCAAAATCAATCCATGGAGTCCAGAGATTCACTCAAAACACATAGATCCTTCTGAACATATCTCAATTCGTTTCTCTCTCTTGTGTTTCATTTATTTACATTTTGAGAAGTGTGCTTTATATATTTTAAACACACTCTGTCTCATGTGATGAATTATAGGATTTCTAAGTCCCCACTCAATATTTCCCTTACACTCTTCTGTCCCACTATGGATAGTGGAAGAGGTCATGTGTGGCCCGGATAACATGTGTGCTATTGATTTTTTTTCCTCGAAGAACTTTGGTAGAGTTCTTAGTACCTGGACAGTCCGTGTACTATTGTAAACCTCGATCTAGGGTGTGGATAAATGTTTAGGTAAAATGTTTGAGAGGACTAAGTCTCATCTTGAGACTGAACCTCTTGGTTAAAACTATTGTGATTGTTTATTTTTTTTCACTATATTTAATATTCCGCTGCAAATCACATTAAATTCAAATCTATTTTAAATTAAATCTTATAGTTAAACTAGAAAGTGTTTATATTTATTTTAAATCATTAGGTTAGTTTCAAAATGTAATATAATCTTTAGAATAGATTAACTGAGAACTAATCAATCTCTTGAGAACCTAACTTACCCTTTACTATATTAAAAATTCACTACAGTTTATCTTGTTGTTTATTTTGGGGGATTTTAATAAAAATATTTTTAACAGAAATTTTTAATTGGAACTCAAATAACCCCCCTCTTGAGTGTCCACTCCGACCAACATTTGGTATCAGAGGATTTCATGTTAATTAAGGTTTTCCAAATACTCTATTTTTCAACTGTGATTTTTGTAGTATCTTAATGATCTTAAATTTTTGTTAGTTCTAAATTTTATCTCTTTAAATATATTTTCTAAAATCTAATTATGGATAATAGACTAGAAGGTGCTGCTACTAACATGCCACAATTTTTTAATGGTTTTAATTATGCCCAATAAAAATTGAAAATAAAAATTCATTTAGAAAGTATGGGATTTTATATCTGAACTGCTATAGAGACCCAATATATGATTCCAGAAACTGAAAGAACTACTTGGGATGATCCTATGGACACTACTTACAATAATAATTGTAAAGAAATGAATGATCCGTATTTTTCCTTAGTAGATGAATAATTTAATCGAATATTTTCTTGAAAAAATTCTTATGAAATTTGGGATACTTTGGGTGTGCCTCATATGGGAACAACCAATGTTAACGAAATGATATTGAATAATTGCACTATTAAGTATGATAATTTTAAAATGAAGCCGGATGAACCTATTCCTGACATGTATCTTAGGTTCAACAAAATTGTAAATGCAATGAGAACACTTGGAAAAGTTGTTCCTGGAAAAGAGAAAATCATGAGGATACTTAGATGTCTGCCAGAAAGATGGAGAGGCACATGAGTATCCATAAGAGAATCGTGTGACATAAGTTCACTGCATCTTAAGGAGCAGATTGGTAAGTTGATGATGTTTGAGGAATAGCTAAAGGTAAATAAGAAAGAAGATGATGAACCAAGAAATAAGTACGTAGCTTTCAAGACCACAACTTTAAAACATAAGGACAAGGGAAAAATTTAATGTGAATGTGATAGTTCGTGTAGTGGAGAGAGTGCATCTGAAAGTGATGCTGAAATGGCTCAGATAGCCAGACAATTTAAGTAATTTTTTCGAAAAAATAAGTTTTTTCAGAAAATCAAATTATAAGGGAAATTATGGCAATAATAATAATTAGGAGAAGGATTGTAAAAGGACTGATAAACGTGATGACATAGTACTCTATGAATTCAAGAGTAAAATGCATGAGAAGGCTAGCTGTCCAAAATTAAAATACTATAAGGAATATTAGGTCAAGGACATCAAATACAAGAAAGCTTTGAAAGCAACCTTGAGTGCTTCAAAAGATAGTTCAAGTGATTTTGGTTCCACTCAGGATGAAAAATATAAAAACTCTAATATGTGATTCATGAAGAACACATCTAAGGTAACATTGGATACTCCAACAACAAATTCATATTATTCAAGAGATGATTCTATTTTTGAAACCATGTCTAGTGATCAATTATTTTAATACTGTAATATATTATAAGATACTTTTAATGATCTGAAAGATAGGTACAAGTCATTAAAGAAACAATATGACTTGACTAGTAATGTTGAATCAGATCTTGGTATAGAAAAGAAAAAGAATTCTCAATTGTTAAAAGAGAATACTGAACTTAAATTGTATAATGAGAAACATAGAAAATATCTACAGAAATTCACAAATGGAAAGAACACACTTACTCAAATTATTGGAAAACAAGTATCACCAAATTATACTACTAGTTTAGGCTATCAACCTGGACAGAGACATCTTGTTAAGAATAGATTTATTCCAAAATATGGACATTATGCTGCTAGTTCCAGCTCTATAAATTATTATGCCTCAACCATCTATTCACATGTTTATATACCAAACAATGTTTATCTTTCAAAATATTTTAAATCTATTGATTATATGAGACCCATTAGACAAATTTGGGTACCAAATGTCTAGCTTTCTAACCTATCTGGACCCAAGAAAATCTAGGTACCAAAATCCTTTTTTGTTAATCTTGTTTTGTAGGAGAGTTTCCTGAAGAGATTCTATAAAAAGATATGGTACTCAGACAGTGGATTTTCCAGGCATATGACTGGATATTACTCATGTTTCAAACGTTTAATCAATGTTGATGGAGGACATGTCACCTTTGGTGATAATTCCAAAGGAAAAATCATCGTCTTTGGCCAGATTAGTAACACTAATTCATTTTTTATTTCTAAATTATTATTTGTTGATGGATTAAAATACAACCTTATAAACATTTCTCAGTTGTGTGATGATGGTTTCAATGTTAAATTTTAAAATTATTCTTGTAATGTTATTTATTCTAAAATTGTTTTGGTATTTTCTTCTTTAATAAATGAAAATGTTTATACTGTAGATTTAAATTCATTAGCCAAACAAATGGTTACTTGTATAAATGCTTTTCATAGATAGTCATTGCTATGGAACAGAATATTAGGACACAGTAATGTTCATTCATATATGAAACTGACGAAGAAAAATTTAGTTAGAGACTTACCTCAATTATAATTCCCATCAGACAAAGTTTGTACTCCCTGTCAAAAGGGAATGCAACATAAAGTTTCATTCAAATCAAATAAAGAAGTTTCAACTTCTCAACCTATCGAGTTGGTTCACATGGACTTGTTTAGACCTTCTAGAGTTCCTAGTTTAAATGGAAAGCACTATGTCTATGTCTTAGTAGATTATTTTTCCAGATACACTTTGGTATACTTTCTTTCTCACAAATGTGAATATTTTTTTTACTTTACGAAATATTCCATGTCCGTAGAAAAACATAGTGTACTTAAGATTTAGACTCTGAGAAGTTTTCATGGCTGTTAGTTTGAAAATCATTATTTTGAAACCTATTGCTCACATAATGGCTACAATAATAATTTCTCTTTTCCTAGGACATCATAATAGAATGGTGTATTAGAAATAAGGAATAGAACCCTTCATGAAATTGCAAGAACTATGCTTAATTAGTATGACCTACCTATTTATTTTTTGGCTGAAGCTGTGAATACAGCATGTTATATTATAAATAAAGTTTTTATTAGACCTATTCTCAAGAATACCCCTTATAAAATATGGAATAATAGGAAGCCTAAAGTTAGTTACTTCAAAGTTTTTGGTTTCAATTTCATTATTCATAACACTAAATATAATCCTGACAAGTTTTCTTCTAAAAGTGATGAGGGAATCTTTCTAGGTTACTCTATAACTAGTAAATCATATAGAGTCTTTAACAAAAGGACCAAATGTGTGGAAGAAACAGTACATGTAAAATTTGATGAAACTAATCCACATGAACATAAGTCTTCTCTTGAAAATCATAAAGAAGATCAATCTATTCAGGACCTTAATGATAATATTAGTGAACCTGTTGTAAAGACAACTAGTACTTGAAATATTCCAGAATATGCTTTTGGTGAAGTAGAGCATAGAGAAGAACCTGAAATTTCTAGTCCTACCTTTACTAGATCATCTGGGATTCTAAATAATCATCCTTTAGATGCTGTTGTAGGTAATCCTGATAGGGGGACACAGACTAGAGATTCTCTAATAAATCAGGTTGAACATCAAGCCTTTCATTCACACATAGAACCTAAAAATTTTAATGATGCAATCAATGGTGAATTTTGGGTAATGGATATTCAAGAGGAATTAAATCAATTTGAAAGAAACAATGTTTGGTAATTAGTTGAAAGACTTAAGGACACTTTGACTATAGGCACCAAATGGGTTTTTAGGAATAAAGTTAATGAATAAGGTAACGTAGTTAGAAACAAGGCAGGGCTAGTTGCACAATGGTATAGTTAAGAGGAAAGAATAGACTATGAAGAAACCTTTTCACCTATAGCTAGATTAGAAGCTATTAGGATTCCACTTGACTATTCTGTTCATCTAAATTTCAAATTATATCAAGTGGATGTTAAAAGTGCTTGTCTAAATGGATTTATAATTGAATATTTTTTTGTTTAACAACCACCTGTATTTACTAATCCTCATTTTCCAAATTGAGTTTTTACGCTTTCTAAATCATTATATGGTTTAAAACAAGCTCCAAGAGCTTGGTATGATAGACTATGAAAGTTTCTTATTTAAAAAGTTTTTTTAAAAGGGATTTCTGATCCAACTCTCTTTAATAAAATAATTTCCAAAGATGTTTTTATACTATAACTCTCTATTTATGATATTATTTTTGGATCTTCTATAAATGATTTTTGTATTGATTTTTCAAATAGTATGACAAATTAATTTGAAATGAGTTTAGTGGGAGAAATAATATATTTTCTTGGACTATATTTTTGCAAAATGAAAATGTTATTTATTTAAATCAATATATATATATAAAGGATCTTTTTAAATTTTTTGGTTTGGATAGTATTAAAAAAATAGATACACCTATGAGTACTACTTGTAAGTTGGATGCTGATGAAACTGGAAAACTAGTGGATCAAACCAATTACAGAGGTATGATAGGAAGTCTGCTCTATCTTACTGCTAGTCGAAATGATATTATGTTTAGTGTATATATGTGTACAAGATTTCAAGATAATCCAAAAGAGTCACACTTTCTTTCTGTTAAAATAATTTTCAAATATCTTAAACATACTTCTTACATAGGATTATTCTATACAAAAGGACCATCATTCGATTTAATAAGTTATTCAGATTCTGACTTTGCTAGTTGAAATTTAGATAGAAATAGCACTTCTGGAACATTTCATATTCTATGTAAGTCCTTAGTATCATGGTGTAGTAAAAATCAAAACTCTGTTTTATTGTTTACTACTAAAGTAGAATATATTGCTACTGGTAGTTGTTGTGCACAAATTCTGTGGATGAAACATGAATTATTGGACTATGGATATCAGTTTAGACAAGTATCATTAAAATGTGATAACACTAGTGCAATCAATATTTCTAAGAATCATGTGTCTCACACTAGGACTAAGCACATTGATGTAAGGAGCCATTATTTGAGAGACCATTACCAAAAGGGTGATATTACTCTTGAATTTATAGGTACTGAACAAAAATTAGCTAACATTTTCACCAATCCCTTAAGTTCAGATAGGTTAAATTACATTAGGCATGAGTTTGGAATGATAAACTTTGTAGAAGCGAAACCTCGTCATTATCCAAACCTCACCGTTAGCCAAACCTCACTGTTAGCCAAACCTCACCGTTATCCAAACCTCACTGTTTGCCAAACCACACCATTAGCCTAATCCTCACCATTAGTAAACCTCACTATTATAACTCACTGGTATGATCCTCACTATTATATGTCATTGGTATGAACCTCACCGTTAGCCAAACCTCACCATTAGCCTAATCCTCACCATTAGTAAACCTCACTGTTATACCTCACTAGTATGATCCTCACTGTTATATGTCATTTTTATGAACCTCACTGATATACCTCACTGTTAGTGAACCTCACCGATATACCTCACTTTTAGTGGACCTCGCAGATATACCTCATTGTTAGTGAACCTCACTGATATAAATCACTGTTAGGAATCGTCACTGGTACATCTTACCATTAGTTTGTGTTGTTTTTAAACTTCAAATCTATAGCCACCTGAATCTGTATCATTTGTATTATATTTATTATGTTTTTTTAATTTATTGATTCTTAAATGATAAAACATAAGTCTTGACCTCTCTTAATCCACCTCAAACCCTTTACCTTCAAGTTTTAGCTTCTAATCCTTCATTTCTCTCGATCCCTAAGCCTTGCAATTCGCACAATGGAAAGAGTTAAGAGACCATCATTCAGTGGAAAGGATGTTGATCCGAATGCCAAGAGACTAAGGCAGAGTCTAGTAGTGGCAGTAAAGTCAAGAAACCTACAAATCCACACCTCGTCCAAATGGAAATATTAGTTGAGAAAGACTTATGAGTGGAATGGTTGATGACCAGTAAGTCATTAGTTCTATAAGTATTGGAAGATAAAAAATAGGTAGAATGCTTCTTGAATAACAATGGTCCTTATTATCTAAATCTTGTGAAAGAATTATATTATTTTGTTCATTTTTAAAAATCAGAATTTGAGAACAAAATGATATTAGTAGTAAATGGCAATACAATATCTTTTTCTTCTATTGAGTGGGCTGAGTGCCTGAGAGTTCCACATGAAGGAGAGTTTGGGTATTTCTCGATATCAGAACCTCCTACTTGTAACATCTTTGAATATGAAGCTTCTTTGGATGAATCAATAGTAGATGGTACACCTAAGAAATTAGTTTCCACAGAAATGGATGGAGATAACCAGTTACCATTAAAGTTCATCCAACACATACTAAGTCCAAGAAGAGGGGACTTTGCCAATCTGAAATACCATGATATTAATTTGTTGCTTCTTCTGAGGCATAATGTCAAGCTAAATTTGGATTGGTTTCGGATGATTCAAATTGAATATATGACCAGGACAAAGTCAAATTATAATGCTATATTCTTTGAAAAGATAATTTTGGTTATGATCAACGTAAAGGGAGTAGCTGAGTCTATGGATGAGACAATTGTGGTAAGGTACAATTTTTGCATCATAAGCATTGTTTGTAAATACCTAAAGATTAATTGGAATCCATAGATAAGAGAATGGGTAAGTGATGGAGGTAAGATGTATGATAAGTTTAATCATGTGGATCATCCTTCTAGCCCTAAGGATGTGAGGGATCCAGGTCTACAACCTGATGAAGAGGAACCTCAGTATAGTGATGATACTGATAAGGTAGATACCTCTACAGGTGATGGAAGGGATCCTAACTTGCCTCCAAGTCATGTTGCTGAATTTGTATCATCTTGAAAGGAAATATTGTTAGGAGTACGAAATGAAAAAGGCCCTATTGATGAGGAATACCATTCTGTTCTAGAAAATGAGGAAGAAGTCCATGAAAGTGGAGAACATGTTTTTGATAACTCAGATGAGAAAACCTTGAGTTTACGTCCATTGATTGGAATTATTATTGTTCCTATAGAGGCTGTTCTTGTTGAAGTAGACAGAACTTCACCTATTCTTGAAGAGCCTCCTGTTGTTGAATT
Source organism: Viscum album (assembly GCA_963277665.1). NCBI lineage: Eukaryota > Viridiplantae > Streptophyta > Magnoliopsida > Santalales > Viscaceae > Viscum > Viscum album. The sequence goes on from CAUJRU010000090.1 coordinate 403,177, forward strand.
AGAAATGGTTGTGTAGAATTTTTCGGAGGAAGACTGAGCTGGTGATGGTGCAATTGCAGAAATTATACAGAAAAATGCACAAATTGAGGGGGAGTATCCTTCCAGACATTGAAATGTTTTGGTTTCTCATGAGATTGAATACTAGGCTAAAGACCATGATTTTGTACTTTGTGGTTTGGACTATCCTGATTTAGAATAAAAGACACCCATCAACAGACCACAAGTTAACTATAATATTCTTTTTGAGTTTTTACCTAATGATGTGTTAAGAAAAGATGATTTGGACTAGTTGAAGTATAATCGTAAGGCCTCATTTGTGAAATAGGTATAAAGTATGGAAACCTAATTGATATCATCCATTCAATCTGTTTCTAATGACTCTGTGAATAGTGTTGTGTCTGAAAGAGAACATACAGTTATACCTGAAAATTTGGTTACTAAAGCTGATCTTGAATCTTTAAAGGCTAAGTTGAAGGAGACTTGGACTATATCTGTTGAAGATTTAAAGATGTATTTTATTGAAGAATTGAGTAAAATGGAAAATAATTTTAACTCTCTCTTGGATGTATTGTGTCAAACACTATGGAAGTGATGATGAATAAAGTCAAGACCTTCCAGAATCAAATTTCAACTTTTGAAGAGGATTTTGAATCTCTAAAGAAGTCGGTTTTCTCTTTGGAATCCTATATGAACTCTAAATCTCAAGCAGACAAAGACTTGGATTTTGTGAAAAATGTAGTTGTCCAGATGGTATCTATTTTTGAGGAATTTAAGACTTCCATGGAACAACATGTCAGCACCCATGAATCTCTTGTGAAATCTCTCATAAGTGGGCTGACTAAATCCTTTAAGGAAACAGTTGCCATTACTATTTCACCTATGACTACTACCCGGCCTTCTTTGGATATTGATCAGGTTCGAGCTGTGATAAGAGAAGAGATTGTACATTCTTCTACTAGTGGCTCTGTAGACTCTGCAGCTTTGACCCAAGTGGTAACTACCGCTAGGGATATAGGGAAAATTGTATAGAATTTTATGAGAGAAGCCACTTCTTCTAAAAAATAGATCAAAGACAAAGTCGATTTATATTTTCAAAGGATATACACTAAGCATCAGTTGAAGAATCATTTCAAGATTCAGTTAGAAAACCTGACACTACCCCCAGTCACTCAAAACATTATAGAAAAAGTAAGAAAGCTGAGGGAGTTGACTCCAGCTCTAGATAAATTTATGGAGAACAAGGATGACTTCATTTCTGCAATAGAATGAGGAGGAGTGATCATAATGGACTTTAGGAATCAGTTTCTGCCATTTTTTCATGTCGATAGTAATCCAATCATTGCACCACCAGCTCTGCCTGCCTCTGTTTAGTCTACCTCTATTACTAAGATGACACTGGATCAAGCTATTAGAAGATTGACACCATTGATTACTCTAAGGAGTACCCACTATATGCCAAGAATTTTCTTTGTTGCTCAACCTCCAGTAGTGCTTTCTGGAATTACCAATCCTTCTACTGAAGCTACCCAGTCTGAGTCTACCTCTGAACCCAAAGCCAAATCCAACGTGGACATTCAGGAGGTGGATTGATTAGTGGCTAGGACCTTTTATAGGAATCACTTGTATTCTTTTTGGTTCAATTCTATATTTATATGTATTTTTTTCCTCAAGTACTATATAAATTCCTTCATTCTCTCTTACTTTATCTTCCTTCTCTCATCATTTATTTCAACTTTTTGCTAATAAAAAACATGGAGAAATAATATTTATGGGGTGAAATAAATGAGAATAATGTATCCTAATTTATATAAGGGAGAGAAATATGTGAAATATGAGAAATATGAGAAATATGAGAAATAAGAGCATAATATAATTTTACTATAATACAATTATACCTCTGGTACATTTGTTTTATATAGTTGTTTCATACCTCTGATACATTCACATGTAATACTCTATTCTCTGAGACATTTGAAAAAGATAGACTAAATATATTTTATACTGATATCTTAATGATTATTTTGGATTATAATACCATAATTTGTGATTATCAAAAAGGGGGAGATTTTTGACCTCACCTTTTTTGATAATCTCAATTATGTTTAAATATGTGTTTATAATCCTATCTATATGTTAAATTATGTTGAAAAAATATCAAAATAATAATTGTAATATGTTAGTCAATGTTCACATATGTCTATACATGCTTTGAATAATTCTAACTCAATCTAGATATGTTTTTCACAGAACAGCTACTGAGAGAGTAAGTCCACTGATATGCACAATAGCAACCGATAAGGATAAGTACACCGATAGACCAGTATAACAATTTAGATAAGGTCACCGGTATGCAGATAGTCACCATTACACCTGAGCTACCGATAGAATAAGTCTACTGGTATGCACAAGTCGACTGATACATACCTACCAATAGAGTAAGTCCACTGGTATATACATAGTTACCGATACAAGATATTGATACAAACAGACATACAGACAGCTACCGATATGAAGTCCACTAATACAGACAGACAAAGTCCACCGATATAGATAGACACCAATAGATAGCTACCAATACAAGTTTGCTGATATAGACGGACGGCTACTGCTACAAAGTCTACAGATATAAGAATTCCACCAGAACAAAAGAGCTACCGATAACAGGAGCTACTGATGAAAAGATCTACCGATAAATAGATCTACTATTATAAAGAGTAACAGCTAATGACACAAGTCATACTATCTCAAGTCCACAGTTACAAGATCACTGATACCAGGAGCTACTAATGGAAACCATTCACAGTTTCTCTAAACTCTATATCTATTTTTTTATTTAGCCACTGTCAAATTTGATTTTTTAATGCATCTTCTATTAATTAACGATAGTTGTTGGCATGTCAAAAAAATGTACCTCGTATCTGTAAAAAGGTAATATTTATAATTTCCAGAGGTGACGGTTTATAAAGGAGAACCTCGAAAGAAATGAAAGGGTAAAACACAAGAAACGATTATTTTTTCCATACACATACGAAACATCCTTCTGGAGATACGCAAGGACATACATACATAGAAGAAGGAAGGAAGGATACATTCAGAATTTGTACAACCTAATCAGTCACGGTGAAAAGTGCTTCAACAAGTTCACCTACACTCAACCTGATCAAGCTGATCAACCTAGACCTGAAAGTCTAAAACAAAAAACGACACTCTGTTTCTCTTGACCAAATCAGAGAAGGACCAAAAGATTCATCTACATTAATCCAAGGAGTTGAGAGCTTCAGTAAAAACACATAGATCATTCTATACTCATATCTATTTGTTTATCTCTTTTTTGTTTCATTTATTTACATTTTGAGTAGTGTTTTCTATATAAATTAAACACACTCTGTCTCCTTTTCTAAACTGGAGTATTTCTAAATCCTCACTCAAACTTTCCCTTGCACTCATGTGTCCCGTAGTGAATAGTGGTAGAGGTCAAGTGTGACCTAGATAGCATGTGTGCTTTTGTTTTGTTTTTTCCATGAAGAACTGTGGTAGAGTTCATAGTACCCGGATAGTCTGTGTACTATTGTAAACCCTGATTCAGGGTGTGGATCAATGTTTATGTAATCTGTTTGAGAGGAATAAGTCTCGGATTGAGACTGAACCTCTTGGTTAAAACTATTGTGCTTATTTATTTTGTTTTAAACTATATTGAATATTCTGCTACTATGTAATTTAAATTCAAACCTATTTTAATGAATCTCTGATATTTAACCTAGAAAGTGATTGTATTTATTGAATAGCATTAGGATAGTTTCAAAAGGTTATCTAATATTTAGATAAGATTAACTGAGAACTAATCAATCTATTAAGAACCTAACTGACCCTTTAATGTATTACAAATTCACTATAGTTTAGCATGTTATTTATTTTAGGGGATTTTAAAAGAAATATTTTTAACATAAATTTTTAATTGGAACCCAATTCACCCCCTCTTGAGTGTCCACTACGAACAACAATGTCCAATATAGGAATTCAGTGGAAAAGAATACAGAGGTGTCGAATACCTTAAAGTTCGAGGACTTCCATGATTAAGAAAACAATGGTGAGGACTACCTAGAAGGTTGAGGTCTTGCGAGGATAGCAATACAGAATCTGATATTCTGATCGAGGGCTTACCCTAGTCTGGGTAATATAGACTTTATTGAATGTATATGTCAAGGGACCTTTTTTCTGGGTTGTTGGATACCCTACTCTTTGGGTTAAAATATTTCATACATGTTACATGTTTTTTTCAATTTTATATTCCATTTTATCTTGGTAAAGGAAGAATGTACAATCTTTTTATACTTTTTTATTATTATTTACTCTGATAAGTATGATTATATATGCTTTATGTTAGACTCTTTTTATTGTAAACTTTTATTAACATTCATTTCCTAAACAACATTTCCATAACCTAGCATGTTTGTTGAACTAAAAGTGGTCTTGTAAATTTAACTTGTTTAACCAAATTAAACATAGTTTTTCTTAAGGATAAAAATGAATATTTTAAACATACAATTCACCCCTCTCCCTTGTATTTTATAATCTTCATTTATATTTCAATCCTACAATTGGTATAGGAGGAAGTCTCTAAAATACATATATTCACATATATGTTTTCTTTCTCAATTTTTCATTCTTCTATATATTTTCCATGCTTAAGATTTTTATCCTTGTTTTTAAAATATTACTATTAACAAGTTTCTATGGAAAGATATTTTATTTTAAATGTCAGGAATGAATGTTGGTTTGATTGACAATCTAAATCCTACTAGAACGCCTATATTTTTTGGGAATGATTATTAATATTGGATAGATCATATGAATACTTTTGTTATTAACACAGGAGTGGAAAACTTTGTTGTGATTATTAGATATTTCATGATTACTGATAAGGATGTCAGAACTTTTACTAATCAAGAAAAGTCATAATATCATCTAAACTACAAGGTACATCCAAGGTTATAAAAACTATAAGATCTATTGTTACATCAGAATATCATGGATTTCCATTTCTTTATGAAGAACCAGTGTGTATGTTATAACAAAGGTTTATGACTATTGTTAATAGTTTACAATCCATATTTGAGAAGGGTTCAGATGATGAGGCACTTGTGGAAAAGATCATATACATCATGCCTAATGAGTGGGAATCTAATAGAACAAAAATTAATGACAATATGAATGTATATCAGATTACTCCTGATGAGATTTTTGGAACTCTTCTTCAACAGGAGACAAGAATGAAGAGATATGCTAATTTGAATAAGAATAATGTCAATAGAAGTGTATCCCTTTCTACCACTATATCCAAGAATCCTGAAAGGGTGACAATATCTATGTTTAAAAAGATAATGTTTTATCTAAATCAAGTGAAGGTGAATGTTATGAGAATTATCTAGATAATCTAGCTCGAATGATGAAAAATATTGTTGGAAAGAAAGTAAATTAGTATATATTTATGAAGAATGAAATAAAAGACAAGAAAGACTATGATGTTACTTTTTATGAATGAAAAACAGGAGGTTATATAATTCCATATTGTTTTATGCTTTAGAAAATGTATATAAAGAAAAATAATTATGATAGAAATATAAATAAGCAGTAAAAATCTAAAGCTAAGAATTATTTTAAAGAAAATGACCCCTGGAGTGCTAGTGGTGGAGACTCTTCTGATGAAACCTCAGAGTACGAATCTTCTGGTCAGAAGATTCTCGGTTTACTAGACAGATTTCCCATTGACAATCACTGTCTAATGGCTAAGGTACACAATGATAAATCTATAACTAATGTATCTGTGAATACTAATTATATTGATAAAAAATATTATGAATCTTCGATTGAATAATCTTCTACTAAATATGATAATACATCACCTACATATGGAGATGTTACTAGGATTTCAAAGCATATTGAGAATGAAAATTTTGAAGTAAAAAAACTTGATAAGGAAAATTCTAGAATTTCAATTCTTAGTTGAGAAGTATCAGATCATTCTAAAGATCATGATAAGAAAATTTATGATTTTAAAAGTATTTCAAAAAACCTCAAGGAAGTTAATACATATAAGGTTAACCATTATAATGGCTAGGAAAATGTAATTTTTATGAGAAAACTTTTAGAGACTAACTCAAGTTCTGAAACTATGATTTTTCAGGATAAAAATATTATTATTGGATTGAAGTAAAAAATATTTTCCTTGATGAAGTGTTTTACAAACATTACCATATGTAAGGAAAAAATTGATAATATGTATTCCAAAATTCGACCTATAAGGATTAATTCTAGATTTGGTCATACTAATTCTAAAAAACATTTAAGAAATATTTATTTTATTACTCAGAGTAATTTATTCTACAGTAAATGTGAGTGTGGTGGACATTAGGAAAATATGTTTTAAACAAAACTCATACTCTAGGTTTTCACAAATCCCGTTTCTCTAGGAAAATGTGGATTCCTAAAATTGTGATTTCTGAAGTTTCTAGATCCAAGAAAGATTGGTTTCTAAATGACTAACACTATTATTTTCAGGAAAATAATGGAATTACCACAAAAAATACATGGTACATTGATTATGGAAGTTCACAGCATATGACTGGTAACAAAAACATCTTTTAAAAGATTATAAAAACGAAAAGAGGAAAAGTAACATTCGGAGATAATGCTAATGGTGAAATTATTTTCATTTGTAACATTGTTATTCTTGGGAAAACTCATATTTCAAATGTTTTGTTTGTTAAAGGTCTTAAGTACAAACTCATTAGCATAATAAAATTATTAGATGAATGATACCTTGTGAATTTTAGGAATGAAAAATGTTTACTACACAATTCCAAGGAAGAGATTAATCATTCTACCAAAAGCCAAGTGAATGTATACACACTAAATTTAGAAGACCATAGGATCCAATATCTACCTTGTATTAGTGCAATGGAAGATCATTCTTGCATATGGAAAAGTTGGTTAGGATAGAGTAATCCTAGTAACCTTTTCGAACTCTTTAATAAAATACTATTTGAGAATCTACTAGAGCTCAGATTTTATTATTCAAATGTTTTTTATAATTTTCAATTTGGAAAGCCATAGAAGTCATCTTTTCAATCATTCGGTGAATTCTCAACTACAGAATGTATTACAGTTGGTGCATATGGATGTTTTTAGCCCCACATAAACTAGAAGAATTAGAGGCAAATATTATGTATTTGTCTTATTTTATGATTTCACTAGATTTATGTGGGACTATTTTCTAGCAAAAAATATGAATATTTTTCATATTTCAAAATTTTTAGAGCCCATGTTAAAAATGAGGAAAACCTTCCACTAATAACTATTCAAAGTGATCATAGAGGATAATTTCAAAATTATAATTTTGATAATTTTTTGTAGTAGAAATGTTATTTCTCATAACTTCTAAGAACGAAGAACCCCTCAACAAAATGGTGTTCTTGAAAGAATAAATTTTGTTCTTCAAGAGATAACTAGAACCATGTTGTATGAATATTTGATAGATAAACACTTTTGGGATGAAGCTGTATGTACTGCTTGTTATACAATAAATCGAGTTTTGATTAGACCTTTTCTTAATTAACCCTTATGAGTTATGGAATTGTTGAAAACCTAGAATTTCATAATTTAAGGTTTTTGGATGAAAAGAATTCATTCAGAATAATAAAGATAATCCACATAAATTCGCACCCAAATCTGATGAAAGATTTTTCTTAGGCTACTCCCCAACTTCTAAGGCGTGTAGAGTTTTCAATAAAAACACTAGTACTGATGAATGAAACATTAAATGTCAAATTTGAGGAAACAGATCCTTTTATTTTTAAAAAACCTCAACCTACATCTTCAGATGTTGATTCAAAAACTGATTATCTACCCGTGATAGGAGATCCTTCTAATAAGGAAAATATTCAAAAAAATGAAGCTTTTAAACCATAAGATTTCATAATATATATTGATGAATAGGTTTTACAAAGCCCAAATAAATTGTTTGTTATGAATCATCCATGTGATATTATCATTGGTGATGTAAATCAACCAATAAGGACTAGATCTTCCTTAAGAAATAAAGTATAACATCTATAATTCCTTTCTCAATTAGAATGAAAAGCATTGATGAATATTTAGGCGATGATGATTGGATAAAATCTATGCAGGATGAGCTAGATGAATTCAAAAGGAATAAAGTCTATAACATGGTTGAAAGACCTAAGAAAAATCTATTACTAGAGTAAAATGGGTCTTAAAAAATAAGTGTGATGAAAATAGAATAATAGTAAGAAATAAATCTAGATTATTTAATAAAGGCTATAATTACCAAAGAGGATCAAACTACAAAAAAACCAATGCTCTAGAAGCAATACGTGAATCAATTCATATTCTACATTCCTTTGATTTATTTTTTAATTTCAAATATTTTCAAATGGATGTCAAATGTGATTTCTATAATGGTTATGTTTAAGAGGATTTTGTTTCTTGAACAACCTCCTGGTTTTGAATATGCAAAATATCCTAACTATTTTTCAAACATACCAAACTTTATGTGGACTTAAACAATATCCTAGAGCTTGGAATGATAGAAATATGTGATTTTTGTTACAGAATAATTACAATAAAGGAAATGATGATCCAACCCTTTTTATGAAGAAATATATGAAAAAAAAATTGATTGTTCAAATTTATGTTGATGACATTATAATTGGTTCAAATCAGCAATCTTTAAATAGTTCTTTCGAGAATCCAATGAAATATGAGTTTTAAATGAGTATGGTGGGTGAGTGAACATTTATCATTGGTTTTAAAATTTCTCAAAAACTAGAACGAATTTACATATCCCAATATAATTATATTAAGGATCTTCTTAAAAAGTATGGATATGACAGCACTAAAAGTATTAGTACTCCCATTGGAACCTCAAATTCAATTGATTTTGATGAAGCTGGGAAACCAGTGGATCAAACATCATTTAGAAGTATGATAGGAAGTCTACTATACCTGACCACTAGTTGTCCAGACATAATGTTTTCAGTATTCTTATGTTTAAGATATCAATCCAATCCTAAGTAATCCCATTTAAAGGCAGCGAAAATAATTTTTCGCTACATAATGGGAACCAAGGTATTTGGACATTTTTTACTTATGGAAATGATTTTATTTTGAAAAGATTTTTGGATCCTGACATTGGTGGATGTAGAATGGATTGGAAGAATTTTCCTCATTACGGATAATTCCTAGGAAATTCGAATGGTAAGTTTCCTTTCCTAAATTTTCGTAATCATGTTTTTACTTGTTGGTATTATCATTTTGTTTTAAACTTTTCATATTTACTTTTCTTTTAATCCAAATTTTTGTCTAACATCCCTCAAAAGATCGGAACCTACCAAAATCTTTCTTCTGTTATCATCTCAACCGTCAGATTTAATCAGAAATATTTCAATCATTGGATCAACCATGGAAGTTGAACTATCACCCCAATCGCTTATATAATGAGCCCTTAATGATTGTCCCACATTGATCTTAATGCTCTGGCGTGCTGAATACCTACTTCTCTACTTAATCATGTTCTGATTGTTCATGGTTTTGACATTTTCGAATGTCTGTAGAAGCCACTCCTCAGAAATAAATGACTTTTGTAATGGAAATATCTAAGTTTCAAATATACAGAGTTATGTTAGTTGTTCCCAAATATCATTGCAATGTATGATTCCATCATTTCAAAGAATATCAAGTTGAATGGTCGTGAGAGCCTATGAATATCTAAAATGAGGGTATAGAATATAGTGTATCTAGAGTTGTTAGTCTAGTTCTATGAATTAGTATGTTTTTTTCGATAAAGGAGATAGAGATAAGTTCTATTTTAAGTGCTATGGGAAAACCTACTCTCTTTCTTACATTATGGATGCCAACTAGATTGAAATTATTTATAAGGGAGAAGTAGAGTTTTACTCTCACAAGCTACCTGATGTAGCAGAATCTTTTGACAAGGAGAAAGATATAGAGTGTCTTGTCTTGAAGTATGTGAAGACTCTGATAATTATTCATCTTTCTACAATTCTTTTGAATCATCAGCTATGGGTTCATGGATTTCTCACTACTACAAAAATGGGCTTTATAAGCCCTCAAAACGGGCTTTATCAACGTTAAAAGTGCTGTAATGATCGGCACTGATAAAGGGGGGTCCCCTTTATCAGCATCAAAAAAGTGCTGATAAATGTGTTCTTATCAATGCTCTTTTAGCACTGATAAACTGATCCTTTATCAGCACTTTTTAGCACTGATAAAAGTGGCATTTATCAGCGGTTTTTTATTGTTGATAAAGGCTTCCTTTAGGAGTTCTAAAAAAGCAATGATAAATTCCATGTTTGCTGCATTGAAAAACTCTGCAGTAGCACACCCAAACAACACATGAAAAAAATTCAGCCTCTCAACAAGTATACCCATACAAAAAATAACACATAAATCATATGGTAATTACAACAAGTATACCCATTCAACAAGTATTCCCATACACCATTAACACATAATTCATAAATTAATTAAGTACATAAATAAATTCAATTCAAGATTCAGGGGGTTGGGGGGCAGTTAAGGGGTTTGGGGTGGCTGTCCAAGGTGGGGTAGGGGTGTCTGGGGGGATGGGGGTGTCCGAGGTTATAGGGGTGTCCAGGGGGGTGGGGGCGGTCTAGGAGGTTGGGGGCTGTCAAAGGAGGGTGGGGGTGTCTACGGGGTGGGGGTGTCTAGGTGGTTGGTTGGTCTCTAGGGGGGTCCATGTGAGTGGGGGGGGGGGGTCCATGTGGCTGTCCAGGGGGTAGGATTGTGTCCAGGGTTTCGGGGGGGCTTTGCAGGCTGTGGGGGTGTCTAGGGGGTGGGGGCAGTCCAGGGGGTTGGTGGGGCTACCAAGGGGGTGGGGTGGTGTCCAGGAGGGTAGGATGGGGGTGTCTGGGGGGATAGGGGTGTCCAGGGGGTGGGGTGGTGTCCAAGGAGGTGGGTGTCCAGGTGTGGGGGTGTCTATGGGGTGTCCATGGGGGATGGGCAGGTGTCCAGGGTGTCTGGGGTCTTTTCAGAGGGTGTGGAGTGTCCGTGGGTTGGGGTGGTCCAGGGGTTGGTGGCGTAGTCTAAGGGGGTGGGGTGGTGTCTGGGAGGGTGGGGGTGGTTTTCAATGGGTGGGGCGTGTCCTGGAGGGTTGGGGTGTCCAGGTAGTGGGGTCTTGTCTAGGAGGGGTGGGGGTGCCCTCTAAGGGGTGGTAGTTGTCCCGGGTTGCGGGTGTTGGGGGGGGGGGGCTGTCTGAGGTGGGAGAGGGGGGCTCTCCAAGGGTGTGACCCGGGGTGGGGGTGTCTAGGGGGTTGGGTGGATTTCCAAGAGGTGGGGGTTTCCAGAGGGGTGGGGGTGCCCAAGGGCGGTGGGGCGGTCCAGGGGGTGGTGGGGCTGTCCAAGGGGGGTGGGGTGGTGTCCACAGGTGTGGGGTGGGGGTGGCTGTCCATGGGGGTGGGGTTGTCTATGGGGTGGGGGAGGTGTCCAGGTGGTTGGGTGGTGTCTAGGGGGTGGGGCATCCAGCAGTTGGGGGGCCACACCACGCTTCGGATTGAGATGGGGTTGACTCGTGCATGTCGCAAAGACTCATTAATTTGTATATTTTGAAATCCTATTTACATACTTCAAGCATACATTGCAATTAAACTATAGAATACAACATATTCAATCCTTTGAGAGAACCAATATCTTCATAGCTTAACCATGCATATTAATCATAATATAAATCATGTAATCTAAGGAAAAAAATAATAAAGGGGTGATCCAAGATTATCATTGAGGGAAATCATACCATAGAATCTACAATGAATAAATAAGAATTCACAATAATGAAAAGTTATTAATTAAACAGTTTCCATTTAACATAAATTGAGAGTAATATGGACAGAATAAATAATAACATATTAACAATCACATGATCTAGATAACATAACCATGGATCATATACTATCTGAATAATTACATGGAATATCAATATAATAATCACATAATATGGTAATGAATAATTATGAACATCATAAACATATCGTTAAGGATTATTCTAAGATACAATACATAAACGGGTAAGACATCGATGAATACATAAAAAAGTTTGTCTCGTGTGACCTTCCAATTCGAAAAGGGGATATAGCAGGATTCAACCATCACATATTATTTCCATTTCATTCCTCATATGAAATGAGTGAAACATAAACCACATAACCGTTCATATTGAATAACTATCAGACGAAATGTTAATAATTCAACCATAAACCATGAATAGTATCCAAATAGCACATCCATAATCAAATTGATGACAAACACATAAATAAAATTGTATAGATTGTATCGTAAGATATATAACTCAACCGATCATATAATCCAACAATATATGTTTACATAGATGAAATCACTCTAATAAAATAATTAAAAATGTCTTTAGAGAAATAACCCTTTTTTATTTTGATGTTAGTTATTTAAATGTTAAAAAATTTTAAAATATAACATTTGCATAGAAAATAATCTTGTAAACTTTAAAAGAAAGCTTCAAAAAATCATTGTATCATTACGGTTGAAAAATATTCTCTTACCGTATAAGTTAGAAAATCATTCTTTCCCTATTTTTGTAACAAAAAGTCATAAAGTACATCATTTGGAAAATCAAAAAAAATACGAATCCATTAAAAAATTTATAAAATAGTAGAACTGGGATAAAGATACAGTAAAAATTTGTAAGATAATAGAAAACATATTTTGGAAAATAAGTATGAAACACACACAAGGATGATAAATATTACCCATCAAATACATACATATAAACAACCCCAAATAATAATTAAATTCGAATGTTTGACCTTACCTTGTATATTCCATTAGTTCAATGTAATTTATTCTCATGTATAATGGTTTAAAACATGTTATTAAATTATACCACAACCATATACATATTTATGAAATCATATATGATATTATTATATTATTGTGTTAATAATATTCTATTTTTACCATTGTTTCGGGTATTAAGAGGTTCATTTTCCAATGCATGTTTTGTTATGTAAGTCCTATTTATTACACACAGGATATATATAAAAATATTTCATTGGTAGAGTGTTATTATGTTTGTAGATATTATATTTAATGATTACATATTATTTTTTAATAATTCTTAAACAGTTGATGCAGAAAATGGATCTTATCGCGTCATTGAGACAGTAGTTCGTACATATGCACGAGTGATGGTATCATTCCCTTAATAGTGAATGGGGAAGTAATTGTCTGACATGATAATTATACATAAAAAATATAATATCATATTTATTATTTATGTCTATTATTGACATTATTATACCTATACTAATAATTTGGTGATGGAAAACAATCTACACCACAACATTGAGACTGTATTTTTTACTTATTCATGCACAATGATTTCATTTTTATAGGATGAAAAAAAGGTATAATATGGTTTTTTCACAATCATAATAACATCTAAAAATATATATTATAATATAGTTATTAATTTATAATGGTAAAAACACATAATGAATATGTATAATAAGAAATGGTCTAGGATGAGTTACTATAAACGATTACCTCTTCTTCGGAAGACATCCTTTAGATATCTTATTTAGAGATCTAGGGATGGAATTTTTTAAAGGCCAAGACCTTCATAACATGAATAATGTTGTTTGGGGAGCAATGTTTTGTGTTTATGAAATCTTTAAGGCTCAAATATTTTTGAGTAAGTGAGGGGGTGGGTTCCCTTTTATAATTGAGGTGAGAGGAACCTTTCAAAAATCTTAAAATATTAAAATATAATAAGTATATCTAGATCCAATGGAATATAAACTACGTATAAATTAATATGTAGATAAATTTCGGACCATATATTGTCCATTATTTACTATTTAACAGTAATTTGATTTTTAAATACTTTTATTATATAATATTTCAATAAAGTATCATTATTGTCAAATTTGATACTCTTCTTTTACATTGACTTAAAATGCATCGTGACAATGTGGGAATTAAAATATTATTCTTTACCATACCTACAATATATAATATAAATCTTTATAATTTATTATACACATTAAATAATTCCAAAAATCACAAAATTAATACTTTTGAAATTATTTTTTATATTTTTCTCTTAATTAGTTAAATATTATTTTGGCATTGAAAACTCATATAAGTAGAATATATATTTTTTAAAAAATTAGAATAAATTTTTATAATGAAAAATATTAATTATGATCAAAATAGACATTTATTTTAGATTATATATATATATATTATTTATTGAATCGTAAACGATATTAAATACAAAAAGATGTAAATTTTGTGACTTTCATTGATTTATAAAATATATATGTTCTATTCATGGGAGCATGTCCTTTAAAAACTAAAATTCAATCTCCCGGTGATAAGGGTCTAATTCTTTTCATAGATTAGTTTTTTGAAATTTTTTTATTAATTTTATAATCCCTATCTATTTTCTTTTCACCCTTAATTATCACCTATAACTCTTTGGAGGATATCACATATTTTATACATTAAGGTTTAATATAATTACTATAAAATGCCAAAATACCACAGAATTCATAATTTATGAAATTTTTATACGTATCCAAATTATTTGGAATAATATTATATTTATGGATCTTTTTTATTTTTTAATTAAATATTAATTATTTTAAAATGTCATGAATGTCAATTTAAATGATATTCATAATTTTTCTATATACAAAAATCAAAACAAAAAGATAAATAAAAAAACTTCTAGAAAATTAATAAGATGTCAATGTAATAAATAAAATTCATTTATGACATTAACTCTCTGAAATTGTATTTATTTTTATATTTTTAATTTAATTTATTTAATTCTTCCTATAAATAATAAATTGATGCATCAATGTTATGGCACCATTTATTTAATTTATTTGTTTCTTAAAAATTATAAATAAATTACCATGATAAAGGTAAGAATTTTATATTTCAAAATAATATTTATTTTGGAACATATATTTTATATTACCCCATACTATAAATTGTTGTCTTGGTAAAAACATAAGTGTGATAAAATTGTCATTTCATAGAATATAATATAATAATTTTTATACTCTCTTCAAAGTGGATTATAATGTTTATAAAAGCATCCTGATAAATATTTAATATAAAAACACTCATCCAATTACATTAAAACATGTTTTAGGGTAATTTGGTACTAGTTATAATATTATGTTTTACCCTCAATCACATTTTTTACCCTAAAGAGTGGTAATAAATTTGTTAATAAATTTACTATTCATAAGCTCACAAAAAAAGAAAACTATATGGATAATGTAGAACCACATATTGAAATTAATTATTAATTTTTTTTAATAAAAGAACATATTTTTTTAAATTAATTTAAATATAATATCATTGATTGTGTAAGAAAGCTTTTTTAAAGTTTAAAACATGCAAATGAATGAGAAATTTTTTATATATATTTAATTTAATATTTATTCAAATCACATAAATTGGGATTAATAAAAAATATTTCTTATAATTTAAAACTGATCATGAATGTAATTTAACTCTTTAAAAAATTATAATTTTATTTAATTAAATTTAATTTCTCTACTATTCATCAAAACTTGAATTTTGTCAGAATAAATCCATAAATTGAACCAAAGTAATTTTCATATTACTATTTAAAATAATAGTATTATATCTTTAAATATTGTATATAAAAGTTTTGAAAATATTATTTAAAATAGGTTGGCCCTTAAAAAAAGGTAAAACATCTTTCATAAAAATATTGATTTTTATGTGTGATATTGGGTTTGTTTTTATCTTATGCATATAAAATATATTGTATGAATATATACAATATTTTACTAAATATATAACATATATATTTCATTTATATCATTCACTAATTGTATCTAATTTAATTTATTTTAATAAAACGACATTGTGAGTATAAAAATACTTCTATATAAAAACATTTCATTTATATTCAGTTGGTTCCTATATTAATTTCTAATTAATTTGTAACCAATGAATTTACAAAGGTATTTAATTTAGTTTTTTTTATAATATTCTTAACCACTAACTTAATGGATAGGTTTTATAATTTTGTATTAAATAATAATATTATAATAATATATGGTTTTCTGGTAAAATTCATCCTTATGTGTAACGCATGCCAACACATTATTTTTTATATTGGATGTTTAACATAGTGTTTCCTATAAATAAAATAATAAAAAATAAATTTGTTCAAAAATAAAAATATTAAATGTCTTTGGCAGTTACATTCTCTCCATTATAACTTAATTGTGTCCTCACAATTTTAACATGATCTCGGTTGATTAGGGGTTGATATTTAAAAATAAACAATTGTTGAAAAACACATATCATAAACAGTGTAACAACACATCTTTTTAATAAGACGGAAAAGAAATGTGAAGGTCACCACAAAACTAGGAATTTAAATAGAAGTACATTAGTGAAAACATAGACATGGAAGAAAAATTTAACCATCATGGTTTCATATAGAATGATAGAGAAAATGTTAATGTGAAAGTTATTAACCAAAGATCCATAAAATAGTGGTTTGGAAAATGTCATTGATATAGTAAAAATTGATGATAATCTGAAAATATTTTTGTTTCAAGGCCTTTTTCGTATAGTTGATAAATTCTCTAAGTCTTTAAACACATAATGATATATTTTTTTTCTATTTCATAATCCAAATTTTATCATTTGGTTTTTTCATGAACTATTTATACATTAGTTCTTATATGGTGTAGGAATAAAACAGTCTCTAAAACCAAATCAAAAGTGAAACAAAATCTATTTGATAATTGTTTATCCTTTACAAAACATCATGATCAAATGAATTATAATCATGTATATGGTAGTTATTTTTATCTAATTAACCTTATCCACATCCATAATCTCTTTATCTAAAATCATTACATCATTATCAAGAACATATTAACGTTTATATACCAATTCAGCATTGGTTTTCAAAAATATTTAACTTTCTATCAAATAATTTTTATTGGTACCATTCAATATGTGATCTCAAATCCTTAGTAAAACATTATATCAATAAATTCCTAAAATATTCTAAAATTATTATTAATAGAAAATAATTAATAATATAGTCAAATGACATAATTATTGAATAAAAAAATAAGCACATTATCATTAATATTTTTCTATGTTATTATCTTAATCATGACAATTATTTATTATCCTCTTTTGGAAAATATTCATTTGTCACGTGAGATACTAATTTTTATACTATACCATCTCCTTGTAGTGGAAGCACGACACATTGAAATTTTCATTCTTTAAATTTCAATAATAAATATGGTGTCATTTTTCTCTACACATTTTACAAACAACCATTACTTTCATTCAAAAACCGAGGTGTTTCTTTCTACAATGTTCACTTTGGTAAAAATACTTCTTTCCCCTCTTCCATTAATAAATATTTTAATATATCATCCTCTATAAAGAATAATCCCTAAAACATTATATAATTTTTAATTAAATGAATAATTTACATTAACGATATTTTTAGGATTAGAGTTTTAGAGAATTAGGCCATAACTATTACATATCATCCTCAATATTACATATATACACTACTTTTTAGTATCCATTTTTTTATAAAATAAAAAAACATAATAAGAAACCTTTATAGTTCCATGTTTTAGACAACATGTCTTTTCATTGATCCCATCCTTAACGATGTTCATCTTTAAGTTTTGTGGAAAACATTTTGAATACATGGGGTGACTATAAAAAGCTAAGTATGGGTTATAAAATAAGTATAAGAAACATTAACCAATAAATAAATAAAAATCAAATAAACCATAATTTTCAATCATAAAATACCTCATGAAATCATAATATTTATTAATAACACATATAAATCATAAATCATATAGGTAACTTGTGGCATCAATATCATACTTACAATGTAGCTATCACAGCTACGTAGAGAGTTACGTTGGAATACCCCTAAAAGTCTATTCCCTAAATCCATTGGAGGAACATTAATTTTTACCTCCATCAAGTCACCCATAGAATTGTAGAGATATAGTGGGCTCACCCACACTAGGATTATCATGGAACCACCGGTATACGTAACAATACCCAAAACCACAACATATTCATAATAGATAAAACAAATTTAAAGGAAAGATAACATTTCCACATTTCAATCACAATATATCATTAAAATGTATTGACCTAACAAATCCATTATCAAAACCATTTTCAATACCAAAATAGGTAAAAGAGCATATTTTATTTATTTTATTTTAAAAACATTACAGGTTGTTAAGGAAGCCAATGATTAAATAATACTTACGGTGGTGGAAATATTTGATGTCACCGCATACGTTCAAAAGAAAAATTCCTTTTTTGTTTTTTAGTAAAACACATCATAGAAAAAGATTCCATTTGAAAAAAAATTGTAATTGAAATGTTTTTATACACTCCATAAAAGAAACTCATGTATAAAAAAAGTATGCCACAATGAAAGGTGATTGAGATGAAGTCCCGTACAGAAATTCGACAGCCTAACGGCGTCAGTTTAAAATTAAGAAAAATTATTGATAAGATTAAAAAGGTTATATCATTACATGGATATAAAAATTTCATCAATAAATATATATAAGAACATATCCCAATATAAGAAGATTTAAATTAAAATAAATTACAAAAACAAGCCTTTTAAAAGGAAGAGGGTGAAAGGTTCCCTTAATGATTTAGGAACTTACAAAACATAAACCCCATGATAGAATGATCATAAATTGAAGATTTAAATACCCATAAATTAATTTATATTACACAAATAATACAATCATGGGTAGTACATACACCACACAAAAGTAAATAGTGTCAAATATAGTATTAATCTCATGAGAATAAAACGTAATATGAAAACCCCTTACCACATTGTAATTAATCAAGTCATATAAATAAAAGTTAATAACTACCAAATGAATCACATAATACCATAAATATAAAAATAATCCTGATAATATATATAAAATGGTAGTACACAACAGACCACATACAATAAATAAGTGGGGAACAGTGGAAATCTCACGGAATTAAAAGTGCGAAAAGAATCCCATTACCTCGTGTTAGTGATGACTTGTTTGTTCCTTTTTATTACTGAATAAAAAAAATAAGTGAATTTATACATTCTTAAGAACCTTTTTAAATTATATTATCTTATTTATATTACAATTTACCTAGTTGTAAAAATTAGTTTAATATTTTAGTTCATATTAGTCATTTCTTCGATGTTCCAAACATGAATCAAAAAATGAACTAGTTATAATTACAAATTTTCGATGTGGTCAAAATTTCATTACATCCATAATAATATTCATTATTTAGATATCATATATATCATATATAAATCTAGTATATATTTATTTATATTATGACATAACATTTTGAGATAGGAAATGAAAAGCACTGTTCATGGTGACTGTAAGTCGTACGTACACATTATCGCAACTTTGATTTCTATTTAATATTTAATGGAATGAAAATGTAATGATAAATTGATATATTATAATTCTATTATGATATCATATATAATTTAATTATCTCCTTCCTGTATAAATTCCACGTATGTTATGAACTAGTCATATCACTTTGAGTGGCGGTAGTCCACACTTCCTCAAATGAAATTATCGTATTTACCCACTATGGAAACCATAAATTTATTCTATAAATGGAAAATAAAAAATCATATAAAAAATATAAATATAATATATATCACATATAATTAAATTTCTATCATAATTTCCACCATGAGAGGCAGTAGGAGATATTTGAACAATCATCATTTTGTGTGGTGGTATTTCACTGTCAACAGAAACAGTGTGTTCATTAACCATTAGATGGAGGAGTGTATATGTTAAGATCTAATAATTATAATAAAAAAACCTAGTATATTTATGATACAAGTTTTTTTACAAAATAAATGAATAAAAATATTTTGTGGGATTGGAGAAGTAAAATAAACCAAAATAACATAAGAGAAGATGTTACCTTTAAATCAGCTATCTCCCTTTGGTTTGAAACAAAAAGGTTACTTGAATTATCTTTTACATAAATAAAATCTTATAGGAGGAGGGGAGGGATGTAGGGAGAATAATGTTTTAGATTTTTGATGAGACAAGGGGCTTGATAAGTTTCATTAATGGGTTATAATTGAGGGATTTTTATAAGGGGGAGGAGGGGTTCTTTAAGAATGTTTACCAATATTATTTTATTATATCATGATTTTCAGTTTCTAAAGGTCAAAAACATATTAAGATAGAATATATGACGGCTCATGTTTGATGTAAAATCATCCAATAATAATTGGATAGGTTTTGGATATTGATTTAATCTTTATAATCTTATTTATTTAAATCATTCATTAATGAGGTAAACACTGCATCATTATTGTGTTATAAATAATTTTATTTATATGATAACTATTAATTATAAATAAAATACCATGATTTTGGAAGTATGTATAGCTTTCAAAATAATATTTATAGTCTAAGAGATATCTTATATAACCCTATGTAAAAAATTGATTTACTAAAAGATATATGATTATGTCATTTTTGTCATTACTTTAAACTAATTAATATAAAATGTCATTATCACACTTATGTGGCTCCTTAGGGTACCAGAATCGACCCAAGGATTCCCATCGTAAGAAATGTATTAACCAATAGTATTATTACACATATTAGTGTAATTTAATAATATTATTATAATATTGTGTTACCCATATTTACCAGATTTATACATTAACCATGGTAAATAAATTTTTTGTTGAAGTAAATATTCTTAATGTCTAAAAATAAATGTTACATATTTAAAAAAAATTAACCTCCTGATTCAAAATATGGAATCCATTTTTCCATATTCAAAACACATAAGTGGAAGAAATTAATTTAAAATTAATTCCTACTTTCAAAAAAATCGTGTTTTTAAGCAATAATAACTATCAAAATATTGACTCATATTTATTTCAAATTTCAAAGTGAAACTACTTACAATGATAAAAATTGTATTAAATGTTAAAGACATAATTTTATAACACTTTAAAACCAATTAAAAAGATAATCTAAATTTATAAATATATTAGATTTAAAGGAAGTTTTAAATTAAAATTCAGCATTTTTCACTATTCTATAAAAAATGGATTTCATCAGAAAAATACCAAACATTTATCCTACCTTTTTGACTCAATAATGTTTCCTTATGAATTTTTCATTCCTCTATGTCTTCAAAATCACAAAGACTCTTTTTTAAGGTAAATCTATTTTTCCCTAAAATTATCTTGATAAGGAAAATTCTCCTTCCTCAGGGAAATCTTGTCCTTGCCTTTGTTTTCATTGTTCTTATTATAGTTTCTCTTATTATGACACCTTTTATTGGATTAAACAACCTTAGTTTACATTCACTTGTTATAGTAATGAAATGATGTCATAATTTCTATTTTTAACTAACCGTTGTATGAGTGACATGTGTACAGGTCCCTTCAATATTCAAGGAAAACTGTTCCCATTAGAGGAGGGAGCCGACCAATAGAGAAATGCCTATAAATAGAAGTTCATTTGAACGATATAAAAAACTTATATAACATTGATCACTAGATATTAAAGGCTCCTTAAGTAATTTCTAGAGAGAGAGACTCTCATGACATGTACATATTGAACATATTGTTTATCTTGCTTCATGAAACTCTGATTGTTGTTGTGTACAATCGAGGACTTATGGGGAAAAGAAGACAGAGGTGTCGACTACCATAAAGTTCAAGGACTTCCCTAATTAAGAAAAAATGGTTATGACTACCATGAATGTTGAGGGATTATAGGGTTAACTATATATAATCCTATATTCTTATCGAGGGCTTACCCTAGTGTGGGTAATACAGACTTTATTGAATGTATAATTCAAGGGAACTTTTTCAAAGGTTGTTGGATACCCTAATCATTGGGTTACAAGATTTCATTCTTGTTACTTGTTTTTTATCAATTCTATGTTCCATTGTATCATGGTAAAAGAAGAATGTATAATCTTATTATTATTTCGTAGTCTTATGTACTCTTATAAGTATGATTATATACGCTTTTAGTTAGACTCTTTTTCTTGTAAACTTTTATTAAGTTTCATTTTCTGAACAATATTTCCATAACCTAGCATGTTTCTTTAACTGAAATATGTCTTGTGAATTTAACTTGTTTAACCTAGTTAAACATAGTTTTTCTTAAGGTTAACAATGCACTTTGTAGACATACAATTCACCCTCCCCCCTTTTATTTGAGAATCTACAATTATATATCAATCCTACAATTGGTATAATAGGAAGTCTTTGAAATACATATATTCACATATATGTTTTCTTTCAAAAAATTTCATTCATCTATATATTTTCTTTTCTTAGTATTTTTATCCTTGTTTGTAAACTATTACTATTAACAAGTTTCTATGCAACGATACTTTATTTTAAATATCAGGAATGAATGTCGATTTGATTAACAATCTAAATCCTACTAGAACTCCTATATTTTAAGGGAATGATTATGAATATTGGAGAGATCATATAAATACTTTTGTTATTAACACAGGACTGGACAACTTTGTTATGATTATTAGAGATTTCAAGATTACTGATAAGGAAGTCAGAACTTTTAATAATCATGAAAAGTCAGAATATCAACTAAACTTCAAGGTATATCCATGTTTATAGAAACTAGAAGATCTATTCATAAAGCAGAATATCATGGATTTCCATTTCCTTATGATGAACTAATGTGTAAGGTATAACCAAGGTTTATGACTATTTTTAACAGTTTACAATCCATGGGTGAAAAAGGTTTAGAAGATGAGGCACTTGTGAAAAATATGTTATAAATCATGCCTAATGAGTGAGAATATAATAGAACATATATTAATGAGAATAGGAATGTATCTCAAATTACTCTTGATGCGCTTTTTGAAACACTTCTTCAACAGGAGAAAATAATGAACAGAGATTCTGATTTGAATAAGAATAATGGCAATAGAAGAGTATCCCTTTCTACTACTAAAGACAAGACTCATGAAAGGGTGACAAGACCTATGTTTAATAAAGTCAATGTTTTATCTAAATTAATTGAATGTGAACATTCTGAGAATGAGAAAGCTAATATAGCTTAAAGGATGAAAAAGGTTATTGGAATGAAAGAATTTTAGTATATATTTAAGAAGAAATAATGAAAAGACAATAAAGACTATGAAGTCGCTTATTATGAATGCAAAAGAGTAGGGCATATAAGGCAAGATTTTATTATTCATAAGAAAAAGGATAGAAAGAAAAATAATTCTCATAAAAATAGAAATAAGTACTAAAAATCTAAAGATAAGAATTTTTTTAAAGAAAATGACCCCTTGAGTGCTAGTGGTGGAGACTCTTCTGATGAAACCTCATAGTATGAATCTTTTGGTTAGATGAATCTTTGGTTACAAGCTAGATTTACCATTGAAAATCATTGTCTAATGGCTAAGGTACACAATGGTAAATATGTAAATAATGTATCCATGAATTGTAATTATAGTGATAATAAATATTATGAATCTTCAGTTGAAGAATCTTCTACTAATTAAGATAATATATCACATATATATGAAGAAGTTTCTAGGTTTGAAAAGCTTATTGAGAATGAAAATTATGCAGTCAAAAAAATTATAAGGAAAATTATAGAATTTATATTCTTAATAAAGAAGTATTAGATCATTCTAATGATCCTGATAAGAAAATTCATGATTTTAAAAGTATTTTAAAAACCTCAAGGAAGTTAATTCTGAGAAGGATAAACATTATAAGTACCTTGAAAATGTAATTTCTATGAGAAATCTTTTAGGTACTAACTCATTTTTTGAAACTACTATTTTTTAGGATAAAAAATTGTTATCATACTGAAGTCAAAAATATTTTCCTTGAGGAAGTGTTTTTCAAACATTACCTTAGGTAAGGAAAGCTTTGATAAGATGTATTCCCAAATTTGTTCTATAAGAACTAATTCTGTTTTTGGTTATACTTATTCTAAACAAGTTTTCAGTAATATTTATTTTATTCCTCAAAGTACATCATTCTATAGTAAATGTTAGTGTGTTGAACATTTGGAAAAAAAATCTTAAAACAAAACTCATTCTATAGGTTTTCACAAAGACCATTTTTCTAGGAAAATGTGGATTCCTAACATTCTGATTTCTAAAGTTTTACAAATCCAAGAAATATTGGGTTCCAAAAGACTAACACTCTTAATTTTAGGGAAATAATGTAAGTACCACAAAAAATACATGGTACATGGATGGTAGATGTTCCCAACATATGACATCTGACAAAAACTTCTTTGAAAGGATTATCAAAACAAAAGGTGGAAAAGTAACATTAAGAGATAATGTTATGGGAGAAATTATTTCTATATGTAAGATTGTTATTCTTGGAAAAACATTGATTTAAAACATTTTATTTGTTAAAAGTATTAAGAATAAACTTATTAGCATAAGACAATTATTTGATGTTTGATACCTTGTGAATTTTAGGAATGATAAATGTTTACTACACAGTTCCAAGGAAGAGATTATTCTTCCTGCCAATAGCCAAGATAACGGATACACACTAAATTTAGATAACCATTGGATCTAAGATCTACCTTGTATTAGTGCAATCGAAGATCATTCTTGCAGATGTAAAAGTAGGTTAGGATAGTGTAATCTTAGGAACCTTTGCAAACTCTCTAAGAAAATACTAGTTGAGGATCTACCAGAGCATAAATTTGATTTTTCAAAATATTTTGATAATTTTCAATTTGGAAAGCCACATAAGTACAGTTTTCAATCAGTCGGTGAAGTCTCAACTACTGAATGCATTATAGTTGGTGGATATGGATCTTTCTGGCCCCACACAAACTAGATGAATTGGAGGAAAATACTATGTATTTTTCATTGTTGATTATTGCACTAAATTTACCTGGGACTATTATATATCAATGAAATATGAATATTTTTTGTATTTCAAAATTTTTAGAGCCCAAGTTAAAAATGAGAAAAACCTTCAACTAATAACTATTCATAGTGATCATAGAGTCGAATTTCAGAATTGTGATTTTGAGCCTTTTTTATAATAGAAAAGGCATTTCTCATTACTTCTCAGCACCAAGAACCCCTCAACAAAATGTTGTTTTTGAAAGAATAAATATTGTTCTTCAAGAGATAACTAGAACCATGTTGTGTGAATATTCGATAGATAAACACATTTGGGTTGATGTTGTAAGTACTGATTTTTATACAATAAATCGAGTTTTGATTAGACCTTTTCTTAACAAAACCTCTTATGAGATATTTAATTGTTGGAAACCTAGAATTTCATACTTAAGGTATTTGGATGAAAAGTAATCATTCAGAATACTAAATATAATCCACTTAAATTCGCACCCAAATCTGATTAAATTTTTACTTCGGCTACTCCACAACTTCTAAGGCATGTAGAGTTTTCAATAAAAACACTAGTACTGATGTAGAAACATTACATGTCAAATTTGATGAAACTGATCCTTTTGTTTTTAAATAACCTCTACCTACATCCTCTTATGTGCTTTTAAAAACTGATTATCAACCCTTGATAGGAGATCCTTCTAATAAGAAAAATATTCATTAAAATGAAGCATTTACCCTATAAGATTTCCTAACATATATTGATGAACAGGTTTTACAAAACCCAAATCAGTTGTTTTTTATGAATCATCCATGGGATAGTATCATTAGTGATGTAAATCAACCAGCAGGGACTAGAAGTTACTTATAAAATTAATTTGAACATCTATAATTCCTTTAACAGTTAGAATAAATAAGAAATGATGAAGCTTTAGGTGATGATGATTGGATAAAATCTATGCAAGATGAGATAAATGAATTCGAAAGGAATAAAGTCTGGACAATGGTTGAAAGACCTATGGAAACATCTGTTACTGGATTAAAATGGGTCTTCAAAAATAAATTTGATGATAATAGAATAATAGTAAGAAATAAATTTGGATTAGTTGCTAAAGGATATTATCAACAAAGAGGAATAGAATACGGAAAACCAATTCTCTAGTTGCAAGTCAAGAATCAATTCGTATTCTACTTTCCTTTGAAATTTTTTTTAATTTTAAACTTTTTCAAATGGATGTCAAATGTGCTTTCTATAAGGGTTATGTTTAAGAGGAATTTTTTGTTGAAAAACATCATGGTTTTGAATATGAAAAATATCCTAATCATTTTTTAAACATACCAAAGCTTTATATGGACATAAACAAGACCCTAGAGCGTGGAATGATGGACTTATATAAATTTTGTTACAAAATAACTACATTTCATGAAATGATGATCCAACCCTTTTTATAATAGAATATAAGGAAAAACATTTATTGTTCCAATTTATGTTAATGACATTATATTTGGTTCAACTAAGCAATGTTTAACTAGTAATTTTGCGAATCAAATGAAATATGAGATTTAAATGAGTATGGTGGGGTGATTTAACATTTTTCCTTGGTTTTCAAATTTATCAAAAACTATAATTAATTTTCATATCCCAATATAATTATATTAAGGATCTTCTTAAAATGTATGGATATGACAGCACTAAAAGTATTAGTACTCCCATTGGTACATCAAATTCACTTGATCTTGATGAAGCTGGGAAACCAGTGGATCATACATCATTTAGAGGTCTGATAGAAAGTCTACTATACATTACCGCTAGTGGTCCATACATAATGTTTTTAGTATGATTATATGAAAGATATTAATCCAATCATAAAGAATCCCATTTAAAGGCACTAAAAATAATTTTTCTCTACTTAAAGGGGACCAAGGATTTTGGACTCTTTTTTACTTTTTGAAATGATTTTATTTTGAAAATATTTTTGGACGCTGAATTTTATGGATGTAGAATGTATTGGAAAATTAAAACTACAAACTTTCATTTCTTTAGAGATTCATTAGTTTCTTGGTCATGCAAAAATCAATAGTCATTAGCACTTTCCACTACTGAAGCTGAAAATTTAGCAGTTGAAAGTTGTCATGCTCAAGTGTTGTGAATGCAACACACACTCACAGACTATGGTATGAGTTTTACCAAAACACAAATATTGTGTGATAATACTAGTACCATTTCCTTACATAAAAACCATGCACATCACTCTCATGCAAAATACATAGATATAAGGCATCACTTTATTAGGGATCACACACAAAAATACAATATCATTATTCAATTTATTGGAACATAAGATCACTTGATGATATTTTCACAAAATCTTTACCCTCTAATGGATTTGAATTCATTAAATAGATGTTAGGAATGGTAACCATAATGTAATATTCGGTGTTAAATATTTGATAAAACTTATCTCTTAATAGTAAGAAACTCCTTCTCATGGGGGTATATTTTATTGTTAATCAAATTTTTTGTAATCAATATTTTTTTCGTAATCAAATTTTTTTCGTTATTAGAAAAAAAATTATTCAATTTTTTAGACAAAATTTTTGTTGTAAAATATTTTTTAATCAAAATTTTCGTAATCAAATTTTCAGAATAAAATTTTATTTTAAATTTGTTTTTAAATTTTTCTAGAATCTAATGTTCTTCAAGAAGAAATTTCCTCATTATATATAATTTCTCTAGGAAATCCGAATGGTTTGTTTCCTTTTTTAAATATTCTTAATCATATTTTTAATATTTGGTATTTTCATTTTATTTTAAACTTTTCTGATTCACTTTTCTTTAAATCCACTTGTTTGTCCAAAAAACTCAAAAGATCGGAACATACCAAAATCCTTCATCGGTTATCATCTGAACCGTCGGATTTAATCAGAAATATTTCAGTCATTGGATCAACCATAGATGTTGAACTGTCACCCTAATATCTTACATAACGACCATGTAATAGTTGTCCCATAATGATCTTCAAGATCTGGCGTGATGAATATATACTTCTCTACTTATGATCGTACCAATTATTCAAGGTTTTTTTATTTCCGAATGTCTGTAGAAGCCTCTCCTCAGAAAGAAAAGTCTTTTTTAATTGAAATATTTGAGTTTCAAAAATATAGAGTGATGATAGTTGGTCACAAATTTGATTGCAAAGTATGATTCCATTATTTCAAAGAATATGAAGTTGAATGGCCGGTAGAGCCTATGTATATCTAAACCGAGGGTATAGAATCCCGTGTATCCGAATTTGTTCGTCGAGTTCTATGAATCAGTATGTTTTTTTGATAAAGGAGGTTGAGATAAGTTTTGTTTTAAGAGCTATGGGAAAACCTACTCTCTTTCTTACAATATGGCTGCCAACAATATTGGAATTCCTTTTGAGGGAGAAGTAGAGTTCTGCTATCACAAGCTACCTGATGCAGTATGATCTATTGACAAGGAGAAAGCTATAGAGTGTCTTTGCTTGAAAAATGTGAAGACTCTGAAAATTATTCATCTTTCTACAATTCTTTTTACTCTTTAGCTATGGGTTAAGGATTCTCACTACTATAAAAACCAGCTTTATCAGCACTCAAAACAGGCTTTATCAGCGATGTGAAGCTCGGCGCTGATAAGGGGAGGGGGGTCCCCTTTATCAATGCTTATTGAGTACTGATAAAGGGTTAATTTATCAGAGCTAAAAAATCACTGATAAAGGAAACCATTATGAGCCTTAAAAACACACTGATAAAGGGAGACTTTATCAGCACCTAACAGGCGCTGATAAATTTGTTTTTATCAGTGATATTTTCTCACTGATAAACTAATAATTTACCAGTGATTTTGTAGAACAGATAAATGCCATGATAGCTGTAACAAAAAATTCTGCAGTAGCACACCCAAACAACACCTACAAAAAATTCAGCATCTCAACAAGTAACTATACCCATACAAAACTAACACATAAATCATAAGGTAATTACACCAATTATACCCATTCAACAAGTATATCGATACAACATTAACACATAATTCGTAAATTAATTAAATACATAAATTATTCAATTCGGAATTCAGGGGGTTGGGGGATGTTCAGGGGTTTGGGGTGGCTGTCCAAGGTGGCTAGGGGGTGTCTGGAGGGATGGGGGAGTCCGGGGGATAGGGGTGTCCAGGGGGTGGGGCCGTCAGGAGGTTGGGGGCTGTCCAAGGAGGGTTGGGTGTTCAGGTGGGTGGGGGTGTCTAGGTGGGGGTGTGTTTTCTAGGAGGGGGGTCCAAGTGAGGTGGGGGAAGTCCATGTGTCTTTCCAGGGGGTGGGATGGTGTCCAGGGTGTCAGGGGGATTTCTAGGGGTGGGGGTGCCCGGAGGGTGGGGTGGTCCAGGTGGTTAGTGGAGCTGTCCAAGTGGTGTGGGGTAGTGTCCAGGAGGGTAGGATGGAGGTGTTTGGGGGGATAGGGGTGTCCAGGTGGTGGGGGTGTCTAGGGGTGTGTGGTGCGGTCCATGAGGTTGGGGGCTATCCAAGGGTGTGGAGTGGTGTCCAAGGAGGGGGTGTCCAATTGGGGTGGGGGATGTCTATGGGGTGTCCAAGGGGGTGGGATGCTGTCCCGGGTGTTGGGGGGGGGGAGGGGGTCTTTCTAGGGGGTTGCGGTGTTTGGGGGTTGGGGGTGGTCCAGGGGTTGATGGGGCAGTCCAAGGGGGGTGGGTGGTGTCCAGGAGGGTGGGGGTGGTTGTCTATTGGTGGGAGGGGGGTGTCCCAGCGGTGGGGCGTCCAGGTGGTGGGGTGGTGTCTAGGAGGGTTGGGGGTGCCATCCAGAGGGGTGGTGGTTGTCCAGGGGGTAGAGGTGTCCAGGGGGTGGGGGTGTTGGGGGGCTGTCTGAGGTGTGGGGGATGGCCATGGGCATGTCCAGGGGTGGGGTGTTCAGGGGGCTGAGGGGGCTTTCCACGTGGTGGGGGTGTCCAGAGGGGTGGGGGTGTCCAGGGGGTGGGGGAGGTCTCGGGGGTTGGTGGGGCTGTCCAAGGGGGGTGGGGGAGCTGTCCAGGTGGTGGGGTGCTGTCTAGGGAGGTGGGGCATCCAGGGTTTGGGGGCACATCATTCTTCATATTGAGATGGGGGTGACCCATACACGTTGAAAAGGACTCATGAATTGTTCTCCATAAGTATCAACACAATCATAATGTGTTTGGTTGGATTTGAGTATGTCAGTTGTTGTTTTCACTTAAAATATTTTCCTTTTTAAACAAAAGAGAGACCCTTTGAGTGATACCGGCCACACTGTGCCTCAAATTGAGACGAGGTTGACTCGTACATGTCACAACAGACCCATGGATCATTATTTTAAAGGATCAAAACAATCCAAATGTGTTTAATCATATTTTCATAGGTTAGTTGTTGTTTTCACTTAGATTTGTGTCCATTTTAAACATAAGACAGACACTTTGAGTGACACCGGTCACACCGTGCCGTGGATTGAGGCAGAGTTGACTCGTACATGTCACCAACAGACCCAAGGATCATTCTCCTAAAATATCAACATAATCGAAATGTTTTTGGTCATATTTCCATACGTCAGTTGTTGTTTTCACTTAAAATTACATCCATTTTAAACCAAAGAGATACATTTTGAGTGATATGGGCTACACCATGCCTCAGATTGAGTTGCGGTTAACTTGTACACGTCCCAAAGGACCCGAGTATCGTTATCCTAAAGGATCAACATAGTCTGAATGCGTTTGGTCAGATTTTCATATGTCAGTTGTTGTTTTCACTTAAAAATATGTCCTTTTAAAACAAAAGAGAGACCCTTTGAGTGATACCGTCCACACCTTACCTTGGATTGAGACGGAGTTGAATAGTACAAATTACAAAGGACCCATGAATAATTATCCTAAATGATCAACACAATTTTAATGTGTCTGGTCGGATTTGCGTACGTCAGTTGTTTTTTTCACTTCAAAATTCTGTCCATTTTAAACAAAAGAGAGACCATTTATGTTATACCGGCCACATTGTGCCTCTGATTGAGGTGAGGGTTAATATTACATGTAAAAATGGACCCATGGATCGATCTATTAATGGATAAACACAATCTGAATGTGTTTGGTCTTATTTTCGTAGGTCAGTTGTTGTTTTCACATAAAATTATGTCCATTTTAAACAAAAGACAGACATATTGAGTGATACCGGCCACACTGTGCCTTGTATTGAGGTGGGGTTGACCCATACATGCCCCTAACGCACCCATGGATCATTATAATAAATTATCAACACATTCTGAATGCATTTGGTTGGATTTCCGTACGTTGGTTGTTGTTTTCACCTAAAATTCTTTCAATTTTAAACAAAAGATAGAAATTTTGAGTGATACCGGCTACACCATGCCTCGGATGGAGGTAGAGATGACTCTTACATGTTAAAAAGGACCCATGGATCGTTTTCCTCAAGGATCAACATAATCTGAATTCTTTTGGTTAGATTTATGTACGTCGGTTTTTGTTTTCACTTAAAATTTTGTCCATTTTAAAAAAAAGAGAGATCCTTTGAGTGATACCAGCCACACAGTGCCTTGGATTGAGATGGGGTTGACTCGTACACATCTTAAAAGAACCCTTGTATTGTTCTAATAAAAGATCAATAAAATCCAAATTCGTTTAGATTGATTTGCGTGGGTCATTTTTTGTTTTCACATAAAATTATGTTCATTTTAAAGAAAAGAGGGACACTTTGAGTGATACCGGGAACACCTTGCCCTGGATAGAGGCAGAGATGACTCGTACACATAGAAAAGAACCCATGGATCATTTCCCTAAGGGATAAACACAATCCGAATGTGTTTGTTCGGATTTTGGTAGGTCGGTTGTTGTTTTCACTTAAAATTATGTCTATTTTAAACAAAAGAGAGACACTTTTAGTGATACCGGCCACACCATGACTCAGATTGAGGTGGGGTTGACTCATACATGTCACGGAGAACCCATTTACCATTCTCTTAAATTATCAACATAATCCTAATGTGTTTGGTTGGATTTGTGTATGTCAGTTGTTGTTTTCACTTAACATTCTATCCATTTTATACAAAAGAGATGGATTTGGAGTGATACCGGCCACACAATGCATCAGATTGATATGGGGTTGACTCTTACACATCTCAAAGGACCCATGGATAATTCTCCTAATGGAGAAACACAATATGAATGCATTGGGTCAGATTTGCGTATGACTGTTGTTGTTTTCAGTTAAAATTATGTCCATTTTAAAGAAAAGTGGGACTCTTTGAATGATATCGGACACACAATACCATAGATTGAGAGTGGGTTGAATCGTACACATCAAAAAGGACCTATGGATAGTTATCATAATTTTTTAACAAAATTCAAATGCGTTTGGTCATATTTTCATAGGCCAGCTGTCGTTTTCACTTAAACTTATATCCATTTTAAACAAAAGAGAGACCCTTTGAGTGATACCGGCCACACCATGCCTCGAATTGAGACAGGGTTTACTCTTACATGTCACAAAGGACCCATGGATCGTTATATAAAAGTATCAACACCATAAAAATGCATTCGTTTGGATTTTTGTAGGTCTGTTGTTGTTTTCACTTAAAATTGTGTCAATTTTAATCAAATGACAGACACTTTGAGTGATACTGGCCACACCGTGCCTCGGATTGATGTGGGGTTGACTTGTACCAGTCAAAAAAGACCCATGGATCATTCTCCTAAAGGATCAACACAATACTATTGTGTTTGGTCAGATTTGCATACGTCAATTTTTGGATTCAGTTAAAGTACTATCCATTTTAATCAAAAGAGAGACTCTTTGAGTGATAACGACCATACATTGTCTTGGATTGAGACAAGGATTACTCATACATGTCACAAGGGACCCATGGATCAATATATTATATGATCAAAATAGTCCTAATGTGTTTTCTTGGATTTGCGTATGTCAATTTTTGTTTTTTTTCGTTTAAAATTCTTCCCATTTTAAACAAAACTGAGACCCTTTGAGTGATACCGGACAAAATGTGACTCGGATTGAGATGGTATTGACTCTTACACGTTGAAAATGACCCATGTATTATTATCCTAAAGTATCAACACAATCTGAATGCGTTTTTTCAGATTTGTGTTCATTAGTTGTTGTTTTTACTTATAATTCTGTCAATTTTAAACAAAAGAGAGACACTTTGAGTGATACCGACCACACTGTGCCTAGTATGGAGATGGGGATTAATCGTACACATCACAATGTTCCCATTGATCATTTTCTTAAAGGATAAACACAATCTTAATAAATTTGGTCAGATTTTCGTAGGTCAGTTGTTGTTTTCACTAAAAATTGTGTCTGTTTTAAACAAAAGACAGACACATTGAGTGATACCGGCCACACCATGCCTCAAATTGAGGCAGGTTTGATTCTTACACTTCCCCAATGCATACATGGATCATTATTTTAATGTATAAACACAATTCAAATGCGTTTGGTTGGATTTTCGTACATCATTTGTTGTATTAAATTAAAATTCTGTCCATTTTAAACAAAAGAGAGACACGTTGAGTGATACCAGCTAGATTGTGTCTCAGATTGAGGTGGGGTTGATTCATACACATATCAAACACACCGAATGATCGTTCTCAAAAAGGATAAACACAATACGAATGTGTTTGGTTGGATTTACGTATGTCAGTTATTGTTTTCACTTAAAATTCTATTCATTTAAAAAAAGATAGACCCTTTGAGTGATACCGGCCACACCATGCCTCTGATTGAGATGGAGTTGAAACTTACATGTCTAAAAGGACCCATGTATATTTTGTAGGACCCCGGGAAACCCTGAGAGGGGAAGGGTGAATCAGGGTGGCAACCTTTTCTTCTTTTAGTTGTGGATCTTGTTCCCACGTTAGTAGGAACTACTTAAACCTGTATGATGGATATGATCAGCAATTAAATATTCACATGCAGAGACAGATGACACAACTATTTTTACTTGGTTCACCACTAAGGGCTACGTCCAAGGAGTATACGCCGACAGGTTTCCGGTCGTACCCAAATCCACTATGCTTCACTAGCTGCGGATACAAATGTTCGGGTACAGACACTGTCCCAGGCTCACTGCCTTTACAATTGTTTAGGGATAGCTCACTGCGTCCCTCGGGTCACTCCCGTTGACTCCCCCTGGCTCACTGCCGGTGGAGAGGATCACCTTCTTCCTCTTCCTAAGCTCACTGCTCTTCGAAGGGATTCAGTCACAGTTTATAGACCTGTAGGTCTATTCATTTTCATGAAGGAATGCATCTTCCTCTGTATGTAGATGCTCTGTTGAAGTCCAACTTTCACCCGCAGATGAATCTCACTTTGCACCGGATGTACCGGGCAACCTCAATTTTTACGCGCAACCCTTACGGTGTCTTGCGCGCAATTTCTATGGTTTGCGCGAAATTCCTTTTTCGCGCAACCTCCAAATATTACGCGCAGCCTGGAAGCTGCCTTGCGCGCAATTCACTGCTTTTGCGTGATATCCACTTTTCGCGCAACCTTCCTTTTACGCACCAACACCAACTTTCTGTGCAGCCTTAGCTTTTCGCGCAACAACTGACTTTACGCGCAAACTTTAAGTTTACGCGCAGCACCCTTTCTAACTTCAATTTCGCGCACCAGAGCTCGGGTATTTTCTATGTCTTGAACTCTTTTGAATGGAGGAGGGTCACTTCATATTTATAGGCAAAATCGACCCCGCGCGAAAAACCCTCCTTGAGCGCGTAATCCGCTTTGATCGCGAAATACAAATCTTCCGCGCACAACCATTTTCCGCGCACTGATCCATAATTTCACGCACCTCATGCCTTTGCCATTTTTCGAGCTTCGGACCTCGAAACATCTTTTGCGTGAAATACAATTTCGCGTAACCCGCTGTTTTGCGCGCCACACTTCAAGATTTCGCGCAACCCGCTAATTTTGCGCGCCCAGCTCAAGTATTTCGCGCAAGCCTCTTATATTTCGCGCACCACTTCCTCTTTGTGCGAACCTCCTTTTGCAGACAATCCATGTCTTCATTTTCCGATTTTGAGGCCCAAAAATTTGGCAAACACTGGAAAACAGCGCCACCTTGTATCTCCTCTTTTTGTACCGCCTCCAGATCATCCATTCCTCTGTCGAAGTTCATGAATCAAACATAGATCGTTGACCACAACTCTTGAACTCGACATGTCACCATGGAATCTCCTTTGTCAACAAATTTGTATGTCGTTTGTTTGCTTTGTCAACAAGCACAATCACCTCAACTGCACTTCTTCTTGGTGATTTGTATCCTCCAGCAACTCTTTGGCTTTTATCACAAACTCCACTATTGTGATATGTATTCTTTGAAGGAACAAATTTAGTACCAATATCTTCTGATACAATGTGATGTGCATGGCCATCTCATAATTGCAATCTCCGCATGGCCATCTCAGAAGTCAACTCATTGGCACATTGTCTTCTTCATCAACTGTCATGATCAACTTCATGCAAAGCATGTGATTCAATCCGTCAAGAAGTCTCTAGCGTGGTTCTCGTGCAATCATGAGTAATTGCATGGTCTTCATCCAAAAACCTCATTCTTCTTTAATCATCCTTGAATGGATTACTCCTCACATTCTTCATTTTTGTAAACAATGTATCACCTTTGACACATGTTCTTTGAACTTAAGATCACCACAACAATCATCTGAATCACCACTCCTCTACTTCCTCAGAGTATTTCATGATCACCTTCATTTTGATCTGCATTGACAACTATTGACAACAAATACAACCTTATACACAAAGTGGTTCCAATATATTTCTCCTAATGTATCAACACAATATGAATGCATTTGGTTGGATTTGTGTACGTTAGTTATTGTTTTCACTTAAAATTCTGTCCATTTTAAACAAAAGATAGACCCTTTGAGTGATACCTGCCAAACTGTGCCTCAGATTGAGCCAAGGATGACTTGTACACGTTAAAAAGGACTCATGGATCATTCTCTTAATGGATCAACACAATCTGAGTCCGTTTGATCATATTTTCATAGGTCAGTTGTTGTTTTCACTTAAAATTGTGTACATTTTAAACAAAATACAGACACTTCAATTGATACCAGCCACACCGTGCCTCGGATTGAGGTGGAGTTAACTCGTACATGTCCCCAATGCACCCATGGATCATTATCCTAAAATATCCACACAAGTGGAAGGAGTTTGGTCAAAATTCTGTATGTCAGTTGTTGTTTTTTCACGTAAAATTATGTCCATTTTAAACAAAATAGAGACACATTGAGTGATACCGGACACAACGTGCCTCATATTGAGACAGGGTTTACTCTTACCCATCACAATGAACCCATGGACCATTATTCTAAAGTATCAATGCAATCCAAATTCATTTTTTAATATTTCCATACGTCAGTTTTTGTTTTCACATAAAAATCTGTCCATTTTAAACAAAAGAGAACCACTATGAGTGGTTTATCATTCGTGCATGTTGCTAGTATATATCATCTGTTAAAATGAGAAAATGACACATTTGAGAAAGGATGTTTTATTTAATAACAATTAAAATTTTCCAACGAACATTTACATACAACAATGTTTCCTCTTTTGATCCCTTTAACCCCTCTAAAAATGATTGCCAATTTTACACATCCCCAAGGCAGACATTCATGCTATTTGTATACAATATTCCATCAGGTATGAGGCCCACTCCTTTATGAACATATTTATATCATCTTGTGAGTATGAGTCTTTTCACTAGTAAGAGTAGTACTAAAAAATATAAAAATAAATAATTAATAAATTTATTAAATTAAATAGTAGTTGTTTTTTAAAATACGTCTTTAGGGATGCTAGTTTGTTGATGAAAAATGATCTCTTTCATAAATCCACAAGCATAATAACCGCAATAATTATTATTTTTTTGTTTTAGACACTGAAAAAAACATAATCATTATAAGAATAAGTAACTTTTATTGATATGTGTTTGTATAGTGAAATTTTATTATATATACCCTAATATTTGTCGAAACGTTGTACTTTCTCGCCTCCTTATGATTTTCCCCTATCCTCATTCCTTTTATTAGATGATAATGACACAACACCCTATCATAATATAATCCTTAGTAAAAGATAATATAATTTATATTATATTATGTTTAGACCTAAAAGGTGGGATGAAGTGTCTTACATATTCACAAAATCCATCAAGTGTGGTCGATTTGATGGATATCCTCGCTATGGATCCAGAAAATAAATCTTTGGAGTGTCCAAGTTCCCCCCAATTAGCAGCTGATGTTTCCTAAAAACACAAAAAGGAATATGTAATAAAAAAAGGGAAAATATAATATATATGCTTTAATCGTAGAGTTTTACCCCTGCATGGTTGGTATTAGGAAGAGTTTTTCATCTGTAATCTTGATTTCAAATGTTTTCTGCAAGACGTTCACTACTTCATTCTTTTATGATGGCTCTAATTTCATTAGATGTGTTGATGTGGTATGAGGACTAACGAGTCTGAATTTTGGCTCATGGGAAAATTCCTTCAACTGTTTTTCATATATACGTCTTTCAACAATATAAAATTAATTTAGTCATAATTTTCACATTAGATCAGCTTTTAGAAAATAAATTCATGAAAACATACCTCATATATATAGTTACAACTGTGATTCCTAGCCAACCATTTTTAAGGATCTCATTTACATTTTCATCAGCAACGAACTATTGACATTCCTCTCTGTATATATTCTTCTCAAAAACCACTATATGACTACTACCACCTCTTAGCTTTGTATCCACATGAGTATTAAATTCTAGTAAATGTGGATAGAAAATAGGTGGTGTTATTGTGCTTTCAGTAGCTCTTTGGGATCAGTTGGTTGATCCTTTAGATGGTTTTGATCCAACGTCAATCACCCCCTTCCCTTTCTCTATCTATAATAACATTCATTGGTTCAATCTCATTTTTCATTAATTGGTAAAGGTTTATCTTGAAGAAAAATTAAATAAATAGCTCTTTGTCTGCATGTACCCTTACAAGTTGTGATGTCCATGAAATGAATGTCCCAATATCCTTTTCGACCATATGAATATCATCGTCATTAAGTGGAATAGGTATCTCTACATTTGTCTCATGAGATACATTAATCGTCACTTTTAGATGATCTTTCAGATGTGGTCTATTTTGCAGCGTGTCATCTGGGATGTTGAACACTATAGCACTCGCTACAAGGTGATAGGTGGGTGTTGATGGATATAAATCACAATCATTATAACCATATATAAGCTCAGTATAGAAAATGTATCAGTGTTTGTCTAATTCACATTTCATGGGAACATTATTAGAATATTTATTACCACTACTATGACAGCTCTCTAAGGGGAATGGATCACCTCAAAGCTAGTGGGGGTGGGGTGGAATCTTCACGCGCTGGTTGTTCCAGAGTTGTGTCTTCTCCTTGCTTCCCACCCATAAAAGTTTCTAGCAACACTCCCTACCATTTTAATCATTCTTTAAGAGTTTCTAGTTTGTCTTTCATTTGTTTTAATTTTTCATCTCTATCATCCGTTTTTTCTTCTCAAAATATACACGGGTGTCACCCGTAACCCCGCAGCTCTGACATGACCGTATTGTTCTGGCTGCTTCAAATTCATCGATAATAGGTCTGCATCTTCTACAAGAGTAGCAGATTCCTGTGACAGTCATATATAAGAAATTAACTAATTATTTATTTATAATAGCAATTTAAAACAAATAATTTTATCATCATGTCATACTAACACATATTTCCCACACTTTTTGTGTGTTGTAATCTATTAGCTTCCCTTCCTTATTCACACATCACTTCTTCCATAACACATGTCCTGGGATGGAAGTGTCTTTGTTTGTAGACTCATAAATTTATATATAAGTATAGAAATATAATTATGATGTTGTTTATTGGTACCTAACAATATTACTGTAAATTTAAAATGCGTACCATTTTATTTTCTAGTGAAGTGTACCCCATCCTTTCTTTACGATAGGGGTATGTTGGTTTTGATGCACGTTCCTTATTTTCAGTATAGATTTGTTGTTTCATAAATGAAATATTGACAATCAAAGTGATGAATACATGTATCCTCAAACAACATATTATCACCAAGAAAGTACATGAAACTTCTCATCCCCACGGCGGCCAATAAATGCATCTCGTGCTTCTTGGGATATCATGTGAGAGTAAACAATGGGTGGGTGCAGGTTTATTTTACATTTGTAATCCTTTAGGTGACATCTTGTTAAAATAGTTCTAAAACCATGATGAATCATTCCTCCAAGCCTTAGTACATAATCCTCGTGTGAATCGTCTACTATAAATTTACTCTACAAGAGATTGATAAGAGTAATACATTATTTCCTTATTTTATTTTCTAGTAAATTAAATAAATAATATCCTAATGTTACCGTAATTTCATCCCAGATAAAAACCTTCAACCTCGACACAACATAGTGCCATGAATCTATGTAAATCGACACGTATTGCTGAGTGACAACTCCAATGTAACTACTAAACATAGCTATGTTAGGATTCGCATGTTGTCTTTGTGAATTCCATCCGATATCAAATTTGATGCCTTTTCATTTCACCTTATGAACTTTGGCTAACACCATCAAACAACGACGCACCAGTGTTTTTTGTGACATCGACCCTTCATTCCAGACCATTTCATAGATATCAACATCATCTATATGTTTATCTGAAATGGTAGAAATGTCATGTGCTGATGGTTGTTGGACCTCAACACTAGGAGTAACAAGAGGTTCAGAAACTTGTTGTCACTCTGTACTATGAGCAGCCGCAATGGAGGAGCAACAGTCGCAACAACAGCAGCTTGAGAGACTTGTTCAGCCTCAAGGTTAGGAGCACCAAAACGTGGAGAAGTCATTATTTAGAATAGTGGTTGAAAAATTAATTTAGATTACATAAATTCAGAAATGATAAGATAATAAAATGAGATAACAATATCTATATTACAAATAAAATATAACATGTTTGTTGAAGTATCATTATTTTTTTCAAAGGCTGAAGGGATTTGACACCTCTAATGATTATCCATATCACTTTATTGTGGTCTCCTATATCATAAAAAACACCATCTACATTTGGATCACTGCGAAATGATTGTGACGTACCACTAAAAGGATCACCCTTAACTGAATTTTCATCGGACCCTTCAATAGTTTTGGATGATAACCGAATAATCGACCACTTTCAGCTTGCGGGATCTGGAACATAAAAAACTTGTACCACCTATGATACCACAATAAACAGTTCTTCTTTGTACCCTTCTTTACTAAAATCAACTTTCACAAATCCACATTCATCTACTTTAACACCACTATTGTTATCAACCCATGTGCATTGAAAAATAGGCAATTAGAATGTCATATAATCCAAATCAAATATTAGTTAGATAATTCCAAAGAATTATATATTTGCATAAATTGGATTTTTTTTCCTTACTACCAGAAACATGCATCCCTTCAGATACTAGTGTAAGTCCTCTATTTTTCATGGTACCATCATCATCATGTTCATCTATATAGAATGTATAACCATTAATTACATAACCATTGTATGATAATACATACACACTTGGTTCGACGGCTAGCCATCGAAGTCATTTTGAAATTGAATATGGATTTTCATCCAAATCCATAAAAATATGTTTCTGATACCATCCCATAAACTCGTTATTATGTGTATTTGTTAACCATTTTTCATCCCTTGATGGATTCAACTGCCTAAGAATTTCTTTATGACTTTCAATATATCGGGAAACCTCCCAACTATTATGAAAAACATAAAGGTTGGCTTGCTCCCAATCTGTAATACTGATTGTCACAACATCTCTTCTAGAAATTCCCTCACCCACAATGCATCAAGTGTGATGAGATTTTAGGAGACCAATGCTTTCTACATTATATAGGTATTCGGTACAAAATTCAATGGCTTCCTCAAAAATACATCGCTCCACTCCACAACCCTCTGGCCAACATCGATTTTTGACATACCCTTTTAAAATCAACATATACCATTCAACGTGGTACATCCATGTATAGTATAGAAGACCAAAATGTTGAATCTCTCTCACAAAGTGAATCCTCAAATGAACCATTATATCAAATAAATTTGGAGATAAGAACATTTCTAATTCACATAATTTGATGATAATTTATTTTTCCAAAGCTGGCAATTTCGACGGGTCTAAAACATTGATACATATAGCTGTGAAAATGAAATAATGTTTGGTAAACGTACACAGAATATTCTTGGGAAAAATGGAATATAAAGCAATAGGAATTAAATCTTGCATCAAAAGATGGAAGTCATTTGATTTGAATCCTTTTAACTTCAAATCATTCCTTGAAACAATGTTCTTTATATTTGATGAACACCCCTATGGATCCTTTATATCATTAAAGAAGTTGAAAAATCGATATATCTTCTCCCTAGAAAGAGTATAAGCAGTTGGAGGAAGAAACATTCGATTTTCACCCTTCACGGGAGCCTAATATTCTCTTATTCACATTTAAACCATGTCCAACCTTACCTTAATTTCATCCTTTGTATTTCCAGGGGAATTTAGCAATGTTTTGATAACACTATCACATAAATTTTTTCCACATGTATCACATCAAGGAAATGTATGACGTACAAACAATTCATGTGTGGTAATTCCAAAAAATTGATCTCTTTATCCAACCAATTTTCGTAATGTTTTTCGAAAATGGTTTACCAAAAACACTGTTCACATATTTTACTTTCTCAAACAGCTGATCACCTGTTAATGGAGATAGTGTTGTTCCTTGTTATGAACATCCATTGAATGATGTTGTCCAAGATCTGTACTTATGCGGATAAGGTAGAAATCTATGATTTCCTAGAAACACATATTTCGATGAATGTTTCAACCTAATTGATTCTGTATCTTCTTCGCACATGGGACACCCTTGAGTTCCTTTAATGCTATAGATTGAAAAATTTCCATATGTATGGAAATAATTTATTATCCCAGACAACATCGCTCTCAATATGAAGTATTCACTTTTATAAGAATCATACAACATAACAATTGAATACCACAATAACCTCATCTCCTCGATCAAAGGAGCTAGATAATCATCAATATATTTACCTATTTTTTTGGTCCTGATATGATCATAGATAACATGATGAATTTATAATTCATGCATAACCCAGATGGAAAGTTATAATTTACCAACATAACAGTCCATGTACTATGAGTGCTGGTTTGAAAACCAAAACGACTCACTCCATCTGTAGATAACCCAAGATGAAGGTTTCTCGACACTTTTCCAAACTCAGGATACTCATGACCTGTTTTCATTCATTCATGAGTGTTGGCC
The DNA here is from genome assembly GCA_963277665.1 of Viscum album. Lineage (NCBI taxonomy): Eukaryota > Viridiplantae > Streptophyta > Magnoliopsida > Santalales > Viscaceae > Viscum > Viscum album. The sequence goes on from CAUJRU010000090.1 coordinate 445,681, forward strand.
AGATGACGTCATTTCCCATATTTATTTCTTTTATCTGCATGCCATGACAATTGTCTTGTAGCTTCTTCACTTCCATATAGACGCCTAAACCTTCGAATGAATAGAAAGTACCATAAAACTTTCATTGTATTGGATTCATCTTTCTTGTATCGAGAAGCACCACACTTTTGGAATTCGGTAAGTGATTTTGTTTTCTTGAGAAACAATATAGAGTCTTTCGGGCAGGCATGTATTCTTTCAAAAATCATACCCATCGATCATAGCATTTGTTTTGCTTCATATGTCCGGCTTGAATGCTCATTTTCTTACAAGAGAATGTTATTAAAGAGATCAAGTAGTGCTGTAAAACTGATATCAGTCCATCCACTACCTGCTTTCAATTTATACAACTTCAGTACAGTTGAAACTGCTGTATATTTAGTTTAACCAGCTTACAATGGCATCATTGCACACCTCTTTAACTTCTCAAACAATTTTGGAGAATCGTGGATTTCAGCTTCAAATGTCTTTGTTATTTCCTCAATACGATCTTCAATATCATTGACATCTGTAATCTCATCCTCTATACGGTCTTATTAATTATCAATATTTGTATTATTATCTGATGATCCATAAAATGCAGTTTTATCCTAGCCAGTAGCAACATTCACTTTTTCTCTGTGTTTATTCCAACATGTATAACTCTGTTCTATTTTGTGAAATATCAAATGTTCTTAAACATCCTCTAGATTAAGTATACTAGAATAACAACAACATAAAAATGTACAAAGAATTTGAGAATGATACTTTGCATGATACATAGTAATCTTGATGAACTCTTTCACTCTGTTCTCATACTCTATTGTCAAACGATTAGCATCCATCCAATCTTTATTCATCTCCATTTTATTTGTATCTCAAATATTAGTATTTACAGTTCAAGTACACAATACAATACTTCCAAATATAGTAGAAACTAACCACATCCTTATAAAAATAGAGATTAATAGAGCCTAACTTTTTCCAATAACGATTTGGAATTCAACAGAACCAAGATATAGACCCCATCAAAATCAACACAGTTCCCAAAGAGAAAGGTGTTCACGAGGATAATCACTTGTGTCATTGAAGGTAAAAATCACAAGAAATCATCCTCTATGACTCATCCTCCTCTATCGGGTCAACCCTTCTAAGGTAAACTAGTCCATCCTTTTATACCTCACCAACCTAAAATACATATGGATGAAAACCAGTTAACATCTATATAAGTAAATAAAGGATTCTAATAATATCTAAAATATGGAATTCCTTAAATATAATTACTTTAGATTCACTATAGTTTCCTCAAATCACCCCATTCCAAACACAAAAATAATCAAGATGATAGATCTACCACTCCTAGGTTTCTTCCCTACATTCAATATCATCATGCCTAATATTTTTGGTAAGATCAAGTTAATTACATCAAATAACAGGGGGGATAATCACTTGTGTCATAGATGGTCTCCCATGTTATTCCATATGAAAATTTTAACATATATTATTTACCTATCATCCCATTCAATCCTTGTGATTTTTGAATTCCAAACTTCATCTTAAGTGTAATATCAAAAGAATATATTTTAATATATTACCCCACTTCCACTTCCCCACTAATCTTGTCATTCTCACACTCTAATGGAATATTTCATATACTTCAACCCATTCTTTATAATCTTAGCTGAATGGCATAAAAAATACTCATAGTGGCTATACCTACTCCTAAATGAGGTTTTTGTAATATAATACTCCCTGATCCTGAGCTGGTGTTAACCAAACAAAAGACCAATCTTATAGAACCACTCTGCCCCTTTATATGATCTAATAAATCATAAATATAGGTCAATAAATAATTTTTATTGATCATAACCCAATTGAGATTCTGGTAATCAACACACAAGAGAAGGGTTCCAATGACCTTCTTGGTGAAAAGTAATAGTTCTTTCCAAGGCAACACACTAGGTTAAATAATGAATTTGGAAACCAATTCAACCCACTAATTATTTAGTTCCTTCAATTTAACTAGTTATATATGGTAAGATAGAATATATATTGGTTTTGTACCCATCACCAGGTTGATTGGGAACTCCACCTCCCTCTCTAGTGGTAGATTAAAAAAGACTAAAGGAAACACTTTTGAAAATTCAATAGCTACTAGGGGAAGTTCACTGTAATAGGCTTCCTACTCCACTTCAATAGCATAAAAGGATATCATTCCACTCAACTCTGGAAGAAGAGGTCTAGCTTGACTAGCCCTTGGGTTTGATTCTCTATGGAAAACATGTAATTCCCCATTGGGGGTAGTGAAGGACACCAAACGATGATAATAGTAAATCCAAGATTTATTAGAATCTAGCCAATCCATTCTGATAATAACATATAGGGGAATCATTTTAAGAACCAAAAAATATCATATGATATAAATCGCTGAAAAATAGAAAGAATGAAAGGGTAATTAGAGACCTTACTCCCTATTTATCTAGAGAGATGTTACAATCTCTATCACATAAGCCATGAGCTCTATTATACGTTTTTGTAGTTCTGTGTTGAGTTTTGATATGAAATAATGATGGGAACTAATATCAAATAAAACATACACTAAATAAAAAGAAATGGAATTGGTTCCTCTCACTATCGTTGGACCCACATCAGTTCTTACTAGAGATTAATCCACCACATAAAGTTATTTTTTTTCCAAATTCATGTTTCTAGGATCCCATTGTTATTGATTAATATTAATATGATTTGGTACCTCTCAACATTTATGATTCCATTCTACTACACATGGTAGTAATAACATGTAAAACCCTCTTCGTGGGGGTTTTAATGTCTGTACGAGATGTAAATCTTTAATGCTTCCATGCAATAATGCTTTGAGTGATCAATAGTTCAACATTGGATAAAGTAATTTGGCCTTTATGAGATACTACAGATGATCTAGAGGATGTTTTATATAAAATACCACCACCACTATTTTCACTATGAGGCTCATTATACATTCTATTACACATATAGGAACCACAAAAACTACCACTAGGAATATAAGTAACTCTAGTTAATCTTGATATAATAGTAATTTTAATTTCATCCCTCACATCCCTATCTAGAATGTCAAAATTTTAGGTAAACTTTAGCATAAATGCTTGATATTGGAAATATGATCGAAGACCCCTATAAAAACTATGGGACAAAAGATTCTTGTTTGAAAACAATTCAAGTGAAAACTGAGAAAGTTTAGGAAAATTATTAATACATTGAGTCAATGTCTAATAACCTTAGATGAGGATGAGAAACTCCTTGGACTTACCCGATACCATTGAATCTAGATATAATTGTTCTGTAAATAAATTCTTGAAGTAATTTCAATCTAAGACACCATTTAGCTTAACTATAACTATATAATCCCATCATATCCTTCTAAACCCCCCCCCCCAGATTGAATATGGCACACTTTACATTAGTGGAATATGACATCTCCAAAAAATCAAATAGCCTTTAAATATTTCACAACCAATAAACTTCCTCCTAAGGATCATTTGTTCCTTAGAAGGATAGCTATTTTTGATAAATAAAATCCTAGGCCTGACCTCCAATATTTTCTCTTTGAGGTGCCACCACATTAGCTTAAATGGGGGTAGGTGAGGCTCCCTAGACCATAGATCTTACTATGTGCACTACATCCTCTACGAGGATCTAGTTGATATGAGTATTCTCTTTTTTTTTGTTCATTAGTAGATCCCTCATAATGATTGATTATAAGTCTTATTAGGGCCATGGTATTATACAATATTAACAGAAAACAAGGAAACATTAGTCAAGAGACACAAGAACATCAACTATATCAATTATAACTCAATCGGGGAACATAATCCTCATATTAGGATTTGGGAAAACTCTAGAATTAGATTAATTAATTCCTCAAAGACACCTTTTTCAACCACCCATAGTAACTTAAGGATCAATACAATAATATCTATTCAAATAGTTGCTCATAACCTACTAGTTATGTCTCAAAAATGATATCTCTTACCTACAATCTCATATCCAACCACATCAATCAACCATCACCCTTATAATCATAGTGATAAATACCCCATATATAGTAGCATGAAAGGGAAAACATATAAGAAATTCACACTAAAAGTCCTATATATGACCATTATCCATTAAAACCATAACTGAAAAATACAAAAAACCAATCAGCATTATTGTCACATCCTTCCTAAGAAGAATGATCAAGAAAAGAATCGAGAACAATAGAAACGAAATTCACCTTAGAGGAGGAGAATTAGGGAACCATCTGCCCTACGTTGGGAGGGGAAGGCACGAAGGCCATAGGCGGAGGTACACGAGAGAAGCCACCAAACGAAGAGAAATTGAGGAGTACGGTTCAAGGCGAGTAGGGTCGATCGAAGTGGAGGATATGTAGGGTTTGCGAGGAGGAGGATCCGCCGAAGGGGTTCATTGGGGAGGATTAGGAGAAGGGATAGCGGTGGAGGTGTGGCAACACGAAGATCAGGGGTGGTGGAGGTCCGGAAATGTGATGATCAGGAGGGCGGAGGAGGGGAGTCGCAGAGTTATAGTACCGCAAGAGCTTTAGGTCGCGATAAACCAATGACACTGTGCGACCAATTTTATAAAATATGGGACTACAGTTTTATCAATGATTTCTTATCACTGATAAAGAGGCCTTTTTCAGGGCTAAAAATCACTAATAAATCCATCATGTATCAGTGCTAACATTTTAGCGCTGATGCATGGATTCTTTATCAGCGATTTTCAAGCGCTAATAAGGGGTCTCTTTATCATCACTTTTTTAGTATTGATAAAGGTTACCGTGTATCAGTGCTAAAATTTTAGCACTGTTATAGTGAATCCTTATCATCACATTTCTAACACTGATAAAGAAGCCCTTTATCAGTCCTAGAAAAGCACTGATATAATGTGATGCTTCCCATTCTTATTTTTGTAGTAGTGTCTCATTCCGAGAAAAGGGGACAAGGATACCCTTAAGAAAAGTGACATATATGCATTAGACTTTTTGGTGAATCATCGGAAGAACAATTTAGTGAAAAATGTTTTGATGACAATGAATAATATCAAGAGTGGAACCCTAAAATCACATATTATCATGTATCTAGCTATTATATTGAATATTATAGTGCTTTGTCTTCAGTCTTTCACAATTCTTAGTAGTTCAAAGACAAGGAATTTCATTGTAATGTTACAGAGTGTAGATACTCTATGAAGAATGGAAGTTGGTTTTTTCAGTGATTCAGGAACATTTTATGATTTGTCGGAAGAAAAAATCCAATCTCTAACCAAGAAACTGGAGGTGGATGAATCCTCCAGGATGGGTGGAAAGAAAATGAAGTCCATGAAACCAGAAAATAATATAAAAACTCATATACATATGGAAACATAGTCAGCACCACAAAATTTAAAAAAGAAAAAGGATTATCCTAAATAATTAGTGGCTAAGTGGAGAGAAGACATAAAAAAACAGGATGGAAAGGGAGCCTCAGTTTGTCTCAGACTCTACTAAGGCTAAAGAATTAAAGGTAAAAGCTACTGAATAACTTCAGAAGAAAAAGAAAAAATAAGAAGGAAAGTAAGAATTTGTCTGAAGCTGAAAGTGTACCATCAATTCTCAAGGATGTTGAGAATGAATCTGAAAAAATCCATGTGTGAGAATCATTCTTTAAATAATCACATCCTAAAACACCGATAATGAAGGTAGTAATTTTGGATCCAAAACAAGATGAAGAAATTGTTTAGGAAGAGGAAGAGGAAATATAAAAAAATGATGATGATGAAGAATAAAGGGATTACACTGATGATTTCATAATAAAATTTAATGATTACCAAGAGATGGAAATTACCTCTGTAAAATTATCGATCTGAAATTCTCAAAATGAATCCTAAAAACTCGCTACTTTGGGGAATGAAGAGAATGATCAAGAAGAAGTAAACAAAACTTCTGAAGAAGAAATAAGTAATCATGATTTTTTTCATCCAGAAGATCAAGTGGCTAATGATGAGAGAGGGGAATTTGAGTAAGATAAAATTGTTCAGTTATTGGATAGTGAAAATGAATCACCTGAACTAGAAGTTGTCATTCACGTATTTGATAAGGGAAAGAAGGTTCTTGTCCACACACCTAAAAATTCTGTAGTGAAAAAGAAAGATGTTGGAGGTTCGTCAAAGGGAAAATCTGAAGATTTAGAAAAAGAACCATCACTAACCAAACTTTCTTATTCAAAATAATCCAACCATAGTATAGATTCTGTGGTACAATCATTGAAAAATCTAGTTGCTACAATTCCATTATTTCGATGTTTAGATTCAAGGTTTCAATTTCTTCATCATTCATTCAATCAGAAATCATATTCAGTCTCAATTCTTATGGATAAATTTTTCAGACATGAGGTGGATTTCATATCCTTTCAAATTGGTTATGAGGCTCATAAAACATCAAGAAAGAATATAAAAAGATGTTCAAGGATGAAAATAGAAGACCTGATAGGTTTTGATGATTTTCAAAATAATGTCAAATATGCCTTTGACATGGAAGATGGAAATATTAATGATCTAACTATGATATTTGAGGAAAATATGACTCCTGAACAAACAACTCAAAAGCAAGAAGTCAAGGATCTGAATGGAATGATTAATTCTGTATCCTTGAATTAGAAGAGGGAAAGGGATCTCAAGATCGAATTTGAAGAGTTGATTGTTAAGTATGAATAATTATTTAATGCTATAGAATAATGTCTTAAGGGTCAGAAAGAAAGGATTAAAGAATTAGAGAAGTAAAGTGAATATCAAGATCAGTTTCTCAAGTGCATAGAAGAAAATCACAACGAGCTAAAGAAGATGAAAACTATTATAAAGAAGATAGAATCGAAGGAGAAATAAGGATAATTTTCCCAATTCCTATCTTTTGTTGAATTTCTTATATTGTACTAATTCTTTCAAATTTAATGCAATTTCGGATGTTCTTCATATTATATTTGGTTGCTTAGTACTAATATTTTAGTTATCAAATTTTCCTTCCATTCCCGTTATTCCTTTTTGAAAATCAAAATGATGGAAAAGGAATGATAAAAAGTATAATATGTAAAGAAGTGATTTCTTTATGTAAGGGGGAGTTCTTATAAGGGGATGTTCTTATCAAAGAAGACATTCATATGCAAGATAATGTAAAATATCAATCATAAAATCAAGAATAAGATCCTTAGAAACACCAAAGCCTAAGGGAGAGTTATTTGTATTCACTATGATCCATAAGTAAAAAATGAGATATGTTTTTTTATTACATAAAAATTCTAGGTCATTATTTGTTTAGAAGGATGTTTATGCTTTCAAATAAGAGTGAGATTTTTGAGACACTAAGGATTCATTATGACTTTTTCATTGCACTATGTTTTGAAAATCACAAACACTCTTTTTAATTCTAACCTCTTTATCCCAAAAATTATTTTAATAAGGAAAATTTTCCTTCCTCAAGAAAAGTTTTTCCTTACCTTTGTTTTCATGTTTCTTATTAGAGTTTCTTTTTTTGTAACTCCTTTTATTTCGAATTTCTAAAAATCAGTTTCATATCTAAAACCTCAGAATTCTATAAATTCATAGATATAGAGTATTTGGTTATCAGATTATGAATCCTCTGAAATTCAGATTCTGAATTACTTAAAATTTGGATTCTGAATTCTAATAAATTATGAATTTGAATTACTCAAAATTATGATGCCCAATTCCTCAAAATTCGGACACCGAATTCCTTATAATTATAACTCTAAATTCCTCAAAATTATGACTCCGAATTCCTCTGAATTCAAACTCTGAATTCCTATGAATTCAGATTCTGAAATCTATTGAATTTAGATTCAAAATTCCTTGAAAAAGAGAATCCAAACATCCATGTTTTATAGTCTCCTAGTGTTTATTTATTTAGACTCCAACCTATTTTTCCACATTCTCTGAAAAGTTAGATTTGATTAAACAACCTAATTTTACTTACACTTGTTATAGTTAGGAAATGATGTTGTTATTTTTGTTTATAACTGACCGTTGTATGAGTGATACGTGTACATGTCCCTCTAAGATTCAATGAAAAATATGACCATTAGAGGAGGGATCCGTCTGTTGGATAAATGCCTATAAATAGTATCTCAAATAAACGAGCTCAAAAAACTGAGATAACATTGATCAATAGATATTACATACTTCTAAAGTAATTTCTAGAGAGATAGACTCTCATGCCATGTGTGTATTGAACATCTTTTCGAGCTTGCTTCGTGTGACTCTGATTGTTGCAACATACAATCAAGGAAATTTGGGGATATGAAGATAGAGGTTCTAACTTCCTTAATGTTATAGTAATTAGATGATTAAGAAGATAGAGGTCACAGCTACCTTAAATCTTGAGGTATTTCAGGGATAGCAAGACAGAATCTGATATTCTTATCGAGGGCTTATCATGGGGTGGGTAATACAGACTGTCTTGAAAGTATAAGTCAAGGGACCTTTATCCAAAGTTTTTAGATTCCCTACTCTTTGGGTTGAATGATATCTTACTTTTCCCTTTTTTCATGTTTATATTCCATTTTATTTTGTAATATAAGAATGTATAATTTTCTTATAAATTCTTTATTCTTATGTACTCTGATAAGTAAGATTCTATACCCTTTAAGGTAGAATATTTTCCTTATTGAATTTTATTATGTTTTATTTCTGGAACCACTTTTTAGGAACCTAGAAAGTTTGTTGAACTAATTGTGTCCTAGTGAATTTACCTTGTTTAACCTAGTTAAACATACATTTCATTAATGATAAAAATGAATGATTTTAAACATACAATTCACCCCTCTTGTATTTGATAATCTAAATTTATATTTTGATCCCTCAAAAGTAAATTTTGATTTTCCGATTCTAAATAAGAATTTTATTTTGTCAAATAGAATATATAAAAGTGACAAAAACTAGATTTATAGAGGGTTCTCCATCAAAATAAAATAAATCTACCATTTTATGAATATTAGAGTATTTATGCTTAAAATTAGGTTCATTGACATTTTAAGCCTCTAAATTTTATTGGATAAGTGTAAAAACATTTAAGAAATATATATAATCATATTTTAATTAGGTCTATTCATTACAGCCAATAAAACTACTATGTATTAACTACCATTTAAAATAATAATAATATTATTTTCTTTTTCAGTATAACTCAACATTGTGTGGATAGTAATATTTCTATTAAACCCATTATTGCGTATCAAGTATGCTATCAAACATAGTGTCACCTTTAAAATAAAATTAAAATTTAGTTCACAAATTTTAAAAAATATGAAAATGTTATAATATTTATTTACAGAGGATGTTTCATCCTTCCCCCCTTTGGGAATTTCATCGTCAAAATTTTTTAATTGGTCTTGGAAAAATTATTGAATTTCCCATATCGAAAAAAAAACATAATAAAAATATCACATTAAAATAATGAAAGAGAAATAAAAAGGTCGCCAGATATAGCCCATACTAGGATTCCATGTAGGAAAACAAGGATATAGAGGAGAAAAAAACCATCATGTTCCGACGAAGTGTGATAAAAAACATGATAAAGAGAAAGGTAACGACCCGAAAACCACAAACTTTTGATGGGTTAAACGGTATTTGATTTCCTAGTAGAAAAAGTTAACAGAAAATGTTTTTTTAAGTTACTTTTTAGAAAGTTGAGGAATTTATTTATGAGCATAACTAAAAACATAAGGTAACATACTTACTTTTCATTTATATTGTCATCCATTAAGAAAATTATACCACAAACTCAACTTTTCTCCAAACGGTATGTATTCAAGATTACTTGGTCACACCTGAAGTGGTAGAATAAACTATTAGAGTTTCACATATCTACAAAAATGAACTATATATTCCTTTTATATTTAGACATCAACTAAAACCAAAATTGGTTAGTACAAGATCAGATAATCCACCAAAGTATAATCCTTTATAAAAATAAATACTACTCTTGGTCTCCAAAATTCAAAAAAAAGAACCCAATGTTCCAGAAAGACCATTCAATATACATTTGTCCTTAAAATTTATCAATGTAATCCAAATTATGATTGAAACCCAAAACTCAGAATGATTTAATCACATTGTCTTCCATAGTAAATCTTAATATTTATCTCCAAAAACATCAATTACTCTTAATGTCTCATACTTCAGTGTAATTAACCTAAACTCATATTCTTTCTGATAGATTAATCATTTTTATAAATAACCCAAATAACCTTATGTTCATAAGAAAAACATAAATCTTTCCAAAATAATATTTCAACCATTACTCCACAAATTAAATCCTATAGTATTTTATTTTCCTTAAGCATATAGTGTTCCCAAAAGAGAAAATGACTTCCAAAATAAACATTATTAATTAATCACCAAATCAATTTCCTATACTAAGGATGTTCATTTTATAAAACATAAGTTCCCAAAATCAACTTATTCTTAATCTATAAAATCATTTAACTTAAAAGAATAAGACTTACTAACCTGGAAATTCATGTTGTACAGTGGTAGGAAATATTCCCCTGTCACCCATCGGTTGTTGGTTTGATTCACATGGCCTTTCCAAACACGACGTGTCATCACCCATATTTCAGGTTTCCATATTTATAAAACTCAAAGATATCCCAAACATGTTTTAAACTAATTTTTTTATACCCTTCATTTTCATCCCAATACATTAAATCTTAAACATCTTATATATTGTCATTTTTTCACCTCGATATGATAAAGTAAAACTATTCCCAATAGAAACAACATCATAGCTAGATCATGGTTTCTATATGGTTTCATCTTCATCTTGTTCACGTAGGTAGAAGGTCCATGCAGTGAAAGAATGATTAAGAGAATTCAAAATCATTTTCATCCAAAATCCAAATACAGCTTCTACAAATTGTGTCATATGTGTGTTCGCAGAATAACAGTTTCATAAAACAATAATGTATGATATATAATTTCAAAACATGTAATAAAATAGGATTTTTATAAAATAGTTAGACCGAGTGTTAGTTAAAAATTTTAATTGACGGTCCTTTTCGAATACCATTAGTTTGTGTTGAGAGAATATATAGTAAAGGAAAATATAATTAGGTAGCGCAAGGTTCTCCTTATTCAGTACCTTTTTCAAAATCATAATATGCTTCAAAATCTTGTGATAAGGTAAAATATATAAAAATTCCTTGATAATAATAACCCTTCTTTAAAATATGATAATATTGATAAAATAATATTTGATTAAATACAAAATGTGAACCACGATGATATCCAGGTATAGTATAGGTGTTTCAAATCTCAAACAACTGCTTGCAAGTGAGTTGTATGATAGAAAACGTTTCACAATCATTTAAACATTACTTTGCAATAATTATTACAAGAATGTCCTTAGGAAGAGATAAGAATGTTGTTTGAGATCCTCTTCCTTCCATTTGTATCTAACTTTTCTTAATCTGAAAAATTTATTAGACAAGGATTTTCTAAAATAATAGACATAGGTACTACCATGTATTTAAGTAAAACTTTTAATACATAATGTTTTCTAAACCAAACTCTAATAACATATTTAATGGACGGAACATAAAACATTACATATCCTTGAATTAAATGAATAATTAATAATGAGGATATTTTCAGGTTTAGTGTTTTAGATAAATAGGCCATAATTATTACATATCAGCATGAAAATTACTTATAGACACTACTACTCAGAATCCAATTTTTTATAAAAAAAATCCTCTTAATAAGAAACATGTATAGTTTCAAGTTTTTGACAACAAGACTTTTCCATGATACCATACATGACCCCATTCATCTTTAAGTCATGTTTAAATCATTTAAAAAACTAGGGATGGGCATAAAAATCTTAGTAAGGGTTATAAAATAAAGAAATGAATCATTAAACCATCAAAAAATACAAATAAATGAAATAATAATTTTCAATAATAACATAACACATGAAATCATAAAATTAATGAATAACATATAGAAATCATAAATCATAAAGCTAACTTGTGTCATCCATATCATACTCACATTGTAGTTATCAGAGCAATATAGGGAGTTACGCTGGAATACCCATCACAACATATTCCCTAAATTTATTAGGTGAAACATTAATGTTTTCCTCATTCAAGTTACCCAATGCATTGGAGAGCTATCTTGGGTTTACCTTCCCTTGTTTTATCATAGAACCACCCATATACGTAACAATGCCGATGAACCATGACCTATTCATAACACATAAAACAAATATAAAGGAAAGATAACATTCCCACATTTCAATCACAATGTATCATTTAAATATATTGACATAACAAATCCATTATCAAAACCATTTTCAATACCAATATACATAAAAGATTATGTGGTGTTTATTTTCCTTTTAAAAACATTACAGCTTGTTAAGAAATCCAATGATAAAATAATACTAGCAGTGGTGGAAAAGGTCGTTGTCACCACTTACGTTAAAAAAATATTTCTTTTTGCCATTTAGTAAAACGCCGTGTACAAAATAATTCATTTTCAAATGAAATGATAAGTCAATTTTTTTATACACCGTTTAAAATAATGTCATGGGTAAAAGAAAATATTCCTCAATGAAAGATGATTGAGACGAAGTCCCTTTCAGAAATTCGATAGCCTAACGTCATCACTTTAAAATTCAGAAAAATATTTAATGAGAGAGAAAATGGTATATCATCACTTGGACATAACGTTTCAATAAATAAGGACATAGAAGAATATATCCCAACATAAGAATATGTAAATTTAAATAATAACAAAAAATAATTCATTTAAAAAGAGGTGGGGGAAAGGATCCCCTACCGATTTGGTAACTTACGAAACATACACCACATTAAAGAAGAATTATTTAATGAAGATGTAAATCACCATAAGTTTATATATATTACACAAATAATATAATCAAGGTCTGTATATATACCATAGTAAATCAAATTGTGGCGAATATAGCATAAATATCACGAGAATAAAAAGTGAGATGAAATCCCTTTACCATATTGTAATTAATCGAGTCATATGAAAAAAAGTTAATAACCACCAAATTTTATCACAAAATACCATAAATATTTACAGAATCATGATAATAAACATTAAATGGCAGTACACAATACCCCACATTCAACAATTAAGTGGGGAATAATGGAAAACTGAAGGAATTAAAAGTGAGATTAGAAACCACTTACCTCATGTCTAACTTGACACGTTCGTTCCTTGTTCTTCCTAAATAAAAATATACGTTACTTTCAACTTTATTAGAACTATTTTCATGTTTATCATTCATTTTATATTACTTTTTACCTAGCTATAATAATTAGGTAATTATTTGAGTTTATATCGGCCATTTTGTTAATGTTCAGAACATGAGTCCAAAATGAACTTGTTATAATTACAAATTGTCTATGCTGTCAAAATTCCAATATCCTCATAATAATATTCAAGATTAAATATCATATAATTCATATATATATCCATTATATATATATATATATATATATATAATATTTCATAACATTTAGAGATAAGAAATGAAATGCACCGATCATGGAGAAGGTAAGTCATACATACGCATGAAGGCTACTTTCATTTCTATTTCATATTTAATGGATTGAAAACATAATTATAAATAGGTATATTATAATTCCAGTATAATATAATATATAATATAGTTATATCCATCATTTGTATGTTCCACCTATGGCATTAACGAGTCATATCACTTAGAGGGGCATTAGTCTGCACTTCCATCAATAAATTATCGTATTTACCCTCTATGGAAACCATAAAGGTATTATATAAATGGAAAATACAAATGCATATAAACAATATAAATATAATATATATCACCTATAAATATATTTCCATCATAATGGCCACCGTGATGGGTGATAGGAGATAATTGAACAATCATCATTTCGTGAGGTAGTAGTCCGTCGTCCACAGAAACAATAAGTTATTTATCAATTAGATGGGGGTGTGTGTAAATGTTGTTTGAATCCTTCTCCTAAAAAATAGAGTATATTAAGGATACATATTTTGTTACCAAAAATGTGAATAAATAGAGTTTATGGTATTGAAGAAGTAAAATAAAACAAATGAACATAAGAGAATATATTACCTTTAAATCGGGTATCTCCCTTTGGATTGAACCAAAAGGATTAATTAAAATTTCTTCATCCTAGGGGAATGATTCAAAGAGGGGGAGAGAGATATCAAGAGCATAATTCAATATATTTCAGACTATCCATGGGGCTTTATATTTGTGAGAAATGGGTTAGAAATGAAGGATTTTTATAAGTGGGGAGGGCCTCTTTAGGAATGTTTGAAAATATTTTTTTATTATATAATTTTTTTAATTTCTAATGGTCCAAAACATATTATAGTCGAATATAAGAAGACTAATGTTTGAAATAAAATCATCTAATAAAAATTAGTCAGTTTTTGTAAATTTGTTTAATCATTATAATCTTATTTATTTAATTCATTGATTAATGAGGTCAAAAATGCATCATTATTTTGTCATAAATAATTTTATTTAGTTCATGCCTAAAATTTATAAAAAAATTATCATGATGATGGAAATATTTTTATATTTCAAATGAATTTTTATAGTAGAAGAGATAACTTATATTATTAAATTTAATAATTTATTTACTAAAATGTATATTTTTATTTCATTTTTGTCTTTACTTTAAATTAATTTATATAATGTGTCATTTTAACTATTATGTAGGCTCCATGGGGTCTGAAAATCAACCCAAGGAATCCCATGGTCAGAAATGTATTAACTAATAAAATCAAGACACATTTTTGGGTAAATTCATATTATTATTATAATTTTTTGTTACCCTTATTTATCAGATTTACCCTTTAACCGTGGTAAATAAAATTTTAACTGATTTAAATATTCATAATCTGTAAAAATAAAAGATAAATATTAAAAAAAATTGGAACTCATGATTACAAATATGGAATCCATTTTTACAAATTCAAAACACATTAGTGGTGGAAATTAATTTAAAATTAATTCTCGCTGTAAAAAAAGTGGGCTTTTATGAAATAATAAAAATCAAAAGATTGACACTTATTTATGTCCAATTTCAAAGTGAAATTACATACAATATGTAACATTGGATTAAATTTTAAAGAAATAATATAATTACACTTTAAAATAAATTATAAAGATAATATAACCTTAAAAATATATTATATTAAAATGAAATTTGGAATTCAAATTCATATTTTTTAACTATTCATTAAAAAATATATATTTTTAAAAAAATAACAAAAATTTAACCAACATAAATATTGATGTCTCGAATATATGTAAGAAATTCATTTTGTGAAAGAGAATATATAAAACTGACCAAAAATAGATTTCAACAGGGTTTTCCATCAAAAGGTGGAAAATCGTCCTTTTAGTGAATATTAGAGTATTTATGCTTAAAATTATATTCTTTCACATTTTAAGCCTGTAACATTTATTGGATAAATGAAAAAACATTTAAAAACATATATAATCATATTTTAATTGTTTCTATTCATTACCTCCAATAAAATGTCTATGTGTTAACTACCAATTAAAATAACAATATTATTATACTATTTTTCATTATAACTCATTATTGTGTGAAACGTAAGATTTCAAATAATAACCCAATGTTGTGTTCGGGTATTCCATCAAACATAAAATCCCCATGAAATTAAAATTAATATTTAATTCACAAATTTTCATAAATATAATATTTTTTATTTTTTATTTACCGGGGATGTTACATTCTTCCCCCCTTTAGGGAATTTCATCCTTGAAATTTTAAAATTGGTCTTGGAAACATAATTGAATGTCCCACATCAGAAAATAGAAGTCAATAAAAAATCACATTAAAAGAAAGGAAGGAAAATAAAATGGTCACTAGAGATAGAACATATTAGGATTCCATGTAATAAAACATGGATTTGGTGGAGAAAACAAAGCATCAAGTTCAGATGGAGAGTGATAGAAAACATGATTTGGAGAAAGTTAACCACCAAAATTCACAAACTTCTGATGGGTTAAATGGCCTTTGATTCCCCAGTAGAAAACATTAATAAAAACTTTTTTATGTTACATTTCATAATGTTGATGAATTTATTTATGATATTTATTAAAAATATAATTAAACATATATACTTTTCATGTAGACTGTCATTCTTTAATAAAATTCTACTACAAAATCATCTTTTCTCCAAATGGTTATTATTCAAGTTGAGTTTGTCACAACTGAAGTGATAGAATAATCTTATAAAGTATCACATAAACTACGAAACATGAACTATATATTTACCCAATAATTAGACTTCATCCAAACCCAAAATTGTTAAGTTCAAGATCTGATAATCCCATAAAGGATAATCAATTATAAAAATAAATACTACACTTAATCTCCAAAATTCAACAAAGAGAACCCAAAGTTCAAGAAACACTATTCAATATACAATTTTCCTTAAAATACATCAATATAATCCAAAAATAATATTGAGACCCAAAACTCAGAAAGATTTAATCACATAGTATTCTATAGTAAATCTTAATACTTATCTCCAAAAACATTGACTACTCTTAAAGTCTCAAACTAAAGTGTAATTAAATGAAACACATATTCTCTATGATAGATTAATCATTTCCATAAATAACTTAAATCACATTGTGTTCACGTTAAAAACATAGATTCTTCCAAAATAATATTTCAACCATTACTTCACAAATTAAATCCAATTGTAATTTATTTTCCTTAAACATAGAGTGTTCCCAAAAGAAATAAAGTCTTAAAAAATAACCTTTATTACTTCATCACCAAATCATTTTCCTATATTAAGGATGTGTATTTGATAAAATATAATTTCACAAAATCCACTTATTAATGATCCCTAAAATCATTTTACATTAATTAATAAGTCTTACTAACTAGTTAATTCAAGTAAGATAGTGGTAGGTGATGTGCCCTTGTCGCCCTTCGTTTTTGGGTTCGATTCAGGTGGCCTTGCCGGACGTGACAGATCATCACCCAACTTACAGGTAGTCCTTTTTATAAAACTAAAAAATATCCCTAACATGTTTTAACTACAAAGATTTTCTTATACCCATCATTTTCATCCTAATACCTTAAGACCTAAAAATATTATATATTGTCATTTTTTTCACCTCTATATGATAAAATAAAACTATTCCCAATAGAAAGAGCTTCATACCTTGATCATGGTGTCCAAATGGTTTCATCATCATCTTTTTCATGTTGGTATAATGTCCATGCACTACAATAAATTATTTAAAGATCCTTTAAAATAATTTTCTTCCTTCATCCAAATACACCCAGTACAATGTGGTTCATATAGGAGTTCAGAGAAAAACTATTTCAGAAAATAACCATGTATGACATATAATTTGAAAACATCAGATAAAACATGTTTTTCATAAAATAGTTGGACTGTGTTTGAGTTGAAAATTTCAATCAATGGTCCTTTTAAAATACCATAAGTAATTTCTGAAAGAATATAATGTAAAATCTATTATTAACAGGTTGCACAAGGGTCTCTTTCTTCAGCACCTTTTTAAAAATCAAAATATGATTCAAAATCCCGTGAGAAGGAAAAATATTAAAAAATTAGTTGATAATATTTACCTTTCTTAAAAATATTAGAATATTCAAGAAATAGGATTTGATTAAATACAACCCATTATCAAAGATGATATCGAGGTATAGTGGTCGAGATTGATATCTCAAACAACTGCTTGCATGTGAGTTGTATCCTAGAAAAAGTTTCACAGTCATCCGATCATGACATTTTAATAATTATTGCATTCATGTCATCAAAAAGAGATGAAAACGTACATCCAATTTTTAACTGAGTATCCTTGATCTGAAAAATTTATTAAACAAGGATTTAACTGAAATAATAGACATAGGGACAAACCATGTATTTAACTTAAACTCTTAATCCCTAAAGTTTTCTAAACCGACCTTTGATACCAACTATAAGGACTCGACCACAAACATTACATAATCATGAATAAAATAAATAATTAACATTGAGGACCTTTTTAGGTTTAGTGATTTAATGAATTAGGCCATAACTATTACATTTCAACTTGAAAATTACATATAGACACTACTAATCAGTATCATTTTTTACAAAAAATAAAAACTCTTCAAAAGAATAATGTATGGTTCTATGTTTTAGATAACATTACTATTCCTTGGTCCCATCCTTGACCCTATTCATCTTTAATTAATGTTTAGAACATTTTAAAAACATGGGATGGGCATAAAAATCTCAGTATGGGTTATAAAATAAAGAAAGGAAACATGAACCCATCAATAAATAAAAATCAATGAAACCATACTTTTCAATCATAACACACCTCATGAAATGAAAAGATTTATGAATAACACATAGAAAACATAAATCATAAAGGTAACTTGGGGCATCCATATAATACTTACATTGTATCTATCACAGCTATGTACGGAGTTATGGTGGAATACCCATCATAGTATATTCCCAATATCTATTAGAATAAACATTAACGTTTACCTCCGTCACGTTACCAAATTCATAGGATAGCTATCTTGGGCTCCCCTGCCTTAGGTTTATCACAGAACCACCCATATACGTAACCATTCCCATGAACCATAACATATTGATAACACATAAAACAAATATAAGGGAAAGATAACATTTCCGAATTTTGATCACAATATATCATTTAAATATATTGAAATAACAAATCCAATATCAAAACCATTTTAAATATCAAAATACATAATAGAGTATATGATATTTATTTTCCTTATAAAAACAATACATCTTGGTAAGGTAGTCAAATATCAAACAATACTAACAGTGGCATAAGAGGTGGTTGTCACCGCTTACGTTAAGAAGAATCATTACTTTTTGATGTTTAGTAAAATGCCTTTTAGAAAATGATTTCTTCGGAAATAAAATTATAATCCAAATTTTCTTATACACTGTGTTAAATAAAGTCATTTATAAAACAAAATATGCCTCAATGAAAGGAAATTGAGACGAAGACCCTTATAGAAATTCGACAGCCTTATGGTGTCATTTTAAAATTCCAAAATAGAATTTATAAGAGAGAAAATGGGATATCATTACTTGGACATAAAATCTTCAGAAATAAGGATATTGAATAACATATCTCAAAATAAGAATAGGTAAATTAAAATACATAAAAAAATAAGTCTTTTAAAATAAAGAGGGTTAATGGTTCCCTTACCGATTTGGTATCTTAAAAAACAAACACCCCATAAAAATGATAATACAATGAAAATGTTAATACCCATAAATTCATAAATATTACACAACTAATACAATCATGGGTAGTACATACTCCACAAAAAAAGTAAATAGTGTCAAATATAGAATGAATCTCACGGGAATAAAAAGTGAGATGAAAACCACATACCACATTGTAATTAATCAATTCGTATGAAAAAATGTTAATAACGACCAAATAAATCATATAATACCATGAATATAAAGATAATCATGATAGTATATATGAAATGGTTGTACACAATACACCACATTCTATAAATAAGTGGTGAATAATGGATATCTCACGGAATTAAAATTGAGATAAGAACCCCCTTACCTCCTGTCCGACTTGACATGTTTTTCAGTTTTATTCCTGAATAATAAACATAATATTATTTCTTATTTCATAAGAACCTTTTTAAATTTTATTATTCCTTTTATATGTTTTATTACTTAGCTATAAAAATTAGAAAATTATTTGAGTTTTTATAAGACATTTTGTTGATGTTCATAAATTGAGTAAAAAATGAACTTATTATAATTAAAAATTGTCTATGTGTTCAAAATTCCATTATCTCCAGAAAAATATTCATTATTTATATATCATATATATCATATATATAACTAGTATATATGTAATAATAATATCACATAACATTTGGAGATAAGAAATAAATTTCACCATTCATAGAGATGGTAAGTCGTACGTACGCATGAATGCTACTTTCATTTCTATTTAATATTTAAAGGAATGAAAATTTAATGATAAATAGGTAAATTATAATTCAAAAATAATATCATATATAATTTTATTATATCCATCATTTATAATTTCCACGTATATAATGAAAGAGTCGTATCACTTTGAGTGGGTGGAAGTCTACACTTCCTCAAATGAAATTACCGTATTTAACTACTATGGAAACCATCAAGGAATTCTATAAATGGGAAATAAAGAAGCATATAAACAATATAAATATAATATATATCAAATATAAATATATATCCATCATAATTTCCAGCATGGGATGTAGTAGGAGATAATTGAACAATCATCATTTTGTGAGGCAGTAGTTCACCGTCCACAGAAACAATATGTTCTTTAACCATTTGATGGAGGTGTCTATAAGTGAATATCGAATCCTTCACATAAATAAACCTAATATATTGAGGATAATGGTGTTGTTACAAAATAAATGAATAGAAATATTTTTTGGGATTGGAGATGTAAAATAAAGCAATATAACTTAAGAGAATATGTTGCCTTTAAATCGGGTATCTCCCTTTGGATTGAACAAAAAGGATTACTTGAATTGACTTCGGCCTAGGGGAAGGCTTCTAGGAGAAGAAAAGGGATGTCCGGAGATTAAATGGGCAGATCTTGGATGAGCCAAGGGGCTTTATAAGTGTAAGTAATGGGTTAAAAGTGAAAGCTTTTTATTAGGGGGGGCTCTTTAAGAATGTTTAAAAATATTATTTTCTTACATAATGTTTTTCGTTTCTAAAGGTCCAAAACATATTAAATTCTAAGTTAAGATGACACAAGTTAGAAATAAAATAATAAATTAATAAATGGACATGTTTGGGAAATTTTTTTAATCTTTATAATCTTATTAATTTAAATCATTCATTAATGAGGTAAACACTGCATCATTATTTTTTCATAACTAATTTTAATTGTTTGATGTCTAAAAAAAATAAAAAATAATGATGTAGGAAATATTTTTAGACTCAAAATTAATATTTATAGTCAAAGAGATAACTTATATAACCTTATTTAAAATTGATTTACAAAAAAGATATATGTTTATGTCATTTTTGTCTTTACTTTAAATTAATTAATATAAAGAGTAATAATCACTCTTAAGTGGATCCATGGGGTCCCAAAATCGACCCCAGGCTTCCCATGATCTGAAATGAATTATCCAATAGGATTAGGACACATTTTAAGGTAATGAAATAATATTATTATAATGATTTGTAATCATTATTTTCCAGATTTACTATTTAAACAAGGTAAATAATTTTTTTATTAAAATAAATATTAATAATGTCTAAAAATAAAAGTTACATATTTACACAATTTTGACCTCATGAATCCAAATATGGAATCTATGTTCTCTAATTGAAAACACATAATAAGCATAAATTAACTTAAAATTAATTTTTTCTGTCAAAACAGAAAAGTGTGTTTTTAAGAAATAATAAATGTCAAAAAATTGACACTTATTTATGTCCAATTTCAATGTAAAATTACTTCCAATGAGAAAAATTGGAATAAATGGTAACAAAATAATATAATTAAACTATGAACAAATTAAAATAAATATCTAACATTATAAATATTTTAGAATAAAATGGAGTTTTGAATTAAAATAAAATATTTTTCAATATTCATTAAAAAATGAATTTTATCAGAAAAATACCAAAAATTTACCCAAATAAATGTTTATGTCCCGATTATAAAGAAGGATTTTAGTTTTATCTAATTCAACATATAAAATTAAACAAAACTATTTATAAAGAGGGTTCTCCATCAAAAGGTTGTAAATCGACCTTTTAATGAATATTAGAGTATTTATGTTTAAAATTAGAATCATTCACATTTTAAACCTCTAACATTTATTGGATCAATGTAAAAACATTTAAGAAACATATATAATCCTATTTTAGTTATTTAATATTCATTCCCTCCAAGTCAACAAATATGTTTTAACTATCATTTAAAATAATAATAATATATTATTATTTTTCAGTATAACTCAATGTTGGGTGCAGTGTAAGATTTCAATGAAACCTGTCGTCGTGTATCAAATAAGCCATCAGACATAGCATCCCCTTTAAAGTAAAATTAATATTTAATTCAATGATTTTAATAAATATGAATATGTTATAATATTTATTTACCTGCGATGTTTCATCCGTTTCTTTTGTTTCTTTCCCCCAAATCGATATGACTTGATGAACTATTTATTCTTCTTGTTATCACATGATAATATGTCCTCATATTATATGGATACTTAGAAGAAAACTTCCATTCAATATATTGTTCTAAGACAATAAAAGACATGATCCATCTTACTATTTGGATCATGTATATTTGTGAGGTTCTCTTTCCTTCTCCTAGGATCCATTTCAAAATGATGACATGATAATTCATTGTAATGAAACATAAAATTGATTATGTTTTTAATGTTGATTTGTAGTATAATGTAGACCCTAAATCATCTCTAAATGATAGTTAGATGTTTAAGGTGTGTATCATTAATAAAGATTACTAAAATAGTGGCTGGTTTTGAAAACTGTTTTAAATACCCAAATGAATTAATAAAAGAGCTTAATAGTTGATATATTGAGGTGGTGTTTTAAGAATTATTAGATAATGAAATCATTTCATGTTCACTACACATATTTGAGAAGGAGGCTCAGGTGGAACTTCTCCATCATCCATGATACCCTTCTGAGGATAGGGGACTCCATAAATTTTTGGATGAGAAGAGAGCACATTTGGGTCTCCAAAATTCCAGATATTTTACTCCTAGCCGAACATGAAAATTTGTAGCCTAAGGTTCCATTTTATAGACAATGTGGAAGGTGGTCTTGGGTACACATATTTCATAAAACCACTTGGGACATGGTTTTAATCATCCATAAATCCTTGTATCGCATTAGAGAAAATTAAAAAGTTTTATCCACACATCCTTACTGTATCCACCAAATGTTTGGATGTATTTTAACACCTACAGCTCGAGATATGGACCGATGAAAACATACCACATTTGACTTTGTGCAGATTCAGTGTGCTAGATAGATCATGTCAGTTGGGACAATTGATGGATGAATGGGGCTTGGTTTCCTTCAGATGAAAGTTATCCTAATATTTTTTTAAATGGAACACAAATTATCATCCCATATGGATTTAGAGGTCAGTATTGGTCTACAGTTTAGTAAACTAGTGTGCTTGGATCATACGCAACATGGCCCATTTTTCTTGAACATCATCATAGGCCATCCAAATCACCTCCAAGTTCAATGAAATTATTCAAACAAGTAACATTTCCTTTTGTAACATTGATAAGTAAAATTGAATAAAATATGATGGGAAATTTATTATTATTTTTATGATTTTAAGGAAAAACTAGTTTGGCACAGTGGTTTAAGGATTAAAATGAAATAGTGAATCGCGGTGCAATCACACCCCAACACCTTACCATTTGAACAACTCGTCAAATTCAAATTTCAAAAAGTTATGCATTTTGATATTTCCAACATCATACTGATTTAACATTCAATAAAAATTTAATTACACATTGAAATGAGATCAATGAAAAAAATCACATTGAGGAGTTATTACTAGTGATCAAACAAAAATATGTCTCAAGAATTTTGTCGTTATGATATTCAAGTGGTTGAATGATATCAATTTCAGAAAATATTTCAAAATATAACCATGTCACTACTTATCCAAGCATTTTTCTATGAAAACCATTTCATGATATTCTTTCCAGTTTCTATCGAGAAAACATAAGTTATTTTTAAAATTTTCTACTTACATGATCCTTTCCACCAAACCTTCCCTACATTATTGTAGTAAAATATCATGACCCAATCACTTAATAATTCCAAGATATTAAACCCTAAATTCCTAACCAAGATATCCCCATATCTTTTAGATTTCATCACTCCCATCCTTTATATATTTTAAAAAAAAATTCACTAGGAGAAAATATCATACTATTCTCCAAAACCTTGTTTGAACTCCTCACGACACTAATTTAATGAGTCAAAACAAGATAAAAGTTGAGGAAGTTAGTTTTTGAACTTCCCAATATAAAACCCTTTTTAGGGCATATAACAGTCAAATAACTAGTACACGCACATGGGTAAATATAGAATAGTGATGAAATATTTGGATCTGGAACGAACATATAGGAAAATGATTTTGAAAAGTATTGAAAAAACATCCTAAATTAAATTTAACTTTTATTAAGTAGATATTTTCTCTCATCATGGTTGGGTGATAATTTGTGTGGATAAATTAATGGAATCCTTTTTTACTTAAACAATTCATAAAAAAGGGAACCATTTTTCTCAATGGTTTCAAAATGATAAAAACATTTAAATCATCAAAAAACAATCCAAATTTCTAGAGAAATTCACACAACAATATTGAATTCTTCGTAAATTTCACATGTAACTAAATTTTTTATTCAAATATTAAAAATACATGAGATACAAAAATTACACTTGAATTTTCGATAACATCCAAAATTAAATAGGAATAAATTTCTATGATTAAGTGGGTATAAACAAAATTATTATTCTACTAAAAAATAGAGTGGGAAGAAAAAGGAGAATGTAAAAATATAATTCATCTTTATAAAAAAAAGAAAAAGAATAAAGATGATAAAAATTCCTAACTAACACAGGAATATACCCATCCCTCCACTCATAGAGTGTGTAGTGTCCTCACTATAATAAAATAGAATTTTGGAATAAAAGATAAAGCATGTTCGGTGTCATTATTATGTTGCATGTCGAATATGGTGTTCCTCCCTTAGGATCTCTATAAGGGATTTGTGGAAGTGCTTTAGCTGCTACCCATTGAAAGTGAAGGCTATATTGGTTTCTTTGTTTTAAACCATAACAACTCCAAATATAGATACATTAGTAATATTTTATGTGCTAAACCAATAGCAAATAATATTACCTGGATGAAACTTCATCCTTGCATTATAAAGGAAGACTTTCTTCCCAATGTTGAACTGATAATGAAGGATGGGACAATCGTGGGAAGCCTTGGTTCTCTTGTTATAAATCATGGAGTTCTCATACGTATCTCATCACGTTTCATCCAGCTATAGAATCTTTAATGTATTTTAATAACCTACACCAGGAAGATTAGAATTACTTTTTTTTAACAGCCCAGTATGCCTGGTGCTCAATCCCAATAGGGAGGTGACAACTCTTTCCAAACACTAGTTGATATAATGACATGCCAATGGGAGTTTTAAAGGTAGTACGGTAAGATCAAGATAAATCATCGAGTCTAAGACTCCAATATTTTCTATTAGGATGAACTATCTTTCAAGAATCTGTTTTACCTCCCTATTTAACACATCATCCTTACAATTGATCTATGGGTGATAGGCAAGAAGATACTCAATGACTGACCCCATACAACCACAAAAGAGATTGAATTGTTAATTTATAGAAATGAGAACCCTGGTCACTAATGATGAAAGTATATAATCCAAACCTATAAAAGAGTTTTTTTACCAAAAATTCCATAACTACTTTAGAATCATCATCCCTTATAGCTTGTGTCTCTACCCATTTTGAAATGTAATCCACTTCTAAAAGAATTTCATGTTTTCTAAATGTATTGGAGAATGGTCCCATAAATTCAATTCCCCAAACATTTAAAATTTCATGGAAAAGCTTGGGTTTTTGTGGAATTTCAATTATTTTAGATACATTCCTCATTCAGTGACGGCGATAATTTTTTTAGAAATAATGGGAATTCTAAAAGGTGTTGGAAAAAAGAGGCCTAAATCATGGACATTTCGAGCAGTCCATTGGGGACCAAAGTGACCCCACAAGAAAGATTGTGGAAGAACCTAATGACAGACTTAAACTCACTATCATGAACAAAAATATTGATGACATGATCACTACATGTGCCCCAAAGGTAGGGGTCATAAAAAATATTCCAATGTGACTCATGATTTAGACAATTGTCTTGTTTTCTATTTAAATCAGTATAAATTCATGATTCGGAAAAATAATATACAATTTTATTATACCAAGGAATAACATCTTGAACTCGGTAAAATTTGACATATTGAAACATTTCATTTATGAGAATATATGGGGATGATAGAATGTTTGATGATCAGTGGATCCTACTGATACGGCCTGCCACCCCATTCTCTGGTCCTTTTTTATCCCTAATTTATAAATTTAATTAATGAATGGGGAGCATGTAGTGAATGATATGTGGTTTGTCTTCTGGTCTCTTAAAGAGATACTGGAGGTCTGTATAGTCTGATAAAACAATGTCTTGAGACACTAAGAGATATGACCTGAATTTATCAATGGAAAAGAAAATTGTGATAAATTCTTTTTTCGTTGTGGTTTAGTTTTCTTGGGTAGGGTACAATGTATTTGAGATATAGGCAATTAAATATGTATCTCAATCAAACCATTATGATAAGACATCCCCAACTACATATTTAGAGGCATCACATATGATCTCATATGGTAAATCCCACAGACGTGGTTGGATTTCCAAGGGTGATGTGAGAATACTTTTTAACTTATTGAAAATTTCCTCACCTTATTTATAAAAAACAAATTACATTTTTTTAGAGTAACTAGGGCAGTGGGAGTGAAATCTTACTGAATTCATGAATGAAATGGTGGTGAAATCTATCATGGACTAGGGAATATTGTACATCTCATACATTTTTGGGGAATTTTATGGAAGAAATGACATCCACTTTTGATTTTTTTACTTGGATACCATCCTAAGAAGTTATATGTCCCAAAAGTATACCTTGTCGCACCATGAAATGGAATTTTGAATAATTTAATATGAGATTCTTTTCAATAATGTGATGGATTAATAATGAAATACAACTCAAATATTCATCAAAATAGGATCCACAAACAGTAAAATCATTCATGAATACTTCTATGAAATTATCCATGTAATATAAAAAAATACTAACCAGTCATCATTGGAAAGTACCCAAATCATTGCACATACTAAATGGCATCCTTATATATGAAAATATACCAATGGGGAAAGTGAGTGTTGTCTTTTCATGATCATTATGGGAAATATTGATCTGAAAGTATCTAGAATACCCATAATGAAAATAGTAATGGGGATTCCGTACCATCATCTCTTGAATCTGCTCAATGAATGGAAATGGGAAATGGTCATTCCTAGTATATTTATTTAGTCAGAAATAGTCTATACAGAAATTCCAACTATACTGCACATGATTTGAAACTAATTTACTATTTTCATTTTTATTACTTTAAGAACATTTTTCTAGGAACCACTTTTACTGGATTGGCCCATTATCTATCAGAGATGGGGTAAATTATTCAAGTAGCAAATTATTGTTTACTCCATTTTAACAACATCTAGGAGGATTGGGTTCATTTTATGTTGACATTGCCTCACTAGCTTATCAAAAATCATTTTTATACACCATTATAAGATCAAGTTGTCGCAATTATTGCACAAAAGGGAGTGATCTAGAAATGATGATCAGAATCTAGTTTCTTTTATCATGTTATGAATATTTAAAATCATGATATACTTGCTTTAGTTCCAATTCAGGTGGATTTTGGATTTATGAGAGTGTGTGTGTGGACATGAGAGGTCAGTAATTTCATCTAACTTTTGAATGGTAACACCATCCTATGAGGAATCACCTTTCACAATCATATGAGTATCATTCATGGTGATGTGATCCTCAAAGTTCATGAAATCATCAATTTATAAACATGCATGAAATGTTTCTCAACCGGTACAATAGTCTATGCATGATTCATTTCCTAGAATTTCAATCAATGATGAAAACTATGAAAGAGGATCATGGGAATAATAATAAATGATTTTAAGTTAATAGAGTACACATATAGAGTTAATATAGAGAGATAGATGAATTTTCTTCTGAGGGATTCTTCAATGAATCAAAGATGTTGAAGTGGATAATGTCTCCATCAAACACCATAGATAATAAAAAATTGTGTACATTATTTTTGGTTTTTTTTTCAAGAAGGGTATCCCCAATAAAATCTAGTCAGGTCCATTCATCTTATCATCTTCAATTTTTAGCCCATATAAAGTAGCAGGAAAAATTATCATTTTCACCCTTATAAGAACATCATCTAACACAATAGAGGGATGTGTAATAATTTTTTTCACAAGGTGAATAAAAATTCATGTAGGATTTGATTACCCAACCTGTAGTGATGTGTAAAAGGATTGAGGAATCACTTTTATTAAGGCACCTAAATAAAGAAAAAAATTTGGAGAAGGAATACTCCATTATAGTGCACATAATTGAGATTACATCAGAAACATTTCATTTTGTGTGAAGTTATGGCTCTAACAATGCTGAGATGTTTCTCCCCAAGATCACCTTCTCATCAGATCAAAGTCTGCTTTAGTGTGTACATATCTATGTAAGAAACATGTACTATCTTATAATATGCATTATGCCATCATTAAAGGGGAATTTAACCTCAACTTGTTTGAATGATTACAATATTTATTTATCATGTTCAGTTTCATTTTTTTTCTTGGTTGTGTGGCTCATAGGGGAAATGGAAGAGGAATGGTTGGGATAAGTGACACATTAATAGACAAACTCTTTCCTTTTGAAGGGGTTCTCTCAAGACACAATTTTTCAATATTTGGAAAATTTTCAACTGTGGGGATAGTGTTTTCTATAGGAAGGGATAACTCTAATGTATGATTTATTTTCCTTTTTAGTTTTCTTCCACTCCTAAGGGTGATGTCACCAAAATCTACCTTATATCTATGGTTGACTAGAGGATAAGAAGGTAGTTTACCTGACCCATGACTTTGAATTTACCCAACAGAGATTATGAGTTATCCTAATTGGGTTTTTAGGTCCTATATGGGTGCATGGGTTGTTTTTTTGCAATTGGAGATTAGTGACAGCCATTTGGTTAATCATATCTTCTATTATAGGATCATGTTTTGGAGGGGTGGATGGAAAGGCATTTTTGGTGGTTGGGGATTTCTGGGTAGTGGTGGCGGATAACCACTCTTCCCGGGTTGGTTCCATTTTTTTTAGGATTTTTTAAATATCCCTTTTTCTATAACTATGGTATTATTTCCACCCAGGGTTGGATGGATAATATGGTTCTTGCCTAAAGGGTTGGTTATAGGGGAAACTTAAGAAGATTTCCCCACAACTCTCTGAATTTCCTCTCAATTGGGGGAGTTTTTGTGAGTTGAGTGTTTCAGAAGAAAATATAACCTAATGAATGGGGGATGAGATTATGAGTTTCCTTGGTAAATAGGAATTTGTCTAAGAAGGTTACTTACCTCTTCGAATGTCAGGTCCACCTTATTCTCAAATTCAGTACATTGCACCTCATTGAAACCTTGAGTGGGTACAGAAGATCTTGAACCAAATTGTTGAGTGTTCT
This sequence comes from Viscum album, assembly GCA_963277665.1. Lineage (NCBI taxonomy): Eukaryota > Viridiplantae > Streptophyta > Magnoliopsida > Santalales > Viscaceae > Viscum > Viscum album. The sequence continues at coordinate 475,303 of CAUJRU010000090.1, forward strand.
GCACCATGTTATCTATTAGGGTTCTTGGAGCAATTGGGGTCCTATCAACTAGTTCACCCCCTTCAGTTGCATCAATCATGCTTCTATCAATATGAATTAAACCTTAATAAAAATATAGAATTAAAAGATGGTCACTTATATGGTGGTGTGGGAAACATGAACATAAACACTTAAATATCACTCAATATTAATGAAGTGTTTCCCATTGTGATTTCCTTATCCCACATATTTCACTCCATATTTTTGTTGTTCTAGATTCTACAATGTAATTTTTTGGAAAAAGGTTTCTCATGTTATCCCAACTTCTAATTGGAGAATTAAAATTGTAATGCTAGTATTTTGTAGTTTCTTCTAATGAAAATGATAATTATCTAATATTTACATGTTCTTCATAATTATTAGTAGAATTTAATGTAGAAAATGAAATGAAAAATTATTTTAATTGTTTTGGTGGATCTTCTCTAAGATGTCCATGAAGTGTTAGTAATAAGTGAATTAGACCAATTTTGTGTTCAAAATATTGTCCATCTCCTTGTATTTGAATATATGGGGGTTGGATATCAACATCAGGAGAGGTTAGTTATTTTAGTGTCAGACATTCTATACTCATTAATTTTTTTTTATAATTTGGTTCCATAAGAAGAGGGGTTTAGAAAACATTCATGGTGTGGCATGTCGCACTTCAAAGGGGTGTCTTGTGCATCTCGATGTCGCTCACATAGGATCCTCCCCAATTTGGGTTTGAAAGGTTGAATGTATCCTAAGTTGAACACATCATTCAAAAAACCTACTAAATAAATAAATCAGTACATAAAAATATATTTAATGTTATAAGATAATAAAAATAAATATTCACAAAATTTACAAAAAACTTATATAAAACGCACTAAAACCAAAGTTCTCCCCAGAAACAACCCCAAAATATGAACATAATTTCATGAAATGTAAAAATAATTATGTTTATTTGTAATTATTTATATTATATGGAAGGACCTAAGTCATATATCAAGGATCATTGGATGATTAATGCGTTTATTTTTAATAAATATTACTGAATGAGATGATAGTTTTGAAAACTATTTTTAAAACTCATATGGCTTAATAAAAGAGTATAATAGTTGATAGATTAATATTGTTTTTTAAGAATTGTGAGAGAAAGATATAATTTCAAGTTTACCACAATTATTGGAATGTTCATTGTTCTAAAATAAGACAATGATTTTTTTAATTCTTTAGTTGGGGGTTGTCATGATCTTGCTTCCCCTCTTCCCTCATAAATCGTTGCCCAAAGTTCCAACCCTAGATACAACAATTGTGTTATAAAGGAATGAACATAAAGAATAAAACAAGGGAATCCAAGGCGTACTAAAATCTCATATTTGAGTGAGAGATAAGGGATGCTTGTTTTGTCCAATCAGAACAACCAAAGATTCCCACCTGAAATCTCATCCCAATCGGTCTTGAAATAAAAAGTGGTTCACATAATTATATCAAAATAAATTAAATCAGAGGAGAATCATGTCAGGATAAGAAATAAGTGAAATATTTTTCACCAAAGTTATAAAAAACTAGTAGAAGAACTATAGTTAGGAACTCCTTCTCAAGATTGTGTAGCTCTATCTATATGATTGTTTGTTGTTTAGATCACAATTGAGAGGAGGGGGGGCTCTGTGGAACTTCTCCTTCATCTATGATACCAATATGAGTATAGGGTCCTCCAGAACATCATGGATGATGAGAGAACTCATTTTGGTATCCAAAATAACATATTACTACCTCATAGGAAAACATTCAAATGAGAATCCCAATGTTCAATTTTATCGGCAAAGTGGAAGGTGGTTTAGGGCAAACAGATTTCATAAAACCATTTGGAACATGGTTTTTTACTTCCAGACAACACTATATCACATTAGAGGAAATAAAAATGTTGTATCCCAACCTATTGGATATCTCCACTGAATTTTTTGATTCATTTGGATACCTTTAAGTCTATATATTAAAATATCACTTAATAAAACTTTTGACTTCGTGAAGATTCGATGTGCTAGCTAGATCAGGTCAGTTGGGCCACTAGATTCACAAATGGGGCTTGGGTTCATTAAAATGAAATGTATCTCAATATGTTTTGGACCCTACAAAAAAAATTCATCCCATTTGGATGAATGAATCTGTTCACAAGTGTGTCTTAGAAAACTGGTAAACATATATCCTCCGTAACTTGGCTCATAGTTCTTGAACATCATCATGGGACCTCCAAATCACCTCCACCTTCAATTAAATTATCAATAAATGTAATATTTACATTTTAAAAAATGATAAATAATAAATAATTGAATCAAATGTGAAGTGAAATTTGTCATTAACTTTATGATTTTTAATGAAAAACAAGTTTAGCACAGTGGTGTAAGTGTGAAAATGAAAAAGTAAATCACGTTGTTATCAACATTCACAAAAACATTCATATAATTATAAAATGAAATGTTTAATCCCAATGATATTAAAATAGAATACATAAAAGAAAAAACTTATTCATAGCTAATATAATAATCATAAACATCATTTCTATTGGTATATTATTTCTTTTAAATCTATGTGAATGGTTTGTAAATAAAATGTGAAGTATCTTAAGCATATCCCTAGGGAGTGTGAACTCAAATGCTCATTAAGTCCTATTGTCATATTTCAGATCACTCTGAGTCAGGTCTAACATACTTTTTCAATGTTATTACCCCTAGTTATATCTGTACCAAAACCACATCTACTCGTAATATCTAGATATAGATGTATTTATATGAAAACCCAAATAATCTATACCTTACCAAAATTCTAGGATGTTCATTTATACTTTTAACCGATCTCTATATTAGGGTTTTGTACCATATTATATGTACCCTAAATATAGTTTCCATGGTTTCTACTAATGTTCATCTGATACCGATTTGTAGAGCCACATCCCAGTAGGAATGAGTCAATAACTCACTTTATTACACTGGCATAGATAGAATACTTGAATCCCAATGCACCGATCAGTTTAGCAGCTCGTAAAACTAAATGAAAAATATAAAATATACATTAAAGTAAAACGATGTTATACAACCAAGTCAATCCTTTTAAAGAACCAATACTTCCATAGATTAACCTAGAATATTAATCATAATATTCATCATGGAATCCTAGGAAAAATTAAACAGAAGAGAGGGGTGAGCTAGGATGATTAGTAAAGGGAATTGTAAAGTAGTAACTATAGTGAATGGATAAGCATAAACAATATTGAATGATGAAGAACAGAAACACATTCAATTTAACAAATAATTTTAAAAATTTGACCAGGATAAATAATAACATATACATAATCACTAGAGATGGACATAATAACCATGGATATTATATTAATCAAATAATCACATGGAATAAAAATAACTAATATAATAATTATCTAATGTACAATGTTAGAAATCATAAACATAACTTCAAGGCTTCATCTAAGAAACCATACATTAATTGGTAAGAAATAAACCAATACACAAACTAGTTTCCATCATGAGGCTTACTAATGCATCATGGGGGTATAGCATGGCCCACCAATCACATAATGATTCTAATGTGTTGCTCATATGAAAATGGTATAACATAAACAACATATATATTCTTATCAGGTAACTATCATTTTAAAGGTAAATACATCATCCATAAACCATGAATGGTATCAAAATAGAACATATACAGTCAAAATAATCATAAAAACATCAATAAATATGATATATGATATAAAAAGAGATCAAATTCAATCATCAATATAATCAAAAAAAGTATGCTGACATTGATGAAGTCACTCAAATAAAATCGTTTAAAATATCATCAGAGAAATACATATTTTACATTGATATCAGTAATCTAAATGGTCATGTAGTTTTAATATAAAACATTTTAATCGAAAGGAATCTTGTTACCTATTAAATTAACAATCAAGACATTGACGTTTCATTATTGATAAAAAATACACTCATGTTATATATGTTAAAAACATTCCTTCTATATTTGTTTCGAAAAATTCCTAAAGTACCTCATTTGGACAATGAAGAAATAATTCTTTTCAAACAATTTTTTTAAAAAATAGATTCTGTGTAAACAGAATTTAATATTTTTATGATTATATTAAACATGATATTTGAATAATATTTAAGTAAAACATACATGGATGATAAACATTCTATATTAGATTCATACATATAAACAACCCAGAATAATTATGAGATTGTGAAATTAAGTTGTACTGTGTATATTCTTTTAGTTGAATGGTATTTATCCTCAAGTATAATGGTTTGAAACATTTCATTAATTAATAATAAAACCAAATACATATTTATTATGTCATATAAATATTATTATATCATTTTGTTAATAATATTTCGTTATTACCTTTGTTTCAGGTATTAACTATTTCACTTTCCTATGTGACTTTTTTCATATGAGTAATGTTTTTTTATGTATAATACATATATATTTCATCAGTATAATGATAGTAAGTACATATATATAATTTCTAAACATTATATAAATTTTTATAATCACTCATAAATGGGTAACATGTTCAATGAATCTCATCATGTTCTGGAGGCGGTAGGTCATACGTATGCACGAGTAAAGATATAATTTCCTTAAATGTGAAAGGGTAATGATTTTTAGGGAATATATTCTCTAAAAAATCAATATCTAGTAATATTTGATACATACATCATTTATTCCCATCATTATTCTCATCCTAATAATGTGGTGATGAAAAAAAATTACATGATGGCGTGGACACGGTAAGTCATATGTACGCAAGAGTAGTGATTTTGTTTTTTTAAATGATGGATAAATGGTGAATATGGGTTTATCATAATAATTATAAAATCACAATATATTGTTGATATTGTAATTGATATTTTATAAGGTAATCAACATATAAATATGATGTATAATAAGAAATGAACCTGCATGAGTTAGTAAAAACTATTTCATATACTTTAGAAGAATTCTTATAATTTTTATGGGATCTAGGGTTGGCATTGTTGGAAGAATTGGACCTTAAAAACCTAGATAATGATTTATGGGGGAGAAATAGTCAGGTTTTTGTTAGTCTAGTTGTCTCGATGTGGTGTGAGGATGTGATGGATGATGTGCATTTTTATAATTGAAGTGAGGGTCACTTTTGTAAATCCACATAATATTAAAATATAATAAATATAATGTAGAGAAAAATATATCCAAATGTCATATAAATAAATAAATAAAGACATGTATTTCCTTATTCTGTCTCCTTTGTGATCATTTTACATTTTTGTGATTCTTAAATAATTTAATAACATATTATTTCAATAAATTTACTTTATTTTAAAATTTGATTCTATTCTTTTAATTTCAATTTATATCAATCAAGAAAAAGTGGTAATTAAAATATAATTATTTAAATTTCCAATAATATATCATCTAGTTCTTTTGAATTAATTATATTCATTAACTTATCCCATATATATCAAAATTAATACTTTTGATATCACTTATTTTAATTTTCTCTTAATAAAATAAATAGGCTATTAGTTTTGAAAAAGCATTTAATGCAATTATTTAGTTAAAAAAATTCCAAATAAATTTATATAATGGAAAAAAACTCATTAGGATCAACATTTAAATTTAGTTTTGATCATATATTTGGTTTGTTCTAATATATAAACAATAATGATATTAAATACAAAGAGAGTAATATTTTGTAACTTTCATTGATTTAAAAAATATATAAATTATTTTCATGGATAAGTGTTAATTAAACAACTCAAATTATATATTAATATGATAATGGTGAAATACTATTTATATAATATTTTTTCGACATGTTTTGCTTCTTCTTTTAATCTATATGATTCTGTGTTAACCTGAATTTAACCCCTCAAACTTGTTCGATGATATCATATCTTCTATATATTAATGGCCATTGTGATAAAAAAATTCAATAGACCACTAAATGAGTCATTAATTAAACTCTGAGACATATCAAAATTATTTTCCTGAATATTAGATGTTAGATATTTTATATCATTTTATGAAATATTATTTATTTAAAATATAAATACTGTCGATTTTGATACTATTCATTATATTGTCTTATAAAAAACTAAATAAACGATATAGTCTAACCATGGAATATAAATTCTAACTAATAAGTCTAATTACTTAAAAAAAATTCTGGATTATGTTAAAAATCTGAAATTATATATATTTTAATATTTTTAATATCATTTAATTGATTCTTATAATAATTTAACAATGATGAAATTATCATTATGAAACCATTTAATTTAATTTCTTATTTCCTAAAAATTAAAACTAAAATAAAATTACATAGGACATAATTTTAAATTTATAAATATTATTTATAGTCAAACATTTAATTTATATTATCCCATATTGAACAAATTTCTTTTATTGAAAATAAAGTTGTGAAAAAATGCTCTTTTCTTTGAAAATAAAACAATAACTTTCATAGTCTCTTATATGTGGCATCCAAAGGATATAATCATGGAAAAAAGGGATTTTGAGTCATCATAGACTCTTCCATATGACATTAAGACAAGTATTTTGATAATTTTATGATAGTTATAATATTATTTTTAACCCTAATTACCCAATATGGTAATAAAATTATTACTAATTTTACTGTTCATATTCAGAAAAATGAAAGTAATTTAAATAATTTACACCCACTGATTCCAAGTAGGGAATAAATTTTTTAAAATTATAGACACAAAAATTATTGAAATTAATTTAAATTTAATCTCATTGATGGGGTGAGAAAATGACATCAAGGATTAAAATATTGAAAACATTGAAACATTTATATATCTAAATTCAATATAAAATTGATTCTAATGACCTAAATTGGGATAAATTATGAATAAAAAATCTCAATTTTTCATTAAAACCATTCAACAATATAATTTAACACTATAAATTATATCAATGAAGAAATAATGTTTTGAATTAAAATTTAGTATTTTTATTATTCATGAAAAAAATGAAACATAATAGAAAAATAACATAAATTGAACAAAATTATTTTTGATATATTCCAAATTAAACTAAGGTGTTTATTTTTTTCAAATATGTTTAATCAAAGAGTCAAAATTGGATATCAAATAGGTTCTCCATTAAAAGGCAGAAAAAATTGTTTTATAAAAATATATGTTTTATGTCTTGTATTGGGTATGTTCTTATCTTATGACTATGAAATCTAATTTATGTATGTCTAAAATATTTTTTTTAATATATGAAATATATATTACATTTTTATCAATCACAAATATAAACAAATTAATTTATTATAATAAAACAATTTTTTCAGTATAAAAAAACGTTCTTCATAAAAAACTCATATATACTGAGTTCTTTCCAAAATTTATTTAAATTTAATTTGTAACAATTGAATTAAATGATATATTTTCATAATTTAGTAAATTTTATTCATAACAATAAACTTAATGGCTTGGGTATATATTATTATATTAAATAATATTTTAATAATATTTTTTTGTTTTGTAAAACATAGTTATCCATGTAACGCAAGCCAACTCATTATTTTGTATAAATTATGTTTGAAATGTTGTCCCATATAATGAAAACATGTAAATAAATTAATTTATTCAAAAATTAAAATATTTTAATGTATTGGGGTTTTACAAAATTACTACAAAAATAGGGGTCTTACCATTGAGAATTGCATCAAGAAATCATATTTTGAAACACACTATATGTTTTTGAAACAATCAATCTTTGACCTCCATGATCAGTATAATCAGATCTTAGAAGAATACATGTCATAAGAAACCACCTTTATAAATATGTTGCATTAAAAACCTCTTAATGAATCAAAAGTGTTTCAAATCCATATAAAATCCCATCCTCATAAAAAATTAATGTCATGAGGAGAAAATATATGTTAATATTGTAAACCATGGACATAAATGTCAAGCCATGGTAAACTAGACACCCCTCAGAAATTATATTTAGTATGTATGAGTACAAGTATTAATAATAACACTAAAAGATTCTTACTTCTTCAATATAATTACTCCCTTGAATTGGGAAAACACGATAGCTTGGTCTAATACCTCTTTATAACATCAAAAATTTAATAACTGGGTCCGATCCAGAATGTCTCATGACCACAAGTATAAATCCTCATACACTAGAGGCTTCTAACTTCTAGTAATGTTATCAAGTTCAATAATGGGGAGACTATACCCTCCATAAATGTGAAAAATTAAAATAAATAATAGAACATATAACAATGTACAATAAAAGATTTTTTTATACCAATATCATAACAACATAACTGAATAAAAGTGAAAACAAAAGTCACAATTGTCAAATAGGAATAGAACAAGACCAACCAAAGGGGTGATCACATATGAATATAAAGGCACTAAAAAAGTATAATAGGCTATACAACTCTATGTCTCACATAAACCCTGTCACTAGAATCATAGTTAGATTTCCCTCTAAACGATCAAACATGGATCCTTACCAAACCCACAGTTGCAAGAACTGAGTTCTATATGGATAACGAAGTTCCATGCCCACTTATTATGGTCTTAATAATAAATCATTTGGTGACAACCAATATTGTATCATATTTAATTAGTAATATGATGTTTCCCTTCATTTAATTATCTTGAAAAAAAATTAAGTACCCAAAAAATAATTTTACAACAATAACAGAATGACCATGAATAGACAGGAAAACTATAGTCACGTGTTAAGAGGTTGTGTTCTTTCCAAGAATCCATGAAATCCGGTCTTACCTTCTTTGGTTCCATTCCATAATGAGATTCATAAAAATATCATGGGTTAACTATAACTAGACATGAGAATTGTCCACTGGGTATCAAGACATTATTTAACATGACATACTCAAGGAATCAAGATAACATGTCAATCATTATCCTCAAATCATCGCGTGAAAATATATCACGACATTCATAAGGAATTGAGATTGTATGTCACTTGGAATCTATGTGTAATTAATATAGTGTGTCACTCATTATCCACAAGGAATCTATGAAACATGTCAATAGGTATAACATGGTCACTATACCCAACCCCAACAGTCATGGGTCTAGACTCTAGTTCATTATTCCCTTGGCATGTGTTTAGGAACATCGTAATCATCATAATCCTTGCATACTAATCCTAAATGGGATAAGAATATCATCATGGTTCACCAGTCAGTTCATACCCGAACAATATACTAGAAGAAATATGATATATCATATAACAAGTTAGATCATACATGTAAGAAATCTATATTATATCATCATAATAATTTAATAGAAACACACAAAACATGTAATTTTAATAAAACATGGAACACCAACTACAGAATAATACTTTTGAAATTAATGATTAAAAAGGTTTAGTATAGCTAAAAAATCAGTCAAATGTGATCACTACCAAATACATACTTAACTATTTTCCAAAATAAGTACCACATTAAGGATAAAAGAGTTCACATATTAAGATATCACTCTAAACAATCACGACCTAAAACAAATACATCGGTGATAAAATCAATTTCTATCGAGATATAAAAGATTATTCATTACATAAATCATCAAAAATAGTCTCCTGGGTTACTTACATATGAAAAACACACCTCACGGTTTACACATTTTTAATGGAACTCTGTAGTGATCAAGCCTCATCAATCAACGACTCCCAACATGATTGTTCACAAGAATCCTTCGTGGATCGTGGATATTTTTCATTTACATTGTGCATATCCCATTAATTAATTATTAATAAATGATAATTACTTAAATAATCATTTTACGGGTTACTTTAATTAATTAATACTTTTTGATTTCCAGTTAATTAATAATAATATATGGCTCTATTAATTTATTAATAAATTTGGCTCATTAAATAATTAATCATTTAAAGAATAAAATATAGTTATTATTTTTTGGTTCATTTACAAAATGTTGAGAACCACAAATCATATGAAAATAAACAATGTTCCAACTATAGGGTAGAGTACATGGGACTACATAACTAAAAGATTCATCTCCCAACCAAGAAAATCCTAACAACTTTGTCTGAGACATCGAAGTCCATTAGGCCACCAACATTCTCAATAGTGGTTTTCTCAAATAAAATCATTGAGATTGATTATTTTAAATATTATAATTAATCAAAATACATGATTAAATCACATCAATTGTTGGAGAGAAACAATACATGAGACTTACGATAAATAACCACCAATAGTTTACCTTTACTAGGCATTCATGGATGGTATGTCTCACACTTATGACATGATTCTGGGAACAATCAACATTGTCCAACAATATCAAAATGTCCAATTTAAAAATATTAATTTGGATACTTCTGAAAAAACCAACCAAAAGACGTGCCTTACCCACAATGTCACCCAATAGAGTTTGACCCACTATCATAACATTCATGGATTTAATATGATAAAAATCCCCAAATTAAGTCCCCATCCTGATGTCCAATTTAACATCAATTATTCCAAACCCATATAATAAATTATCAAGGGATAAAAATTAATTGAAACTCTCATAAATAGTACACAATCATTATCATGTGACATTCACTATCCATGTTTATCCTATACTCCAATGATTCCAATAAATTATAAACTTTTATGATGAAATTATCTTATGATTCATTACAAAAGATAACAAAATTAATGAATCAACTACCATGATGAAAAATGAAAGATAATCAATTGAGAATTGAGAAATCTGTGGATCTTAAGTGATCAGGACCTCCTTTAGTATTTATAAATTATTAGTGAAACAATGATCCACAATGTTATGATGTAAAATGGGGATTGTATGGATGAAGAATGAAGGATATTACCCTGATTCTCCAACACATTGAGTCTAGATCCTCCTAAAATAGAAGTAGATCTCGTGGAAGGATGAATATAGAACGATTCATATGTAATTATCTCAAAAATAGGCTCCATGTGTGATATCATTGATGGGAATTCAGTGGGAGAAAAGAATAAAATAATCATAATTAAACTATTCCCAACACACCCCATTGGCAGGAGGACAGACTTCCAGAAATCCAATGAATGATCATTAAATTTATTATTAAATACTAACCAATATAGTTTATTTATGTCAATATTCATAATAAATAAATAATTATTTCTTTGAAAAATACTAATTATTTAACATTAAATAGTTCTAACCTCATCATATTAAAATTATTAATGTATCTTTTAGCCATTTAATTTTATCAATACATTGGTATTACAATATTTACTTTCATTATATAAATTCAAAAAATCATATTTTAATTATTACAATAATTAACGTATAAAGAAATAGTTTGTAATAAATTTTTAAGTAAATAATAACTTTTTCATTTAATTTATTTATATTCCTAAATGACACTATTTTCAATCACATAACAGAACCATTAGTAATTCCCAAATAACATGTATTAAATGACTATATATCCAATGACTATATATCAAATATCCACATATATAATTATCATAATTCATCTAAATATATAACCATAAATACAACTCTAAAATCATTTATTCTATATAATTACCTAAAAAATAATCCTATTATAGTTTTATTTTGCAATGGATAAATAGTTAAAATATAGGTTATAATCTAAATATAAATTCATTGGGATAAATATTTTATATACATTATATTTTGATTTTCATGAACAATTCTTGCACATGTACATTTCTAATAGTGGTTTAACGTTATATTCTCTTCATTTATTACTATTTAGATTTCATGAAATATTTACCTCAATAATATTTATAATGGTTTTTATATTGTTCATGCATGCATAATAAGAAATTGACCAGAAGTGCTTTCATTAAAGAGAAATTTATACTAAAATCATGGGTAGTTAAAAATCAATTTTGATTAAAACTAATGTAGTGTCATCTTTCATAGAATAATTTAAGATTAATTACATGTAAATACCCTAACCATAGATTCCGGGAGTGGATGCCTTACTTCATTACATTTGCATTATAAGAAAGAAAGTCATATCCCAATGGAACAAATAGTTCATAATATTTGGAAAACAAGATAAATACATAAGTTCAAAATTAACACTTAAAATTAAGTACAATAAAGTAACTATATTGAAAATGCCAATAAAACTCAAGATTATACTTTTAAGTCATACATAAAAGAAATCTTCTCGTCATGGGGAAAAATAAACATAAGAAAGGCATCATATCATATTCTTATTAAGGGTAATTAATATAGTGGAAGCATAAAAATAAACCAATAAGAAATGTGAATACCTAAAATACAGGTTATTAAAACAAAAACATGATCATAATATATAAGGAATAAAAATGATATAATTAATCCATAAAAGTGACCATATATGAATAACACTTAACCACAAGTATTTTGTTAGTTGGGTAATCACATGGAATATAAAATACTAATATCATAATGTGGTAATGCTTAATATGGGACATCATAGACATACCATCAAGGCCTCATTCCATGACCATACATAAATGGATAAAAACAAAAAATAGTGTGTCTTATGAGAACTACCGATTCACTAAAGGGATATATCAGGCCCCACCCAACACATAATATTCCCAATGTATTATCCAAATGAAAAGGGTGAAACATAATCAACATATACATTCATATTTAATCAAATATATAAAATTTAAATAACATTCACCGATAAGTAAATATAATCACCAACCATCTACAGTAATAAGGTCAATGTTATCAATATATGACATCCACTGTCAAAATAATCATAAACCATTCAGGAAAATAGGTTATATTATATAATAAAAGATTAAATAAAATAATCATAAAGTATTTTAAATTATATGAAAATACTCTTATAAAATCAACATGTAATTCATGACAAAAATAGTTTTTTTTTCTTTGAAAGGAAGAGTTATTTTTGAAAAACCATTTCATATAAACATAAATGAATTAAAATAGTTTTTACAAAATAAAATGAGTGATTTTATAAAAATAATAGTGGCTTAAAATAGATTATAGAGTGCAGTTGAAAATAGGTAAGAAATAAGGATGTTCCCTTTAATCGGGGATTCTTTTCACAAATAATTGGGAAAAAACCATATAAAAAATGTAAAATTTCATTAAATAAAGAATGATTATGATTGTTAAAAATATATAAAAAATTCACACATAATATTTTAGGAGTAAATTAGAATATTTAATAATTTCATTGGGGTAATAAAAGAGAGAGCATAAAACTGAATGAAAAATGGAGGTTCGTAGAGAAACCCTTATCTTATGTCGGAATGTATTGTACACATGAAATCAATTTCAAAGAAAATAAAATAAAATACATTAATTGATTAACTCAGAACGTTTTATACATGTATTTGTTTTGGTATAATTAAATTATGTTCTTTTAGTGAATTTTGATGAATTATAAGATACAATTTTATTTCCCAGGAGCGCTTGTTTCTATGGGTTTCACAGTCTGTTTACTAGGATATGTGTATGGATGTTTATGCAGAATTGTTATAATTCTTTATAATTGAATTTATAATATATTAAACAATTAAAATAATTTTAAATTGTTAAATATATCATCTTGTTATACTATGTGAGGATGAATCATTAGATTATACATTTTGTGATAATCATTTAAATTATTAGGGCGGTATTGATCACAATGAACACATTTTGTTTAATATTTTATTAATATGTAAATATGTTTATTATAGAACATATGAATGGTTGTAATACATATATTGTATAATGTTTCAAGCATAAAATGGGTTTCCTTACCAGCCATGAAGTGGAAATTAATAAATGAAAATCAATAATACTAGAGGGTTATCAATAGGTACCTCACAGACGATGATTTTGAAATATGAGAGAGAGTGAGAGAGACATAAATGAGTTCGATGAAGTACATATCATTAACACAGTATCATTATAGTACATATATGATATTGTATTTAAAATTATTATTTGGACTGAGGAGGTGAGGATATAATACTAAAATAAAATAACTTTAAAATAAATAAAATGGAAAATGCAAAAGGATTTTAACTCTTTAATAATCCTCCTTAAGAACCTTCATAAGGGGAATTTTTTGCTTATTTTTATAATACCAGGAGCTCCTAGATGTGGGATAGAGGATTTGGGAGAATATTGGGAATAAATTTGACATGTATGAAATCTTGTAAGGAGTGAGGAGAAGGGTTAGTGAGGCTGGTATTTATAGTGGATGGGGGGGTGATATCCCATTATATTATTCATTGATTTATAATTATTCTCAAGATAATCAATGGTTTTGATTGTTTTGAATAAATAATTTAATAAGGGCATTTAATTTCGAGACAAGGCTGCTTACATAATCCATACATCATCTATGACTCTAAAATTTATGTATCTAGCATTTATCTTAAATTATCGTATTTTACTATTCACCAAAAATTCAAGTATTTTAGAAAAATACCAAATATTCACCATAAATATTTTTAAATGTGTATAATTTAAAAATTAACTCTATTTTTTCAAAATAATTTTTATATGTGATAAATGTATTTATTAATCGAAGTCCCCATTTACTCAAAAATATAGTGTTTAAATTTATATATCAGTATATATCGCTATAAAAAAATTACAAAGATCTACTAAAATTATAATAAAATATTATGAAGAAATATTTATTTATGAATACATTTTATGAAAATTATTTTTATTTTAAAATATTCTATTATTTATAAAAATTTAATAAAATATTTTGACTTACAAAAAAAACATAAATATTAATTGTTAAAATATTCCCTAACTTATAATATGATAGAATTACATAATTACATCATTTATAAGTTGTTTAATATTATTTATACAAACATGGGTGGGGATACTATTCATTCATCTAATTTATTATTCATAAGGGTCGTATTACTATTTCTAAGGTCAAGATACTATTTGATCATTATAGATTCCTTTACTTCTAGAAATAGTTGTTATTTCATTCATTCATTATTTATGATGATTTATTATGTTATCTAAGAGATTTTATGAGATATATACTATCAAAAATAATCATAATAAGAAAAATTATATTAAAAGAGTTACGGGTTATTTAATTCTCCCCCCTAAAAAAATTTAACCTCAAAATTTTTAGATTGTCATCCAATATAAATAATTTGGTAGTTCTTCATCATGTGATCCTCATGCTCCCATATCACCAAATTAATTTTAGGATTTTTTAAATTTATATTTTCCAGTTGAGTCATATAACTACTCTACACCTCTTAATTAGTTTCCAGAATCTGGACAGGCACATCATTGTAAGAATGTCAGGTTCCAATTTAATTTTTTCAAATGTGAGTACATGTGTTGGGATTGGCATGTATATATTTAACAAGGGGATTTAGAACACATTATATACCTCAGAAAGGATCGTTATCCTTGCAAAATGATATTCCACATATCCAATTCTCTCTAGAATATCAAAAAAACCAACATACATCAGGACCAATTTCCCTTTCTTCCCAAATATTATAACTCCCTTCCATAGAGATACTTCCAAGAAAACAAGATCTTCCACATGAAATTTCAAACAATTCATTCAATTATTGGAAAATACATTTTTCCTATTTTGAGCTACTTTGTTATGGGTTTTAATATTCTTTAATTTTATTGTTGTTTCCTCCACAAGATATCAGTCAACAAGATTTTATTCATAAATATCATCCCATCATGTTGGTGTATGAAATATATTTTTATACAATGCTTAAATAAATATAATTAAAAAATTTCTATCTAATGATTAAAAAAATAAAATCAAATGTTCATAATTAAAATAATTATATCAATAATTATTTTAAATTAATCTCATCGTTGCAATGAGAAAATGAGTTTTAAATGTTTATCATTTGAAATTATTGAAATGTTTTTACATCTAAACATAATGAAAACATAAGGCAAACGACCTGCCTTATTTTAATTGATAAAAATATTTTCTATTTGTTAATTTAAAACACTAAATAATATAATTCATCTATATAAATAATTTTGATGAAAAATGTTTTTTAAAATAAAAGTTGGTGTATTTTTACTATTCATGAAAACTTTAATTTTATAAAAAAATATCCAAAATTCATTCAATGTAAATTTTTATAACCAGATTCCAAAAAATATTTTTATTTTCTCATATAAAATTTTTAATATCTCAAAATTTTACATTAAAATGTGTCATCCATTAATTTTTTTTAAAATTAACCTTTTGAAATAAATATGTTTTTGTACATAAAATATGATTTATTAATACCTAATGAATAAAATATCTATTGGATGAATATAAAAAATATTTTATTACATATATAAAATATATAGTTCAATAATTTTATTTAATAATAGACATTCACTCAATTTATTCACACAAAATAAAAATATACAAATGATTTATATTTTTCATAAATAATTAGTTCACATTGTATTCATCATACATTTTCGTAAGATAGTTATATTTATTTCCACTAACCTAATTGATAAGTTATAATTTTCGTTTTATATTAAGAGCATATCATGGTTCATTTAATATAATGATTGTGTGAAATGAAATCAATTGAAATATTAAAATTATTTAAAGAAACTATTTCATAAAAACATCTGAGTGTTACATTATACCCTGCATTAAACTATATTTCACAATCAAAATTAGTCACAAGGATAAAAATAGATGATGCTACTTATTCCTCATCACATCCTCAAGTTACCATGTATCTTTATCAAATTGGAGGTTCTTCAAAAAATCATTAACCAAGTGAGTTTTTTTGGCATATTTTTTTCTATACGATCCAGAGTCTCTATAGATTGTTCTTCATAAAAAATATATCTCTCTATTGGTATAATTTCTTATTTTAGGGCATGTTAATGATT
This sequence comes from Viscum album, assembly GCA_963277665.1. NCBI lineage: Eukaryota > Viridiplantae > Streptophyta > Magnoliopsida > Santalales > Viscaceae > Viscum > Viscum album. Next base: position 492,270 of record CAUJRU010000090.1, read on the forward strand.
AGGTATGTACATTATAAGGAGAGACATAAGGAACACATCATGAACTTGAGATAGATACAATAGAAGTGCCAATTGGAAATCTAACATCCGAACATGATCCAGAACATCATAAAGACAGATATACATTGGTTTTGGCTTGAAAATATTTCCAAATATCATTACTCTATTCTAGGGTGGTATTACTAAAAACACCATTAAACACACTTCAAACCCTAGGTCTTTTTCTCCGTTATTAGTATAACGTTTTTGTCAACTCTGAGATGCTCAAATGTGTTGCTGAATATATCTATCCATTTTCCCTTTCATCAACATGATTAGGTCCTAATATATTTGTTTCTCCAACTTCATCTAATAAATTTGGAGTTATATATATCTTTACATAGAGTTCTTCATAATGTGTCATCTAAGTGCTGGAGTGAATGATATTGTTGTAATAATCTTCCACCAATGGTAGGTGTGGATCCCAACTGCCTTTTAAATCCATAGAGGAATCTCTTAATATGCATTATAGAGTTTGAATTGTCCTCTCATAATAACCATATATTAGAGGATGATAAGTTGAGCTAAAATAGAACTCAATATATAGATCATTCTAAATATTTCACTAGGACATTGAGGTAAACCTCAAATTCTAATCATATATAATATAAATTGGTAGTCTATGAAACATTACCACTTATTTTTCATATATCATAGAAAACATACCAAGGGAGAAATCATCTCTATTATAAATTAATTTTACATATTTTTAAGGTGATAAAATATAACCCATATAGTAGTATGCACTTCAGATGTTTTGGGAAGGCTGAAAACAATGTCCATAGTGAAGTTTTCTCATTTCCATTATTTTATGGCTAATGGTGGTAACAACCCCTTAGACATATATCTTCTATCATTTAAATGATTAAAAACCATGAACCAAGAGACATATTCAAAAACATATATTTTCATTCCATCATACCAAAAATATTCTTTCAGGTCCATGTACATCATTGGGCATCTATGATGAATAGAGAATGAAGAACTATATGCCTCATCAAACAGATCCTTCTTTGATTTCGGTATGAGAAGAATAAAAAACCAGTTCCTGGACCTAATTGTTCCATTTTAAACAAGGTTGAATTCAAGATCATTTCAAACCTTCTTTTTATATCTAAATTTTCTTTTTACACCTCATTAATCGTCACTTATATAGATGGTTGGACATTCAGTTGAGAATGATAATATTTCCCCCATTCATTTAAATTATCAACATTCATATTTTAGAAATCCATAAATATTAGATCTTTTTGTATCATTGTCATCGATAGGCTAACATAGTCCTTTTGACTCAAAGAAGATGCCACCTTATTCACATTCTCTGGGTGGTATGGAATTAAGGGGTTTTAATCATTAATCCATTCCATCCATCTTCTTTGATGCATATTTAGATTCATTTTTGTGAACATGTACTATAATCTTTTATGATCATTAGAAATAACACACCTTTCACCATATTGATAACTCCTCAATTGCATTAGTGAAAATATTACTACATCTAACACTAAATAACTAGTTGGGTAATTTTCATTATGGATATTCAATTTATGTGAAGCATAAGCTATCACCATATCGTTTTTCCTAAGAAACCAACCCAACCCCTTTTTTGATGAATCTCTCTATATCACAAACCATTCTACACTAAAAGGTTGTGTGAGAATAAGTGAACCATATTACCTTCTTTTCAGATATTTGAAATTCTATTGACATACCTCTGTGCATGCAAACTTATCCCCTTTTTATGTTTAATTGGTGATTGTATTAGATAATTGCGGAAAATATTTCACAAAATGTCGAAAATATCTAACCAATCCATGAAAACTTTAGATCACAGTTACCATTTTTATTCTTGGCCAACATTCAATAAATTCTATTTTTATTGATCTTTAGATATCACATCACTTCAAATTATGTGACATAGAAATGAAATTTTTTTAACCCAAAATTTCCACTTTGTAAATTTTTCCTAAATCTCCATAATTTTTAGGGTATTCATAAATATCCTCAAGAGATCCTCATTCTCTTCCTTAAACTTATAATAAAAAAGAATATATTATATAAACACTAACACAAATTGATTAAGATATTCTTTAAAGACTATATTCATTAGATCCATCAAGATATCAGAGGCCTTAAAAAGTCCAAAATGAATCACTATAAATTCATAGTGTCCATACCTTGTAAAAAATCCATCTTTGATATATCCTCTTTATTGACCCTTAATTGTTGATATCCATAATTGAGATCCATCATGGAAAAGAGTTGAGCTCCACATAGTTTGTCGAATAAGTGATCAATGTAGGGAAGAGGATATTTTTTTCTTGGTAGTGATCATGTTATGTTATCAATAATCAATGAAGAGTCTCATTGATCAATGTTTATTATTAAACAAATAATATGTGTTCCCCAAAGGGACACACTAGGGTGTATAAATACCTTGTAAAGATTTACTCATAATTTCTTCATCAATCTGTACAACTCAATTGGGGACATTCTATAAGGTGGATTTGAAATATTCATAACACCTAGTATGACCTCTATTGAAAACTCAAAATCAAAATTTGGTGGAAGACCAAGAAATTCATACAGAAATTCATCATCAAAATCCCATTAAATGGGTGTATTCATAATTTCATGTTTCTCACCAACCATTTGAGATATATAACATTGATTTATAGGAATCCAAACCCATAAGATAGAAGAAAGTTATACTGTAAGGTTATATTCATACATACATCGATAGATGAACATAGATTGATCTGGAATATGAAATGTGAAGTACATTTTAAATTAATACGATCTCCATAATCAGAAAGTGAATCTATGATATGAATGAAATCAAATCCACCTATAGGAAGTATCATAATATTTTCAAGAATTAATTTTCCACAAACATCATCGAGGGAATAATTATAATGTTTTGATGAAACTGTTATGCCATTAGGAGTTGTCACATCTTACTGAAATTTTTATAGTTGAGGTTATACAGAGATTTCCATTGAATATTTTTCATAAATAAAAGAGTGGGTGGGTTCAAAATCAAATAAAACATTTTATACATTGGAGAGGATGATCTATGTACCCTTCACTACTTTATTATCTTACTCCACATCTCTTATTCTGGTCGCATGTGACTTGCCTTTCTCATTGTACTAAAGAGTTTCATGTTGTTGATCATCATCAATTGCACTTGGATTGGGGCATTGATCGGCATAATTCCCAATTTCCTTGAACAAGTATAATTGAAGTATAGGAGTTTCATTCGGTGTATAGTTTTCTCTATTCAAATCATTTCAATTCTTTTTCCCATCACATTGACATTAAACTACATAATGACCTTATATCCCAATCTTAAAACAATTTCTAGTCCCTTAAGGAAAATTTCATCCATGTTTCTTCCCACATGTTTTGCATAAAAGACAACTCATTTTCTCTTCAGTGTTGTCTTTATATGTTACCTTGAATTATATCTTCTATTCTTTCCAAACACGTAGGACATATGGGCCAATAAAATATCCATCTCATCCTTGAGTTTAGATCGAACGATTTTATCATAGTTATTGATGTACCTTATGGATAATTGTTATTGGAGACTTGGTTTTAATCCACTAAAGAATAAATAAATTTTCCACTCAGGTTGAATAATAATTCCAAAATAATACCTTGCCTGGATAGTAAAAAAAGAATTCCTAATTTGGGATTCATCATCCCTTTTCTTCAGTTCAAGTAACTCCTTCTACATCATTATTCAATGAATAAAAGTAAAGATAGAAAAATAATTTATTGAACTCATCCCATTCCAAAGATTCAATTTCATATGTTTTCCTCATATTATTGATATGAATACACCATTGATCATCTTTACCATCCAAAATATATACTTCCAACATGAAATTATCATTTACTATTTGGAGAACAAAAAATATTATTCCATTTGTACTAATCCTTTATTCATCGATTAGTGTATCAGAAGAGCCACTTAAAGAAGGTTCACGTTTCCTAATGATGGAATCAACAGAATGTTGATCCCTTGATTTTTGGTTCATAATTCATTCATGATTCATAGCTTGAGAAAGTTACTTGAGCATAGAAAAAATATTTTTCATTTGATCTCCCATAACATTATATTTCTAAGGAGGACAATTATTGAGTTTCTGATCTCATTCAGTGGTAACACAGTTCCTCTATGTTATAGTCATTAACTAAAATCAAGAAGCATAGTATAAGAAACTCTATCCATAATGAGAAACCATATAATTAGAAATAAAAATTATTTTTAGGATATTTTATGTTTTATCCTAGGTTATTAATAATAATTTCTATAACACTATGATTATAACCTATATTTCAGAATATCTTTTCGGATATTCCTCATATTTCCTCATATTAATTTCCAATTATTAACAATACATTTCCTCTGATACCAACTACAGTGAGTCGTTATTTACATACATAGATATTACATAAAAATTGAAGAATATTTATAACACGTTATAATAAAGTCATGACAAGACCATATATGTATAGTTTATTTAGAAAATGTGATACATAAACAACTGGTTCATAAGAATTCTAAATTATCACCCACTTATTCTTTTACAATGAGACTTATTTTTTATGTAAATTACTTAATACCCTTGTTCTTGACCTAGGGAAGAGTAACATATAAAAAATAGCGAGATAAGATGCTCAATAATGGAAATCAGGGAGATGTGAATCATATAAATATCATAACACATAAAAACATTACATTTCAGAATCTTATCCTATATATGAAAGAACTTGATATCATACCACGGTTTAAATCATAAAATTTCATAATAACCAATGAACGTAATCCCAAAACTCACAAAATAAGAAATAAAATATTTTGGAATACACATAATCATATAATATCATTTCAGATCAGTCAAGGATCATTTCCTAGACTATCATAGCAGGAAAAGTCCATTACTGAACTAAGAGCACTCCTAGTTCTTGCACTATATTACTGAACTGAAATCATTACCCATTCCAGCCCTATCTATATCCTGAGATATCAATAATTACCCAATGCATTGGAGGGAGATATAGGTCCCACACTTCTCAGTATGAAATAATTCTTATGTGTGCCAATAAACATAAACCATTCATCAAAGCATAACCCAAGGAATTAAATGGGTTTCTTAAAAATCATTACATCATAACATGATCCATGTAATTTTTCCCCAAATAGAATTCCATCAAAAACATAAGAAAACCAATTGAATAATAACGATAGTATACTTGAAACATAACCATATTAAAGATTTACATCATATATGGAATGTAATTTTTATTGAACCAATGAAATTAATTCTTTAGGAAAATATCAATTCTTCTTTAAAAACATTTTCTTTTCTCAAAATTCCACAAAATTATAAATGAAATGAATATATTTTAAAATAACATGAAATATTATGAAGGAATATTTATGGAAATATGATGTTTTGAAAATGAAAGATACCTTCATGATGTATAATTTAAAGGAAAATATTGTTTTATTACTTTTATCGGATTATAATGAGATTGTGAAATTATCCCTTACCCTAGGTCTGATATTCCATTATGTATTTGAACCACCACTTCTTCAACATACTCCTTCTAAAAAACCACATAAGTCACTAGTGTTTGTCATTAGAGAAGACCAGTACCTCTATAATGTTAATATAGATGATTTTAATGGAACATAGTGGGGGATACTTGAGAATGATGGCCCAATGGGTTATAAAGAAATGAGGGAGGAGGTTCCCTTCTATTATTGAGGTGAGGGGTACTTTTGGAAACTCCATGAAATATTAATTTATAAAATAAACTACATAAAAACATCCAATATGATCCAATATTTTAGAGTAGGTGATATAGGGTTTTAATCTAATCCCCTAATAAAATTTAGACAAATTTCTATCAATTTTAATTTTTTCATTTTAATTTTCACTTAGTTAGTTTATTTAATTTTTAAGTAGATTAACAAATATTTTATTATTAAAAGTATAAAATATTTACTTTTATGATGTCAATTACACCATAAAAAAGTACCTTATAATAATTAATATCACATAATAATTATTTTATATTATATAAACATGTTTTTTTTATTTTTAAATAAATTAATAAAACATTATTTTTATAGACAATCAATAGTGACAATTTTGACACTATTAAATTCCCTAATTTTAAAAAAAATTGAAATAGAAATATAACCCTGAAAAATATATTTTATTATATTACAAATTGGATGAGGTCATATATATAATTCATTGCAAATAATAATCATCCAAAATTATATATTTTTAATATTTTAATAACATTAATTTGTTATATCTATTTAAAAATAAATTACCACATCCTTTTTTTGAAATTTTTAATATACTTATTTTGTTAATAAAAATTTAAAATATAATACTTTGATGATGATAAATATACTAAATTTTAGAATAAAATATTTATTCAAAATTTTCATCAAGAAAAACCATCATTAAAAATGTTTAAGCTATTAAAACATGAATGTGTCAAATTTAACATCACATTAAACAAAATTATATAAGTGTCATAATCTATTATATAAGGATGAAAATGGGGAATAACTTGACCCTATGATGATTATGGTTGATATATACCTGACTAATATGATTTTTTCATGTTTTTTCAGTGGTTATTATCATTTTTTTAAAAAAAAATTATTTATTTACCAATAATTAAATAATTTCATCACCGTTAATGTATAATCCTTTAGGAAAATAATTTTTTCCCTTAAAATTAAAAATAAATTAAAATTATAAATGAAAATATTTGATAATTAAAATTTTTATTTTTATTATAATTTTTCTTCCTTAAAATGTTGGATTAAAAATGATATAGTTATTAAAATTTGAGTTAAACAAATTTGTTTTTTCTTTTAATAAAATAAATTAAGTGTCCTATTATCATTAAATTTTCTTCAAAAGGATTTCATTTAGACCCAAGGATTATATAGATAAAATACTCACGTAATTATATTATGAAAAGTGTTAGGTTAATTTAATAATATTATTTTATCCCTTAATTACCCGATATACCCTTTTACCATAATAATAATATTTATGAATTTATATTTATAAATCCCTAACATAAAATTTATATATATAAATAATTTATACCTAATGATTCCAAATATATAATCCATTTTTAAAAATTTAAAACACTTAATTATTATTAATTAATTTAAAATTTAACACGTTGTCAAAATGAGAAAACTGTTTTTAAAAGTTAAACATTGTTAAAGATTGTAATTTTTTTCAAATAAATTAAATGTAAAATTAATTCCAATTACCTAAATTATATTAAATTATAAAAATATATTCTATTTATTTTTTGAAACCATTGAATAATATAATTTTTCCAAATAAATTATTTCGATTGAAAAAGATGTTTCCAATTAAAATTTAATGTAAAATTACTATTCATCAAAATGTGTATGTTTTCAGAAAAATATAAAACATTAATCCAAAGTAAATTTATATGCCCTGATATTAAAGAAATGTTTTATTCTTCCATATAAAAATAATTAATGTGTCAAAATTTTACATTAAAACGTTTTCACCATTATAAGGCAGTAAAATTTCCCTTTTAAAAAATATTGGTTTTAAATATAAAAAATGGTTTATTCATAACTAATGACAAAAATACCAATTGTATGAATATAAAAAATATTTTATTAAGTATATAAAATATATATTTCATTAATTTTATTAAGTAACAGCAATTTTCTCAATTTATTCATACAAAATAGAGATATATAATTTATTTACATTTTTCATAAACAATTAGTAACCAATGAATTCCCCACATATTTTCATAATATAAATATATTTATTTCCTTTAAACTAATAGCTATGTTATAATGGTCAATTTATTCTAATGGTGACTCACTGTTCTTTTAACTCATTAAAGCATGAAATTTAAGCTATTGAATAATTAATATTATTTAAAAAAATATTTCATAAAAACACCTTGGTGTTACAATTCCAACAAAAAATTTCTCATCCAATGTATATTGTTCTGAAATCGATAATTCATTATTTATTATTGTGTAATGAAAATTAGGTTACCAAAATAATAGGTATATGTTTTTCGATCATTATTAATTTTCATTCTTCTTAAGCCTCATTAGATTATTCAAAAATTATATAAATTTTTTTACATAATTTTTTTTATCTTTTTATTATTTTTTTTATTGGTGTATCCATTATTTATTAGATTTTCATAGTATTTTAATGGAAAAAAATCACTACTGTGTAGGTATGACCCACATTTTCCACATAGTGGTGTAATTAATTTTAAATCAAAAATACCTTTAAAAGGTTATAATTATGGAATTAATAAATATATATAATATTTATGACATATTTATAATTTTTGAATATAATATATAATATGTTATCATAAACCTCCATCCGTCGAAAAATAATAACATCGCTCATGCGTACGTCAAGAATCCAACAAACACAATGAGATGTGATTAATTTTACTAATAACTCTATACATTGATGACTTTAAAAATTTGTATGATGTATAGAAAATATAATAATGTAATTAATTAAATTCCTTGTATGATAATTGTATTTCCTATGACCTTTATCCATTATCCTCGTATCAAAGTAATTTTGAAGATATTGAAATAAAAATCTTAAGTGTTCAACATAATCAATAACAATTCAAATAATGGATATAAAATTTGTATAAAAAGACATTAAATAATGTAATATTGTCGAAAAATGTTTTAAATATTGTACTTAAATATATTATATTCATTATGTAGAAGAATAAAAATGTTTGACTATGTAGATACATAAGGTAAAAGATTTTTTTTCAATCTTATATGTTTTGGGATTATTTATGATTAGATTTCATTTATGTTAATTGTAAGATAATAGTCTATTATTCACAAAAATATTTTATTTTTACTATAATTGTTATTTATTTTTACATATTTATTAACCGTTTTAGATCAATATTCAATAAGTATGTTACATGTAGGTGAGTTATATTAAATGATTTTTAAAATTTTTCATTCAAATAGTTTTTTAACATATTATGGTTGTTTTGAATGCTTCATGACTATTTGTAGTTATTCATATAATTTTGATAATTGTAATTTTATGTTATTTTTTAATATTAAAAATTTATTAAAAAGAAATAATCATTAACATTATGTGAATGGGATAATATTGACCTTCTACAAAACTGATAGAGAAGTTTTTTACCACATACAATTTGGAAACCCTTTCTAGGTCTCACAACCATTATTTGTTATTCATATATTTTTAAAAGATCCTCCAATCATTTTTAAGAGAATAATTTTATCAGTAATCTGTAAATTGTTCTATAAAATGATTTCGAAAGAAAATGTTATTTCTTTAAAATTATTTTAAATACATTGGAATGTTATTTATAACATTGTTCATATAAAAATTCAAAAAGAAAACTATTTTGTAGTTATATTTTTATTTTTATTTTTGTTTCCAAAAATATTGGTTTTAGTAAATAAAACATCATTAATGATAAATTTATGGTATTTTTTCATCCACTTTTAATTTCTGGTTTTTTGTCATTAACAATTTTATGATTACATTCCCTATCAATCTCTATCAATTCATTTGACATTGTATTTTTCTACATGAACATATTATTATTATAAGGGGTTAATATGGAATGATTTCCCACACATATATGTTTCCTAAACCGTAGATTATTTCTATATAAAACATTAGTTGAAGGAATTTAAACAAGAACATTATATAATTGAATGTGGAAATATTTTATCTTATTGATTAAATATATATAAATGTTTTTTTTACATCAGTTTTTCAATTAATATTTTTGATCTGTAAATATATCGAGAATGCATAAGACATGAATGTGATGCATGGAGCTTGATTATAGATTTCCCCTTGACAAATCAACATGCCTCAAGTGAGAAAAGGTATTATTTCCATAATAAATGGTTATTCGATATACACATTACCATTTATTATGAATTTTATTGTTGAGGCCTTGAGGGTTATATTCTTGATATTTTGGTTAATCCCTTGATATTAATATCATGAATGTCCTAATTTATACATTTTCATAAGTTGAAATTTAATTTATGTTGCCTATGTTAATTCTATATTGATATTATCTATGAGTAATATATGAACCAAATTTTTGATTGAATTGATTTTCATTGATTATTCAATATACTAAATTAATTATGTTTATTTAACTAATGATACATAAACTATATGTAACCATTATTTTGTATATAATCTCACCATATATTTGGTATTTATTGCACATGAAATAATGAATTATATATTGAATGATTTCAAGACTGAAATAATCATTATTATTTTTTTATTTTATATTTAAAATTTAATATGAGAGTTCTATATATACATACTATTCTTGGGATTCTAAATTTTTTGATCCTTTAGGGTTTTATCCCCTTGATCATGCACCAATGTAATAAAAATGTACCTACTTTGGGTTACTGTAGTAGGGATTGTTACACTTTGTTTTATAGGAAATTTAATAGGAACCTTGAAAATTATATTTTAAATGAAAATACATAATATGAAAAATAACATTATACTTTAGGGTATTTGATAAATTTTACCATCATTGGAATTATTATTTTATTGGTAATTTATATAATGATTGTATGCTTACTCAATCTATGATATCTTATAGAGATAGATCCTAGAAGATTAAATTGAATAAATACCAATAGTAAAAGTTTGTATTTCCCTACTGATCATGCCAATATAGTTATTCTTGGAACTATGTAGATCATATTGCTATTAATGGATCAATCTTTGGTTATGAAAAATAATGAATCCTATATGGTGAAACATGTTGTTTCATAATTTGATGCACCATTTTTTGATCAAAATATTCACTAGAATCCTACATATTTTTATGGAACTATTAATCCATTTTGACTTAGTAGTGGATTAAGTACCTTGAAATAATATTTACGTCATTTAGAAGTATATCAAGGGAAAAATTTATTATTATAATGTATTATCTAAATGTGGATATGGATCAATAGTGTTAATTAATTTATATAAATTAACATTTTTATTAAAAATAAATTATGAAATGTAGAGCTTTTGAGCTGACACTCTTTAAAAAATTGTTTTCTATTGAGAATCAAACTGAAATAGAGTGGATTTTCCACACTTAAATGAAAAAGGTAGAAGAAAATATTTTTTATTATGAGTTTCAATTTACAATATTATAAAGAAATGATAAAAATTATATACACTGTGTAAAAAACAATGCAGCAAATTTCATTAAAGAACCCAATCTGAATCTACGATGAGAACATGTTTTTCAAAATATTTCATTATATGATGATATAGTGTCATGTGATATGATAAAAAAATAAATTATATGGAATGTATATATTCAAGTTAAATCATGAAATAAGGAGGTAGATTGAAAAATATGTAAACAATAATCGTGTCAATATAGAAGAAATGTAAGGATACATTAAAACATGTTATAATTCAGATTATAGATGAAGAATACCTTATTATGAGACGGGAGAATACATTATCTGAATCATGTTCATATTCACATACATTATCAATCCATAAAGAAAATTTGGAGGAGAATTGTAGACACAACCGTTTTGTGGTAAAGGTATAAATAGAATAGATGATATACATAATGTGAAAATACACAATGTTGTATTTCTGAGTGAACTACCTAGACATCCACCTGAGTGAGTTGTTGAATTTTATATTTATATGATAACTAATTTGAAACCTATATCAATTAATAATTTTAATATATCTATGTTCAATTTAGTGTTACAAAAGAAACAACTTTGTGAGTTGTGTGATAAGGTATTCATGCACTCGGGTGTTTCACCACAAGATGCCCATGTCATTTTTTTCCAGAAAAAAATTAAATGTTGGTTTGAATCATTTATAGGGAATTAAATTCTATTATGATAAAGAAAAAGTATCATCAACCTGGATGTGATGATTTTTTTGTATATTTATCCTACATAAAAATATTTTCCAAAGATTGATCTTCCTTCTGGGTAAAATCAACATAGTGTAAAGATATATTATTTTTAAATGATAACATTTCATATGAGGTATAGATATAATTAATTTATTGTAAATTAATTCTGATTGCCTAATATTTCTCCAGTTATTATTGATCTGAACCAAATATTATTCAATTATTATCCTGATATCTTTGGTGTGGCTTGAATGTATGATATATAAATATAATCCCAAATATATGACTAGAGTAAGAGTTATTATGAAATTATAAATAAGAATCTAATGGAAATATAATTATATAGAATATTTAGTAAATGTGAATTATATGTTTTGGAAGATTAGTTTATATTCTATATTATCTCAATGTATGGAATATAAGTGGATCCCTCAATGATAAATATTGTTTTCTAATTTCTAGTACCAACTAATATTGTTGGACTTAGTTTCATAAAACCAAATATTTTACATTTTATATTATAATTTATATTCATTAATATGAATATTAAATATATTTTATCACATAATGATAATTAATTTATTTGATATTTTTGGATAATGTCCTAGGGATCTATCACATCAGAATAGGTAATTGTAGTTTTGTACTATGATGAGAACTTTAATATTCTATGACGTTATTGAATAAATTTTCTACCATGAGATTAGTATGATGAAGTGTAACATGGTATATAGTTTTTCAACATCTATGTATAGGTTTTCATAAGAGTATGAGTCTTTATCTCATAATGTTATTATAATTTAAACACTAATATGGGAGATTATTAGTATGTACTCACAAATATGAATTCAATATATTATTGAGTGATTGTAATTCCTATCTATGAGCTTGGATAATGTTCATCAGGCTTTAGGATTTTTATTAATATATTTAATGAACCACATTCTTAGGTATAATTCTGAAACCTATGACTCACTATGTTCATGATAAGTAGGATACATAGTTTATTTCATGATCAGTGTGTCATTAATAAAAATGACGATGGAGTATTTCTTCCTTCCATTTATGGTTGTTGTTATTAATTATAATTGTGGTAAAAATTTATCATTTCATCAATTATCAAAAATCATTATAAAACAATAGATCTTTGTCCCCCATTCACTTTCTTATAACGATATATTAATGAAAATAATTCAAACCTGAAGTAATTGTTTTTAATGATCAAGATAAATTGTGCATGATGGTTGATCTACCATGATAGCATAAAATCCATAAACAATTTTAAAAAAAGGATTGCATTTGTATTTCTACTTGGGAGATTATACACATATATAATATTAGATAAAAGTCGTTAGAATTAACAGTAATCATATGATCAACATATTATTCAAAAAATGTTCTCAAGAATAATTTATTCTTTCTTCTTATCTTTTTAAATTAATTTTAAATAAAATGTGAAATATCCTCAGTGTTTTAACTTTTCATTCATGTTTCCTTAAAAAACATTACTTGGTACATCGATTACACCTCATCTATATCATGTAATCACTACTACAAATACGGTAATTAAAAGTGCTAAAATGGGATTTAACAGTGCTAAAAAAGCCCAGTAAAGCGCGGCGCTGATAAAGGGGGTACCCCTTTATCAGCGGTTAGAAAGCTCTCATAATGTTTTACATTATCAGCGCTAAAAAAGAACTGATAAAACAACCTTTTATCAGCACTAAACAAGTGCTGATAAAGGTAGACTTTATCGGCACCAATAGAGTGCTGATAAAACAACCCTTTATCAGCGCTAAAAGAGCGCTTATAAATGAGTGTTTTATCAGCGCTCCTTTAGTGCTGATAAGATTATCTTTTATCTATTCTTCTTTATCACTGATAAAGGTGTAGTTTATCAGCACTTTTTTAGCACTGATAAAATCACGATTTATCAGCACTAAAAGAGCTCTGATAAATGCCCTCTCTGCTACTATGATAAATCTGCAGCAGCACACCCGAAAACCTAAAAAACAAAATACCATCTCAATGAGACAATTAAAACAAGTATACCCATACAAAATTAACTCATAAATCATAAGAAAATTAGACCAATTATACCCATACAACAATTTTACCCATACACCATTAACATATAATTTATAAGTTTATTAAATACTTAAAGAAATCAATTCAAAATTCAGTGGGTTTGGGGGTTGTTCAAGGGTTTGGGGTGGCTATCCAAGAAGGGGTAGGGGTGTCCAGGGGGCTTTCCAGTTCAATCCTAAGGCTCCACATGGGTGTGTTTTATCAATACATAAATCATTGTACTTTTCTCTATCCACTATGCATCATGTTCTCAACCTCAAAGAAGTTATAAGGTTTGTACACACACTGAGGTGCACATACTTGGGGGGGATGAATCTCATTAATAAACCCTCAATATTAAACCTACAATAGGATATTGTAAGTGCGTGATCAGGCAATATTCACAACCTAGTTGAGAAATAACTGGAATTAAACTAATAAAAAATCATCATTGATCCTCCAATCCATGACCATGATTAAATGAAAATTAATTTCCTACTACTGAAATTTTACCAAGCATTTCCCAAGGATCGTGTCGATATTATAAAAATATAGTTCGGCCAAGTCATACCCCATATAAATCAATACACATTGATTCTCAAGTATTAATACTTGATCAACCATACCTACTTCATCCAATGTTAGGGTTTTTCTGAGTACATCATAGGAACCACACAAAACATATAATATACCATGGTCTCCCAACTATATACATAATTATCATTGACCTCAAATATGTGAGTGTCATTTATACTCCATCATGGAGATCCACTTAGGGGAGTTTTCTCATCTAGGGAATACCCTCAATAGTATCTCAGACCACCCATATGTGTTCTTCTAATTCTGAGGCATAAGACCTACAAGGATCACATCCCCATACTATGGGAGTACCCTTATTTAGGGAATAATACAAAGAAGCATATATTATTTCCCATATGGGAGTATTATCATCCAAATAATAATCCCTAGAAGCATATCAACCCTCCAATATGGGTGTATTGTCATTTGAGGCAAACTCCATATAATCAACTCAGCCCTCCCCTATGGGATTATTTTAATTTAGTGAATATTCTTGATAAGAATTTCATCCCACTCCTATGGTTGTATTCTCATTTGGAGAATAATACCTATATACATCTCATCCCTCCCCTATGAGAGTATTATCATTTAAGGAATAAGACCCATAAGTATATCCACCCTCCCATATGGGAGTATTTTCATCCAGATATAAGCACATAAGTATCATAGACCCAAACACATGATCACCCTAGTATACCAGGCCAACCATTACATGATATATATTAGTCCCCTAATAGATCACATTCCATGACCCCCCATTTAAAAGATCAATGTAATCCAAATGTGTTTGGTCGGATTTCTGTAGGTCAGTTGTTGTTTTCAATTAAAATCGTGTCCATTTTAAACAAAATAGAGACCCTTTGTGTGATAACAGCCACACCGTGCCTCAGATTAAGGAGGGGTTGACTCTTACACGTCACCAAGGACCCTTGGATCATTCTTATAAAAGATCAATGCAATCCGAATGCGTTTGGATGGAATTCTGTAGGTCATTTGTTGTTTTCAATTAAAATCGTGTCCATTTTAAACAAGAGAGACCCTTTGAGTGCTAGCGGCCACACCATGCCACGGATTGATGCAGGGTTGACTTGTACATATCACCAAGGACCCTTGGATCATTATTATAAAATATCATTGCAATCAGAATGCATTTGAACAGATTTCCGTAGGTCAGTTGTTGTTTTCACTTAAAATCGTGTCCATTTTAAACAAAATAGAGACCCTTTGAGTACTAGCAGCCACACTGTGCCTCGGATTGAGGAGGGGTTGACTCATACATGTCACCAAGGACACTTCGATTGTTATTATAAAATATCAATGCAATCTGAATGTGTTTGGTCAGATTTCTGTAGGTCAGTTGTTGTTTTCACTTAAAATCGTGTCCATTTTAAACAAAATAGAGACCCTTTTAGTAATAGCGGCCACACCATGCCCCATATTGAGGTGGGATTGACTCATAAACGTCACCAAGGACCCTTGGATTGACCTTATAAAAGATCAATCCAATCCGAATGGGTTTTTTTGGATTTGCGTTGGTCAGTTGTTGTTTTCAATTCAAATCATTCCCATTTTAAATAATAGAGACCCTTTGAGGGCTAGTGGCCACCCCGTGCTTCATATTGAGGTGGGGTTGACTTTTACACATCACCAAGGACCCTTTTATCGTTATTATAAATGATCAATGCAATCCGAATGCGTTTGGTCAGATTTCCGTAGGTTAGTTGTTGTTTTCACTTAAAATCGTGTCCATTTTAAACAAAATAGAGACCCTTTGAGTGCTAGCGGCCACACCGTGCCTTGGATTGAGGAGGGGTTGAGTCGTACATATCACCAAGGACCCTTGGACCGTTCTTATAAAATATCAATGCAATCCAAATGAATTTGGTCAGATTTCCGTAGGTCCGTTGCTGTTTTCAATTAAAATCGAGTCCGTTTTAAACAATGTAGACGCATTGAGTGCTAGCGGTCACACCGTGCCTTGGATTGAGGCGGGGTTGACTCATACACATCACCGTGGACCCTTGGATCATTCTAATAAATGATCAATGCAATCCAAATGCGTTTTTTCGGATTTTCGTAGGCCAGTTGTTGTTTTCACTTAAAATGGTGTCCATTTTAAACAAAATAAATACTCTTTGAGTGATAGCGGCCACACCGTGCCTCGGATTCCGGCGGAATTGACTCCTACACATCACCAAGGACCCTTGGATCGTTATTATAAATGATCAATGCAATTTGAATGTGTTTGGTCATATTTCCGTAAGTTACTTGTTGTTTTCAATTAAAATCGTGTCCATTTTAAACAAGAGAGACCCTTTGAGTGCTAGCGGCCACACCGTGCCTCGGATTAAGGTGGGGTTGACTTGTACATGTCAGAAAGGACCCTTGTATCATTATTATGAAAGATCAATGCAATCTGAATGTGTTTGGTCCGATTTTCATTGGTCAGTTGTTGTTTTCACTTAAAATCGTTTCCAATTTAAACAAAATAGACACCCTTTGAGTGCTAGCGGCCACACCGTGCCCCGGCATGACGTGGGGTTTACTCTTTCATGTCACCAAGGACCCTTGGATCGTTATTATAAATGCTCAATGCAATCCAAATGGGTTTGGTTAGATTTCCGTAGGTCAGTTGTTGTTTTCAATTAAAATCGTGTCCATTTTAAACAAGAGAGACCCTTTGAGTGATAGCGGCCACACTGTGCCTCGGATTGAGGGAAGGTTGACTCTTACACATCACCAAGGACCATTGGATCGTTATTATAAAAGATAAATGCAATCTTAATGTGTTTGGTCGGATTTTCGTAGGTTAGTTTTTGTTTTCACTTAAAATCGTGTCAATTTTAAAAACAATAAAGACCCTTTGAGTGATAGCGTCCACACCGTGCCTCGGATTGAAGAGTGGTTGACTCATACACGTCACCAAGGAACCTTGGATAATTCTTATAAAAGATAAATGCAATCCGAATGTGTTTGGTCTGATTTACGTAGGTTAGTTGTTGTTTTTACTTAAAATCTTGTCCATTATAAACAAAATAGAGAACCTTTGGGTGATAGCGGCCACACAGTGCCTCAGAATGAGGCAAGTATCACTCTAACACATCACCAAGTACCCTTGGATCGTTCTTATAAAATATCAATGCAATGTGAATGCGTTTGGTTGGATTTCCGTAGGTCAGTTGTTGTTTTCACTTAAAATCGTGCCCATTTTAAAGAAAATAAAGACCCTATGAGTGATAGAGGCCACCCCATTCCTCAGATTGAGGCGGAGTTAACTCGTACACGTCAACAAGGACCCTTGTATCGTTATTATAAAATATCAATGCAATCTGAATGCGTTTGGTCGGATTTTCGTAGGTCAGTTGTTGTTTTCAATTAAAATTGTGTCCATTTTAACCAAGAGAACCCCTTTGAGTGCTAGAGGCCACACCGTGACTTGAATTGATGAAAGGTTCACTTTTACAAATCACTAAGGACCCTTGTATCATTCTTAAAAAATATCAATTCAATCCGAATGCATTTGGTCATATTTCTGTAGGTTAGTTTTTGTTTTCACATAAAATCGTGTCTATTTTAAACAAAATAGAGACCCTTTGAGTGATATAAGCCACACCGTGCCTTGGATTGAGGTGGGGTTGACTCGTACACGTCACCAAAGACCCTTGGATCGTTATTATAAATGATAAATGCAATCCAAATGCGTTTGGTTGGATTTCCGTAGGTCAGTTGTTGTTTTCACTTAAAATCGCATTCATTTTAAACAAAATAGAGACCCTTTGAGTGATAGCAGCCACACCGTGCCTCATATTGAGGAGGGGTTGACTCATACATGTCACCAAGGACCCTTGGATCGTTCTTATAAAAGATCAATGCAATCCGAATGCATTTGGTAGGATTTCCGTAGGTCAATTGTTGTTTTCAATTAAAATCGTGTCCATTTTAATCAAGAGAGACCCTTTGAGTGCTAGCGGCCACACCGTGCCTCGGATTGAGCTTGGTTTGACTTTTAGATGTCACCAAGGACCCTTGAATCGTTATTATAAAAGATCAATGCAATCCTAATGCTTTTGGTTAGATTTCCACAGGTCAGTTGTTGTTTTCACTTAAAATCATGTCCATTTTAAACAAAATAGAAACCCTTTGAGTGATAGTGGCCACACCGTGCCTCATATTGAGGAGGGGTTGACTCATACACGTCACCAAGGACCCTTGGATCGTTCTTATAAAAGATCAATTCTATATTAATGTTTTTGGTCAGATTTCTGTAGGTCAGATATTGTTTTCACTTAAAAACGTGTCCATTTTAAACAAAAAAGAGACCCTTTATGTGATTTCGGCCACACTGTGCCTCAGATTGAGGCGGGGTCGACTCTTACATGTCACCAAGGACCCTTGTATCGTTATTATAAAATATCAATTCAATATAAATGCATTTGGTTTCATTTCTGTAGGTCAGTTGTTGGTTTCAATTAAAATCGTTTCCATTTTAAACAAGAGAGACCCTTTGAGTGCTGGCGGCCACACCGTGCCTCATATTGAGGTGGGGTTGACTTTTACATGTCACCAAGGACCCTTGGATAGTTCTTATAAAAGATCAATGCAATCCTAATGCGTTTGGTTTGATTTTTGTAGGGCAGTTGTTGTTTTCACTTAAAATTGTGTCCATTTTAAACAATATAAATACCCTTTGAGTTATAGTGGCTACACTGTGCCTCATATTGAGGCAGGGTCGACTTTTACACATCAACAAGGACCCTTGGATCGTTCTTCTAAATGATTAATGCAATTCGAATGAGTTTGGTCTGATTTCTGTAGGTTAGTTTTTGTTTTCAGTTGAAATTGTTTACATTTTAAACAAGAGAGCCCCTTTATGTGCTATCGGCCACACCGTGTCTCAGATTGAGGTGGGGTTGACTCGTACATGTCACAAAGGACCCTAGGATCGTTCTTATAAATGAACAATGCAACTCGAATGCATTTGGTTTGATTTCTATAGGTCAGTTGTTGTTTTCACTTAAAATCGTGTCCATTTTAAACAAAATAAAGACTCTTTGAGTGATAGCGGCCACACTGTGCCTCAGATTGAGGCGGGGTTGACTCGTACACATCACCAAGGTCCCTTGGATCGTTCTTACAAAATATAAATGCAATCTGAATCCATTTGGTTGGATTCCTATAGGTCAGTTGTGGTTTTCACTTAACATCATGTCCATTTTAAACAAAATAGAGACCCTTTGAGTGATAGTGGCCACACCATGCCTCGGATTGAGGCGGGGTTGACTCGTACACATCACCAAGGACCCATGGATCGTTCTTATAAAATATCAAGGCAATCCGAATGTGTTTGGTCATATTTCTATAGGTTAGTTGTTGTTTTCACTTAAAATCGTGTCCATTTTAAACAAAATAGATACCCTTTGAGTGGTTTAGCATTCATGAATGTTGCTGGTGCATATCATCTGTTAAAATGGGAAAATGAATCATTGGATAAAGGCTGTTTTATTTAAAAACAATTAAAATTTTCCTATGAACATTTACATACAACAATGTTTCATATTTTTATCCCCTTAACCCCTCTAGAAAATGACCACAAATTGTACTTGTCCCCAAGTCAGATCTTCATTTTATTTGTGTAAAATCTTCCATCAGGTATGAGGCCCACTCGTTTCTTAACACATCTATATCGTCTTGTGAGTATGAGTCTTTTCGGAAGTCAGATTAGTACTACAAAATAAAAAAATTAATAATTAATAAATTACTTAAATTAACTAGTAGTTGTTTTTAAAAATAACTCTTTAGGGATGCTAGTTTGTGGATGAAAAACGATCTCTTTCATAAATTTAAAAACATATAACCGCAATCATTTTCATTTGTTTTTTTTGGACACAGCAAAAAAAATTTATCATTAGGAGAATAATTAACTTGTGTTGAGATGTGTTTGGATAGTGAAATTTTATTATATATACCCTGATATTTTTCCAGATGTAGTACTTGTTTGCCTCCCAATGCTTAGACAATGTCCTCATTCCATTTTTTAGACAATAATGATACACTGCCCTATCTTAACAGAATCCTTAGTAAAAGATAATATAAATTATATTACTTGATGTTTAGACCTAAAACATAATATGTAGTTTCTTACAGATTCACAAAATCCATCATGTGTGGTTGGTTTGATGGATATCCTTTCTTTGAATCCAGAAAATAAATATTTGGTGTATCCAAGTTCACCGCAATTTGCAACCAATGTTTCCAAAAAACAAATAAAGGAATAAGTAATAAAAGAAGTTAAAATATAATTGATATTCTTTAATCTTAGAGTATTACCCCTGCATGGTTGGTATTAGGAAAATTATGTCATTTGTAATCTTACGTTCAAATGTTTTCAGCAAGCTGTTCACTATTTCATCCCTTTTTGATGGCTCTATTTTTGTTAGGTGTGTTGATGTGATATGATGACTACCCAGTCCAAATCTTGGTTCATGGGAAAATTCCTTCAACTATTTTTCATAAATTCATCTGTCAACAATATAAAATTCATTTAGTCATAATTTTCACATTAGATCAGCTTTTTGAAAATCAATTCATAGAAACATACCACATATATACATTTACAACTCTGACGCCTAGCAAAATGTTTTCAAGGATTTCATTTAAATTTTCACTAGAAATGAAATCTTGACTTTCCTCTCAGTATATATTCTCTTTAAAACCCACTATATGACTATTACCATCATTTAGCTTCGTATCCACATGTGTATTCAATGCCAGTAAATGTGGATAGAGAAAAGGTGGTGTTATTGTGCTTTCAGTAGCACTTTGGGATCGTTTGGTCGATCCTTTAGATGGTTCTGAGCCGAAGTTTGTCACCCCCTTCCCTTTCTCCATCTATAACAACAATCATTGGTTTAGACCCTATTTTCATTAATTGTTAAGGGTTTAGCTTGAAAATAAAAGGGAATAAATACCTTGTTGTCTGTATGTACTCTAACAATTTGTGATGGACAAGCAACGAATGTCCCAATATACTTTTCAACCGTATTAATATCATCATCATCAAGTGGAATAGGTAGCTCTGCCTTTGGCTCGTGAGCTATAGTAATCTTCACTTTCAGATGATCTTTTGGATGTGGTCTATTATGCAGTGTGGAATCTGAGATATTGAACATTGTAGACCATGCTACAAGGTAATAGGTGGGTGTTGACAGATATAAATCACAATCATTATCACCCTGTAGAAGATGGGTACAGGAAAATTATTAGTGTTTGTCTGATTCATATTTCTTGGGAACAATTATTAGAATATTGATTACCACGATTAAGACAGTTCTTTGAGGCGAATGGCTCACCTCAAAGCTGGTGTGGGGTGGGGTGGGATGTTCATGCGGCGATTGTTCTTGAGTTGTGTCTTCCCTTTGCTTCCCACCCATAAAAGTTGCTAGCAACTCTCCCTGCCATTGTAATTGTTCTTCAAGAGTTGCTATTTTTTCTCTCATTTGTTCCAATTTCTCATCTGTATCATCTATTTTTTTCTTCTTCTCAAAATATACTCAGGGTGTCACCCCAAACCCTGCACCTCTGAGTACTAGTTTGAAAACAAAAAGGACTCACTCCATCTGTAGATAATGCAAGACGAAGGTTTCTTGACTCTTTTCCAAATTCAGGATACTCATGATCAATTTTCTTCCATTGAGGAGAGTCGGTCGGATGACGTAATAACCCATCTTTATTTCTTTTATTTTCATGCCACGACAATTGTCTTGCAGTTTCATCACTTCCATATAGACGCCTAAACCTTGGAATGATTGGAAAGTACCATTCAACATTCATAGGATTGGATTTATTTTTCTTGTATCAAGAAGAACCAAACTTTGGGCATTCTGTAAGAAATTTGTTCTCTTTGCGAAACAATATTCAGTCTTTCGGGAAGACGTGTATTCTTTCAAAAATCATTCCCATTGAGCGTAGCATTCGTCTAGATTCATATGTTCATCTTGGGAGCTCATTATCTTCCGGGTGCATGTCATCCAAGAGAGAAAGTAGTTCCGTAAAACTGACATCACTCCATCTATTGCCTTCTTTCAATTTATACAACTTCAGTATAGCTGACAATGTTGTATACTTAGTGCAAGAAGAATACAATGGAATCTTTTCACAACTCTTTATCTTCTCAAACAATTTTGGTCAATCACGGATTTCATCTTGAATTGCCTTTTTCATTTCCTCAATACAATATCCATCATCATTGACATCTGTAATCACATCCTCCATACGGTCTTCTTCATTATCCATATTTTTATTCATATATGACGATCCATAAAATGCAGTTTTATCCCATCTAGTAGCTACATTCACTTTTTCTCCGTTTTTATTCCAACATTTATAACTCCAATCTATTCCATGACATATCAATTGTTCGTCCAACTCCTCTGGAGTAAGTAGTCTAGAATAAAAACAACATAAACATGTAAAAAGGATTTAAAAATGATCCATTGTGTGATCCTTTGCAAACTTAATGAACTCTTTCACTCCGTTCTCATACTCTATTGTTAAACGATTATCATCCATCCAATCTTTATTCATCTTCATCCTATTTGAATATCAAATATTAGTATTTATGGTTCAAGTACACAAAACAAAACTTCCAAATACAGTAGAAGAGAACCAATTCATTATAAAGAGATCAAGTAGTCTAACCTATAATCAAGATTCATAAAAAAGAATATTAGATTCACTAAAAAGATGATGATCTATCACTCTATAAGGAGGATATAAGAGGAGATAGAGGATTTCCAATCGATGAGAGATCCCCTTATCAAAGAAAAACCAAATGCTTCCACTAGGGCAATCTGATAAGAAGGGAGTTTGGAGGAGTTAAAATGACTGTTGTAATCCTTAAAGAATAAAGATTTAAAATGAGAGTTGTGTAGGAGAAAAATGAATATAAAATGGGGCTCATGGAATTTAAGACTATAAAAAAAGATACCACATTGCAACCTACCATGGACACGATACAAAAAGGATTTAGACAACCATTCTATGGTGTAGACTTCTTTTCATGAACTAGGATAGGTTTCCATCCCACTTGACACCTGCACCAACTCGTGGGAATGTCCAAGTGGAATTACCAATCCCCATGGGTTGTAACTAGTTCCTAGTCATTGAGTAACACCTTTGGGAATGGTTTTTTCATGTAAAACACCATAAATATTACATAATAATCAAACACCATATCATAACCAAATTTCACAATATAATATACCAAAAGATAACACTACAATAGGGTATAAGCATTTAACTATTTCAACCAAAACCGAAATAACAAAAAAAAGGTAAGGGAACCAACAATACAACCAAGCCTCCATTAAACATGATGGTCAACATCCCCATTCCAAAACCAATAACAGTCACCAAAAGGGGAACTACTAGCACATATATCCACCATCAACACCAAGGGAACCCCGGTTTTCTTTTTCTCACTAAACCCTAACAACTATTGCTGTAAAAAATGTGTTTGGACAAGTTCATTATAAGGTATTTGTCCGTCTAGTGATTTTATGGGACATAATTTTTATTAATTTGTCTTTTAACAATTATAGAATGTGGTTTCAACAAATATTGAGATAAAAAATTTACATAAATTCATTTCAGTGATTATTGGGGAGTGATGAGTTTCTAAAATTTATAACTTATCAAAATATTCCAATGTTTGATATTCATGAGGGGTTTTATAATTTTTTTAAATTATATCCAAACATGAAACAATGAGATTACAGTAGTTTTAATGTTTTTTGATTAAATAATAAATAAAATTCAGAAGTTAGTTGTTCTCGTAAAATCTAATTTGAGATCTAAATATGATTTTTATGATTTTTCCTAATTATTAAATAATTACATGAATAAATCATTCAAAGTAAAAATGTTTTTATTAATTTCAACTCTTTTTATGGTACAACTTTCATAATTTCAAAATAATATATTGGATTTATTGATGAGGAATATGTGATTTAAAAATGTTTTAAAAGGAATGATTTCAAATATTATTTTTCAAAGGATGGTAAATAATAAGGATTCCAATGTTTTTTCAAATTCCTTTTTGGAATTTTTGTCAAATTTTTTTACATTATGATTCTGACATCCTTAACTATAGATCCTTGGAATAATTGTGTCATATATTGACTTGTACCCATTAATGGGATGAATTTAATTTCTGTGTGAGGCATGTATGTATAGGAGAAATTGATTATTTATTAGGATGGTTTTGGATGTTAGTTGAGATTTTTGTGTTATGTTTTTATTAATAATACCTATAGTTTTTTAGTGACATACTTTTTTATTATCTTTATATAATTGATGGTAAGGGAAACATAGGTAGCTATGTGAGACATAATGTTATATGATAAACTAGATTAGACTACTACACTGACTAGTGTACCCTAGTGTAGATTAAAATAATATTGTTGGAGTTCCCCAATAAGATAAAGATAATAACTTAATGTCTTATAATTTATGGAATTAAATATATTTTGGTAGATGATTCCACAAGTTTATAATATTAGAATGTCTCATGTTTTGACAAAGTGTTTTTATGATGATGATGTTTCGATTTATAATAATATAATATGGTCTATTAATGACATATTCATTATAATTATCCCCTTGTTATAACCATTATTTGTAACACCATTCATATATTCAATGTAACGTCCTATTATCTGCATTCATTTAATTACGTTCTAATTACTTGTTTTCATCTTAAATAAGGTGTGTCACGGTACTCATAAGGGTGGAGAGAATTTTTTTGGGAAGGTTTACTAATTTTTGGTGATGTATTATTGATTGAATTAATGTATTCTATGTATAAATGAGTTTATGGGGTTGGGTTATTCTCCATCACTAGGATTCCATTGTGCTCAATTACACCCCCTATATAAAATTATATCTATTTTATACAATCACACTTTCAATAATAGAAACACACATGAAAAAAAACCATTTACAATAGTTAAGTCATTATCAAACCCTTATGCACAACAAAAAAAATTGGAAAACATGTTTCCCACAACCTAGACAATTTATAAAATCATTTTAGAACCAAATAAATCATATTAAACACCTAAAACAATGTCAAATAATAGAACAACCTACCTATTTCTTGATATCTTCACAATACCAGAATGAAACCACCAACTGAACTAAGGAAAGGCCCTATGGATGAAATTAAACACTATAACCAAAAATATTTAACCCAAATAAATGACTCAACCAACAACAAGAACAATAATGAAACAATATTTGGAAAACATGCCTTGGGAGGTCCGAAAAACCAAAGAGGGCGTCGTGGGCGGCGGAGGTCCGAAAAACAGAAGAGGGTGTTGCAGGCGGTGGAGGTCTAGAAATGCGAAGCTAGGGAGGCGGAGGTCTGGAAACAAGAAGTCGGGCATTGCGGGCGGTGGAGTTTCGGCAAACCTAAGGGTCATTGCGGGCAGTAGAGGTCCGGAAAACCGAAGGGGTGTTGCGGGCGGTGGAGGTTTGACAAAGAGGAGCGAGGGCAGTGGAGGTTCGAAAAGAGAAGCGTGGGCGGTAGAGGGGAGTCGCAGGGTTCCACTACAGCGAGAGATTTAGGTCGCGATAAAATGAGGGCAGTGTGCGACCGACTTCATAAAAAAACAGACTAAGGTTTTATCACCACTAAAATAGCACTGATAAAGACTACCTTTATTAGCGCTAACATTTTAGTACGGATAAAGGTATCCTTTGTCAGTGCCTTTTTAGCGCTGATAATGGTACTCTTTATTAGCGCTACAAAAGTGCTGATAAATCATTCCAGTATCATCTCTATATTTTTAGTGCTGATACAGAGTGTCTTTATCCACACTTTTCTAGCACTAATAAAGGATCATTTTATCAGCGCTTCTTTAGTGCTAATACAGGGTCACTTTATCTGTGCTTTTCTAGCGCTGATACAAGAGTTATTTATCAGCACTTTTCTAGTGCTTCTAAATATATCCTCTATCAGCGCTAGAAAAGCACTGATAAAGAGACCTTGTATCAGTGCTAAAAAGTTTGTGTTGATATAGGGTAACCTTTATCAGTGGTTTTGCTTAGCGCTGATATAAGGTGGTGCTTCCCTTGCCCGTATTTGTTGTAGTGAATATCAATTCAATACATTAATTTATATGTCGATTTTGGACCATATAAGAGCATCTCATGTTTCTAGAACACTTTAGTGGTATCTGAGTGACAACATTAAAATTTATTATTCGTTAATGATTAGTGATAATTTTTTTTATTAAAATGTTTTATGTTATTTAGGTTTTTTATTCATTTTTAACATGTTGTCAATATATCTTCTTCCTCCTCTTATATTCTCATTACATTAACCTAGATAAGATAATAATTAATAAAAAATAAATCTGATGACACCATTATGAGGTTCCTACAAATCTAGAAAACTAACACAATCTTAAATAGTATATAATCCTTTGTCACATATAGTTTATACATGATCATTACACCAGGACACCCAGATGGGCTATTGGCCATCTGGTAATGAATTATTATCTTGTCGATCAAATTCATAGTGTGTATAGACAAGTCAATAAATTTAGTTAATAAATTTACTATGTATAATGAATTCATGTCATGTAATCTATGTATTTTCATGGAGGAAAATACTTAGTCAATACATGATGTATAATTAATACACCTTGTGTATTTAACAGATGATATTTATAGGATATGAACCCTGCAAGTATGGAGAAACATTCTATATAGCCTTATTATTTTCTGTCAATCTCATAAATGTATGTCAAAAGAACTTGATAAGTCACTATGCATGTACTGAGACAAATGGTGAAGCACCATTCATGTTTTCTGTCCATCCTACTAACATGGTGTACATTACCTATTAATAAAAAAATATAGAAATTAATTAATTAATCTATTAAACCTAACCGTATTTATTTCCATGATCCATTTAATTAATGGTACACATAATTCATTATGTTTTATATTAAATTATTTTCTCAATTAATTTTCTGTAATATTTGAAGC
The DNA here is from genome assembly GCA_963277665.1 of Viscum album. NCBI lineage: Eukaryota > Viridiplantae > Streptophyta > Magnoliopsida > Santalales > Viscaceae > Viscum > Viscum album. The sequence continues at coordinate 520,029 of CAUJRU010000090.1, forward strand.
ATGTAATCGTAGAGCATCATTTCTTACTGAATACCCAGTGAAAATTAAATAATTGATGAAAAATAACTTTTATGTCTGCCTCATGTCTTTAATATAACAATAAATTCCAAGAAATAACAAATTCAATGTAAACAATTATTTGTGGGGATTCATTGTAAAAAAATATCTATAACAACTTGTTTTCAAAAGTAATCACTATGATTCCTCGGTGAATAATGTTTTTCACTTATTTAAATAAATTCTAAATGAAATTTATAAATATATTTTATATCAATATCACTATGGATGGGTATATCTAGGATGATTATATAGACTAAAATAAAGTGAATTAATTTACTAACAATATTGTTAACAATTTTAATTTTTCTAATTTTTTTATTTTTGATGAATAAACTGAATTGAATTATAGTTGGTTATTTTAAATTCATAGTTAATAAATATTTTTTACTGATCATGAGCTTTTAATATAGCTATTTAATTTCTAGTTTTATTTAATTTAATTTTATTACATGGGTTTTCAATTATTTTTCTTAAAATTATATATTATTTCCAATTTTTGATTCTTCTCTCCAATATTATATAAGACTTAAGTGTCAAATGTGTATTTATTCTTTTCCCTTAACTAATATCTTGGTTCTGCTCACTTATGTGTGAGTTATTAAATAAATGTAATAAATGGATTATCTATATGTTCATAGAGTTAATTCAAGGTGGAGTGGAGATGGAGGTTGTTCAAGATATAATTAAGGAGAAACAAGATCTAGTAATAAATTGGTGGAAATGTGGAATTTTGTAATGCATTAAAAAAATAGCTTGTGGTGTTTATAATTGGGTAATATCCACATTTATGATATTATCAATTAATCAATGATTAGATGATCTCATGATCATATCATTTTTTTTATTTTGTAATTTTATTTACATTTTTTGTATAATATATTTTATGGATACAGGACTATGATGACATATATAAATAGATTTATATGAAAATATGGAATTTAAATAATTCGACTAAGATTATTATCTTAATATAGTATCGTTAATACGTTTAGCAGTATCCACTAAAAATGAAAAATAAATGTAAAAGGATAAAACAATAAAATTTATTTACAATAAACAAAATCACTAAACTAAATATTATGTTAAACGAAGCCTTTCATTGCAGTATTGAGAATTAAAGTATTGAACTAAGTGTTATTCCAACCCTCATTGGGGAACATACTATTGTCTTGGTGATATTATGAATATCTTTGGTCTACATAACCAATTAATCATCATCAATTGTATCTCAAATGGGAATTGATTTAATTAGAATAATCTTTATAGGAAACCCATGTTATGTCTTTAGGATTGGTGATACCATTAAATAGTTTAAGGGGATTCAATGATGAAGTTGGAATATTTATTTGTACCAAAGTACCTTTTATTAATAAACATGACAATGTTTTGGATATGAGATTGTGTATAAGGATACCTTCCTCTAGTATTTCCACACAACTATGAATTTTTTACTCGAAGGTAGGGGCTATTAAAAATTAATAAAATGGTAGGATACATATATCTAAATTTTCTTCTCAATTTCTGTAATGAAATAATTTACTATTATTGTACTCTTAATTATAGTAGAATAAAATACCAAGCTCAACCACCATTACTATATTCCTTAGCACTATATTATTTAATTATAATACATTCTCCATTATAAAATTATAGTGATGATATATATGTTCAATAAATTTAATACACATGTAATGGAATTTATATGAGATAGAGTCCCCAGTTCCACATCAGGCCACTATGGAGGCGATTGAGGAAGGGTTTCTTAGAAAAAAGAATCATTTCTATAATAAAATATATATCCATTGTTTAATTTTATATTCTATTTCTAGTAAACAAAGAAACACGTAAGATTTTTTTTCGTATGAAGTGATTAGCCTTCTCGACTATCTTTATCAAGATTTATAGAGATAAGAATTGTATTACTTATCTATGTCACTCTTCATTTGAATTCTTCTAGAATGAGATCAAGTAATACCTCATGTTGTAAAAATTAATTTCTATGTTGAGATTATAAAAATTATGTGGTATAAAAATCCTATTGAGTTTTAAACTATTCTCATTGTCACATAATTTCCCTAGAGAATATCTATCAGTATTATGAATTTCTACACGATCAATATAGATATGTCAATCCCAATTCCCCCGAACATAATTCTCTTGTATGATATAGAACTGAATCTTATAAGGTATTATTATCATATGGTGAATACTAATAAAGGAAGGAAATATAGATCCAAGTCTAATGAAATGTATTAGGCTTCTACATAGAACCCATCAATGAAGTGGAATATCAAAGGGGAATTGAGGGTGTTTAATGCTATCATTACAAATATGTTAATAAGGGACACGTGATGAAAAAAATCTGTAGTGAAAAAGAAGCATGTTGATGATTCAATTATTTCCACACTCATGTGTAACATTTCAATTTCTTTAAATGTTTTATTGGATACTTATTGTGGTACTCACATTTTTATTAAAAAATTGATACTAGTAAATTTTTAATGATAAATTGATGTGAGGTGGTTTTGAAGGAATCTAATTGAACTATGTTTTTAGCATCATCAATTTCGGAATACCACCTCACATTACTGATGATAATACTCTTCATTGATAATAGTTTTCACAACAGTATGGGAACTAATGAAAAAATGTTTATATATTTAAATTTGATATGTAAGGTTTTAATTTCTAGTTCAAAAATGTATGTTTATTCGTTTATAATGAGATAATATATAATGCAAAGTATATTTTACATACTGAAAAAATCATATTAGATTACGATAACCAACTATTATAAGTATATTATGAATCTAGTTCACATGACCAAGATGGTTATGTAGATATTTTTTAACTAAAATAAATTGTCTCTTTAAGCATTTTTACAGTGTAAAATTACAAAGACTCTATTTATTGTAGATGGAGAAAGGGATAAAAAGCATCTAGAATTTATAAAAGATGACTAGTGAAGACCATTCCCAATTTAAGGTTGTGGTTGGTACTAATACATAATGTCATTTAATTATGGTTTTAGTTGGCTTTGATATATCTACTAAATGCGTTTTAAGTAATAATAATTTACAAATTCAAAGAATTCAATAATAATTTTTTGATACATCTAGATATGATGATTAAAAAACTATTCTTGGACCATGGTAGATAATACATTAGTTAAAAATTAATTTTTTATAGAAGTATGAGAATTTTCCCCAGCTCAGACATCTATATACACCATAGAGGAATGATGTTTTTTAAAGGATGAATCACATTATGATGAGTACTGTGTGTAAATGATGAATCATATAAACCATCCAATATAATTATAGGGTTTTCCATTATATAATTAATCATACACACTAATATTAGTACCAAATAAATTTAAAGTCTATATTTCATACATGTTATTGATATAAAATAATATTTTATTGTATAACCTAAATATCTCATGATGCAAGGCTTTTGTTATAGCCTTTTTATAAAACAAATATATATCATAATGGTTAAATTTTAACTTTATAAGTAATGAATAACATATTACATATTCAAGCCCTCTGATAAAAAGAAAATAGTAGAAACACATTCCATATTACCTATGTGGGGGAACATTTCTAATAGTGATAATGGGAGTGATATAGACATCATTGAAGTCCATTATCTGGATATATGGGAGTTTGTATATGAACAAGATTCATGTATCCCCATGGAATAAATTATTCTAAAATTTTAAGTACGACATAATAGTACAAGGTGACTTAGATTACGTAGAAGATATGGTTTTTTCATCAAGAATAGTCACTTATTGTTAGATGATAATAGTGATCCTATAGACTAAAAGGATATTATAAGTGGAATAGATTATAAAAATTGGAAAAAAGTGATTAATTTTGTATTATTTTCCATGTACCAAAACCAACTCTATATTTTGTGGATCCTAGAGTATATTCAATGCTTATTGGTATCAAATGAGTATTCAAACAGAAATTGGACATAAATGGTCAAGATTGCAGCTATAAAAATAAATTGTTATAAAAGAGGTCAAACGGAAATATGAAAATTAATTTGAAAAAAATATTCACTGGTTTCTATTATTAAATTCATATTAACTCTAATTTGAATAGAATTATACCAATACTTTGAGATTTATTATATGGATGTCAAAAAATTCTACCTTATTAGGATCCATCCATAAAATTTTTATATAAGACAATAAATATTATTTTTTTGTAACACCACAAGGATATAAAAAATTTGAAATTAATGAATAATTTTTTTAATTAGATAGTTATAAGTATCCTTTGAAACTAATTATTCCTTTCTTGGATTTGAATTCCAAAAAACGAAAATGCATTATTATGACCGGTAAGTTATTTGGAATATAAAAAGACATACATATTTTTTGAGGAATAATAACCCCCTTAACCTACCCTTATGAATATTAATATGACCCTTATTAGTAGTAAATGTATTATTACTATGGTTATAAGATAATGAGATCTTGATTGATTTTTCATGGTGTTAAAAAAAGAGTTATATCTTTCAAATAGTAATTTTTAAAAAAAATTGATTTTATTTAAAAAATATCATAATAATTTTTAAAAATTTATTTTCAAAAAAAGGAATTATTTTTTGAACTCTACACATCAAAAACAATTGAGTGAATATTTGTTATTTTTTGAAAAGTTTTGATTTTTTATGAATAGTAATATATAATAAATGTTAAATACTTGTTTTAATGAATCATAGGTGACTGAAGGCTGATGTAATCACACTTGGTTCAAAATCACATGAACGTATTGCCATTTTGGTTCATAGGAATAAATAGTATTCATATTCTTGATCAATAACATTAAAATAATTATAAAAATAACGTAAAACCCCTCTTATCCTCCACTATATATAACCCCTCACCCCACCCCCCCTCTTCCTCTCACACCTCTCATTATCTGATAATTTTTTATGTTCTACCCAATATCCTTACCAAGGATCTTCCCCATATCCAGGAACTAATGGTCTCATCAAATGTCTAAAACAATATTCCTTAATAAGGATATCAAAGAGAAGAGATCAAGAGGTAAAAATCTTCTTTATTATTCTTCTATTTTTCTTCAATTCCATTTCTTCTATAGTAATATACTTTATTAAACTTATACAAGAGGCATGAGAGCTCCATAATACAATATATTCTAGATGTTATCATATTTATGGAAAAGATTCCCCAACTTACTTCATCTCATCCCCCTCTTATAGGGGTTTTGTACAAGATGTGTCATTTACAAAAATTATGGATGATGCATTTTCAATTTCTATTACATACTTCAAGTCTGATCATAATACCCATTGAATGGTTTAAATATAATTTAATGTGTATAATTTAACCACTTTTATATTTTATAATAAATATCTATTCATAAAATTAATTTATATAATAAAACATGTTCATGATTATCGAGAAACCTTCAAAAATGACCTAATCAAATATCATTAATGTTTTATCTATGGAATCACCATAATATTTGATAAAAAATGATCTATGGTATCATTAAATATTATAAAAAATATTAAAACCATTTCATTCAACTTTTGGAATTTTTTTCCATACAACCAGAATATCAAATATAGACAGGCCATGGAAATCATGTAAAAAATACACCCGAAACAATGAAAGGAGAAAAATAATAATAATTAAAGGGTGAAATGATGTTATGAAATTATATTATAAGGTTTTATAAACATTAAAATATTTATTTATAATACTAATAATAGTCTTTTAACCTTTATAGAGGAGTTTTAAATATGTTTGATGTATGAAGTACCTGAGGTATGTGAATTCCTAACCCAATCTCCATTCATTGGTTATCCTTCAACATCATTAAATGTGTGGTTATGAGATCATCTATGAGATTAATTTTTGTTTATGATACGTTTTATTTTGTGTATATAGAATGTATACACATTTTTGTTTCATTATATAGATTCTCATAACAATTATATTTTATTTGAAAGTGATTTTTCTTATAAAATCCTATTTTAAACATCTAGTTTTTCAGAATTCAAATTGAATGTTTTTATACAGGTATTATTTTATGATGATTATGTTATAATTATTGGTATTTTTATTTGATTAATGGTGGAACCATTATCTCCAACAAATTCATTGGGTATGTGTATGTTGGAGGTCAGTCATATGGTTACACCATGTTTAACAGCATTGGTTACACCGTAAAGTAGATGTGCCAGTACGTTGTAATGTATCCACAAGGGTTAATAATAATAAGGTAGTCATGATGGTTACATAAAAATGTAATTAATTCCCTAAGACAACTTTATAGTTCTATTTATGTTTTTTATGTTTTTTTTTAAAATCCTATGGAATTCTCATGTTTCATGATGTATATACGGGTGAGAATTATTATTATATAAATATTTACAAGTATTCATGTAATAATGATTTCATTCATTATTTATATGACCCTTTCTGTGTTTCTTTTGATTATATCATTTTTTAAATTATTTTCATATGTTATAAGGTTGTATAATTAAAAAAAGTAAGCCAAGATAAATATAAGGAAAATTGGTCAATGAAATCATGTTTTATTTGAAAAGATTTATATTTTTGGATGAAATAGATTCTATTTTTGTGGTGTTCACTTTGTATAAATGTTGACTGTTATGTATGTATTATGTCCCAAATCTCTAAAAATCAAAACTCTAATGAATCAAAAAAATTAAATTATGTGAGTTCTTGATTAAAATTCCAGATTATGTAATGTAATAAGGCTGGGTCTTTATAGTTTGTATCAGAGGATAGTTTAGATAAATTTTGGGGTTAAGATGATGTTAATAGAATACAATAAATTACTTTTACTCTATTGTTAATTTTAAATGATATAGAATTTTAATATTACCACATTTCTTCGACTATGATATATTTTTTCAGAATGGTTTTCCACATAATAAACATTGAATCCAAAGTTAAAGGGAACTTATAGAGTGATATCCATCTGAATCTACATCATGGAATGGTAGGGAATTGAAATGAGTAGTTTGTGACATCAATGGATCAGATGAAGTAGGTAATAAATGGCGGTGGCATCTATGAAATAGAAAAAATTGAGTTACCACAAAGGAACATGATGATAGTGGAACATTTTATTAGAGACAACCCTCCATCTTTCAATAAATCTTTAGACCCTATAGTAGTTGAAGGATGGATTAAAGACCATAAAAAGATATTCAATGTTATGCGATGTTTAGATAATCAAAAGGTAAGTATTTCAATTTATCATTTTTAATGTGGAGTTGATGAGTGGTGGTCAATGGTCAAAAATATTAAAGATAATGATAAGATTTATTCCTCGGAGTGGGATAACTTTAAATGTCATTTCCAAGAATATTATTTTCCTAAGGTTGATAGACAGAGGATGGATAATTAATTCCTTTAATTGAAGTAAAAGGGGAAAGATTTCGTGGATATGTGTGAGGAAACCGTCACTCGATAGGTGAGTTATGCTCCAAATCTTATTTTGGATATTGATTGCTAAATAAACTACTTTTAATCAAGATAGATTCCAATGTTTCGAAGGGCATCAGACACTGGTGAATTCGAAAGTTATGATAAATTTTTCCATTGTACTGTGAGGGTAGATATGGAGTTTTTAGATGGTCATATGCACTTCTAAGATAAATAGAAAAATAGTACTAGATAGAAAGTGAAGGTTTAGAACCAATCATAGAAATCTAATGGTATGAAATTCCATTTTCCAGTTTGTGAAAATTGTGGAAAAAGACAACCTGGGGAATACATTACCAAAACTGGGAAGTGTTTTCGATGTGTTATTTTGGGATATATAGCCTGGTATTTTGATGAAAATGATGCTAAGAATAATCCTATAATGAAAACTATAAAGTGTTTTAAAGGTGGTGAGATGAGTTATTATAAAAATTCATACCCAAATAATGATCTGAATGTTGCAAAGAAGAAAGAATATAAGATGAAAGGTGAAGTGAGATCCTTTGAAACTAAATTATTTTATTTTGGGTCATCTAATGAGGTGCTATTAGGTAATTTATTTTTTTACTTACATTTTTCTAAAGTCTTGTTTGATACGGGGTCTATAAAATACTTTACATCATAGGAAGTTATTTGTAAATAGAAAATATCTCTTAGAAAAATGAGATGTCAACTTCTTTTTAGAACACAAGGAGTAAATGTTATAGAAAAATTGAATTTTGTTAATGTAATTATTTTTATTTATGGAAATACATTACCAAAAAATATTGTTTTTTCCTTAGTTGAGTTTGATGTTATTCTTGGAATGGATTTTCTTTCTGTTTATCTTAGAAAGATTCACTATATGGTTCATGAAATTTTTTTCAGAAAGAGTTTTAGATTGTATAAAAGAACAAACCATACAATTATTAACATATCAGGTTGCCAGAAAACTGTTGAATATTTGGAATGAATGTAATCATGATTTTATTTTTTAATGTAATAGAAATGATCATATAAATGACATGCTAGTTGAAAATGACTATCTTTCTGTTTTCTCTGATTAGTTACTTGATGTTATACCTGATCAGGATGTTTAATTCACAATTTTCTTAGTTCATAATGCTAAGACAATTTCCAAACCCCCTTATTGAACAGATCAAATAGAACTTATTGAATTGAAAAATTGGTAGCAGGAGTTTCTTGATAAAGGATCTATTGTTCTTAAAACATCACCATGGTCTGCTCTTATTTTTTCATTAAAAATAAAGATTCTTCCATGTGACTTCCCATTGATTATAGAGTCTTTAATAATATCACTATTAAAAACATGTATATTATGCCTCATATCATGAACTTTATTGATCAGCTCCAGGGAGCTCATTACTTTTCCATGATTGGCTTGAGATCCGAATACCACCAGCTTACGGTGAAAGAGGATGACATCTCAAAAACAACAATTCATAATATATATGAGAATTATTAATTTTTTGTTACAATGATTGAGTTAACTAAATCACAGGTTGTATTCAAAGACCTTTTGGATAGAGTATTTAATGATTTCATGGATAATATTGTGTTTGTGTTTGTAGATGACATTCTAGTATTTTCTATGAGTAAATTGGAGGAGGAAAACATATATGGTTTGTCCTTCAAAACATGAAGGAACAAAATCATTATGGAAAATTTAAAAAGTTTGATATTTCTTTGTCACATATTTATTTTCATGGATAGATTGTAAATAAGGATGGAATAACAGTTGATCCTTCCAAAATAAAAGTTGTTGATGAATGGGAAAAACCTATAAATTATATAGCGATTTATAGTTTTCTTAGATTAGCAGGTTATTAACGACGGGTTGTTAACAATATTTCATGAAGATCTAGCCCAAAAACTATATCAAAACAAAATGGTGTTTAATTTATTTAGATAGTATAATGTTATTTTTTTCTGGAAGTGAATACAACATTGGAAAATGCTCTAATTTTGGCCTTGGCTTCCTGAATTGTATTCTACACAAGAAATTAATTTCCTAGATAATGAAATAAAATACATTAATTAATTAATTATGAACATTTTTTACACATATTTATTTTGGTATAATTTTATTATGTTCTTTTACAGAATTTAAATTTGTTATATGATATGATTTTATTTCTTAGGAGTGCTTGTTTCCATGGGTTTCACAACCTATTTACATGTACATGAGTATGGATGTTCATGCAGAATGGGTATAATTAAATATAATTTAATTTATATTATATTAAACAATTAAAATAATTATAAATGGTTATATATATATATATCATTTTGTTATATAGTGTGAGGATGAATCATTATATAAGAATTTTTTATATTTGTTTAGATTATTAGGGAGGTATTGATCACAATTAATACATTTTGTTTAATATTTTCTTAGTATATAATTATGTTTATTCCAGAACATATGAATAGATGTAGTAAATATATTTTAGTCTGTTTTAAGTATAAAACAGGTTTCCTTACCAGCATTGAAGGGGAAATTCACGAACGGAAATCTATCATCCTAGCGGGTTATCAATAGGAACCTCAAAGACGATGATTTTGAAATACGAGAGAGAGAGAGAGAGAAATGAGTTCGATGAAGTACATATCCATAACACAATATCATTATAGTATATATATGATATTGTATTTCTCATGATCGTTTGGACTGTGGATGTGAGGATATTATAATAAAATAAAAGAACATGAAAATAAATAAAATGGAAAATGTAAAAGGATTTTACCACTTGAATAATCCTTGAGAGCCTCCATAATGATATTTTTTCAGTACATTTTTAAGACTAAGAGCTCCTATATGTGAGGTACAGGATTTAGGAGCATATTGGGCATAAATTTTACATGTCTAGAATCTTTTAAAGTGTGAGGAGAAGGGTTACTGAGGGTGGTTTTTATAGTGGTTTTGGGGGTGATATCTCATTATATTATTCACCGATTTATAATTTTTCTCAACACAGTCAATGGTGTTGATTCTTGTGAATAAATACTATAATAAGAGCATTTAATTTCGAGACAAGGGTGCTTATATAATCCACATATTATCTATAAATCCATATTTTTTTATTTAACATTTATCCTAAATTATTGTATTTTACTATTCACCAGAAATTCAAGTATATCAGAAAAATACCAAATATTCACCATAAATATTTTCCAATGATTATAATTTAAAAATTAACTCCATTTATTAAATTAAATTTTAAATATGATAAATTTATTTATTAATTTAAATCCCTATTCACTCGAAAATATATAGTTTTCAAATTTATAAATCAATTTATATCCCTATAAAAAATTTACGATGATCTACAAAAATTATACTAAAATATTAAAAAATATATGTATTTATGAATACATTTTATGAAAATTAGTTTTCTTCTTAAATCATTTTATTAATTATAAAAATGTAATAAAATATTTTTGACTTTCAAAAAAACCAACACTTAAATATTAATTGTTAAAATATTCCCTAACTTATACTATGATAGATTTACATAATTACATCATTTATAAGATGCCTAAATTCTATTTATACAAACATGGGTGAGGATAATATTCATTCATCTGATTTATTATTCATAAGGTTCATATTACTATACCTAATGTCATTTTATTATTTCTTCATTATAGATTCGTTAACTTCTAGAAATACCTGTTATATCATTCATATATTATTTATGATGTTTTATTAGGTATTATAAGTGGTTTTATGGGATATATACTATCAAAAATAATCATAATAAGGGAAATTACAATTATAGAGTTATGGCTCATTACATTCTACCCATCTACAACAATTTCATTTTTCATAATTTTTAGATTGTCACCCAATATAAATATTTTGGTATTTATTAATTAAATGATCCTCAATCTCCCATGTTCCCTCTTTAATTTTATGATTATTCCAATAAATCTTTTCTAGTTGAGTCATATGGCAACTCTACACCTCTTAATTAGTTTCTAGAATCTGAATAGGCACATCATAGTAAGATATGTTAGGTTCCAATTAAATTTCTTAAAATATGAGTACATGTGTTGGGATTGGCATGTACTTCCTTAACAAGGGGATGTAGAACACATTATGTACCTTAGAAAGGATCAACATCATTGCCTAATGATAAGCCAAATATTCAATTCTCTCTATAATTTCAAAAGATACAATAAACATGTGACCCAATTTCCGTTTCTTTTCAAATTTTATAACACCCTTCTATAAAGATACATTCATGAAAACATGATATACCACATGAAATTCAAAATCATTCCTTCAATTATCAGAATAGATCTTTTTCCTAATTTGATCTGCTTTTTTTATGGGTTTTAATATTTTTTAATTTTATTTGTAATTAATCCACAAGATCTAGGTCTACAAGATTTCTTTCATAAACGCAATCCCATCATGTTGGTGCATGGAATAGTTTTCCATACAATGCATCATACAGTTCCATTTGAATTCTAGAAGGAAAACTTTTATTATAGGAAAAATCTAAGAGGGTAAATATTGATCCTATATACATTGAAAATTACATGAGAATGATCTCAATGTGTCTTCTAAAGTTTGTATCATCCTTTCTAGTTGTGTGTTAGTTTGAGGGTGATAAGGCAAACTAAAATAAATATTAGTATCCAATGATTTATTAATTACTTGCAATAGTTTTGATTTATATCATGGATCCCAATCTGATGAAATTGAGGGTGGTTCTCAATTAAGTCTTATAACTTAAAAAATGAAGAGTTTTTCAATGTGATGTAGGTGAAACTCCTTCCTTATAGCTGGGAAATGCGCAGATTTGGTTTCTCAGTTAACAATTAATTATATTTCATCACTCATTAATGGATGTTTTTGGTAATCTAGTTAATAAATCCATGGTGATTCCATCCCAAATAAATTTAGTAATAGGTAGAGGTTGTGTGACTCCTCTAGGATGTTATATTCCAACCATTTCATGTTGAAAGACTATACATTCTAATACATAATAGTTAATTCCCTTCATAATGTTATCACACCAGAAATGTTATCAAAAATGTGTATATATATATTTATATTAATGTTTCCATGGTGTATAGAGAAATTAAAACTATGTGTATAATTCAATTACTCTTTTTTTATCTCGGGTAGAGAGCGAATAAAATTCCTCTTCCAAAATATCAGAATTCCATCCTCATAAGAGAATTCTACAAACTTCCTATCATTCACAGCTTTAATTTTCTTTTTAAGACTCTCATTATCACATTGAAAACATTAAATAACATATAGAATGTATGGTTGTGAAATTAGTTGAAAAATTAATGAGGATACACCTTTCCTGATAATTCCGATATCCATATTTACAAGATCCATGTAAACATGATCTTTTTCAATCCACTTTTATCCAGAACTCTATGATACTTCTAGAGCAATGAATCTGTAACATTATTCACCTTCCCTTTGTTGTAGTGTATGGAAAAAGCATAATCCTTGGGTTTCTTGAACCATCTCTTTGGTGTCATGTTTATTTCTTTCTTTGTGAATATATATTTAAAACTATTCTAATCCATATATAGCTCACATATTTCACCGTAGATATAGTGTGTCTATAACATCCATGCAACGATTACAACTGATGACGTAGGATCATGATTTGGATAATTCTATTCATGAGTTTTTATCTTCATTAATACATAGTAAATAACTCTATCATTCTGTATAAGGACACAACCAAGCCCTTTCAATGATTAATCGCTACAAATCACAAATCCATGATTTCATGATGGTGGATTCATGATCTGAAAATTCACGAATGTTCTATTAAATTACAAAAAAAATCTTCATATTATTTTTTCTAAACAAAATCAACCCCTATACATGTAATATTGGTCAATTGGTTTGCAAACAAGGGATAGTTCCGAATGAAATGTTGATAGTATCCTTCTAAACTTATGAAACTACATACCTTGATAAAGTTCATTGTTTTAGGACACTCTTAAAACTCATTTTTCATCACATGATAATCTAATATTCCTTCCATAGAGGCAATATATACATGAAAAGAATCTATTTGATGAAAAAAATTCACATGTTCTAAACATCACACATAACTCGATACTTCTAAGGTTCTTCATAAAAATGCTTAAGTGATTCTAATTATCTTTGTATATTTTTTAGTATACTAATATTTTATAAATAAATATGACAGAAAATACATCATGATATTCCTTGAAAACTCTATCAATTAGATCTATAAACCTCAGTGTTCATTATTCAGTAAAAAATTCATTACTGTAAACTTGTAAAGACCATACCTCGTTTGAAATGTTGTCTTTGAAATATATTCCTTTTTCACTGTCAATTGATGATATTTAGATTGAAAATAAATATTTGAAAAATATTGGGCACCGGGAATTTTATCAAATAAATCATCAATGTGAGGTAAATGATAGTTTTTATTTATCATACTTGCATTGATCTCTCTATAGTCAATACACAACCTCGTAGATTGTTCTTTCTTCTTAACAAAAAGAACATGAGCTACCAATTGAGAAACTCTAAGAAAATAAACCCCTTACTAGTAAACTCTTCTATTTTTTTCTTTATCTCAACTATTTATACTAGGGCTATTATATAAGGATTATAGGATATAAGCTATGCACCATGGATGAAATCAATAGAAAATTCAATTTCACACGATAGAGGAGGTCTACGTAAATCCTCTGCAAATGCATCCACTTATTATTTTGTAATAGGTACAACCTTAATTTTAAAATTTATTTTCTCGACCATTGGTATTGTGTTCTCTTACATCCCACAGACTCAACTCAGTAGAGGTGCTGGGGGTCGATCTAGATAAGAATCGGATGTCAAGGTTTATACTATAACGATATGTGAATCTACATCATTCTCAAAATATATAACATCTTTATTATTGCAATAGATTTTTCCATCATTATTTTAAATATAGTTCATACCGATTGTAATTTAAAATCAATCAAGTGTATGATGATATGGTTAGAAACTAAAGAATGTTTTGTGACATAAATAAACTAGATTGACATATCTTTTTTGTGATGATACTTTCCATAAGAGTTTTTATGGAAAATTCCTTTATAAAACATAATTGTATATGTATATGTTACATATAAATCTAAGAAGATATAAAATAATGAGTTTATCCATAATCAACTAAATCATTGTCTATTTTTTAGGAAACAATTAAAGTTCATGCCACCACATTATTAGGAACTTCAACATGAGCAGTTTTGACAACATAAGTTTAGACTTAATCTCTTGGAATGTTTTGGGGAATTTATCCTTTAAGTCTTGTACATTAATTTTCATAATATCCTATACTATTAAAATTAAATAATTGAGAATATGTAGATTAATGATTTCCCATACCATCATTGGATTGGTGGCCTTTTTCTCCACACTTTTAACGAACACTCATTCCCTTTAGACAAGTATTGGGGTGTTTCTTCCCATAATAATTTTAGTGTGGATTGTCGACTCTTCCCTTCTTACACATTTATTTAATTTCTTTTCTAGAGTGTTTATAAACCCACTATTTTTATTTCATTACATTGATGTCATATGAGTTAGAGAATTCATTTTCTGTCATGATAGCACCTGAGACTATATAATCATATAATGATAAATTTTGGGAGAACAATGCCCTTTTAGAGAATGGTTTTACGCCATAAAATAATCAATAAATCTAGCTCCATGGATTATGTATGCATTCTATGGGATTCCTTTATAACCTTGTAATGCTTTATTCATATGTTCCAACATTATCATCCTCT
This sequence comes from Viscum album, assembly GCA_963277665.1. Lineage (NCBI taxonomy): Eukaryota > Viridiplantae > Streptophyta > Magnoliopsida > Santalales > Viscaceae > Viscum > Viscum album. Next base: position 535,396 of record CAUJRU010000090.1, read on the forward strand.
TTGACTCTTAGACTCAGGAATTTCTAATCCATATCTGCTCTCTATTCATGAGAAGCATGTTTTTTAAGGAAATAACATTAAAATACATCTATTCTATATTTTAAATTTATTCATCCTTATTTTTTTCATAATTATTGACCACATTTGATCAAAATCTCATGATGTAGTTTAAACACTCATGAAAACCTTATCCCTTTTGTTACATCCCATGGAATGAAATATATTCTCGATGGATCTTATTAACTTCTCTACTACAAATGGTTTTGTAGTCCCATTGAATAATGGAGGTTGTTTTCAAATAAACAGGAATAAAATTGCACGTCAACATTATTGTTTAAGATTCTTTATTTAGGTATGGTCATTATCCAAAACCAAAGTCAGTTTCCCCTCTATATTTATAAGTTAATTAGCGCTGGTTTCAGCTCCAATACCAATATCATTAACTTTCATATGAGTGAAATACATATGTGGGATACATGTGTTCATATCATTTCTATTACTTCCACTATGTTCCATTTCTAAATAATGGCATACAGTGGATTATGTTATGAATCATAATGTATAATCTCAATCATGGAAAAAACATAACATAAATTCAAATTATATGAATAGTTATTCTCATATTCATAAATATGGTTACTTTGGGGACATATTCTATTTTAAATCCTTCATAATGGTTTCTAATGAAAATGTGACTTATACTATGTATATCCCCCATGAGTGTCAGTTGAATTGTGCAGTATCACATATTGTCATGTACCATATTACCCAGACTTATACCCGAGACAACATGTCAGAGTTGTTACCCCTATGCACATTTGTTCCAGAACAACGTATACCTATAGTTTCCAGATAATGATTTATTTCTATGAATTTCCACATAATCTAAAGCTTAAAAAATTCAAGGATATTATTCTATTCATTTCCTCAGTGATTATCATGGGGTTATACTCTGTATTCTATTTATTCTAAATCTTGTTTTCTTGATTCTACTAAACATCCTCTGATACCAACTATAAAGACCCTGACCCCAGTTCCTTGTATCTGGTTCCTTAATGAATTACATTGGAATTACAAAAAAGGAAGTCATATCCCAATGGAGTGAATAGTTTAGTATCTTTTTAAGAGAAGATAACTAAATATGATTACCTTTATAACTTATAATGAAGCACAACATAGTAACTATATTGGAAAAAACCATAAGCTTCATAGATTATCCTTTGAAGTCATTCAAAATATGTTTCTTCACATCCTAGGGGAAAATAAAAATAATAATGGGGTGAGATAGGATACTCAGAAAGGGTATTTTCTAAAAAAAATAAAAACAAACCATAATGAATTGTGAATAACTAAAAACAGTTGTCATTAAGGGAAAAACATCAACATAATATAGTTGTAATAAAAAGTGATAAAATATAAAGATATAAGTTATCATAACAAAATTAATCCTAACCATGTATATTCTTTTAGTCAAATAATTTTGTAATGGCTCAGACCTCTCTGGTCCATTACTTTGTGAAAATGTGGTGTTGGAGGTGTTTTGGGAGGTCAAGGTGACTTATCCCCAACACTTTTCCAAATTTCCAGTTCTGTGAGCAGTGTTTCCAGTTTTATGAACAGTATCAGTAGGTGAACAGTGTTTCTATCAGTGAGCTTCTATCGGTGGACTTCTATTGGTAGACTTGAACAGTGTTTCTATCGGTGATGTTCTATCGGTGGACTTCTAACGGTAGACTTGAATAGTTTTTCCATAATGGTAACCTTCTAATGGTGACCTTATAACGGTAGACTTGAATAGTGTTTCTAGAATGGTGACCTTCTAATGGTGACCTTATAACAGTAGACTTGAACAGTGTTTCCAGAACGGTGACCTTATAACGGTAGACTTGAACAGTGTTTCTAGAACAGTAACCTTCTAATGGTTACCTTATAAGGGTAGACTTGAACAGTGTTTCCAGAACGGTAACCTTCTAACGGTGACCTTATAACGGTAGACTTGAACAGTGTTTCCAGAACGGTAACCTTCTAACGGTGACCTTATAACGCTAGACTTGAATAGTGTTTCCGGAACGGTAACCTTATAATGGTGAACTTAATAATGGTAGACTTGAACAGTGTTTTCAAAACGGTAACCTTCTAACGGTGACCGTATAACGGTGGACTTAAATAGTGTTTCCAGAATGATGAGGTCTAACGGTGACCTTTTCTTTCCTTTGCCAAATTTTGAGTATGTGAACAGTGTTTCCAGCTTCCTACAGTTTTTCCCCATTTGACGTTTCCTTTGACATAAAATACATTTATAGCCTTATTTTAAGGACTCTTAAGGCCGATTCCATTTCCATAAATCCTATATTAATTATTCCTAAGGATGGGATGTATTTACTTGGTCAAACCGCCTGGGTTAATGTGATCTGTTTTTAATGGATAATTAACCGGATCTTAAACCGTCACCTTGTTAAATCTTTAAAAAGGAACCAGATATCAATCTCCCTTGTTCTTCCTCCTTGTTCTCGGCTAAGAGACACTAGATACTTTTAATCTTTCCCATAGGAGTTTCACAATCAAATCCTAATCCTCTGATTGGTTCCTCTCTATTTTGGATGCAACCGAGTTGTGTCGGTCAATCTTCCCAATTAGGTATGTTTTATCATCCTTCCTTTGGGGATCATCTTCTCTTGTTTCTCCCTTCCATATTATACCATGTAATTTCCAAGATTCTAATGGTTTTTTCTTGGGGTTGGTTGGTACTTTCGTACCGTTGCATCCTCTGGTGGATGCAGTTGTCATGAGAGGAGGATTGTGACCCGTTTTGTGGATAAAGGACGTCAAGAACTCTTCGAAGTAGGGGATTCATGGATTCTCTAATTATATATGTGAAATCATATAATTAGCATTATTTATCCATTTGTATCACAATGAAATTGACATGATTAAATACTCAAACCGGATTAAAAGAATTGGTTGATCGCATGTTGTTACTTTGTACCGTGATAATGGATTGCCTCATGTTTTGCTAGATAGAGTGATATCTATGTTTTCATTGATTAGTTGTTCGTTCTTCATGGAAATTGATAATGAACGTAAAGCCGAAATTAATTGTTAATTAATTGGCTAAGGATAAAGAGGCATGTAAATGAATATGGTTGTTGGCGTTGTTGAATTTGTTATAATTTTAGGTTAATCAAATTAGGGAAGTAAGCATGGTTGTTTAATTATGATAGCTCACGTATTAGGTCTCCCGTAATTGGAACCTACAAATAACAAATTTTCTAATTCAATATGGATTAATGCAAAGATTTTGTGAGAATTCTTAAAGGGTTCTGAGTTACCCTCTTGATTGTTAAAGGTTCAACATCCCATTGATGTGATGTTTTGTTTTCTTGTTTCTTGTGTTGTGATGTGACCCTGGAGAGGTGTTGTGATATGTGGAGGCATTGAGGCCTTGTAGTTGTGGCAGCGGATGACAACTAGAGTAGAGAGATGCATCAGTTTATGCATGTGGGTGTCGGGGAGGACACTAGGGGTGATAGAATAGGATGGATGTTGTTGTTGGATTCTTGTGGATTCTTTTAATGTTTATCTTCTTTGATTTTCACCACTGTTCAAGGCAGCAGGTCTTGCTTACCCTTCTTCTGAAGGAGGCGAATACGCCCGGGGTATGCCACGTTCTTTCTGTGTTTATCCTCTCAAGGGAGAATGGGTTTATGCTCTTTCTATAGGATACAATGACTCGACGGGTAGTGTATCTACTCACCGTGTTGAGCCTCCTTTGTGTTTAGTAGCATAGGATGCTTTTCTAGAATTCCTGGGAATATGGGAAAGTAATTATGTAATGAAAGTATGATTAAATGGTGAAACTCCATGGGGATGGAGATGCTGGGATTTAAAGGTGATGTGAATATTAAAAGGAGAAGTTGATTTTGAATGTGATGCCAATTCAGTTTAATATGGAATTGTTCATGGTTAATTAATGTTTAAAGAATTAAATAACATACAGTTCAACTGATAAAAATGACAATGGAGTAATCTAATAAAACTCATCAAATGTTTTTTGCATATAGGATAACTAATCTTAGATGTATCATCCAGGAGTCTGAGAGACATTAGTTACAGTTGTATCTAAGACTAGGTAATGCCCATAGTGTGGATGTGAGTTATATATATATTCTGTACTTTTTGTGTTTCTATACGCTACTCCACCCTTTCGGTAAGGGAAACTGACACCCCGGGGATTCTGATCCCTGGGGGGTGTTTTCCCCAACTTTATGATGGGAGGTTGAATGGGTGACTACCCCCTTTGACCCCGCTCTCTTCTCATGGTAGATATTTGTGCTGGTAGGCACAGTGGTTAGTTTTACCCATATATGTGTGTATAGGGTTGTAATGGCTTGGGGTTATTTCACACACATATATTCTGGATATAGTATCCTATGGACTATTATAGGTGTAACGTGTATAGGCTGTGATGTCTTGAGGATCCCTATTCGATATATGGGCTATAATGGCTTGAGGTATAATACACGATGTATGATACACTTTATGTGGGCTGTGGTGGCTCCCGGAACTTACCCGGTTACTTTTGGTTGTGAGGATGGTGTGTTGATTCGCCCAGGTGTCTACGGGAAAGCCTTTGTGGTGCACGAGGTACAGATTGTAGAGCTTAGCCCAAGTGTCTATGGGCAAGCCTTTGGAGAGAGATGCACAGGACGTATGTCGTTGGGGAAAAGCGGAAAACCAGTGGGGAAGTAGTAGTGGGTTACCCTTGATATTCTTTGCTATATTCTATATTCTTGTATGCATTACTTGGTGAGAGTATCCATGGTGAAGTTGGGAACTTAGTATACATGTTTAGGTGACGAGTTAGCTTCACATGTTGTTCACTAGGCTTTAGCATGCTTTCTTTACTTTTGCACGAGAGGATTGGGGTGGATCCTACTAATTATACTCTTATACTCATCCTATGTATATATAAACTATTTTTCAGGTCACTTGGAGCAGGTTGGACATCAAGCTAGTTACTAATAGCTTGTGGTTGGAGGAGGAGTTGTTCGGGCTTGTGGTCGCTGCCATTTTACTTTCTTTTGGTTACTTTTAGTTTCCCCTTTCAATTGTAGTACATTTGTATGACATTTCATATATGTACTTGGGTTTCTTTTATATTTCAATTTTGAGTTGGAGTTGATTGGTGTCGATCTTATATCTCTCTTCTGCTTGTGTTCTCTTAGAGGGTAATTCCTCCCATTTGTGTGTTTATTATACCCTCGGTGCTAGTAGCCAACCCGGGGCCTACTGGAGGCGGGACTCGGGGGTCATTATCTGTCTTCTCACATTTCCGGCCCAGGAGGGGTACACTTTGTGGGGAGGGGATCATGACAGAGTGGTATCAGTGGTCTTGTTGAGGGATAGGATGGAGTTTGGAGTTAGGCACAGGTGAGGATGCATGGTGTGGTTGGGAAATAGTGTCATTCATGTTTATCAAGTGGGGTAACCACTGGAGACCGGCAGAGACATATGCATTTAGGGCCCCCTATGATCTTTTGCATGGACCTTTAAGTTTACGATGGCTACTAAACAAAGAGATACTAGTTGCAGGGTAGAGGCCCAGGAAAGGATCAGGCATCATTCTTTTTTTCACCTGTATTTGAATGGGTAGACCTTGGGATAGGTTAAACATAAATTAATAAAAGAAAACAATTAATTAATTAATTTTGAGTCTTCCATACTCCAGGCTTAGGATCTCTAACAGTTGTTATTTTACAGGTATGGCTCCAGGTCGACGTCCTCGTCAGGTTTGCACAGAATATGTCCAGTAGGCTATTCCAGCAGATCACCACCGGGTATAGTTTGACGACGATGACACTTGGAGGAAGACACTCCGAGAGTTTCAGCACTAGAGTCTACAGAAGTACGAAGGCTCCGTTTCAGATGCAGTCACAGAAGACTGGTTGGAGGAGTTCTAGATAGGCTTCAGTTCAATTCATGCTCACAAAGAACATTGGGTTTCCTTGGTTGTGACGATGTTGCGTGGAGCAGTGAGGCAGTGGTGGTTCTTGTTCCTTGGGGATCGTGAGGAGTCAGCGATCTCATGGGAGGAGTTTTGAGATAGATTTACAGTCCAGTTTCTTTCTTTGACTGCGAAAGCATCCATTCGCTAGGAACTTATTATCCTTCAACAGGGGAGTTCTAGTGGTAGATAGTTTGGAATCCATTTCAGTAACCTCTTAAGATATGCTTCAGACCTATTACCAGATGAGGAGGCCATGGTGAGGCATTTCGAGGAGGCTTTGCATCCATAGATCTAGCGCCAGGTCACCCCATTTATGCTAAATACATATCTTGATGTGCTGGTGAGGGTAGAGGTTGTTGAGATGACTTTTTCTAGGACCGGATCATCATGAGACAGAAATCTTCATGATTCCTCACGAAGCAAAGCTGTGGTCCGGGGATCCCGGTTTTCAGGGATGAAGAGTTTCTGTTCACCTGGGGGTAGGTCCTAGCCCTTCCCATCTCATTTCTCCAGAGTAAACAACTCTCAGGCCTATGCCAAGGGATCATGCCCTTTTTTTCTTGTGTTGGTCGTGGTCATCAGCAGTGGGAGTGCCTGACTTTTCAGAGCATTCATTGTGCACCGGGAGCTCCGCTCCAGGTTCCTCCATTGAGGCAGTTCTAGCTGAGGCAACAGCAGCAGGTTGCACTAGCTTTAGATCACTAGAGGGTATATGGAGCAGGCAGATGACAGCTCTATGATGCTCCCCGTCCTCAGAGAGCAGAGCGCGGCCATGGTGGTGGTCGTTATCAGTGTTAGAGAGGCCATGGAGGAGCTCATGGTCAGCTTCATGCTCTAGCGTTACCAGCCCCAGGCGAGCCAGATGTCGTTCGATGTACCCTTTGATTTTTTTCTACCTTGGTGTATTCCTTGTTTGATTCAGGATCAACACACTCTTTCATATCACCTACCCTTGTCCATGCTTTGAGACTTGAGGTAGAGAGGCTTCCAGTTCCCTTGGCATTGATTATGCCAGTTGGAGGTTGAGCCAACTTGTTTGAAGAATATAGAGACTGTGAGCTAGTGTTGGGGCAACACCAATCTTGGGTAGATTTCCTATGTTTACGAATACAACTATATGATGTCATACTCGGCATGTATTGGTTGTATTCGGTGCAGGATATTGTGGATTACTACAGGAAGAATGTTGTTTTCTTTGATGAAAATGAAGAGAAATTGGTGTTTTTTGGTGAGCGAGATCCTCGGATGAGTCATAGACGAGTTCCATCCTTATCATCCATGATGGCTGAGATGATGCTGATTTCTTTAGAGGTTCAGCATTTGGCGTTTCCCAGGGTCATAGAGGAGTACCCTGGCATCTTTCCAGAAGAGGTTGTAGCCTTACCCCCTCAACGAGAGATTGAGTTTGGGATCAAGATATAGCCAGGAGCATCTTCTATCTCTATGTCTCCATATAAGATGGACCCTTATGAGTTATGAGAGCTATGTATTCAGCTTGATGGTCTGTTTTAGTGCGGTCTTTTTCGACCAAGTGTGTCACCGTGGGGTGCACCAGTTTTTTTGTGAAAAAGGATGACGACATTTTGCGGTTGTTCATCGATTAGCGTCGATTAAACAAAGTGACAATAAAGAACCGCTATCCTCTCCCGCAGATTGATGACTTATTCGATCAAATGAAGGGTGCAAGTTGGTTCTCAATGATCGACTTGTGTTCAGGATATCATCAAATGCGTGTAAAGTATGAGGATATCCCGAAGACTACTTTCCGTTGTCATCATGGGCATTATGAGTTTGTTGTAATGACATTTGGTGTGACGAATGCTCCAGCTGTTTTCATGGGGTTGATGAATGCTGTGTTTTGTGAATTCATGGACAAGTTTTTTGTGGTTTTCATCGACGACATCCTTATGTTCTCCACATCTGAAGAGGAGCATGTAGAGAATCTACAATCTGTTTTAGGAGTTCTTCGCCAACATCAGTTGTTTGGGAAGTTGTCTAAGTGTGAGTTTTGGGCTCGAGAAGTTCGTTTCTTGGGGCATTTTGTGTCCCAACAGGGAGTAGCTGTGGATCTGTCGATGATAGAAGCAGTGGTCTCTTGGGCAGCCCCCAAGACCGTGTCAAAGGTGTGAAGTTTCCTTGGTCTCGTAGGCAATTATAGGAGGTTTATAGCCAATTTCTCCTGAGTTGCGACTCCTCTAACAGCTTTGACCAGGAAGGATCAAGCGTTCATATGGACTGATCAATGTCAGGAAGCATTAGAGTATCTAAAGGAGAATTTGGTGAGTGCTCCAGTCCTTTGTCTTTCGGCGGAGGGAGTCCAGTTTGATGTTTTCTGTGATACTTCACATCTGGGGCTAGGATGTGTTCTCATTCAGCAGAGGTCAGTTGTTTCTTATGGGTCTTGGTAGTTGCATCCCCATGAACGCAACTATACCACCCATGATCTTGAGTTGGTAGTCGTGGTATTTTCTCTGATGTTGTGGAGACATTACCTCATTGGTGATAACTTTTTGGTTTTCACCAATCATAAGAGTTTGAGGTATGTTTCCTCCCAATGTGACTTGAACTTGCGGTTGCATTGGTGGATGGAGTTCTTGCAGGAATAAAACTTTTAAATATCATATACACCTGGAAAAGGGAATTTTTTAGCTAATGAACTCAGTCTAAAGTCACGTAATGATGTTGTTCATGAATCTGCTGATTCCAGGAGAGTAATGGAGGAACTGTCAGCTTTTCATCTTGATATGGGAGATGTTGGGGGTAGAGGATGTCTTTTCTAGATGATGGTGTAGTCATCCCTGATGCAGAAGGTGGAAGAGTATCAGTTGGGTGATCCAGAAGTGGATGTTTTGAGAGATAGAGTTGCTTGTGGTGAGCCCCTGATGGTTGGTCGGAGGATGAACAACACCGAGTGTTGTATCATAATAAGCTTTTTGTTCCCTTAGCGATGCGCGAGACGGTTCTCCGAGAGTTCCATAGTTCAACCTTGGAAGTACATCCTGGTGTGACAAAGATGTACCGATCCTTAAAGAGTCATTTTTGGTGGCCTGGGCTGAAGCGTGTGGTTGGAGAGCGTGTGTCTCAATGTTTTGTCTGCCAGAAGGTGAAGGCCGAACACCGTGTTCCTGGTGGTCTTCTCCAGCAATTAGAGATTCCTCAATGGAAGTGGGAGGACATCTCAATGGACTTTTTTACAGGTTTACCTTGAGCTCCGGGAGGACATGATGCTATATTGGTGCTAGTGGATCTTTTAACAAAATCGGCCCACTTCATAGCGATCAAGGAGTCGAGCGCAGTGGAGATTTTGGAGAGGAAGTATCTAGAGGAGGTGGTGAGACATCATGGAGTACCTAGGACAATCATTTCTGATTGAGATCCACATTTTACCTCCAGGGTGTGGAGACATCTCCAGAATGATTTTGGCTCTCAACTGTGCCTTAGCACTGCTTTTCATCCTCAAACGAATTGTCAGACAGAGCGAACCATCCAGACTCTTGAAGACATGTTGCACTCTTGTGTTCTTGATTTTGGAGGTTAATGGATGAAGCACTTACCCTTGGCAGAGTTCGCTTAAAATAATAGTTTTCACTCTACCATTGGTATGGCGCCATTTGAAGCCTTGTATGGCCGGCCATGCCGTTCTCCATTGTGCTGGACTGGGGTTGGAGAGTCAGTAATTCTCGGACCAAAACTAGTGCAGAATACAACAGAGATCGTTCAGGTGATTTGTGAGAGGATGAAGACAGTGCAAGATAGTCAGAAATCATATACTGATCAAAGAAGGATACCCTTAGAGTTTAATTTTGGGGATCATGTGTTTCTGAAGGTGACTCCCCGTCATGGGTAGCGAAGGTTTGGTCATGGAAGTAAGCTTTCTCCCTGGTTTGTTAGGCCTTTTGAGGTGTTAGATCGTGTTGGAGCTGTGGCGTATCAAGTAGCACTTCCCCCTCAGATGAGTCGGATACATGATGTTTTCCATGTATCATAGCTCCGTCGATATCTTCATGATGAATCTCATGTTATCGATTGGGGAGAGATCGATATTGATGATGATGCAACCTTTGAGGAGAAACCTGTGGAGATCCAAGACCGCAAGGAGAAAGTGTGTCATGGTCCTTCTATCCCCTTAGTTCGGGTCTTGTGGCGACACTGTGGCATGGAGGACTGTACCTGGGAGCATGAGTCACAGATACGTTCTCAATACCCAGAGTTGTTTAATTTTTAACTCCTTTCATGTAATGATGTTTCCTTTGTGTTTATACCTTTCATGATATATATATATATGTACCTTTGATGTGATGTTATGATTGAATTGGTTGGATATGGATTGTTTGTTCCCATAATCTCAGATGTGGTATTTTTGTTCCAGATGTTAAACAACTCATGGTGGTTTTCCCCTGAGAGGTATCTTATGGGGTGGTTGTTCGGACCCCTCTTTTCTTCTGGGTTGCATTTTAATTCTCGAGGATGAGAATGTTTTGAGAGGTATCTAATGTAAGGGAACGGACCTCTCTGGTCCATTACTTTGTAAAAATGTGGTGTTGGAGGTGTTCTGGGAGGTCAAGGTGACTTATCCCCAACGCTTTTCCAAATTTCCAGTTCTATGAACAGTGTTTCCAGTTTTATGAACAATATCAGTAGGTGAACAGTGTTTCTATCGGTGAGCTTCTATCGGTGGACTTCTATCGGTAGACTTGAATAGTGTTTCTATCGGTGAGGTTCTATCGGTGGACTTATAATGGTAGACTTGAACAGTGTTTCCAGAACAGTAACCTTCTAACGGTGACCTTATAACGGTATACTTGAATAGTGTTTCCAGAATGGTAACCTTCTAACGGTGACCTTATAACGGTAAACTTGAACAGTGTTTCTAGAATGGTAACCTTTGAACAGTGACCTTAAAATGGTATACTTGAACAGTGTTTCCGGAATGGTAACCTTCTAACGGTGACCATATAATGGTAGACTTCAACAGTGTTTCCAGAATGGTAACCTTCTAATGGTGACCTTATAATTGTAGACTTGAACAGTGTTTCCAGAACAGTAACCTTCTAACGGTGACCTTAAAACGCTAGACTTGAACTGTGTTTCCAGAAAGGTAACCTTCTAATGGTGACCTTATAATGGTAGACTTGAACAGTGTTTCCAGAATGGTAACCTTCTGACGGTGACCTTATAATGGTGGACTTGAACAGTGTTTCTAGAACGGTGAGGTCTAATGGTGATCTTTTCATTCCTTTGCCAAATTTTGAGTATGTGAACAGTGTTTCCAGCTTCCAACAGTTTTTCCTCATTTGATGTTTCCTTTGACGTAAAATACATTTAAAGCCTTATTTTAAGGACTCTTAAGGCCAATTCCAATGCCATAAATCCTATATTAATTATTCCTAAGGCTGGGATGTATTTACTTGGTCAAACTACGTGGGTTAATGTGATCCATTTTTAATGGAGAATTTACCAGATCTTAAACCATCACCTCGTTAAATGTTAAAAAAGGAACCAAATATCATTATCCCTTGTTCTTCCTCCTTGTTCTCGGCTGAGAGACATTAGATCCTTTCAATATTTCTTGTAGGAGTTTCAAAACCAAATCCTAATCCTCTGATTGGTTCCGCTCTATTTTGGATGCAATCGAGCTGTGTCGGTCAATCTTCCCAATAAGGTATGTTTTATCGTCATTCATTTGGGGATCATCTTCTCTTGTTTCTCCCTTCCATATTATACAATGTAATTTCGAAGATTCTAATGGGTTTTTCTTGGGGTTGGTTGGTATTGTCGTATCGTGGCATCCCCGGGTGGATGTAGTTGTCGTGAGAGGATGATTGTGACCCGTTGTGTGGAAAGGACGTCAAGAACTCTTCGAGGTAGGGGATTCATGGCTTCTCTAATTGTTTATGTGAAATTGTATAATTAGCATGATTTAGCCCATTAGATCACAATGAAATTGACCTGATTAAATACTCGGACCGGATTAAAAGGGTTGGTTGATCGAATGTTGTTTCATTGTACCATTATAACGGTTTTCCCCATGTTTTCCTAGATATAGTGATATCTATGTTTTCTTTGAATAGTTGTTCGTTCTTGATGGAAATTGATAATGAACATAAATCCAGAATTAATTGTTAATTAATTGGATAATGATAAAGAGGCATGTAAATGAATCTGGTTGTTGGTGTTGTTGTAGTTGTTCTAATTTGAGGTTAATAAAATTAGGGAAGTAATCATGGTTGTTTAACTGTGATAGCTTACTGATTAGGTCTCCCGTAATTGGAACCTATGAATAAAAAATCTGCTAATTCAATATGGATTAAAGAACAGATTGTGTGAGAATTATTAAAGGGTTCTGAGTTACCCTCTTGATTATTAAAGGGTCAAGAGCCCATTGATGTGATGTTGTGTTTTCTTGCTGCTTGTGCTGTGACGTGACCCTGGAGGGGTGTTGTGATATGTGGAGGCATGGAGGCCTAGTGGTTGTGGTAGTGGATGACGCCTAGAGTGGCGACATGCATCAGTTTATGCATGTGGGTGTCGGGGAGGACACCAGGGGTGATGGAATGGGATGGATGTGGTTGTTGGATTCTTGTGGATTCTTTGAATGTTTATCTGATTTTCTTTTCCCCACTGCTCAAGGCAGTTGTTATTGCTTACCCTTGTTGCGATGGAGACGAAGACGCGTGGGGTATGCCACTTTCTTTCTGTGTTTAGCCTCCCGAGGGAGAATGGGTTTATGCTTTTATATAGGAGGAAAAGACTCGACGGGTAGTATATCTAATCACCGTGTTGAGCCTCCTTTGTGTTTAGTAGCATAGGATTCTTTTCTAGAATTCTTGGGAATATGGGAAAGTAATTATGTAATGAAAGTATGATTAAATGGTGAAAATACACGGGGATGGAGATGCTAGAATTTAAAGGTGATGCGAATCATAAAAGGAGTAGTTGATTTTGAATGTGATGCCAATTTAGTTTAATATGGAATTGTTCATAGTTAGTTAATGATTAAAGAATTAATTAACATACAGTGCAACTGATAAAAATGATAATGGAGTAATCTATTAAAACTCTTCAAATTTTTGTGTGCTTATAGGATACCTAATCTTAGAAGTAGCAGCCAGGATTCTGAGAGCCGTTAGCTGCAGTTGTATCTAAGACTAGGTAATTCCCATAGTGTGGATGTGATTTATATATATATTTTGTACTTTTTGTGTTTCTATACGCTACGCCACCCTGTCGGTAAGGGCAACTGACACCTTGGGGATTCTGAGCCCTGGGGGTGTTTTCCCCAACATTCTGATGGGAGGATGAATGGATGACTACCCACTTTGACCCTACTATCTTCACGTGGTAGATCATTGTGCTGGTAGGCACAGTGGTTAGTTTTACCCATATATGTGTGTAGAGAGTTTTAATGGCTTGTGGTTATTTCACACACATATATTATGGATATAGTATCCTATGGACTACTATAGGTGTAACGTGTGTAGGTTGTGATGGCCTGAGGATCCCTACTCGGTGTATGGGCTATAATGGCTTGAGGTATAATACATGATGTATGATACATGTTATGCGGGCTGTGGTGGCTCCTAGAACATACACGGTTACTTTTGGTTGTGAGGATGGTGTGGTGCTTCTCCCAGGTGTCCACGGGCAAGCCTTTTTGGTGCACGAGGTGCAGATTGTGGAGCTTAGCCCATGTGTCAGCGGGCAAGCCTTTGGAGAGAGATGCACAGGATGTATGACGTTGGGGAAAAGAGGAAAACCAGTGGGGAAGTAGTAGTGGGGTACCCTTGATATTCTTTGCTATATTCTATATTATTGTATGCATTACTTGGTGAGAGTAGCCGTGGTGAGGCTGGGAACATAGTATACCTGTTTAGGTGACGAGTTAGTTTCATGTGTTGTTCACTAGGCTTTAGCATGCGTTCTTTACTTTTGCACGAGAGGCTTGGGGAGGATCCTACTGAGTATACTTTTATACTCACCCTATGTATATATAAACTGTTTTTCAGGTCACATGGAGCAGGTTGGACATCAAGCTGGTTACTACTACCTTGTGGTTGGAGGAGGAGCTGTTCGGGCTTGTGGTCGCTGCCGTTTTACTTTATTTTGGGTACTTTTAGTTTCCCCTTTCAATTGTAGTACTTTTGCATGACATTTCATATATGTACTTGGGTTTCTTTTATATTTTAGTTCTGAGTTGGAGTTGATTGGTGTCTACCTTATCTCTCTCTTCTGCATGTGTTCTCTTAGAGGGTAATGCCTCTCATTTGTGTGTTTATTATACCCACAGTGTTAGTCGCCAACCCAGGGCCTACTGGAGGCGGGACTCGGGGGTCATTATCTCTCTTCTCACATTGCCGGTCCAGGAGGGGTACACTTTGTGGGGAGGGGGTCGTGAAAAATTTCATGGAATATAAAATAATTATCTCATAATGGGGTAAATAGTAATGCGTGACATCATAAGCATACTATCAAGGCCTCGTACCAATACTATACATAAATATTTAAAAACCCAAACTACATTGTCTTATGAGACCTAATGATGGAAGGATGTCATATAGTGGGCCCCAAATGACACATACTAATTTTAATTCATTACTCATATGAAAGGGGTGAAACATAGTCATAATATACATTCATATTGAAACTAATATATGAAATGTAAATAACTTTCATCAATCAGTAAACAAAATAACTAACCATTCTGAATAATACAGTGAATTTCATCAAGAGAGCGCATACATAGTCAAAATAATCATTACACATTCAGTAAAATATGTTAGATGATATAATAAATTACTAAATATAATAATCACCATGGATATTGGAATAGATGAAAATGATCCTAAAAAATCATCAAGGAATTCCTGAGAGAAATACTTTTTTACATTGAAAAGAAGAGTTCTTTTGGAAAAATATTTTCATAGACAGGAAAATTAAATATTGTATTTTATCCATTATAAAATGTGTTAATTTATAAAAATAATTGTATCTTAATATACATTATATAGTGTAGTAGAAAATAAGTTTGAAATCGGGTAGTTCCCTCAAATCAGGCATGCTTTTGAAGAATAATTGAGGATGATCATTATAAAAAAAATTAAATCCCCATCAAATAAAGAAGGATTATGGTTGCTACAAAAACCTATAAAATTATCATTTCATTTATTAGTATTACATAAGAATAATTAAAATTTTCATTTTGGTAAAGAGATATAATGTTAAAACCCGAATGAAAAAGGGAGGTTCGGGGAGATACCGTTACCAAATGTCTAAATTTGTTATAGATTTGAAATTAATGTCCTATATAATAAAATTAAATGAACTAATAATCTAATTTAAAACCATTTATACATGTATTTTATATATTATAATTTTATTGGGCTCTTTTATTTCCTTTTTATGAGTTATAAGATACAATTTTGTTTCTCAGGTGCACTCAATTCCTTGGTTTTCACGATCGGTATAATTTTATATGCATATGATAGTTCATGTGGAATGGTTATAATTATAAAGAATTAAATTTATATGATATTAAAGAACATAAATAATTGTACTTTTTTTATATATAATTTGGTTATATTTTATGTGGATTAATCCTTAGATAATACATTTAGGGATAATCGTTTTGATTATTAGAGTGGTTATTGATCAAAACAGAATAATTGTGTTTCGTAGTTTAGAATTATGTAAATATGATACTTAAAAACAAATGAATTATTTTAATAAATATATTATATTCTTTTTAACCCATAAAAATTATTTTATTTCAAGCCTTGAAGTAGAAATTGAAGAACGAAAATCCATCATCCACGAAGGTAGTAAATCGACAACTCAAAGATGATGATTTCAAAATAAAAGGGAAAATTAACGCAGTTTGAATATGGTTATTCCATTAAAATGATATAATTATAGTTTATAGTTTATAATGGATTTATCATGATCATTTTTATAGAGGAAGGTAGAAGATAATTATAAAATAAGATAACATGAAATGGAATTAAAAGGAAAAGGTGTAGGATTTTACCTCTTCAATACTCATCCTTTAGAAGCTCATTAAGGGTACTGGTTTTATTATTTTTAAAAGATAAAGAGTTAATAATTTTGGGGGATATGAATGGGGAGAATATTCTGTATAATTATGACAATGATCAATTATCAGAAAGTGCGAGGATAAGGGGCGGTGATGGGTGGTATTTATAATGGATGAGAGGTGTAATTTCTCATTATATTATTCATTATTTTATTATTTTAATCAATAATAGAAATAATGTTGATTTTTATGACTAAATATAGTAATAAGTTCATGTGAGTTTTAAACACGGGTGATTACAATAGCAATACAACATCTCTAACTCCCTAATTAATGTATTGAGCATTTTTGCTAAATTATTGTATTTTATTATTCACAAAAAAGAAAGTATTTTAAAAAATTCAAAAACATCCTCTTAATTTTTTTTCAAAATGTAGAATTAAAAAATGTAATTCATATTAGGAAAATATTTTTCTAAATTTTAGAAATATAAGTTTTAATTAAAATCATCATTTACTAAAAAACAGTTTTTAAAATTATAATTCATTTTATATCACACTTAATAATTAACTACATTCTCATTAAATTATAATAAAATAATAATAACAATATTATTATTTATCTATAAATTATATGAAAATTAATATTCATTTAAATAATTTTTTAATTATAAAATTTTAATTAAATATTTATGACTTATATAAATACCAACACTTAAATATTTATTTTTAAAATATTACCTTTCGTATACTATGACATAATTATATCATACCATCCTTTATGATATGCTATGATTTAATTTATACGAACATGGGTGAGGTTACTAATCATTTGGCTGACTTAATATTCATAATGTTTATAATACTATTCCTAAGGTCAAGTTACTATTTCATTAGTATAGGTTCTTTAACATCTAGAAATATTTCGTATTTCATAATTTCTTCATTTATGTTCTATATATTATGTTATATAGGTGATTTATGTTGTATATAAAATATGAAAAAAATAAGAATGGATATTTTATTGGTATTTTTTTGGGTCATTTCATTACATTTGTTATATTTTTTGGCATGTTGGATTTATTGCACCAATGTGTGAGTGGTTTGATGTACGAGTCATTTGTATATAATTATATTCCCTTTATTGATTTTAGAAATATAATTGCCCATTAGACACATCCCGAACATAGGTAATTAATAGTAGAAATTCCCAAAACAAATGAGTCAAATTACAATTTGTATTCATTCGGTCTACTGAATATCAGTTAAATAATTTAATAGTGATGCTTTAATTAAAGTTAGTAAGCATTTCATCCTTAGAAAATAATAACATAATGCACACAAGTTTATTCAATATAGTAACTATAATATATATTCATAAATATTATATATAAATATTATTGAAATGATATTTATTTTGAATTCAATTTATTAAATTAAATTTATAGGTAATTTTAATAATTTTTATGAAATATATGATCTTTGGGTCAACAGTGAAAATAAGGATTTTATAAAAAATGAAAATATTTTGAAATTTTAATTATATATTATTAATATGAAGGTTTAAGATGGAAGTTTTTTTAAAAAAAATATATTTCATTATTTATATAATGCATATAAAAATTTAATTCTAAAATTTTAGATCTACGGTTAACAATTTTGAAATCAAAGCAATGCTTATGTTCAAATGAAATTTGTTTTTAGTTCATCAATTTTACTCTTGTGTTTTCCAGTTTCTTTTTATTTCAGTATAAATTAATAGAAAATTATTTATCATATGATTTATAAAAATCTTCCTAATTATATTCTAAACTATATTATATATTTTTAAAATAATTCTTTATACTTTATATATTTATTTTTATGAAAAAAAATTTGTTGTGATTAATGAATAATAATAAAAATATTTTTTTCAAATTATATTAGTTAAACATTGAAAAAATGAATTCTATATTTCAGATAATAATAATTAATATTACGTAATATGGTCAAAAAAATTTGGTCATCATAAAAAGTAATAATTGTAAATATTTATTACTACACTTAAGTGTAAAATGTGATAAAATCATTAAAATAAAGGGAAAATGCATAAACCTGATGATAAAAATTATCAACCAAAAAAATTGGTTTTTGTTAAATCATATTATTATAATATTTATAGTTTAGATAATTTGGATCCAACTGAATTGAGTTATCAATATTTTTATAATATTATTTCAAGTATTTTTATGTTTTCCTCCACCTAACTTATAAAAAACTCCCACTACCTTAACATATCCACACTAAATAGACTGAATACATCAACCAATCTATAACTGAATACAATTCCTATATCGAACCACACTTTATATATATAGATATTTCTTCAAAATTGAAGAATATCTTTTACGAAATATATTAATGTCGTTGTAGGACTGCATAGGTCTAATTCCTTTACAATGTGGGAAACATAAATAGCTAGTTCATAAGATATCTCAATTATGTATTTAATTTTCCTTCATAACTAGATCCCTTTTTAACATATCTTATTGAATACTCTTCTTCATTACCAGCAGAAGAGAAACATAAAAAAAGGTGAGCTCAGGTGCTCAGTAAGAGTGAAGTGGCAGATATCAATCATATAATAATCATAACACACAAGAATATAACAATGTAAAATCTAACCCAGCATATAAAATATCATGATACCATGTCCTTGGATAAATCAGAAATTTTCATAACAATCCATTAATGTAATCCCAAAAGTCATGTCATAAGACATGATATTTTGTTACATAAACAAAACAATATAAAATTATTTCCTATTAGTTTAGGATCATTTCCATGACTATCATAGAAAACAAAGTCCATTACTGAACCAAGATCACTACTTATTCTATCCATATATTACTTAATCGAGATCATTTAATGTTCCATCGCATTCAATCTCATGAGATATAAGTATTTACACAATGTATTGGAGGAAGATATATTTCTCACCCATATCATAAGGAAGTAATTCTTACATGTGACACAAAAAAATTAATTATTCATCATCATATAACTAAAGGAATAAATTGGGTTTATCAAATATCATTCCATTATAAAAAAATCCTTGTAAAAATGGATTTCATAAATAGAATTACATCAAAAACCTAATGAAACCATAAAAATAGTAGGGATAATATTCATAAATCATAACCATATTAATTATTGTAATATTAAATGGAAACTAACTTTGATTTAACACTTGTAGTTAATTCTTGAAGAAAATATCTTTTCTTTTTCAAAAACATTTTAATTTATTAAAATAAAACCAAAAATAAAAGAAAGGTAATATCTTTCAAAAGAACTAATAAATCTTATAAAGAAGGAACATGGAAATACAATGTTATAAAAATGTAAAAACTCATTATTTAGTACAATTTAAAGGGGATAATTCTTCTCATAATTTTTTTAGATAACTTATAAAGAACCTGATATCAAAAAACCAAATAGATTCACTTCATACCTTTTAATAAAAATTAACCAATTGGGAAAATTTGACATACAAAAACATTAGATGGAGAGAAAGAAGATTTTGGAATACATATTTAGGAAATGTGGAAATGGATGATAAAAATAACCCAATAAATACTAATTTATACACAATATCATATATTAATAAGATAATGAAATTATTCCTTCATTAGATCTGGTTTCCTTTGTATGTATATGAACCTCTTATTCTTTAATGTGTTCCCTCTAAATCTCTTCTTAATGAACTGGAGTACGCCTTTGTTGAACAGTAGTACCTATAGAATGTTACTGGGGAAGATTATAATGGAAAATAGTTGGGTATATCTTAGAATGAAGGCTCAATGAGTTGTGATGAATTGAGGGAGGAGGCTCCCTATTATAATTGAGGTGAAATTTACATTTTGAATCTCTAAAGAATAATTATTTATAATAAAAATTTACCACATCTAAAAAAATCCAATATTTCCCAATTTAAATGATGAAATGATATAGGGTTATAATCACATCAACCAATATATTTTAAACATTTTTTTTTCTAATAATTTAAACATTATCATTTTAACTAACACTTAGAAATTATAATTAATTTTTATCTAGGGAAAAAATATTTTAAAATTAAATGGGCGAAATATTTACATTTTGATGTCAATTTGACAATAAATAAATACCATAGAACATTTTCGACCATTCCATAATTATTCTATATTTTTTAAAAATTATTTATGATTTCAAATTATTTAATAAAACATTATTTTCATAAACAATAAATAGTGCCAGTTTTGACACGATTCGATTAATTAATTTATAAGAATATTAAAATTTTAAGATAAATTAGAACCAAATATTTTATTATACTTAGAACAGTTTAAGGTAAAATATTAAATTTATTGTGAATATAAAGTATCCCAAATTATATTTATTATCATATTTTATTAACATTTAATTGTTATCTCAATTAATAAAATAATTACAACATCAGCAATTTTTAAATATTTAAAAAACGTATTTGATGAATGAAAATTAAAAATAAATTTCAATTATGAAATTAAATCTTCTATATTTAGGAATATTAATTTTAGTTGAATATATCTCTTAAAAAATCCATCATTTAAAATGGTGTACATATTAAAACATGATTGTGGAAACTTTAACATCAATTTAAATAAAATAATATAAATTTTATAATCTCTTCTATAATTACCCATATAGTGAATCACTCGAATCCTTAGTGATTAAGGTTGATAAATTCTCTAAATTTTAGATTTGGTCATGTTTTTTTATCTTTTAGTGGTTATTACTTTTTCAATAAAAAATAATTTATTTATTTCTCATCAATCATCATCATTCTAAAATCATTTAAGTTATTTTTTTATTTTCAAAAAATTAAAGAAAAATTACCATGCTGATGAGAGAAATAGATTTCAAATGATTATTTATAATAAAATTTATCTTCTCTATAACCATATATTAAAAATGATATAGTTATTAAAATTTTATTGATGCAGATATACCTTTTTTATAAAAAAAATTATGTTTAACAATATCTTCTACGCTGCTTAAAAAGAATACCATTTTGTCCCAAGGACTATTTAGGTCAAATAAATCATCAAATTATATTAAGACAAGTGTTAGGGTCATTTTATAATATTAATTTTACTCTTAATTACTATATTTACCCTTTTACAATATTAATAAAAAATAAAAAAGTTATTATTCATTAATCCCACAAATAAAATAAATATAATTAAATAATTTCATAATAATGATTAAAAAATAATATACAATTTTCAGAATTGTAAAAAATATTTATCAATAATTATTCTAAATTAATCTCATCGTGAAAATGAGAAAATAAGTTTTAAAAGTTAAAACATTTTAAATGACTGAAAAGTTTCTACATATAAATCTAATCTAATATCATTGAAAATTAAATACATTATATTAATTGATAAAAATATTTTCCATTTATATATTAAAAACAATCAATAATATAATTTATCCATATAAATTATTTTGATGAAAATGTTGTCTTCAGATAAAAGTTGACATATTTTCATTATTCATCAAAATTTGAATGTTATCATAAAAATATCCAAAATTCATTCAATGTAAATGTTTATAACTGGATTCCAAAAAATATTTTTATGTTCTCATATAAAAAAATTTTATGTCTCAAAAGTTTACTTTAAAAATTATTAACCATTAAAATGCGTTAAAATTAACCTTTTGAAAGATATATGTTTTTTACATAAAATATAGTTTATTCATACCTAATGAATAAATATCTATTTGATGAATATAAAAAATATTTTATTATGTATATTAAATATATATCTCAATAATTTTATTTAATAATAGTAATTCACTCAATTTACTCACAAAAATAAAAATATATAATTGATTTATATTTTTCATAAATAATTAGTGGTCATTGTATTCATCATACATTTTCATATGTGAGTTATATTTTTTTGAACATTCTTAATGGATATGTTATAATGGTCATTTTATATTAAGGGCATCTTGTGGTTCATTTAATCTAACAATTGTTTGCATTTAAATCTATTGAAAAATTATAATTATTTAAAGAAAATATTTCATAAATACATCTCAGTGTTTCATTCTACCCCGCATTAAACTATATTTCACACTAAAAATTAGTAACAGAGATAAAAATAGATGATGATACATATTATATATCATATCTTCAAGTCCCCATGTATCTTCCTCAAATTTTTTGTTCCGAAAAAAATCATTAATCAAGCGAGTTGTTTCTTTCCTAGATTTTTTTCTCTACAATCCAGAGTATCTGTAGACTGTTATTCATAACAAAGATATTTCTCTAGAGGTAAAATATTTTAGTCTTGTACTATTAAATGATTAGGTATGTACATTATAAGGATGGATACATGGAAAACATCATGAACTTGGGATAAATTCATTGTAAGTTCCAATTGGAAATATAACATCCGAACATGATCCAGAATTTCAAAATGACCGATATACATAGGTCTTGGCTTGACCTTACTTACATATCTCATTAATTTCTTCTATGGTGGTATTCATAGAAACACCTTGTCAACCAATTAAAACCCTATGTCTTTTTATCAGTTTTCACTATAACAATATTGTCAACTCCGAGATGCTCTTATCGGTTGCGGAATATATCAGTCCATTTTTCTATTTCATAAACAGGATTATGTCCCAATAGATTCGTTTCTCCAACATCATCCAATAATTTTGGAGTTCTACATATCATTACAAAGAGTTCATCATAATGAGTGATTTAAATATTGGATTAAATGATATTGTTGTAATAATCTACCACCAAAGGTAGGTGTTGTTCCCAACCGCCTTTGAAATCCATAGAGGAATCTCTTAATATGTCTTATAGAGTTTGAATTGTCATCTCATACTGACCATATATTAGAGGATCATATGTCGAGCTAAAATAGAACTCAATATATAGATCTTTCTAAATATTTCACCATAACTTCGAGGTAAACCTCAAATTCCAATCATATATAATATAAATTAGTAGTCTATGAAATCTTACCACTTCCTTTTCATATATAACAGTAAACTAACCAAGAGAGAAATAATCTCTAATATCAATGAATTTTCCATCTTTTCAAGGTGATAAAATATAACTCATATTGTAGTGTGAACTTTAGATGTTTTGGGAATGCTAAAAACAATGTTCATAGTGATGTTTTCTCATTTCCATTATTGTATGGGTAATGGTTGTAACAACCCCTTAGACTTATATCTTACATCCTTTAAATTATTTAAAACCATTAACTATGATACATATTTGGAAACATCTATTTTGATTCCATCATAATATAAATACTCTTTCAGGTCCCTGTACATAATTGTGGATCTAGGATGAATAGGGATGGAAGAACTATGAGCCTCATCAAACAAATCCATCTTAAATTTTGGTATGGGAGGAATAAAAACCCATTTACCAAATCTAATTATTCTATTGTAAACAAGGTTGCATTTAGGAACATTTTTCAACTTCTATTATAGATCTACATCTTTCTTTTACACATCATTAATCTTAACTTATATATATGGTTGGACATTCCTTTGAGAAAGATAATATTTCTCCCCTTCCTTTAAATTTTCAATATCCATATTTTTAAAATCCGTAAATATTGTATCTTTTTTGATCTTCAACATAGATAGGCTATCATAGTCCTTTCGACTCAAAGAAGATGCCACCTTGATCACATTCCTTGGGTTTTTATGTACTGAGGAGTTGTAATCATTAATCCACTATAACTATCTTCTTTGACACATATTTAGATCATTTTGTGTGAACATGTAGTATAATCTGTTATGATCTGTAAAAATGTCACACCTTTCACCATAATGATAATGCCTATTTTTCTTTAGTGAAAATATTACAGTATCTGACAATAAACAATGAGTTGCGTAATTTTTTTCAGCGATATTCAAATTTTGGGAAAAATAAGCTATCATCATATCGTTTTTCATGAGAATACAACCCAAAACCTATTTGGATGAATCACTCTATATGAAAAAACATTACACACTAAAAGGTAGTGTGAGCATGGGTGCACTATATAACCTTCTATTCAGATATTTGAAATTCTATTAATATTCCCATGTGTGAACAAACATATCACTTTTATATGTCTAATTAGTGATTGGAATAGATAATTGGGAAACATATTTCACAAAACATCTATAATTTCCAAAAAAATCAAGAAAAAATCAGTTCTTAGTTACCATTTTTGGTCTTAACCAAAATTCAATTAATTATATTTTTTTGGATCTATAGATATCACATCTCTTGAGATTATGTGACCCAAAAATGAAAATTTATGAATCCAAAATTCACTCTTTGGAAATTATTCCTAAATCGTCTCTTTTCGTAGGTTAGTCAGTAAAATTATCAAGTGATCTTCATTCCCTTCCATAAACTTATTATACAAAAGAATATACTATATAAATACTAACACAAATTGATCAAGATAGTTTCTAAATACTATATTCATTAGATCCTTCAAGATATTTGGGGCCTTAATAAGACCAAACGGAATCACTATAAATTCATAGTGTCGATACCATGTACAAAATTCTTTCTTTGGTATATCCTCCTTATTGATCCTTAATTGATGATATCCAAAATTGAGATCAATCACAAAAAAATTGAACTCCACATAGTTGGTTGAATAAGACATCAATGTTGGGAAGAGGATATTTCTTCTTGATAGTGATCATGTATGTTATCGATAATCAATAAAGATTCTCATTGATGAATCTTTATTCTTAACAAAAATAATAGTTTTCCCCAAGGTGACACAACAGGGTGTGTAAATCCCTTGCCAGTATTCTATCAGAATAGCTTCTTTAATCCCTAAAACTTAATTTGAGACATTCTATAAGGTGTCTTTGAAATAGGAATAGCGCCCAGTAGGAGTTCTATTGAAAACTCAACTTCAAAATTTGGTGGAAGACCTAGAAATTCTTACATAAATACATCATCAAACTTTCATTCAATGGGTGTATTTTAATTTTGAGATTCTCTCCAATCATTTGAGACAAATAACCTTAACTTATAAG
Source organism: Viscum album (assembly GCA_963277665.1). Taxonomy (NCBI): domain Eukaryota; kingdom Viridiplantae; phylum Streptophyta; class Magnoliopsida; order Santalales; family Viscaceae; genus Viscum; species Viscum album. The sequence continues at coordinate 560,528 of CAUJRU010000090.1, forward strand.
AATCCAACCCCATAAGAGAGAATAAATTCATAGTGGAAGGTTATTTTCATACTTACATCGATATATGAACATTGATATATATAGAATATAAAATGTGGCATCCCTAGTAAATTAATATGATCTCTATATACAAAAAATAAATCTATTCCATGAATCACATAAAATTCCACTATAAGAATTATCAAAATGTTTTCAATAATTACTTTACCATAAACTTCTACCGGGGAAGAAAAATAAACTATTGATGCGACAATTGTGCCATTAGAAGATGTAACAAATTAATCAACCTTTAATTGTTGAGGTTATACAGAGACACCCTTTGAAAACTATTCATAAATAAATGAGTGGGTAGGTTAAGAATAAAATAAATCATTTTTTACATTGGATTGGATGGTAAGTATACCATTCCATACATCATTATCTTACTCCACATCGCCAATTTTCGTCACATGTGACTTTCATTTCTCATTTTCCAAAATAGTTTCCGGATTTTGATCATCATCAATATCACATGGATTGGGGCATTGATCGACATAATGCCCAATTTCCTTGATCAAGTATCATCGATGTTTAGGAGGTTCATTCTAGGTATCCTTTTCTCTATTCATATTATTGTAATTCTTTTTTCCGTCACATTGATATTCAACTACTTTATTAACTTCTCTCCCAATCTTAAAACATTTTATAGTCCCTTAATGAAAATTTCCTCTATGTTTCTTTCCACATGTTGAGCATAATAAACAACTCGTTTTCTTTTCAGTGTGGTCTTTATATGTTAGATTGAATTATATTTTCAAACCCATAAGACTGATGGGACACTCCAATATCCATCTCAACCTTGAGACCAGATCGAATGATTTTCTCGTAGATATTGAAGTCCCTTAGGGATAATTCCCTTTGGAGACTTTGTTTTAAGCCACTAACAATTAGATAGATTTGAAGCTCAGGTTAAATAGTCATTCCAAAATCACACATTGTATGGATTGTAAAAAAAATTCATCACTAATTTGGGATTTATCATCATTTTTCATCAGTTCAAGGAACTCCTTCTCCATCATTATTGAATGAATAAATTTAAAGTACTTATAGAAAAATAATTATTTAAACTCATCCCATTCCATATATTCAATTTCATATCATTTCCTCATATTCTTGATATGATTAAACCATTAATCATCTTTACCTTCCAAAAGATAGACATCCAACATGAAGTTATCATGTACTATTTGGAGAACTAAAAATATCTTTCCATTGGTAATAATACTTTATTCATCCATTAGTGGATCAGAAGACCCACATAAAGAAGGTGGATGTTGCCGCAAAAAGGACTCAATATAATGTTGATCCTTTGTTTGTTTTTTATAAGTCCTTCATGTTTCATAGCTTGAGAAATTTGTTTCAGCATAGAAACATGATTTTTCATTTGATCTCTCATAAAATTATATTGAAAAGGAGTACATTCATTGCATTACTGGTCTCATTCCGTAGTAAAATGGTTCCTCCAAGTTATAGTCATTGACTAAAACCAAGAAGCATAGTATATGAAACACTAGCCATAATGTGAAACCACATAATAAAGAATAAAAATTCTATTTAGGATATTTTAGGTTTTATCCTAGGTCATTCATAATAATTTTTAATACACTAAGATTCTAACCAATATTTCAAAATATCTATAGGGATCTTCCTGTAGTTTCCTCATCTTAGATTCCAATTATTAACTATACCTTTCCTCTGATACCAACTACAGAGACCCACAAATTACATACATAGATATTACTTAAAAATTTAATAATATTTATTACACAATATAATAAAGTCATGATAGGACCAAATATGTATATTTTTTTTAGAAAATGGGAAACATAAACAACTCGTTGACAAGAAATATATATTATCACCCATTATTTTTCATAATGAGACCTATTTTTTATTTAACTTACTTAATTCCCTTGTTCATGACCAGGGGAAAAGAAACATACAAAAAAGATTGAGATAATATGGTCAATTAGGGGAATAAGGGTGATATCAATCATATAATAGTCATAACACAAAAGAACATAACATTTGTGAATCTTATCCTACATATGAAAGATCATGATATCATGTGATGGTTTAAATCCAAAAATTTCATAAAAACAAATGAAAGTAATCCCAAAACTCACAACATAAGACATTAAATGTTGTGGAATACAGATAAGTTTATAATATCATTTCAGATCAGTCAAGGCCCATTTCCAAGACCATTATAGCAGGAAAAGTCCATTACTGAACTGAGAGCACACTAAGTTCCAGCCCTGTATTACTGAACTGACATCATTTCCCATTCTAAACATGTCTATATCATGATATATAAATCATTACCCAATGCATTGGAGGGAGATATAGGTCCCACCCTTCTCAGTATGAAATCATTCTTATGTGTGCCAAGATAAATTAAATTGTTCATCATAGCATATCCCAAAGAATAAAAGGGGTTTCTTAAACATCACTACATCATAACATAATCCATGTAAAAAAATTACTTTAACAAATAGCATTACATAAAAAACATAATAAAACCATAAGAAGAATAGGGATATTATATATGCAACATAACCATATTAAAGAATTCCATCATATATGGAAAGTAATTCTTATTGGATACTTGAAATTAATTCTTGTGTAAAATATCATTTCTTCTTTGAAAACATTTTCTTTTCCCAAATTTTTACAAAATTTTAAATGAAATGAATTTATTTGAAAATAAACTTGAAATATTTTAAATGAATCTTTATGGAAATATGATTTTTTGAAAATTTAAGAGAGCATAATGACGTATAGGTTAATGGAATGTATTAATATATTACTATTGTCATATTATAATAATATTTTGAAGTTATGCCTTACCCTATGTATGATATGCTTTTTATGTATTTGAACCAACACTTCTTCGACATGTACCCTCTAAATCTCCACATATGTCACTAGTGTTTGTCATTAGAAATGACCAGTACCTCTATAATTCCACTATAGATTATTTGAATAGAAAATTGTGGGTGATATCCGAGAATGAAGGCCTAATGGGTTGTGAAGAAATGAGGGAGGAGGTTCCCTTTATTATTGAGGTGATGGGTACTTTTGGAAACTCCAAGAAATATTAATTTATAAAACAAACACATAAAAACTGCCAAAATGTTCCAATATTGAAGAGGAGGTGTATATGGTTGTAATCTAATCCACTAATAAAATTGATACAAATTTTTCTGACAATTTTATCCATAACATTTTGTGTCACACATAGTTTATTTAATTTTTAAGTATATTAACAAATATTTTATTTTTAAAAGCATAAAATATTTACTTTTTTATGTAAATTAGATGATAAATAAGTACCTTATATGATTTGTGACCACATAATAATTATTTTATATTTTAAAAAAAAATTATTTTAATATAAATTAATAAAACATTATTTCTATAGACAATAAATAGTGACAGTTTTGAGACTATTCAATTCATTGATTTTTAAAAACACTGAAATAAAAATATAACCATGAAACATATATTTTATTATTTTACAAAGTTGTCACGGTTATATTTAAAATTAATTGAAAATAATAATTATCCAAAATTACATTTCTTTTAATATTTTAATACCATTAATTTGTTATCTCTATTATAAAATTAATAACCACATCCTTTTTGTGTACTTTTTAATATACTAATTTGTTGAATAAAAATTAAGAAAAATAATAATTTGATGAAGATAAATCTAATAAATTTTTGAATAATACATTTAGTCAAATATGCCATTTAAAAATCCATCATTAAAATTGTTTAAGGTATTAAAACATGAATGTGACAAATTAAACATCACATTAAATACAATAATATAAGTGTTAATCTATTATATAAGGATACAAATGAGAAATAATGTAACCCTTTGATGATTGGGGTCAACATATACTTGAATAATATTATTTGAGAATGTATTTGTTTCTTTTAGTGGTTATTATCATTTTTGTAAAATTAGTTTATTGATTTGTCAACGATTAAATAATATCATCACCATTAATGTATAATCCTTTAGGAAAATAATTTTTTTCCATAAAATGGCAAATAAATTAAAATTATAAATAAAAATATTTTATACTTACAACCTTTATTTATAATATAAATTTTCATCCATAAAATATTAAATTAAAAATTATATAATTATTAAAATGTGAGGTAAACAAATTTTTACTTTTCTTTTAATAAAATAAATTATGTGTGAATGTTATCAAATATGTGAATATATCAAAAAAATATAAAAAATTTATCCAATGTAAATTTATATACCCTAATTTTAAAGAAGATTTTTATGCTTCCATATATAAATTATTAATGCGTTAAAAATTTACATTAAAAAGTGTTCACCGTTATAAGGCGATAAAATTACCTTTGTAAAAAATATAGGTTTTTATATATAAAATACAGTTTATTCACAACCAATGAAGAAAATATCAATTGTATGAAGACCAAAAATATTTTATTAAGTATATAAAATATATATTTCATTAATTTTATTAATTAATTGAAATTCAATCAATTTATTCATAAAAAATACAAATATATAATTTCTTTACATTCTTCATAAACAATAAATAATCAATGAATTCCCCACAAATATTCATAATATAGTTATATTTATTTCATCTAAACTAACGGTTAGGATATAATGGTCATTTTACTCCAACGGTGTCTTACAGTTCTTATAAGTCATGATTGCATGAAATGTATGCTACTGAATAATTAATATTATTTAAAGAAATTTGTTTATAAAAATGACTTGGTGTTACAGTTCCAACATATTTTTTTCCCATCAAAGATATATTGTTCTAAAAAGTATACATCATTATTTATTATTGTGTAATACAAAAAAAATTTACCAAAAGAGTAGGTATAAGTTTATTCGATTGTTATTAATTTCCATTCTTCTTATGCTCATAAGATTCTTCAAAAATAATATCAATTTATTTATATAAATTTTTTAAATTTTTTATATATTTTTTATTTTTATATACATTATCTATTTTATTTTCATAATATTTTAATGGAAAGAATCACCAGTGTATAGGAATGAACAAATTTTTCTACATAGAGGTGTAATTAATTTTAAATAAAAAATACCACTATAAGGTTATAAAAATAGAATTAATAAGAATATATAATATTTATGACATATTTATAATTTTTTAATATAATATATAATATGTTATCTTAAACCTCCATCCGTTGGAAAATAATAACTTATATCATGTGTACATCAAGACTGGAAAAAGAACAATGCGATGTGATTAATTTTACCATTAACCCAATGCATGGATGTCATTAAAAATTTATATGATGTATAGAAAATATAAAAATGTAATTAATTAAATTCTCTATAAAATTAATTTATTTCCTAAGACCTTTATCCATTATCCTTGTATCAATGTAATATTGATGATATTGACAGAAAAAACATAAGTGTTCAAAAATTCAAGAACTATTCAATGAATATATATATAATTTTTATAAAAGGAAATTAAATAATGTAATATTGAAGATTTTTTAAAATATTGAACTTAAAAAAATTATATTCATTATATAGGAGAATAAAACATGTTTCACTATGTAGATACCTAATGTAAAATCATTTTGTTACAATATTATCTATTTTGGGATTATTTATGATTATATTTTTTTGCAATAATTATAAGAAAATAGTATATTATTCAAAAAAATATTTTATTTTTACTATAATTATTATTATTTTTACATATTTATTACCCTTTTTTCTTTTTGGTATCAATATTCAATATGTATGTTACTTGTAGGTGAATTATTTTAAATCAATTTTAAAATTAGTCATTCAAATAGTTTTTCAACATATTGAGGTTCTTTTATATGCTTCATGAATTTTTTTAGTTATTATTATAGTTTTGATAATCGTAATTTTAATTTTTTATTAAAATATTAATAAATTATTAAAAATAAGTCATCATTAATAGTATGTGAATGGGATTCTTTTGACCTGTTAGAAAACTGATAGAAAAGTTTTTTACAACATACCATTTGGAAATCTTTTCCATCTATCATTACAATTATTTGTTATCCATACATTTTTAAAAGATCCACTAATTATTTTTAGGAGAATAATTTTATCAATAATCTGAAAATTGTTAAAAAAATTATTTTCCAAAGAAAACATTCTTATTTTGTAAATTATTTTTATAAACATTTAATGTGATTTATAACATTGTTCATATAAAAAGTAAAAATGATATTATTTTTATGTTTTCTTTTTATTTTCATTTTTATTTCCAAAAGGATTGGTTTTAGTAAATAAAACATCTTTAATGATAAAATTATGGTATTTTTTCACCCTTTTCTTATTTAAGGTTTTTTTCATTATCAATTTCATGATTACATTCCTTATCAATATTTATCAATTCATTTGACATTGTATTTTTCTACATATAAATATTATTATTACAAGGGATTATTATAAAATTATTTCCCATACATATATGTTTTCTTAGCCATACACTATTTCTATATAAACTATTAGTTAAAGGAATTTAAATAAGAACATTATATAATTGAATTTAGAAATATTTTATATTATTGAATCAATACACATAAATTTTGTTTTTACATAATTTTTTAAATTAATAGTATTGATCCTTAAATATATCAAGAATTCATAAGACAAGAAAGTGATAAATGGAGCTTGATTATAGATAGCCCCTTGATAAATCCACATGTCTCAAGCGAAAAAATAGTATTATTTTCATAATATAGGGTTATTTGATATACACAAACACATTTATTATTAATTTCATTTTCAAGGCCTTGATGGTTATATTCTTGATATTTTGGTTAATCCATTGATGGTAATATCATTAATGCCCCAATTTCTACATTTCCTTAAATTAAATTTCAATTTATGTTATTTAAGTGAATTGTATATTGATATTATCAATGTGTAATATATGAAATCAATTTGTTGATTAAATTTTGTTTTCTTTGATTAGTCAATCTACTAAATTTAATATGTTTATTTTACTAATGATACATATAATTAAATGTAACCCTTATTTAGTATATAATCTCACCATATATTTGTTATTTATTCCCCATGACATAATGAATGATATATTTAATGATTTCAAGAGTGAAATAATCATTCTTATTCTATGATTTTATATTTAAAATTTAATATCAGAATCCTATATATATGTAGTGTGGTAGGGTTTCTAAATTTTTTGATCATTTATTGTTTTATCGCCTTAATCTTGCACTAATGTAATAAAAAAATTACATACTTTTGGTTACTATAGTTCGTATTGTTACACTTTGTTTTATAGGAACTTTAGTAGGAACCATGGAAATTCTATTTTAAAATGAAAATACATAATATGAAAAATAAGATAATACTATAGGTTATTTGATAACTTTTACCATCATTAGAATTATTATATTATTCATATATTATATAATTATTGTAAGCTAACTCAATCTAGTACATCTTTTAGAGATTGATCCTAGTAGATTAAATGGAATCAACACCCAATGTAAAAGTTTGTATTTTCCTACAGATCAAGCCAATATAGTTGGTGTTGGAACTATGTATATCATGTTTTTATGAATGGATCAAACTTCAGTTATGAAATGTAATGTATCCTCTATGGAAGAAAATGTTGTTTCATAATTTGATGAACCATTGTTTGATCAAATTATTCACTGGATTCCTACATATTTTAATGGAACTATTAATTCGTTTTTTACTTAGTATTGGATTAAGTACCATGAAATGATATTTATGTCCTTTGGAAGTAAAGAAAGGGTAAAGGTTATTATTATAATGTATTAACTAAATGAGGATATGGATCAACAATGTTCATTAATCTAGATAACAAAACCTGTTTATAGAAAATATATTACAAAATATAGAACTTTTGAGTTGACACTCATTAAAAAATAGTTTTCTCTTGAGAAACGAACTGAAATAGAGTGGATTTTCTTAAATTAAATGAAAATCGAAGAGGAAAATATTTTTTATTATGAGTTTCAATTTAAAATATTATATATACATGATAAAAAATATATACATGGTGTAAGAAAAAATACAGCAAATTTCATTAAAGAATCTAATCCCAATCATTGATGAGAACTTGTTTTTCAAAAAAATCATTATATGATGATATAGTGTTATGTGATATGATAAAAATTGAATTTTATATATTGTATATATTAGAGGTAAATCATGAAATGAGGAGGTATATTGAAAAATATGAAAAAATAAATGTGTCAATATAGAATAAATGTAAGGCTACTTTTCAAACATGTTATAATTCAAATTAGAGATGTAGAATACCTTATTATGAGAGGGGATACTAAATTTTACAAATCGTGTTTCGAATGATATCCATTATCAATACATAAAGAAATTCTTGGAGGAGAATAGTAAACACAACCAATTTGTGGTAAAGGTATAATTGGAAAAGATGATATACATATTATGAAAATATAAATTGATGTATTTCCGAAAGAACTACCCATACATCCACCTAAGTGAATTATTGAGATTTATATTTATATAATCACTAATTTGAAACCAATATAAATTAATCCTTTTAATATATATATATATACTGAAATTAATGATACAAAAGAAAACACTTGATGAGTTTTGTGATAGGGTATTTATACACCCTGGTGTTTCACCATAGGGTACACATATTATTTGTTTCCAGAAAAATAAAATTAAAATTTGGGTGTGAATATTTTATAGGGAATTAAATTATATTATGATAAAGAGAATGAATCAAATACCCATAAATTATTATTTCTTATCTTCATCCAAGATAAAAATATTTTTTAAGGATTGAACTTCCTTCTAGGTACAATAAATATAGAGTAATGAAATATTATTTTTAAACGACGACATTTCAAATGAGGTATGGATATAATTAATTTATTGTAAATTAATTTTGATTGCCAAATATGACTTTAGTTATTATTTATCTGATGAAAATATTATTGATGTATTATCATGATATCATTTTTTTGGCTTGAATGGATGATATCTAAAAAAATTACAAAAGATATGATGAGAGTAAGGGTAATTATGAAATCATATATAAGACTCTTATTGAAATGTATTTATATAGAATATTTATTAAATGAGAATTATGTCTTTTGGATGATTAGTTTATTTTATATATTATCTCAATGGATAGAATATAATTGGATCCTTCAATGATAAATGTTGTTTTAGAATTTTTATCACCAACTATTATTGTTGGACTTAGTTTCCTAAAACCAACTATTTTCCATTTTATATTATAATTTATATTCATTAATATGAATACTAAATATATTTTATCACATAATGATAATTAATTTATATGATTTTTTTATAATGTGCCTGGGATCTATCACATCATAACATGTCATTGTATTTATGTACTATAATGAGAACCTTGAGATTCTATGATGTTATTACATTTATTTTCTACCCTGCCGATAGTATGATCAAGTTTCATGGTGTATATAGTTATTCAATATATATTTATAGGTTCTCATTAGAGTATGAGTCTTTATCTCGTATTTTTTTTACTTTTTTAACACTAATATGGGGGATTATTAGAATATACTCACAAATATGAATTCAATATATTTGTGAGTGATTGGAATTCCTATCTATGAGCTTGAATAATGGCCCATGGGCATTATGATTTTTATTAATATATTTAATAAATCACATTCTTAGCTATAATTCTGAAACCTATGACACACTATGTTTGTGATAAGTAGGATACATAGTTTATTTTAGGAGCCGTGTGTCATTAATAAAAATGATGATGAAGGATTTTTCCCTTCCATTTATGGATGTTGATATCTTAGTACATTGATTGGAATCAAACCATTTAATTAAACTCCCCGGGTATGGCGACATGAAAATGTTCATTCTAGAAACTCAATTAAAGGTATTTTGATAATTATTTTAGATGACACAATTATGAAATCGGCTGGATGGGTTATCAAGAAAAAATTATTTCATTACACAATACATGTTTTTTTGTGGTTTTCAACATTACAACCATGTATTCTCCCTCTTGGGTTCCATGGAATATCGATATACGATAATCATCAACTTTTGGAAATCCTTTCTTATTCTAATGAGGAAGAGCACTAAATGGTTACACACTATGGGTTTCTATCAGTCTAAATTAAATTAAATTTTCAATTCATTATTGGAATATATATTATTATTAAGACTGATGAAACCATTTCTTCAGGAATTATTATTCACATAAATTTTGTAATTAATTATTCTCAAGTTGATTATTTAATTAAATGAATATTTAATTTTTATTAATTTATGAATTAAAAAAAAATTATTATAAAAAATACTAGATTATTTGATAAATTCTATCAAGAATGAGCAGATGAAGATGAGGTCAGGAAGTAAATATTAATAGGTAATGTGGTAAACAAATAATAATTTCAGCAGTTATCACAAAACATGATAAAATAATAGTAGTAGTAAACTATTTCATAGCATGCATTCATTTAAAGGTTTGACGGATTATTTATGGAATTTTTATATAAAATAATATTTTAACAAAAAATAAACTATATTAATAGATAATATTGTTAATTGTTCTATAGTTGATTTATTATTGGTTAATTTATATATAAAAAAACTCCAGTGCTCTTCCTCAAGATTAATAAATGCTCAAGAGATTCTTCTCTCATTAACAATAGGTCTTCGTCCCTCATTCACATTCTTATATCGAGATTATAAGAAAAATTAATCAATCCTGAAGTAATTTTTTTAATGATCAAGAAATATTATGCATGATGATTGATCTACCATGATATCATAAAAATCCATCAACAATGTTAAAAGAGAAAAGCATTACATTTGGATTTCTACTTGAGATATTATACATGAGGATACTATTGGAGAAAAGTTGTTAAATGAACTATAATCATAAGATCAACATCTTATTCAAAAAATGTTCTCAAGACTAATTTATTATTTATTCTTATCATATTAAAATTAATTTTAAATTAAATGTGAAATAACCTCATTGTTTTAAATTTTCATTCATGTTTCCATCAAAAACATTACTTGGGTCTAGTATTCCACCCCATCTATATCATGTAATATCAATTGAATCTATTAATTTATATATTCTATTCGGGCCCATATAAGAGCCTCTCTTGTTCATAGAACCATTTAGTGGTATCTGAGTGGCCACATTTAAATTTAATATTCATTAAATGATCAGTGATAATTTTTTTATTTAAATGTTATATATTATTTCAGTTTTTTGTTAGTTTTTAATATGTTTCCAAAGTATCTTCTTCCTCCACAAGAATTCTCACTACATTAACCTATATAAGTTAATAATTAATAAAACATGCATCTGATGAACCCATTATGAGGTTCCTATAAATTTGAAATAATAACACAATATTATACAGTATAAAATACTTTGTCTCATATTGTTTATACATGTTCATTACACCAGAATACCCAGATCGACTCATTTCCATCTGGTATTGAATGATTATGATGTTGAATAAATACATAGTTTATACAGACCAGTCAATAAATTTAGTGAAGAAATATACCATGTAGGTTGAATTCATGTCATGTAATCTATGTGTTTTCATGGTGGAAAATACTTAGTCAAGATGTGTTGTGTAATTAAAACTCCTTGGGTATTTAACAGACAATATTTATAGTATATGAACCATTTAAATATGGAGAATCATTCTATATAGACTTATTATTTTCCATCAATCTCATAAATTTCTGTCAAATGAACTTAATCAGTCACTAGGCATGTAATTAGAAAATGGTGAAGCACCATTCATGTTTTCGGTCCAACCTATAAACATTTTGTACATTACTTATTTATAAGAAAATATATAATTTATTTATTTAATCCATTAATCCTCATCGTATATATTCCCATGAGTCATTTAATTAATGTTATACATCATTCATTATTTTTTATATTAAATTATATTCACAATTAACTCTATGTAATATTTGAAGCATCTAATCATAGAGAATCATTTCGTACAAAATACCTAGTGAACATTAAATAATAGATGAAACATAACTTTTATGTATAACTCATGTATTTAATATAACAATAACTTCCCTGAAATTATAAAAAAATTCGATGTAAATTTTTTTTGAGTGGGTTGATTGTAAACAAAACGACCATACTAACTAGTTTTCAAAAGTACTCACTAAGATTCCTCCAAGTATAATGTTTTTCACTTATTTTAATAAATTTTAAATGAAATTTATAAATTTATTTTATATCAAAATCACTATGGATGGATATATCAAGGATGATTATATACACTAAAATAATGTGAATTAATTGACTAATACTATTTTTAATAATATTAATTGTTATAACATTATTATTATTGATGAATAAACTAAATTTAATTCTAGTTAGTTATTTTAAAATAATAGTTAATTAATATGGTTTACTAATAATGAGATTTTACTATATCTATTTAATTTCTATTTTAATTTATCTTATTTTTTTTACCTGGGTTTTCAATTATTTTTCTTAAAATTATATATTATTTCTAATGTGTCATGCCTCTCTCCAGTAACATATAGGACTTATGTGACAATGGTTTTTTTATAAATTCCCCATAACTAATATGTTGGTCCCCCTCACCTATGTGTGAGTTATTAAATAAATTTATTTAATATATTATCTATATGTTCTTCTAGTTTATTCAATGTGTAGTGGAGGTGGAGGTTGTTCAAGATATAATTATGGAGAAACTTGATCTATTAATACATAGGTGGAAATGTGTAATGTTGTAAATCATTAAAATACTAGCACATGGTGTTTATCATTGGGTAATGTCATTATTTATGATATTCTCAATGAATCAATGATTATATGAGCTCATGATCATATGATTTTTTTATTTTTCTTATTTTATTTATATTAGATGTATAATATATTTTATGGATTCTGGACTATGATGGCATATATAAATAGATTTATATAAAAATATGGAATTTAAATAATTGTATTAGGATAATTTTTTAAATAGAGTATAGTTATTACCTTATTTAATTTCCAGTAAAAATTAAAAAACATATAAAATGATAAAACAATAAAATTTATTGTCAATAAACAAAATATCTAAAATAAATATTATGTTACATTAAGCCTTTAATTGCAATATTTAGAATTAAAGTATTTAACTAAGTGTTATTCCAACCCTCGTTGGAGAACATAGCATTATCTGGGAGTTATGATGAATATTTTTGGTTTACATAACCCATTAATCATCATGAATAATATCTCGTACGAGAATTGATTTAATTAAGAGAATTTTTATAGGAAATCCAAGTTATGTCTTTAAGATTGGTGATACCACTAAATGGTGTAATTTCATTCAATGATGAAGTTCGCATATTTATTTCTACCTAAGTACCTTTTATTAACAAACATAACCATGCTTTAGTTTTGAGATTGTGTATATGGATACCTTCCTCTAGTATTTCCACAAAACTATGAATTTTTTAGCCTAATGTAGGGAATATGATAAATTGATAAAATAGTGGGGGAAATATATTTGAATTTGTTTCTCAATTTTATTAATGAAATAATTTACTACTATTGAAAAATGAATTATTATAGAATAAAAAATAAAGCACAACCACCAAAACTATATGCCTTAGAACTATTTTAAATAATTAGAATACCCTCACCATTATAAACTTCTAGTAATGGTATATGTGTTCTTTCAATTTAATACACTAGTAATAGAATTTATATGAGCATGATTCCCCAGTTCAACATTAGTCCACTATGGTTGCGAGTGAGGAAGGGTTTCTTCGCAAAAATAATCATTTCTATAATAAAATATATGTCCATTGTTTAATATTATAATGTATTTCTAGTAAACAAAAAAAAACATGTAAGATAGTGGTTTCATATGAAGTGATTAGTCATCACGACTATATTTTTCAATATAGTTATAGAAAATAATTGTTTTAAATCCCTAAGTCACTCTTCACATGAATTATTATAGAAGGAAAACATGTTATACCACATGTAGTAAAAATGGCTTGCTATTTTGAGATTATAAAAACTATATGGTTTAAAAATCTTTATGATTTATAATCTAATTTCATTATCACATAATTTACCTAGAGAATCTCTATCAATTCTATGAATTTTTACATGATCAATATAGATATGTGAATCCCAATTCACCTAAACTTAAATATCTTGTAGGATATGGGACTGAATCCTATAAAGTCTTATAATGATATCGTGAATAATAATAAAGGAATGTAATATATATCCAAGTCTAAAACACAGTATTACACATCTATATAGAACCCATCAATGAATTTGAATATCAAAGAAGAACTAAGGGTGTTTAATGCTATCATTTCAAATATGTCAATAAGGGCCACATGATGAAAAAATATGTTTTACAAAGGAAGAAAGTTGATGATTCAATTATGTCAACTATCATGTGTAAAAATTAAATTTCAATAAATTGTTTATTGGATACTTATTTTGGTACTCACATTTTTATAAAACAATTGGAGACTAGTAAATTTTCAATGATAAATTGAGTTTAGGTTGTTGGGTAGGAATTTAATGGAACTATGATTTAGGAACCATCCATTTGTTAATACTACCTCAACTTAATGATGATAATACCATTCATTGATAATATTTAAAACAACATTATGGGAACTAATGAAAAAATGGTTATATATCTAAATTATATATGTAATGTTTTAATTTCAACTTTGAAAATGAATGGTTTTTTTGTTTATAAGGAGATCATTGAAAAAAATTCATTTTTTATTTTCAGATGTATTAGATTTTTTCCCAGCTTAGTCATCTACATACACTATAGAGGAATGATGTTTTCTAATGGATGAATTACTCCTTGATGAGTACTATGTGGGGAATTATGAATCATATAAACCATCTAAGATCTTTATAGGAATTCTCATTATATAATTAATCGTACACACTAATATAAGTATCAAATAAATTGAAAGTCAATATTTTATACATGATATGAAATAATATTTTATTTTATAACATAAATATCTTGGGATACAAGGGTCTTGTTATGGATTATTTATAAAACAAAAATACATCATAATGATTAAATGTTTTCTTTATATGGATCGAATGGGATATTTCATATAAAAACCCTGTGATAAAATGAAAATAGTAGAAACACATTCCATATTACCTAAGAGGGGGGACTTCTCTAAAACTGATATTGGGAGTGAGATAGACATCATTTAAGTCCACAATCAAGATATATTGGAGTTGGTATACGAACAAGTTTTACATATCCCCATGGAATAAATTATTATAAAATTTCAAGTACGACCTAAAATTACATGGTGGGTGAGATAACGTAGAATATATGGTTTTTTTCATCATGGATAGTCACTTATTATTAGTAGATAATAATTATCCTATAATCTACATAGATATTATATGTGTACAAGATTATAAAAAATGGATAAAAAGTCATTAATTTTGAATTATATTACATGTACCCAAATGATGTTTATATTTTGTGGATAATATAGTTGATTCAATGCCTATTGGTATAAAATGAGTATTCAATGAGAAATTGGACATAAATGGTAAATATTGCATTTATAAATATAAATTTTTATAATAGAGTTCGAATTAAAAAATGAAACTATATATGAAAAATCATTTCCCTAGTTTCTATTCTTAAATTCATATTAATTCATCTTTTAATAGAATAATACAATTACCTTGATGTTTGTTAGATGGATTTCAAAAAATTATTCCTTATTGAGAACCTTCCGGAAAATTTCTATATGAGACAACAAAGAAGATTTTTTGTAACCCCAGATGGTTCTAAAAAATTGAAATTCATGAATCATTGTTTTAATTAGATAGTTAAAACTATCCTTTAAAACTAATTTTCCTTTTTATGATTTGAATTTTAAAAAATGAACATACATTGTCACACCCATTTTTTTAGTCTTTTTATTTAATTTATTTCTCTTGGTGTCGGGTGTTTTTGTATAAGAGAGGGTGATTCCCAGTTTAAATTTTTAATGTTGGGTTGAGTTTATGGTTTGGGATAGTGCGCGAACACCGTACGTTTAAGAAGCGATGTCTGCATGGGTACCGTACGGTGCGCAAATACTACACGGTCATCCAATTTAAACGTTATGTGTGTAGATATATGTATATGAATGTTCATATGTTTATATATGTGTATATATATTTTTATCTACATTTTTATATGTTTATGTTTTAATGTTGTGTGTATATATATATACTGTAGGTGTATATATGTTTATAGGTGTATATATATACACATATGTTTATAAATATTATGTTTTAAAGTTATATGCTTATGTGTATACATGTTTATATATATCTTCATATATGTTTATATGTTTATATATGTTATATATATGTTTATATATATATATTTATATATGTATCTATGTTTATATAAGTAGTTTTATATATGTTTATATATATTTATATATGTATATATGTTTATAATAATTATGATTACTATTTTTATTTTTATTTGAATAGAATTATTATTATTATTATTATTATTATTATTATTATTATTATTATTATTATTATTGTTTGTTATCTGGTTATAAATTATAATTATTCTTAAAGTTTGTTAAATTATTATTATTACAATAATTATTTTTATTATTAAGATAAAAAAATAAGTAACCCTAATACTCGGCCCCCCGTTCATCCCCGCGCGAGCCCCCCCTCCCCCCCCCCCCCCTCATCATGTCTGTCATGCAAACCCCCCCCCCCCACCCCCCACTTCCTCATGTCCGTCGTGCAAAGCCCCCCTGGCTCTATGTGCGCACGCCGACGACCCAGCTCCCCACGTCTGACCTCATCGCCCCGTCCGGCCCCGTCTGACCCCGTCGCTCTGTCCGGCCCTGCCGCCTCGCCATTCGACCGCCTCCCCCGTCCGGCCGCCTCTTCCCCCCGCCGTTCTGGCCTCCTCCCGCTCTGGCCATCTTCAGCCTCTCCCCCTCCTCTCCGGCCAGCGCCTTAGCATGTTCAGTCCCCCCCCCCTTGTGTGGCCTCTCCTTGTGCGACCTTTTCCCAGTGTTCTCCTCTTTCGGTGTTTTTATTTTGGTTTTTTTAATTTTTATTTTTGATGTTCATATCAAATCTATCATCACTCTAATATCGCGTTTCATTTTGGTGTGTTTTGCTCGGTATCCAGGTTATGTGTTTTGTCTACGGATTGATTTTCTTCCTTCCGTTAATGCACTATTGTATTCGAACCCCTCTGAGGAAGGTGAATTCGCGTATTTTTATCTCTGGATCACTCCGCTAATGTTTTGACTCTTCCTTTCTATTTTTAAACATATTTCGTAGCTTTTGTTATGCGCTTAATTATCTTTCTATAGAGTTCTGAATTTTTTTTAGAATTGAGTTGCAGACCCTTGAGGTCTTTATCTGGTCCAGAGTTGGTTCCTGGTTTATGTCATCATGCATCTATGGTATTATTATTTTTTAAGTGCCAGACCTTTCTTTGTTAAAAATTTTTTAAATATGATTCGCATCCCTATGGTATCCTTTTTTATCTTTTGTGATGCATTGGAATTGGTGGAATTGGTTAAAATTGGCTTTTTGTGATTATTAAATTATGTATATGTTAAAGTAAATTGATGTGATTTTGGGGGTTTTTCCTTTAGTTGTTTTATAAAAATGATGAAGATGTGATTTGAGTTTTACTTGTTAACCTGGTGATTTATATAGAGTTATTTTTTTGGATCGTATCTTGATTCCATTGTTTGGATTAATTTTATTTTAGTGTCTTGTGTTTTTTTAAGTCCCTGATATTTATTTGGTTGTGTGTTGGTCTTCATCGCACTGACATTGGGTGTCGACTGTTTTGTTAAGATGTGTTGATGTTACTTTTCGAGTGCGTGTGATTTTGTGGGAGTGCGTGTACGTGAAAAGTGGCCGTGTGAGTTTGAATGCATTTTCATGGACAATTCTTTGAGGTAGGTTTCTCCAACCATTTCCCTTTTTGATTCAAACATTTCACCCTTTAATGTTTTTCAATTAATACTTTTATATTGTTGGCATCTATATTATATTTTTGAAAAGCATCTGACGTAGTTATATTGTTGTTTTAAATTTCTGAAAGTTTCTTGTGATGTTGGTTTATATGAAATTTATAGGTTCTTGGTAAAGTCAAATTGAGTGCATTGTGATGTCTTTGGTTATAACTGATAGTGACTATGTTTTGGAAAAGTAAGATTCGGTTTGGTGTGTTTTTTTGACAAAATGATGAACCAATGGGTTGTTTTAGAAAATGTTTTTGAAATGGTGGTTGGTTTGAAAGATGCAATTTTCTTTTGTAAAATGTTGTGAAACAATTGGGTTTGGTTTCAATGCTAAGTGTTATATGAAAATGTTTTCTAAGGTGACTCTTCTGAAAACTAGATGTGACGTTGGACGCTGGCACATCCATGGGAGCACTAAGTTCTCACATTTTTGTGTCTCCAAATGAAAATGAGATATAAAAACTATATTTCCTTAAAGATAGGATTTTGATGAAATGGTTTGGTATTTCAAGGAAGGATGAAAAGAAGTTGGCCTGGTAGGCTTTTGGTGTGAGTTGAATGGTTGTTCGGTTTGAAGCCCTGATTGGTATTGGGTTTTGAATGGGTTGTTTGTACTGACTTTTGGGGAAAGTGTGTGTGCCCGATTGGCAACATAACTCATTTACGAAATGTCTTGAAACTGCACATGCTGTGAAGGCCCAGTTGGCACCTTTTTGAATGTGAAAGAATTCATATATACATATTTGTGGGCATCTCTACAGGGGTACATTCCTTCAAGGGTTGTGGTGTAGTGGTGTCCATGTAAGGGGTTGACATGTGCGGTGAGATGAGTCACGCGTGCGAGGGACAACTACTTACACAGTATTATTAAAACCACCGTGGGTTCCTAGGTGTCTCTTAGAGAATCGAGTGACGGTAGCTGGCTAACCCCGATTAGATTGGTTAGTCCCCCCTTGGTAGCTAGGCCTTGTGGGTGTGCCACTGGTTGGCTGTTTGGGAGGCTAGTTGGTTATTGACTGTGGAGTACCATGCCGATAGGTAGTCTGAACCCGAGTACGTCTAGGGGTTTTCTAGGGATGTTTAGGATCACCCATGGTTATTACTTATATTTGCTTGGTTACTTTTACTTGCACATGGTTTCCAGCATTTACTTATTACCTATTTTTCTTTTGCACAAACGTGATAAACATAAATTTCAAATTTCAGTTTTCATGAAATGCATTGTTTTTTGGAAAACAGGTTGCGGTGTGTGTTGGTTTTAAAGATGTTAAAACATGATCCTTTTCCTTTAAAATATGAAAACCCTATTTTCTATCTTTGTATGTGAAAACTAGTTTTTTGGTATTGTTTCTTGAATGTGGTTTTGGTTGGATTCTGTGGTTTACTTTGGCATCCCTACTGAGCATTTTTAATACTCACGCCTATTTTTATCATTTCAGTTGCAGGTTTACCTTGTTCAAGTTTTCTTTGCTGAGTTTCTCATTTTGGGAGCAATGTTGGCCTTGGTTGGGAGGTGACTGAAGGGTCACATGGAGGTACGTCTATTGTTTGGTTTTATTTCTTTCCACTGCTAGAGTTTAGTGCTTTTGTTCTGTTTATTCTTATTTACTTATCTATCTTTTATGGGCCAAATCATTCCAAACGTTTTAACTTTGATGCCCGGCACTGGTTTCCATCCAGGGGGGATCAGGAGCGCCCCTCGGGACATGCCGCGAGCCGGCTTGGGTGACCGGTTCAGGGTCGACCCGGGCTGGTTCGTCACAAAATAGTATCAGAGGAGGCCCTTGATATTTGGGATGCCTCGTAGAAGGAGATTAGGACTGTCGGGGCTCAGGAGGTAGGTTAAAGGATGGTGCCTGATCACCACCGCTCGTGATGAGACCTGAGTTACCAGGGTAAGTCTTGGATTTGAGTCTTTTGTATTTGGTTATTTTGGATTGACGGATGAAAATGGGAGGGAATCGATTGACATTGAGGCCTCACGTGGGGTGGTGACCCATGTGGTGTCCAAGTGCCCAGTTTAAGATCCTCTTAGTGTTATGTCTTACTTGGGGAATGGATCACCACCATGTCGTTGAGTTATGTACAGACAATAGTCCCTCATTCCAATGGTTTATAGTAGGTTGTGTTTCATTTTAAACTCATTCTATGTGTGTGTGTGTGTGTGTTGAAAATGAAAGTGATTTCAAAAAAAATGGTATCTTCCAAATTGTTTTTGAAATTAGTAAAGTGGGTTTTTAAAGAGAATGTGTATTGGTATGGAACAATATGGTATGTGTTTGGATTTGGTAAGGAAAGAAGTGTTTGAACCTTGGCACTCCTTATAGAGGGTCACATGTGTGTGGGTATGTACGGAGAGCGCGTATGGGAACTTGTTTTCAGATGATGTGAGCGATAATTAATGAATGCACATGTGACGGTTCATAAGGTGCCATAGGAGGGTTTTATAATTTTAAAGAAATGATGGTTTTGGAAAGTTATTTATGCTTGTGTTTGTATATGTTTGGCTTATGGGCCTATTGACCTTGACTTGTGTTGTTTCCTTGATTGAGTTTTGGCTTGATGCCAGTTTCAATGATGTTTCTCATGTTGTCATGAGTATGCCGCCCAGAAAGGTCGTTATGGTTGCTAATGATTCATTCCTAGTTTCCAGTTCTTTTTTCATGTTGCCTATCGATCAATGTAATCAAAGTCTGTTAGAGGCAGTTTTGTAGTTGTGAAATTGGAGTGGGTCTTCAGGTTGATGGGAACTCCCAGGGTTGTTAGGGTGCGTACACTCTCAGGTTTATTTGAGGGTTCAGTTTTAGACTAGTAAAGATGATAAGTCTCATCGTCATTGGAGTTTTGGGTGTGATTAATGGTGGTCGACATTCGTGAAGGTTCCCCACCTCATAAGGAGTGCAAGCCGGTGGAACTTGTCTCCATGAAACCATCCTCATCGGTACATGATCATAGTTCGTCGGACCGCTCTCTTGTGTGCCACCAATATGGACTTTCCAGACATTCTAAGTCGCCTTGCCGCATCCCTCCGAAGTATTGCTAACGTGTGGCTGTTCGAGCCACCAGTGAGAGTTCTGAAAGAAGTGTCGCTCGGGAGGAAGGAGATAGGTACCAGAGGATGCAAATGATTGACGATGAGGCAGGGGATGCTTCAACCATCAGAGACCCAGCCACAGGTCTTAGGGTGAAGCTCACGCACATTCAAGAGTTGTCTAGGGTGTGTAGAACCTCTCTTAGGATTATGTTTTTAGCTTTCTGAATGGAAATAACCAAAGTTTCCTTGTTCTTTTCTTGTCATCGTATTAAGCTCATCATAGTTGTGGTAATGTGATGAACTTGTTCTACCGCAATCTAAGCGGTCTTATCTGTTCTCATTTTGTTCTCAAATAATTCGTATTTCTTTGAAGGGTGTTGGGCCCGCCAATAAACGGGTCGATCTAATTTTGAGTTGGGTCTCAATTATGTTCGTTAGGGGGATGTATGGTTTCGTGAAAATAACGGGTGTTGTTTTGGGGTTCTTTCTGAGTTCAGGCTAGGAATTCCCTAGTCTCTGATTGCTGTGAGGAGTTTGTTCGGTCGGTGTGGGAGGGGTTGAGTTAATTCGTTATCCTCGAGTTGTTGGGTGGTTTCGTAGCAAGCTTCCTGTTTAATTTTCTGAGTGTTGTTCAGTCTATGTGGAGGAATTAAATTGGTTCAGTTTGGGAGTTCCTGTGTTGCCCCCCACCTTTAGGGGTGGTGTGTTCGAGTTTCTAGGTCTCTGTGTTTGTAAATTTCTGTGGTGGGGAGAAACCTCTCGTGTTCTCCCCTCAACCTTGGAAAATTATTGTACTCAAGTTGGTCAGGTGTGACTTGTGTTGGTAATGGTCACCCCAAGCCTCTCAGTTTCTTCTGATTTTTTTTGTGCACTGAATTGAGTTATGCTAACTACTTCCTTCGTGACTTTCTGGGGGCAGAGAGTGTTTGTAGTGGGGAAAATTGTCACACCTACTTTTTAGTCTTTTTATTTAATTTATTTCTCTTGGCATCAGGTGTTTTTTATTAAGTGCGGGTGAGTACTGGTTTAAATTTTTTATGTTTTGTTGAGTTTATGGTTTGGGATATTGCGCGAACATCGTACGTTTAAGACACGATGTTGGCTTGGGTATCGTACCGTGCACAAATACCGCATGGTCATCCATTTTTAATGTTATGTGTGTAGATATATGTATATTTATGTTTATATTTTTATATATGTGTATATATGTGTGTATCTACGTTTGTATATGTTTATGTTTTAATGTTGTGTGTATATATATATAATGTAGGTGTATATATGTTTATAGGTGTATATATATACACATATGTTTATAAATATTATGTTTTAACGTTATATGTTTATGTGTACACATGTTTATATATATGTTCACATATGTTTATAATTTTATATATGTTATATATATGTTTAAATATATATATATATATGTTTATATAAGTAGGTTTATATATGTTTAAATATATTTATATATGTATATATGTTTATAATAATTATGATTATGATTATTATTTTATTTGATTAGAATTATTATTATTATTATTATTTGTTATTTGGTTATAAATTATAATTATTCTTAAAGTTTGTTAAATTATTATTATTATTATTATTATTATTATTAAAAAATTAAGTAACCCTAATACTCGGCCCCCCTTTCTTCCCTGCGCGAGCCCCCCTCCCACCTTCCTCATGTCCATCACGCAAAGCCCCTCCCCCCTTCCTCCTGTCTATCGTGCAAAGCCCCCCCCCCCCCCATGGATCTCTGTGCGTGCGCCGATGAACCGGCTCCCCCTATCCGACCTCATTGCCCCGTCCGACCCCATCGCTCCGTCCGGCCCCGCCGCCTCGCCATTCGGCCGTCTCCCCCGTCTGGTCACCTCTTCCCCTCGCCTCTCCGGCCTCTCCCCGCTCCAAACGTCTCCGGCCTCTCCCCCTCCTCTCCGTCCAGCGCCTTAGACCGTCCAGCACCCCCCCCCCCCCTTGTGTGGCCTCTCCATGCGCGACCTTTTCCCAATTTTCTCCTATTCTGGTATTTTTCTTTTTCTTTTTTACTATTATTTTTTATGTTCTTATCAAATCTATCATCACTCTAATATCATGTTTCATTTTGGCATTTTTTGCTCGGTATATAGGTTATGCGTTTAGTCTGTTGAGTGCTTTTCTTCCTTTTGTTAATGCGTTGTTGTATTCTCTCCCCTCCGAGGAAGGTGAATTCGCATATTTTTTTCTCTGGATCACTCCGCTAATGTTTTCACTCTTCTTTTTTGTTTTAAAAGTTTTTTCGCAGCTTTGTTATACACTTAATTATCTTTCTATAGAGTTCTGAATTTTTTTTAGAATTGAGTTGTGGACCCTTGAGGTCTTTCTCTGGTCCAGAGTCGGTTCCTGGTTTATGTTAGCATGCATCTACGGTGTTATGCTTGTTTAAGTTCCAGACCTTTCATTGTTAATTTTTTTAAATATTATTTTCATTCTTATGGTATACTTTTGCATCTTTTGTGATGTTTTGGCATTGGTGGAATTGGTTAAAATTGGTCTTTGTTGCGATTATTTAATTATGTGTAGGTTAAAGTTAATTGATGTGATTTTGGGGGTTTTTCCTTTAGTTGTTTTATAAAAATGATGAAGATGTGATTTGAGTTTTACTTGTGAACCTGGTGATTTCTATAGAGTTGTTTTTTTGGATCATATCTTGATTCATTTGATTGTATTAATTTTATTTTAGTGTCTTGCGATGTTTTTGGGTCCCTGATATTTATTTGGTTGTGCATCGGTCTTCGTCACACTGACATTGGGTGTCGATTGTTTTGTTAAGGTGTGGCGATGTTACTTTTCTAGTGCGTGTGGTTTTGTGGGAGTGCGTGTAGGTGAACAGGAGGTCCTGTGAGTTTGAAAGCATTGGCTCGGCCAATTCTTTGAGGTAGTTGTCTCCAACCATTTCACTTTTTTATTCAAACCTTGATCCCTTGAATGTTTTTCAAGTAATCCTTTATATCGTTTTCATCTCTATAATATTTATGAAAAGCATCTGACGTAGTTATATTGTTGTTTTAAATTTCTGAAATAGGCTTATGATGTTGGTTTATATGAAATGCATAGGTTCTTGGTAAAGTTAAATTGAGTGCCTTGTGATGTGTTTGGTTGTAACTGATATTTATTGTGTTTTGGAAAATTAAGATATAGTTTAGTGTGTTTGTTTGACAAAATGATGAACCAATGGGTTGTTTTACAAAATGTATTGGAAATGGTGGTTGGTTTGAAGGATGGAATTTTCTTTTGTAAAATGTTGTGAAAGAACTGGGTTTGGTTTCAATGCTAATTGTTTTATGAAAATAGTTTCTAAGGTGACTCTTCTAAAAACTAGATGTGTCGTTGGATGCTGGCACATCCATGGGAGCACTAGGTGCTCCCATGGATGTGCCTCCAAATGAAAATGACACATAAAAACTATATTTTCTTAAAGATTGGGTTTTGACGAAATGGTTTGGTATTTCAAGGAATGTTTAAAAGAAGTTTTCCTGGTTGTCCTTTGGTGTGAGTTGAATGGTTGTTCAGTTTGAAGCCCCGTTTGGTATTGGGTTTTGAATGGGGTGTATGTACTGACTTTTGGGAAAAGTGTGTGTGCCTGATTGGCAACTTAACTCATTTACGAAATGTTTTGAAAATGCACATGCTGTGAAGGCCCGTTTGGCACCATGTTGAATGTGAAAGAATTCATATATACATATTTGTGGGAATCTCTACAGGGGGACTTTCCTTCAAGGGTTGTCATGTAGTGGTGTCTCTGTAAGGGGTTGGCAAGTGCGGTGAGATGAGTCACGCGTGCGAGGGCCTCCTACTTATACATTATTATTAAAACCACTGTGGGTTCCTGGGCGTCTTTTATAGAATCGAATGACAGTTGCTGGCTAACCCTGATTAGATGGGTTAGTCCCCCCTGGTAGGTAGGCCTTGTGGGGTGTGCCACTGGTTGGCTGTTTGGGCGTCCAGTTGGTTATTGACTGTGGAGTACCATATCGACAGGTAGTCTGAACCGACGTACATCCAGGGGTTTTCTAGGGATGTTTAGGATCACTCATGGTTATTGCTTATATCTTCTTGGTTACTTTTACTTGCACTTGGTTTCCAACATTTACTTATTACCTGTTCTTCTTTTGCACAAATGTGATAAACATAAATTTGAAATTTCAGTTTTCAGGAAATGCATTGTTTTTTGGTAAAACAGGTTGTAGCGTGTGTTGGTTTTTAAGATTGTAAAACATGATCCTTTTCCTTTAAAATATGAAAACCCTTTTTTCGATCTTTGTATGTGCAAAATAGTGTTTTGGGATTGTTTCTGGAAATTAGTTTTGGTTGGATTCTGTGGTTTACTTTGGCATCCCTACTCAGCATTTTTAATGCTCATCCCTATTTTTATCATTTCAGTCGTAGGTTTCCCTTGTTCAAGTTTTCAGGGCTGAGTTGCTCATTTTGGGAGCAATGTTGGCCTTGGTTGGGAGGTGACCGAAGGGTCACATGGAGGTACGTTGGTTTTTTTGTTTTATTTCTTTCCGCTGATAGAGTTTAGTGCTTTTGTTATGTTTATTGTTATTTACATATATATATTTTTGGTCCAAATTGTTCCCAAAGTTTTAACTTTGATGCCCGAAACTGGTTGCCATCCCGGGGGGATCGGGAGTGCCCCTTGGGACATGTCGCGAGCTGGCTCGGGTGACCGGTTCAGGGTCGACCCGGGCTGGTTCGTGAAAAAATGGTATCAAAGAAAGCCCTTGATATTTGGGATGTCTGGTAGAAGGAGATTAGGACTGTCGGGGCTCAGGAGGTAGGTTACGGGTCGGTGCCTGATCATCACCGCTCGTGACGAGACCTGAGTTACCAGGGTTATTCCAGGATTTGAGTATTTTGTCTTTGGTTATTTTGGATTGATGGATGAAAATGGGAGTGAATCAGTTCACATTGCGGCCTCACATGGGGTGGTGACCCATGTGGAGTCCAAGTGCCTGGTTTAAGGTCCTCTTAGTGTTATGCCTTACTTGGGGCATGGCTCACCACCATGTCGCCGAGTTAAGTACAGACACTAGTCCCTCATTCTGATGGTTTATAGTTTGTTGTGTTTCGTTTTAAACTTGGTCTATGTGTGTGTGTGTGTTGAAAATAAAAGTGATTTCGAAAAAAATGGTATCTTCCAATTTTTTTTTGAAATTAGTAAATTGGGGTTTTAAAGAGAAAGTGTATTGGTTTAGAAAAATATGGTATGTGTTTGGATTTGGTAAGGAACGAAGTGTTTGAACCTTTTCACTCTTTATGGAGGATCACATGTGCGTGGGTATGTACGGAGAGTGCATA
The DNA here is from genome assembly GCA_963277665.1 of Viscum album. Classification (NCBI taxonomy): domain Eukaryota; kingdom Viridiplantae; phylum Streptophyta; class Magnoliopsida; order Santalales; family Viscaceae; genus Viscum; species Viscum album. The sequence continues at coordinate 587,080 of CAUJRU010000090.1, forward strand.
GGGGGACTTGTTTGCAAATGACGTGAGAAAGATTGAATGAACGCACATGTGACGGTTCATAAGGTGCCATAGGAGGGTTTTAAAATTTTAAAGAAATGATGGTTTTGGAAAGTGATTTATGATTGTGTTTGTATATGTTTGGCTTATGGGCCTATTGACCTTGACTTGTGTTTTTGCCTTGATTGATTTTTGATTGATGCCAGTTTCAATGATGTTTATCGTGTTTTCATGAGTATACCGCCCAGAAAGGTCGTTAAGGTTTCTAATGAGTCATGCCCAGTTTCCAGATCTTTTTGAATGTTGCCTATCGATCAAATTAATCAAAGCCCGTTAGAGGCAGTTGTGTGGTTGTGAAATTGGAGTGGGTCTTCAGGTTGTAGGGAACTCCTAGATTTGTTAGGATCTCTACTGTCTTAGGTTTATTTGAGGGCTCAGTTTAGACTAGGAAAGATGAGACCTCTCATCGTCGTTGGAGTTTTGGGTGTGATTAACGGTGGTCGACTTCCATGAAGGTTCCCCACCTAGAAAGGAGTGTGGGCCGGTGGAACCTATCTGCAAGAAACCATCCTCGTCAGTACCGGCTCATAGTTCATCGTACTGCTCTCTTGTGTGCCAGCAGTATGGCATGTCCAGACATTCTAAGTCGTCTTGCCGCATCCCTCTGATGTCTTGCTACCGTGTGGCTTTTTGGGCCACTAGTGAGAGTTCTGGTAGAAGTGTTGTTCAGGAGGAAGGAACCAGGGACCAGAGGATGCAAATGCTTGCCTGTGAGGCAGGGGATGCTTCATCTATCAGAGCCCCAACCACAGGTCTCGGGGTGAAGCTCGCGCACAGTCAGGAGTTTCCGAGGGTGTGTAGATCCTCGCTTCGGATTATTTTTTCAGCTTTCTGATGGGAAATACCAAAATTTTCCTTGTTTTGTTCTTGTCACCGTTGTATGCTCATCATAGTTGTGGTAATGTGATGAACTTGTTCTACTACAGTCTAAGCAGTCTTATCTATTCTCAGTGTGTTCTCAAATCATTCGGATTTCCTTGAAGGGTGTTGGGCCCACGAATAAATGGGTCGTTCTAATTTTGAGTTGGGTCTCAATTGTGTTCATTAGGGGGATTTATGGTTTTTTGAAAATAACGAGCATTGTTTTGGGGTCCTTTCTGAGTTCGGGCTAGGAATTCCATATTCTCTGATTGCGGTGAGGAGTTTGTTCGGTTGGTGTTGGAGGGGTTGAGTTAATTCCTTATCCTCGAGTTGTTGGGTCATTTCGTAGAAAGCTTCCGGTTTAAGTCTCTGAGTGTTGTTCCGTCTATGTGGAGGAACTAAATGGGTTCAGTTTGGGAGTTTCCGTTTTGCCCCCCCCCATGGGTGGTGTGTTCGAGTTTCAAGGTCTCCGTGTTAGTAAATTTCTATGGTGGGGAGAACTCTCCCATGCTCTCCCCTCAACCTCGGACAATGATTGTACTCGGGTAGATCGGGTTTGACTTGTGTAGGTAATGGTCACCCTAAGCCTCTCAGTTTTTTCTGATTTTGTCTGTGCACTGACTCGAGTTATGCTAACTACTGGCTTGGTAAGTTTCTGGGGGTAGAATGTGTTTGTGGTGGGGAGAATTGTCACACCCGTTTTTTTAGTCTTTTTATTTAATTTATTTCTATTTGCGTCAGGTGTTATTTAGTAAGTGTGGGTGAGTCCCGATTTAAATTTTTAATGTTGGGTTGAGTTTATGGTTTGGGATAGTGCGCAAACACCATACGTTTAAGATGTGATGTCCTCTTGGGTACCGTACGATGCGCAAATACCGCACGGTCATCTAGTTTTAACGTTATGTGTGTAGATATATATATATGTATGTTTATATGTTTATATATGTGTGTATATATGTGTATCTACGTTTTTATATGTTTATGTTTTAACGTGTTGTGTATATATATATAATGTAGGTGTATATATGTTTATAGGTATATATATATACACATATGTTTATAAATATTATGTTTCAATGTTATATGCGTATGTGTATACATGTTTATATATATGTTCATATATTTTTTTTAAAAGGTTGGGGCTAAAGCCTCATTTATTATTAAAGGAAAGAAAAGACCACTTTTAACTGGGTAAGGGGAGACCCATTACATAGCCCGAAGGTCCAGTGGGCATTTAGCCCATTACATGGCTTGATGACCCATTTTTTTGGCCCGAAGCCCATTCTGTGAATAGTACTACTACAGTACTGCACATTACCCACCACCGCTACAGTACTCTGCCACCGCTACAGTGCCCTACCGCCGCTACAGTGCTCGCCGCTGCTATAGTACGCTACAGTACCTGCGCCCAATGGGTTTTGAACCCCCATTTTTCATGTAGATTTAAGGGGTGCTTACCACTAAGTCAAACCCCAACTACATGTTCATATATGTTTATATGTTTACTTATGTTATATATATGTTTATATATATATATATATGTATATATGTAAATATGTATCTATGTTTATATAAGTAGGATTATATATGTTTATATATATTTATATATGTATATATGTTTATAATAATTATGATTATTTTTATTATTTTTATTTAATTAGAATTATTGTTGTTGTTGTTGTTGTTGTTTGTTATTTTGGTATAAATTATAATTATTCTTAACGTTTGTTAAATTACTATTATTATTATTATTATTATTAAGATAAAAAAATCAAGTAACACTAATACACGGCCCCCTTTCTTCCCCGCGCGTGCCCCCTCCCCCTTCCTCTTGTCCGCCATGAAAATACCCTCCCCCCTTCCTCCTATCCGTCATAAAAGCCCCCCTGGCTCTCTGTGCACGCGCCGGCGACCCGGCTCCCCCTGTCTGACCTCCTCACCCTGTTGGGCCCCATCCGGCCCTATCGCTCTGTCCGACCCCGCCGTCTCACCGTTCGGCCACCTCCCTCATTCGGTCGCCTCTTCCCCTCGCCGCTCCGGCCTCCTCCTACTCCGGCTGTCTCTGGCCTCTCCCCCTCCTCTCCGGCTAGCGCCTTAGCCCGTCCTGCGCCCCCCCCCCCCCCCCTTGTGTGGCCTCTCCTTGGGCGACCTCTTCCTAGTTTTCTCCTCTTTCGGTATTTTTCTTTTTGTTTATTATTATTATTTTTTTTGATGTTCTTATCAAATCTATCATCACTCTAATATCATGTTTCATTTTGGCGTGTTTTGCTCGATATCCAGGTTATGCGTTTAGTCTGCGGAGTGATTTTCTTCCTTCTGTTAATGCACTGTTGTATTCACGCCAATCCAAGGAAGTTGAATTCTAGTATTTTTATATCTCTATCACTCCGCTAATGTTTTCACTCTTCCTTTTTGTTTTAAAACTTGTTTCACAGCTTTGTTATGTGCTTAATTATCTTGCTATAGATTTCTGAATTTTTTTTAGAATTGAGTTGTGGACCCTTGAGGTCTTTATCTTGTCCAGAGTCAGTTCTTGGTTTATGTCAGCATGCATCTACGGTGTTATGATTGTTTAAGTACAAGACCTTTCTTTTTTAATTTTTTTTAAAATATGATTCTCATCCCTATGGTATCCTTTTTCATCTTTTGTGATGTTTTGGCATTGGTGGAATTGGTTAAAATTGGTCTTTGTTGCGATTATTTAATTATGTATCTGTTAAAGTAAATTGATGTGATTTTGGGGGGTTTTCCTTTATTTTTTTTATAAAAATGATGAAGATGTGATTTTAGTTTTACTTGTGAACCTGGTGATTTCTATAGAGTTGTTTTTTATCATATCTTGATTCATTTCTTTGGATTAATTTTATTTTAGTGTCTTGTGTTGTTTTTGAGTCCTTGATATTTATTTGGTTGTGTGTTGGTCTTTGTCACACTGACTTTGGGTGTCGACTATTTTGTTAAGGTGTGGCGATGTTACTTTTCTAGTGCATGTGATTTTGTGGGAGTACGTGTACGTGAACAGGTGGCCATGTGAGTTTGAAAGCGTTGGCTCGGACAATTCTTTGAGGTAGGTGTCTCCAACCATTTCCCTTTTTGATTTAAACCTTGATCCCTTTAATGTTTTTCAATTAATCCTTTTATATCATTTTCATCTCTATTATATTTATGAAAAGCATCTGACGTAGTTATATTGTTGTTTTAAATTTCTGAAAGTGGCTTGTGATGTTGGTTTATATGAATTGCATAGGTTCTTGGGAAAGTTAAATTGAGTGCCTTGTGATGTGTTAGGTTTTAACTGATAGTTATTGTGTTTTGGAAAATTAAGATTTGGTTTGGTGTGTTTTTTTGACAAAATGATGAACCAATGGGTTGTTTTAGAAAATGTTTTGGAAATGGTGGTTTGTTTGAAATAAGCAATTTTCTTTGGTAAAATGTTAAGAATTAATTGGTTTTGGTTTCAATGCTATGTGTTTTATTAAAATGGTTTCTAAGGTGACTCTTCTAAAAACTAGTTGTATCGTTGGATGTTGGCATATCCATGGGAGAACTAGGTGCTCACATGGATGTGCCTCCAAATTAAAATGACACATAAAAACTATATTTTCTTAAAGATAGGGTTTTGAGGAAATGGTTGTGTATTTCAAGGAAGGATGAAAAGAAGTTGGCCTACTTGGCCTTTGGTGTGAGTTGAAAGGTTGTTCGGTTTGAAGCCCCGTTTGGTATTGGGTTTTGAATGGGGTGTCTGTACTGACTTTTGGGAAAAGTGTGTGTGCCTGATTGGAAACATAACTCGTTTACAAAATGTTTTGAAACTGCACATGCTGTGAAGGCCCGGTTGGAACCTTGTTGAATGTGAAACAATTCATATATACATATTTGTGGGCATCTCTATAGGGGGACTTTCCTTTAAGGGTTATCGTGTAGTGTTGTCCTTGGAAGGGGTTGGCAAGTGCGGTGAGATGAGTCATGCGTGTGACGGCCTCCTAATTACACAGTATTATTAAAACCACCATGGGTTCATGGGCTTCTTTTAGAGAATCAAGTGACGGTTTCTGGATAACACTGATTAGATGGGTTAGTCCCCCCTTGCTAGGTAGGACTTGTGGGGCGTGCCACTGGTTGGCTGTTTGGGCGGCCAGTTGGTTATTAACTGTGGAGAACCATGCCGGCAGGTAGTCTGAACCCGAGTACGTCGGGGGGTTTTCTAGGGATGTTTAAGATCACCCATGGTTATTGCTTATATATGCTTGGTTACTTTTACTTGCACTTGGTTTCCAACATTTACTTGTTACCTGTTCTTCTTTTGCACAAATGTGATAAACATAAATTTGAAATTTCAGTTTTCAAGAAATGCATTGTTTTTTTGGGAAAACGGGTTGTGGTGTGTGTTGGTTTTTAAGATGGTAAAACTGGATCATTTTCCTTTCAAATATGAAAACCCTATTTTCTATCATTGTATGTGCAAACTATTATTTTGGGATTGTTTCTGGAAAGTGGTTTTGGTTGGATTCTACGGTTTTCTTTGGCATCCCTACTGAGCATTTTTAATGCTCACACCTATTTTTATCATTTCAGTCCCAGGTTTCCCTTGTTCAAGTTTTCTTGGCTAAGTTTCTCATTTTGGGAGCAATGTTGGCCTTGGTTTGGAGGTGACTGAAGGGTCACATAGAGGTACGTCTGTTGTTTGGTTTTATTTCTTTCCGCTGCTAGATTTTATAGCTCTTGTTCTGTTTATTCTTATTTACTTATCTATATTTTATGGGCCAAATCATTCCCAAAATTTTAACATTGATGCATGGAACTAGATTCCATCCCGGGGGGATCGAGAGCACCCCTCGGGACATGCCGCAAGCCGGCTCGGGTGACCGGTTCAGGGTCGACCCGGGCTGGTTCGTGACAAACATAGTTATGATCATTAAGTTATTTGGAGTCAAATAAGAAATACTTAATTTTTAGTGAATAATAAACTCCCTTTATGAATATTACCCCACTCTTATGAATAGTAATATGACCCTTATTAGTAGTAAATGTATTATTATTATGGTTATAAGATAATGAGATCTTGATTAATTATTCAAGGTGTTAAAAAGGAGTTATAACTTTCAAATAGTTATTTTTGAATAAATTTTTAATTTATTTAAAAAATATATTAATAATATTTATTAATTTATTTTCAAAAAAAAGGAATTCATTTTTTAATTCTACACATCAAAAAAAATTAGAGTGAATTTTTTTTATTTTTCTAAAATTCTTGAATTTTTTATGAATAGTAAAATATTATAAATGCTAAATACCTATTTTATTGAATCATAGGTGATGGAAGGATGAGGTAAGCACACTTGGTTAAAAATAACATGGTCTTATTACCATTCTGGGCAATAGTAATCAATAATACTCATATCCATGAGTAGAATCATTAAAATAATGATAAAAATAATGTAAAACCCCTCCTCTCCTCCACTATATGCACACCCCCCTCCCCACTTCCACTCACATCTTTAGTTATCTAAGAATTTTTTATGTTCTTCACAATATCCTTACCAAATCTCTTCCCTATATCCATGACCTACTGGTCTAATCAAAATTCTAAAACCAATGGCCTTAAGAAGGATATCAACGAGAAGAGAGCATGGGGTGAAAATCATCTTTCTTATTTATCTATTTTTCATGAATTCCTTTCCTTTTCTTATACTACCTTATCATACCCTTATACAAGAGTCATAATAGATTCATAATATTATATATAATATACGTTATTATTTTTATGGAAAAAATTCATCAACTTACTTCATCTACTCCCCCTCTTATAATGGTGTCATTCATGATGTGTCATTTACCAAAATTGTGGACTTTTTGTTTTCAATTTCCATTACTTCCTTCATGTCTGATCATAATTCAAATTGAATGGATTAAATAGAATATAATGTCTATTATTTAACATCTTTTATATTTTATAATTAATTTATATTCATAACATTAATTTATATAATAAAATAAGTTCATGATTATTGAGGAACCTTCTAAAATGATCTAATATCATTAATGTTTTCTCTAATGACACGTCATAATATATGATAACAAAATGATTAATGATGTCATTAAATATTCTAAAAAAATATTAATACCAATTCATTACACTTTTGGAATTTTATTTCCATACAACAAGAATATCAAATATGAGCCGACCATGGAAGTCATATAAAGAACGCACAAGAAACAATGAAATGAGAAAAATACTAATAATTAAAAGCTAAAATGGTATTATTAAATGATAATATATGGTTTTATAAACATTAAAATGTTTCTTTAAAATAAAAATAACACTCTATTAAACATTATAAAGGAGGTTTAAATATGTTTGATGTATGAAGAACCATAGATAAGATAATTTTTAACCCAATTTCCATTCTTTGGTTAACCTTAAACATCATTAACTATGTGGTTTTGAGATCATCTAGGAGAATAAGTTTTGTTTATATTATGTCTTATTATTTTTATATACAATGTATACCCATTTTAGTTTCATTATATTTACTTTCATAACAAATATATGTTATTTGAAAGTGACTTTTCTTATAAAATCCTTTTTTCAAAATCTAGTTTTACAGAATTCAATGTGAATGTTTTTATACAACTATTCTTGTGTGACAATTATGTTATGGTTCATGAGATTTTTTTATGATTAAGTGTGGAACCTAAGTCTCCCTCCAATTCATTGGGTATGTGTATATTGGAGTTCATTCATATGGTTACACCATGTTTAACAGCATTGGTTACAACATAAGGTAGATGTGCGGGGTATGATGTAAGGAATCCATGAAGGTTAAAAATAATAATGTAGTCATGACGGTTACATAAATATGTAATTAATTCCTTATGACAAAATTATAGTCCTATTTATTTTCATTATGTTTTTTGGAAATCCCATGGAATTCTCAAGTTTCATAATGTATATATGGGTGAGAAGTATGTTTTTAGAAAATATTTACAAGTATTCGTGTACTAATGATTTCATTCATTATTTATATTACCCTTACTGAGCTTTTGGTCATCATTCCATTTTTTTAAATGATATTTATAGGTTTTAAGGATGTATAATTAAAATAATGAAGAAAAGATAAATGTAAGGAACATTGTTCAAAGAAGTAATGTTTTAATTGAAAAGGTTTATATTTTAGACGAAATTGATACTATTTTTGTGGTGTTCATTCTATGTAAATGTTGACTGTTTTGTATGTATTATGTTCCAAATCTATAAAAATATAAACTCTAAAGGATCCTAAATTTTAAAGTAAGTGATTTCTTGACTAAAATTCAATATTGTGTAATGTAATAAGTTTTTGTCCTTATAGATGGAATCATAGGATGGTTTAGATAAATTTAGGTCTTAAGATGATGTTAATAGAATACCATAAATGGTTTTTACTATATGGTTATTTTTACATGATATAGAATTTTTATATTACCACATTTCTTCGACAGTGATATATTTCTTTAGAATGGTTTTCCGCGTTAGAAACAAGGAATCCCAAGTGGAAGGGCATAGATAAAATGATATCCATACGAATCTACAGCCTCGAATGGTAGGGATTGGAACTGAGTAGTTTGTGAAAGAAATGGATCAGATGAAGATGGTAATAAATGGTGGTGGAATCCATGAAATTGAAAAAATATAGTTACCACAAAGGAACATGATGATAGTGGATCATTTTATGAGAGAACACCCTCCATCATTCAATGGATCTTCTAACCATATAGAATATGACTGATTGATTAAAGCCCTTAAATATATATTCGATGTTATGGGATGAATAGATAATCACAAGGTAAGTATTTCAATTTATCATTTTTAATGTGGTGATGAGCAGTGGTGGTAAATGGTCAAAAATATTACATATATAAATCATATTTATTCATTGGATGGGATGAATTTAAATTTCATTTACATGAAAAATATTTTCCTATTGTAGCGATAAAAAGGATGGATAAACAATTCCATTAATTGAAGAAAGATGGGGAAGATTTAGTGGATGTGTGTGAGGAAAACTTTACCTGATAGTTAAATTATGATCCAAATCTTATTCTGGATATTGATAACAATATCAACAACTTTTAATGAAGATTGATTACAAAATATCGAAGGGAATCAGACACTAGTGAATTAAAAAGTTATGATAAACTATTCCATTGTACTGTGAGGGTAGATATGGAGTTTGTAGATGGTCAGATTCACTTTGAATATAAATAGAAAAATATGTCCAGATAGAATGTGAAGGGTAAGAACGAATTACAGAAATATGATGGTATGAAATTTCATTTTCAAGATTGTGAAAATTGTGGCAAAAATCATCATGGGGAATATATTACCAAAACTAAGAAGTGTTTTCAATGTGTTATGTTGGGATATATAGCCTGAGATTTTAATGAAAATTATCATAAGACTAATCCTATAATAAAAACTATAATGTGTTTTAATGTTGGTGAGATTGTTCATTATAGAAATTCCTACACAAATAAAGATCTAAATGATGCAAAGAAGAAAGAGAATAAGAAGAAAGGTGTAGTGAGAACATTTGTAACTACATTATTAGATTTTGGGTCATCCAATGCGATGGTATCAGGTAATTTATTTTTTACTCAGATTTTTCTAAAGTCTTGTTAGATATGGGTCTACACAATCCTTTATTTCAGATGAAGATTTTTGTAAATAGGAAATATCACCTAAATAAATGATACGTGAACTTCTTTTCACAACACCAACATGAAATTTTTTATAAAAATTTAATTTTATTAATCTAATTACTGTTATTTATGGAAATACATTACAAAAATAATTGTTTTTTTCCTGGGTAGAGTTTGATGTTATTATGGGAGTGGATTGGCTTTCTATTTATCTTACTAAGATTGACTATAGGGTTAATGAATTTTTTTTCATATAGATTTTTAGTTTTTATAAATGATAGAACACATACAATTATTAACATATCATGATGCTGATAAACTATTGAATATTGGGAATGAATGTTATCTTGATCGTATTGTTGAAATCAAGGGAAATGTTCGTATTAGTCACATGCTAGAGGAAAATGAATATCATGATGTTTTTTCTGATGAGTTACCTGATGTTATACCTGATAGGGATTTTTATTTTACAAATGACTTAATTCCTAATGCTAAGACAATTTCCAAACCCCCTTATTGAATGGATCAAATGGAACTTGTTGAATTAAAAAATTAGTAGCAGGAGTTTCATGATAAAGGATTCATTCTTCTTAAAACATCACCATAGGGTTCACTTATTTTGTTCATTAAAAATAAAGATGTTTCCATGTTACTTTTCATTGATTATAGAGTCTTGAATAATATCCCTATTAAAAAACATATCTCATTCCTCATATCGTGTACTTGTTTGATCAGCTCTAAGGAGTTCATTAGTTTTCAAAGATTAACTTGAGATCCAGATATCATCAGCTTAAGGTGAAGGAGGATAACATCTATAAAACATCATTTCATACTAGATATGAGAATTATTAATTTGTTGTTATGATGTTTGGGTTAACTAAATAAAATGTTGTATTCATATATCTTATGAATAAAATAATTAATGACATCATGGATGAGTTTGTGTTTTTTTATAGAAGACATTCTGGTATTTTCTACGAGTAAAGTGGAGTAGAAAAAAATATAAGGTTTTTCATTAAAAACATAAAGGAAAAGAATCTTTATATAAAATTTAAAAAGTTTGATATTTAGTTGTAGCATATTTATTTTCTTGGACAGATTGTAAATAATGATGGAATAACAGTTGATCCTTCCTAAATAAAAGTTGTTGCTGAATGGGAAAAGTATACAAATTATATTGGGATTTGTAGTTTTCTTGGATTAGCAGGTTATTAACGACGGGATGTTAACAAATTTTCATGATTATCTATCCCACTAACTAAGTTATGACAATAAAGTGCTAAATTTATTTGGACTGTATAATGTGATGTTTTGTTTCTAGAAGTGAATATGATATTTTCAAATTCTCCAATTTTGGACTTTCCATCCTGAAATAGTGATTTAATTAATCTATAGTGATTCTTCATTGAAGGGACATTGTAATGTTCTGATGCATAATGATTTAGTAATTTCTAAGGTTTCTAGACAACTAAAATTCCAGGAGATAAATTATCTAAGACATGATTTGGAATTGGATACTGTGGTTTTTTCTTGGAAAAATTGGAGGCATCATTTATACAGAGGCAAATGTCAAATATATACAGACAATAAAAGTGTAAAGTATATATTAAATCAGAAGGAATTAAATATGAGTTATATAATATGGCTTGGAATGATAAAAGATTGTGATTGCATGATCAATTACCATTCTAGAAAGCAATGTGGAGAATTCCTTGAGTCAAAAACATCATGCATCATTAACCACATTTGGTTTAAAACACGACCCCTTGATTAATGATTTTATGGATTTTGGATTGGAAGCTATTGGTGTAGGAAATAACACTTTTTTCAGTTTTCAATGTAGTAATCATTATGAGACTGAATTAAGCAAATGCAGAAGGAAGACCCTGAGATGCAAAAAAGGGTAGAATGGGTTAAAATTGGTAAGCTTCCAGAATTTAACCTTTATAATGTTTTTGTTTTAATATTTGGAAAAAGGTTGTGTGTGCCTTGTGATTCCCAGTTGTAGAAATATTTATTGAATGAAGCTCACAGTTCTCTATTTATAGTTCATCTTAGAAATAATAATATGTACAGAGATATTAAGTGGTATTACTGGTGGGATTATAAGTAAAAGAGATATTAAATATTTTACCATTAAATGTTTGAAATGTCAATAGGTTAATGCAGAGCAGCAGTTACTGAATGGGATGCATTACCATTTTTTAGCGCCAGAGTTGAAATGGGAAAATGTAACCCTGGACTTCATGGTGGAACTACTAAAGACTTCTCAATGTAACATTGCAATATAGATTATTGATTACCAAATGTTTAAATCTACACATTTTCTTACTATTTGAGATACAATGTATTTGAAGAAACTTTCTCAAATGTACCTTAATTATATTTCTAGGTTACATAGAGTGAAACTTTCCATTGTGTCAAACTGGGATCCCAGGTTCACATTTATTTTTTGGATGGGCAGTCATAAGACGTTGGGAACAAAATTAGATTTCAGTGCATCATTCCATTCAAAATTAGATGGTCAATTTTATAGGATATTCTTAGATCTTGTCTGATAGACTACTAGAGATGTTGGGATCATTATATTTCTTTAGTCGATTTTTCATAATATAATATTTTTCATTCCAGTATTTAGATGGAACCTTTTTAGGAAATGTGTGGGAAGAGGTGTCAAAATCCATCATTTTGGGATGATGTCAAGGAATTGGATATGATTGGAGTATAATTAGTATCGAAAGTGGATGAGAAATTGATGATGACTCAGCAACACATGAGGACAGCTCAGAGGAGGTAGAAAATTTATGTAGACAACAAGAGTAAATAATTTTCTTTTGGGGTAGGTGATCATGTTTTTATTAGAATCTCAACATGGAATCATTTTATGCATTTTGGTTAGAAAGGAATGCTATGTACACAGTTCACTGGAAATTATTAAATGTTGGAGACGGTTGGAGTAGTCTCTTATAAAGTGGCATTACCTCTGAGTTTGTCTCTAGTACACAATGTTTTTCATGTTTCGATGCTGGGAATGTATGTGCCAGATTCATCTCATTTCTTGAGCCCAGAAGTAGTTCAAATGTAAAATAACATTTCTTATAAATAGAAGCATGTTCAAAAAACTGATCAAAGAGTACTAGTATGGAGGAATAAGGTGATCCACTAGGTAAATGTTTTTGGAAGAAACCACATGGCAGAATAAGAAACATGGGAATCTAAAAATGCTCTAAGGGAAAGGTGCCCTCCATTTTTTAATAAGAAAATAGAATTACGAGGCTTCCATTTACCGAAAGTGGGGAGAATGTAACACCCTATGGGTTTAAAAATAAATTTAAATTAATGAATATTTTTTTTATGTAGATTATTATAACTAGCCTTTAAACCTAATTTTTTCACTTCTATGATTAGAATTTCGAAAAACGAACATACATGGTTACGATCCGTAAGTTATTTGGAGTCTAATAAGACAAATATAACATTAGTGAATAGTAACCTACCCTTACGAACATTATTGTGATCTTATGAATGGTTAATTTTTATTATGGTTATAAGATAATGAGATCTGAAATAATTTTCAAGGGGTTAAAAAATGAGTTATAGTTTAAAATTGTTATTTTCGAATAATTTATGATATTTCTTAAAAATTAAATTACTAATATATAGATTTTTATTCAAAAAATAGAGTTCATTTTTAAATTATACATGTTGAAAAATGGTTATGATGAATTTTTTTTAGTTTTCTAAAATTCATGAATTGTTTATGAATAATATAATACGACAAATTACGATAAATGCTAAAAACTAGTTTTACTTCATCATGGGTGTTGAAAGGTGGATGTAAGGACATATGGTTTGAAATCGCATTCACATATTACTATATGGGTCTACATGAATCCAGAATATAGTTATGAGAAAACATAATAAGCTAATGATTAAATTAATGTAAAACCCCTCCTCTACACCACTATAAATACCAACCTCGCCCCCATCTTCCTCTCACACCTCTGAATATTTGAGAATTTTCTATGTTCTTCCCAATCACCTAAGCAAGAATCTTCCCTACATACGAGACCTACTAGTGTCACCAAAATTCTAAAACAAAAAGCCATAAGGACGATCTCAAGGAGAAGATATCAAGAGGTAAAAACCCTCTTTCTTATTCTTGTCTTTTTTTAATTTCCTATTCTTTGTTATACTCATTTATCGTCCCTTTATCTAAGAGGAATAAAAGATCTAGAATCATATATATTCTAGATTTTATCTTGTTTATGATAAAAATTTCTCATCATAATTCATCTTCTCCCACTCTAATAAAGACACAGTTCGGGATGTGTCGTTTTCCAACATCTTGGACGATGTTTTTTCAATTTCCATTACCTCTTTCAAATATGATCATAAACCCATTTTATTGGTTTAAATAAAGAAAAATGTGTATTATGTAACCTATTTTATATTATGTTATGAACTTCTATTCATAATACTAATATATATAATGAGAAATGTTCTTGATTATTGAGGAACTGCAAAAAATGATCTAAAAATATCATCAATGTTTTATATAATGAATCATCATCATATATGATAACAAACAGACATATGTAATAAATAAATATTATATAATCATATGAATACCATTTTACTATAAATATATAATTTCATTTCCATACGATAAGAAAATAAAAAACAAACTGGTAATGGAAATCATGTAAAGAATAAAACTGATACAATGAGAGGATAAAAATACTAACAATTAAAGGGTGAAATGATGTTATTAAGTGATCATATAAGGTATTATAAACATAAAAATGTTTTTTTTAAATAATAATAATACTATTTTAAGAATTATACAGGAGTTTTAAACATGTTTTACGTAATATTAACCTGAGGTAAGGGAATTCATAACCAAATTTGAATTAGTTGGTTTAACCTTATACTTTATTTATCGTGTGGTTTTGAGATCACTTTTGTTATGAAATTTTGTTTATATTATGTTTTATTGTGTTCATTTATATTTCTTACACGTATTCCTTTTGTTCTATTGATTTTCGTATCCATTATATGATATGTTTTAGTGACTTTTCTTATAATATCCACTTTTGAACTTCTACTTTTACAAAATTCAAAGTGAAAGTTTTAATACAAGTATTCTTGTCTGATGATTATGTCATGGTTCTTGGGAATTGTTTATGAGTATGTTTGGGACCTATATCTCCCTCAAATTCATTAGGTATGTGTATGTTGGAGGTCTTCTATATGGTTACCCTATGTGTAACTACGATGGTTACACCATAAGGTAGTCTTGATGGTTACACTGTAAGGTAGTCGTGAGGTTTACAAATCATAATTTAGACATGATTTTTACAAAACTAAGTATGCAATTCACCAAGATACCTTTAAAGTCCTATTTATGTTGTTTATGTTTTGTGGAAATATCATGAAAATCTCAAGTTTAAAAATGTAATTATATATTGGTGAGAAGTATCTATTTGTGAAAATGTTTACAAGTATTCATATGTGAATCTTTTATTCCCTTCTTTATATGTCCCTTACTATAATTTTTGTAATCATACCATATTTTTATATGATTTTCAGATGTTATAATGATGTATAATACAAATAGGTAAGTCATGTTAAATATAATGAACAATGGTCCGAGAAATAATCTTTTATTTGGTTAGTATTACATTTTGGATGAAATTTTATAGTTTTTATGGTTTTCACTATGTATAAATGAGGTATGTAACATTTGTATTATGTCCCAAATCTCTAAAACACTAAACCTGAAATGATTCTTAATGTGAAAGGAAGTGATTTCTTGACTAATATACAAGATTATGTAATGTAATAAATTGAATATTATATCATGAAAACAGATGGGTACTTATTTTTTTATTATATGTATTTAAAATAATTTGTTAATGTTTTAGAGATCCTTTTATGAATAAAAAAAGTATCCAGGTCAAGGAATATTCATTTGGATAATGTAATAACAAAATATGGTTTCTGAAAAAAAAAATTGAGTCTTATTTCTACAAATTGATTAGTGAGAGTAGGTTTATTTCCGTAATAGTACATGTCAATTAAATGTTTATTATTGGAAATGAGGTATTGTATATATAGACCGTTATGTTCTAGTAAGACAAATTATTCTATTTGAAATACATAGGTGAAGATTTATATTTTATTAAGATCTAGATATATCGTCATATAAAATCGAGACTTCCTGTTCTAAGTCATAGTAAATATGTTATCATGATTCTAAAGAGGTTTTTTGTAGCAACAAACATGGTATATTATTCCCTATATATCATTTTAGTTATCTTTGTACGAAAATGTGACCTTAAACACCTGAAAAGAGACAATTAATTTTCCAAATTCTATTAGCATTATCAATTGGGTTGGTCATCTATTCCATGTTCTTTACCCAGATACATGTCTCTAAGACATTTAGTATAGTATGAATATATTAATAAGATCAATGAGGTTTTCATTAGATGTATAAAAAATAAATACTTCAATATATGAGGGGTACTAAGGATGTGTTCCTTGTATATAGTGGAGATAGGGATCTATTCATGAGGGGATACGAAGTTGATAGTTTTCAAATAGATCATGATGATGTTAATTTTTGGTCAAGATAAATCTTCACCATTAATGGATGGGATTTGAGATAAATGGATTAAATTAATACATGGTTGTTGATTCTAAAATAGAATCAGAGTACATTGTGTCTTATAAAGTAGTAAAAGAATATTATTGGGTAAAAAATTTCATCTAAAATCTAGATTTAGTACCTAGTATTAAAAACATTAACACATTTTGTTGTGATAATTCTACATAAGAGTATATTACCTATTAACTAAAATCACATCAATAGATTAATCATATTCACAAAAAATTTCATCTCCAAATGTAGAGACCCAAACTTGAGGTACATGGACATTACTTTACTTTTGCGGAATACTTAATACATAACAAAAACAGAAACCCAACGACCATAATAGTTTAGTGTCGTTGGAAACTCAGAACATAATATTCTAATCGGGGTGAAAGATCTTCAACATCTCCTATAAAGATCTTACCCTTTTGTTTTCTTACCTAAAACATTTATTTATATCATGGGGAAAAGAAAACATAAAATGTGTGAGGCCAAATGCTCAGTAAGGGTAAACATAGACAATGTAAAACAATCCATAAACATTTGAATGCAAAAACTTTACCATAAAATCTAAACATCAAAATCTTGAGCAATGACATAAATCATGAAAGTACATAAGGCATATATCATAAAGTAACATAAATAATGATAAAATAGCATTGGAATAAAACATGTAATTTTGGAAACCATTAATCACATTATATGATTTCCATAATAGCCAAGGCATTGCTCCCAAGACCATCTTAGGGGACGAAGTCCATTACTGAATCAGGTTTACCTACCATTCCAGCCATGTATTACTGTACCAGATTTACTTACCATTATAGCCATTTCTATCTCATTAGATATAAATATTTTCCCAATTAATTGGAGGAAGATATAGGTCCCACTCATCTAATATTGGAACCATTCTTACATGTGCCACAAAACAATCATAAATCATTCATCAGAACCCAAAAAATAAAATGGGTTTCATAAACATCATCCCATCATAACATAATCCATATAAAACAAATGGATATCATTTCATCATAAGAAAAGTGAATCCATGTAAATAATAGAGAAATTATACTTGAAACATGCCCATATGATATAATTTCATCTTAGATGGAAAATGGATTTGATAAAACACTTGAAATAAATTCATGATGAAAATATCCTTTCTTCTTTAAACTAATTTTCATTTAACAAAATAAAATAAAATTTTAAAAGAAAAGGATTTTGTATATAATATTCATTAAATCTTGTATATGAAGCTTTATTTAAATAAGGTTTTATTAAATCATAAAAATCCATTCACGTTGTATATGTTAAAAAAACATTATCCTCATACTTTTTCCAAAAAAGTCAAAAAGTACCTCATATGGTAAAAAAATAAATATTCCTTCCATAACACAATGTAAAATTCAGAAGGGGGTAAACATGACTTTAAACATACATGGAATAATAGTAAAAAATTTATGAAAACATTTTTATGGACATGGATGAAAAATATAACCCCAGTAAATAATTACGTATAAGCAATCTCGGATAAAAAGGAGATTGGAAAACTATCCCTTACCTTAGGTCTGATAAGATTTGTATGTATCTGGACCTCATATATAATGATTTAAATAACGTAATTGACTTATTAAAGATTCATATTCATTGTTATGATATCATATATGGTTCACTTATGACTTTATATTACCTTTTCTTTTGTAAATTCAATGTTAAAGAAGTGTTTTGGGTAAATTTGTTTTATTTATCGTACGTGTTTGGACATTTTTTCCTTGATATTATTAATACATATATAATGATTTACATACTTCCAGAATTTAAATCATGATTTATATATCATATATATTCGGTATATATATATATAATATAGATAAATGAAATAAAATACATCATTCATGGAGACGGTAGGTCGTACATACGCATAAACGCTGTTTCCCTTTCCTTATTGACTTGAATGGAAGTAAGTAGATGAAATATATATATATAAATAAATCCAGTAGATTTATAATGTCATATATTTCATTATTATTAATTATATATACTTTATAATCATTCTTGAATGGTTAACATGGAGAATGAATCTCATCGCGTCGCGGAGACGTTAATCCGTACGTACGCACAAGCGATGATATCATTCCCATAATTATTAAATTGAATTGGAGTGGATGATATAGTATCTCATAATCAGTATGACATTATAATAACTATATATAGTTATTATTTACACCATTATACCCGTCAAAGTAAGGTGGTGGTGGAAAAACAGATTATACCACGGTGTAGAGACGGTATTTTGTACGTACGTAGGTGCGGTGGTTTCATTTTCCGTAGGATGAATAGAAGGTGAAATGGGTTTGTATAATATTTATAATAACATATCAGTATATTAGTGAAACTTATGGTATTACTTTATAAAGAAACAACTAAATAAGAAGAAGTTGAATGAGAAAAAAACTTGAAAGAATCGGTAGAAGAGATTACCTTTTCTTCAACGCTCCTCTTTTAAGCATCCTCTTAAGGCACTAGAGTGGGTCTTTTGAGGAGACAAGATCCTATATAATTTTTCTAGGGAAGTTGATTAGGGAAATGTTCAGTGGTTTTCAAAGCTTGGAGGCTCAAAATTGTGTAAAGAGAAGAGGGAGGAGGTTCCCTTTTATAAGGGAGGAGAGTGGCACTTTAGGAAAAACATAAAATATAATTTTATAATAATGTAATATTCGGTTTATAATAGCTCCAAAGTGACATAATTTGAAGATATGGTGGGGCTGGGTCTAAATCCCTTCGACGAATACGTTTTAGACAAGTTTAGGTTAACATTTTAACCTTATCATTTAGATTTAACTCTAAGTTAAATAATTTAACTTTTACCATGTCTTCTTGTATTCTCACACAATATAGTTAATAAACTAACTATAAACTTCCAATCGAACCCCAATTGGTTTATTATGTCATATATATTATTATATAAGTATTGTGGCCAAACTTTAGATTTTTAGGACTATTATATCAATTAATAATATAATATTTGTTTCAAATACCTTTTTATGTCAATTTTGACACTATTTGGTATTTTTTTTTCTATAAATTCAAAAAATCATTATTACTTATAATAAATTCATATTACCAACCATAATATGTTATATAACCTATAAAAGTAGTGTAATTTATAAAAAAGTCTCAAATTACATTTATTTAGGTATTTATAATATCAATTATGTTAATATTTCATTAATAAGGTAATTATTGTATCATCATTGTGTCATAGATAAATTAAACTAATTAATGTCTAAAAAATATAAATAAAATAAAATTATGTATTTAATATATTTATATTTATAATGAATATTTATGGTTGAATTTATCTTATGTATAACCCAATATTAGAAATTTTTTAGTTATTAAACTTTGATTTTAACTATTTTAACTCTTCTTTAAATAAAATAATAATAAGTGTCCTAATATAATCCAAGTTGACCAATGAGATAAATATTTTATTACTAAGGTTTTTTTGATCGAGTTATAATTATAAAATATAATTAGGACATGTGTTAGTGTAATAATAATATCATTTTGGCACTTAATTACCCTATTTACTTTTAACCGTGGTAAAAAAAGTAAAATGTTACTATTCACCAAAAATTATTTTTATCTTATTGAATGACATTTTACTCCTTTATATTAACCGTGTGTCTCGGATTTTCTAAATTCAACTCACATAAGCGGTAAAATTATGTTTTATGTAAATTTTCAAATGCTCCTAAGAGGTGGGTAAAAGACGGTAAAAAGTTCAATAAAATTTTTATATATCTAAAATTATTATAAAATTACTAAAATGAATTACATTGAACTTATATAGGTATTATGTATCTATTTTGACCTAAAATAAATTTAAATAAAATATATAATTATTTAAATAAAAATTCGGTCTTTAAATACTAACCCAGTGTTTTCATTATTCATCAAAAATTGAATTTTTTCAGAAAAATACCAAAAATTCCCCCTAGGCTAATTTCGATATTCCAAATCCAAAAATGAAGTCCATTTTGAATGATAAAATTTATAAAATTTCAAAAATTGGGTATTACTCTCCATAACGGCTAGTTTATATAATATTTTAAAAACATATTGTTGTTTAGTGAAACTTGGTATTGCGTACAACACAAGCTATCAAGGATGGTCGCTCTTGCATGTAATGCGAGGAATGTCAGGTTTGCGTGTAAGGAAAGCTTCCTTTGGTGTTGCGCATAACATAATCAAAATATAGTCCAGTTATAAATTGATCAAAATATATACGTGGTGTTGTATAAAATGAATTGTATTCGAATGAACTTGAAATTGTGTGCATCACAAGCCAAGAGTAGTGTTGCGTGTACTACAATCTAATATGGTGTTACATATAGCACAAGATAATCTTGATGAAGAGTATAACAAATGAAATAAAAGAAATTAAAAATAATAATTCTCATAAAATCTCAGGGTGTTACATTCTACCCCCCATAAAATGAATTTCACCCTCGAAATTCATCGGGGTTATAAATGTTTTTATACTTGAAAGTATCTTCCATAGAAATCCACATCATAAAAAGGAATACTAAATCATCATTTTAAAAGGAAACATTAGAAACATAATCGATACCCAAATGAACTCATCACTGGGTTTCCACATTGGAGAATATAGGTGAAAATAGAGAAATCTAACCATCATGTTTTGACGAAGAGTGGTAGAGAACATGGCTATGAAAAAGATAATAGTCACAAAGCCATAAATTTGTAATGATCTAAGGTATCATCTGATTCATCAAATATGAGGGTACTATGAAAACGTATTTGGTTTTCAAGAACATTTTCCTAATGTTGAATAATTAAAAGAAATACTGAATTTATTTCGGTACAATCTCACTATTGATAGTGCCTTGAACAATTTCCACTTCATCTCTTAAAGAAATGAAGTTGAATTTTTATTTTGTGAAGTTTTAGCAGATCGTGCAATAGAATGATATGTCATTTCATCTGTCTCAAACATAAGGTTAGCAAAAGTTATATACATAAGTCCATCTAGGGTGAGATTAATCATATATGGTTCCTAAAATGGACTTATACTTTATCTATCATACCTCTTAATAAAATAAAACTAGTTTCTACTGACCAGGGACATCCTATAGGCTAGTGGTAGGTGATAAAGGCATGTCACATGACGGTTGTGGGTTAGATTCCCACTACATTTTCCGACGCGACGGGTTGTCACCCATCCTATAGGTTGTCCTTTTTATAAAACTATATTATTATAACATTACTTGAATTATATCAAAAAAAAGTTCTATACCTAAATAATACTATCTTATGTTTAACATAATTCATTACAATCTTTAGGCTTATCCAAAATACTTCGGTCCAAGATCATAGTATAAAGGAAATGATTACTTTAAAGTTTACATAACAAGCACATGAATACCATCATTTATCCCCCATATATCATAAGATATATCTTGTTGGTCACATTCCAAACATGTGAATACCTTAAGCATGTATTCTTTTGGAACATGAATAACCATAAAACCTTAGTGAAAACATGAATGCTTTCAAAATTTAACACTTTCCACATACCAAAATCCCAAAATTTCTATATACTCAAACCATGATATCACTTTGTCCTTATACCAGTCATGAGCTCATGAATACTATCAAATATATTATTTTCTCCTTATCTTCTCATTATGTTCATATCATCTTTTTTCCAAAAATATTTCAATCACTTTTCACGGTTACCGGTACCATAATATTATTGAAAACCACAATAAACCAATACATAGATATTCCAATATTCCACGATACTATAAATGATATACCACAACATTAGTTTGGAATCCAATTAGATAAACACTTAATAATTCCACCACATCGTTGTCATACTCAACATCGCCAATAGTGATCGCATGTGACTTTCCTTTTTTCTATTGCCTTTATAGGTTGTTGATGTCGATCATCATTAACCTTTGGATTAGGTAATTGGTTAGCATAATGCCCCACTTCCTTGCACTTGTACCATTGAAGTGTTAGTGGTGCGTTTTCGGCAGTCTTTTCACCATTCACGCCATTAGCTACCTTTTTCCCATTACTTCAGAACTCATCTGCCCGATGACCTTATTTTTCACACTTGAAACATTTTCTAGTACCATTTAGACAATCTCCACCATTATATTTTCCACACATTGAGCATAAATAAATATTTATCTTCTTTTCACCATTGTTCTGAGATTTCTCCTTGAACTCCGTCTTTAACTTTTTTTTCAAAATAATGAGATAGATATGTAACCCGAACATTTAATTATACATTGATAGCACAACACACAATTTCCTCATAGCTACTGAACTATCTTATATATAATTCCTTTCTATGACTTGGTTTTAAGACATTGAAGAATCAATCAACTTTACTTTTAGGTTGGATGCTAAATCCAGATGTATACCTTGAAAGCCTTGTAAAATTTGCCTCGTATATACAAACAGATTCATCATCATTTTGATTAATCTCAAGGAACTCCTTTTCCATATTTGTTAGCAGAATATAATGGATGTACTTATTGAAAAAGAAGTTCTTGAACTCATCCCATTCCATTAATTCAATTTCATCTTGGGGCATTATATTCTTAATTAGAGTCCTCCACTGGACTGCTTCACCTTGTAAACGGTAAACATCTAAAATGACTTTTTCATGTTCTGAATAGCGAAGTATGGAAAATATCTTTTCAATGGTACTGATCCATTCTTCAACAACAAGTGGATTATAAGACCCATTGAATGAAGGTGGACGTTGCCTCATGAATGACTCAATAGAATATTGTTCTCTTCTCTGCTCATTTGGATGTCCAGAATGATTCATAGTTTTTGTAAGTATTGCAATAATATTGTTCACTCCATATCCCATAACATTGGTTTGTTCAGGAGGACAATCATTGTATTTTACATTACATTAATCAACACAGTTCCTTCAGGTTCCATCCATCATTTAAAACCCAAAAAGAATAGTGTGAGAGGAAAAAATCATACGAGGAAAACAACATAATAAAGGGGGAGTACCTTCAATATCTAACATCTTAGGTTTAATTCTATGATATTTACCGTAATTCTAGGACTATAAACTATACATATACTTATCCTTAGGGACATCCCTAGACATACCTTAGAAATATCTCTAGGGATATCACTAAAGTTTTCACATCCTAGTTTCAAAAGGTTAACTAATCCTTTCCTATGATATCAACTATAGAGACCCAAACATGACCTACATGGACATTACATTACTTTTGTGGAATACTTATTACATTAAAAAAATAGACACCCAAGTACCGTAATAGTTTAGTGTATTTGGAAACACGTAACATAATCTGCTAATCGCGGTGAAAGATAATCAACATCTCCCATAAGGATCTTCTCATTTTGTTTTCTTACCTAAAAAATTTATTTATATCCTGGGGAAAAGAAAACATAAAAATAATGAGCTCAAATTCTCAGAAGGGGTAAACATAGAGAACGTAAAACAATCCATAAACATTTTAATGAAAAAACTTGAACATAAAATCTAAACATCAAAATCATGATCAATGACATAAATCATGTAAGTACATAAGGAATATATAAGAAAAGAACATAAATCATGATAAAATATCATTGGAATAAAACATGAAATTGTGGAAACTATTAAGAACATGATATGATTTCCATAGTAGGCAGGGTATTGCTACCAAGACTATCTTCGTGGACAAAGTCCATTACTGAATCGGGTTTACCTGCTGTTCCAGCCCTGTATTATTGTACCAGATTTACTTTCCATTACAGAAATGTCAATATCATGAGATATAAATCATTACCCAGTGAATTAGAAGGATATATAATTCCCATCCATCTCATATTGAAATCATTTTTATGTGTGAAAAAAACCAATCATAAATCATTCATCACGACCCAAAGAAGAAAATTGGTTTCATAAACATCATCCCATCATAATATATTCCATATAAAACAAATGGATATAATTTAATCATAATAAAAGTCAAACCATGTAAATAATAGAGACATTATACTTGAAACATACACATATGAAATAATTTCATCTTTGATGGAAAATGGTTTTGATAAAACACATGAAATGAATTCTTGAGGAAAATATCCTTTCTTCTTCAAAATAATTTTCTTTTCACAAAATGAAATATAACATTAAGGGAGAGGTATTTTTCTTGAAAATAGTCATGAAATATTGTAGAGTAAGCTTTATTTAAATAAGGAGTTATGAAATCGTAAAAATTCATTCATGTTGTAAAAGTTAAAAAAATATTCTCCACGTACTTTTACCGAAAAGGTCAAAAAGTACATCATATGGTAAATAAAATAAATATTCCTTCCATAACACAAAGTAAAAGTAAAAAAGGGGTAAATATGTCTTTAAATATTAAAGGAATAATATTAAACACTTAATGAAAACATTTTTATGTAAATGTATGAAAAATATAACCCCAGTAAATACTTACGTATAAGCAATCTCAGGTAAAATTGAGATTAAAAAATTGTCCCTTAACTTAGGTCTGATATGCTTCGTATGTATCTGCAACTCTTGTATAATGATTTAAATAATGTCATTGAATTAATAAAGAATCATATTCATTCTTAAGACATCATATATGGTTCACTTATGACTTTATATTACCCTTTCTTTTGTAAATTCCATGTTAAAGCAGTGTTTTGTGTAAAATCATTTTATTTATCGTACGTGTTTGGACATGTTGTTCTTGATATTATTATTACTTATATCATATCTTACTTACTTTAATAATTTAAATCATTATTTATATATCATATATAATATATATATATAATAGATAGATAAATGAAATAAAATACATCGTTCATGCAGTCGGTAGGTCGTACGTATGCATGATCGATGTTTTCCTTTCCTTATTGACTTGAATGGAAGTAAGTAGATGACATATATATATACATAAATAAAATGAAATTATAATGTAATATCTTTCATGATTATTCATTATATATACTTTATAATCATACTTTAATGGTTAACATGGGGAATGAATCTCATCGCGTCGTTGATACGGTAATCCGTACATACGCACGAGCGATGATATCCTTCCCATAATTATTGAATTGAATTAGAGGAGATGATATAGTATCTTATAATTCGTATGATTTTATAATAACTATATATTGGCATTATTTACATTATTATACCCATCCAATTAAGGTGGTGGTGGAAAAACATATTACACCACGGCGTGGAGACGGTATGTCGTACGTACGCACGTGCGATGATTTCATTATCTGTAGGATGGATAGAATTTGAAATAGGGTTTTTTCATATTTATAATAACATATCAGTATATTAGTGATACTTATGTTATTATTTTATAATTAATCAACTAAAGAAGAATATGTTGAATAAGAAAGAAACTTGAAAGAATCGGTAGAAGAGATTACCTCTTCTTCGACACACCTCTTTTAAGCTTCCAGTTAAGGAAATAGAGTTGGTCTATTGAGGAGACCAGAACCTCTATAATTTTTCTAGGGAAGTTGAGAAGGAAACTGGGTATGTTTTGGCCGAGATTGAAGGCTCAAAATTGTGTAAAGAGAAAAGGGAGGAGGTTCCCTTTTATAAGGGAGGAGAGGGGTACTTTAGAAAAAACATAAAATATTATTTTATAATAAATTCATAATCGATTTATAATTTCTTTAAAGTGACTTATTTAGAGGATATGGTAGGTATGCGTCGAAATACTCTCAACCAATAGGTTTTTGACAAGTCTAGGTTTCCATTTTAACCATATCATTTATATTTAACTATAAGTTAAATAATTTAACTTTTACCGTGTCTTCTTGTATTCTTACACAATTTGGTTAATAAACATACTATAATCTTCCAATAGAACCCAAATTGGTTCATTAATGTCATATATATTATTATATAAGTCTTTTTTCTGAACCTTATATTTTGAGGACCATTATATCAATTAATAATATAATATTTGCTTCAAAAACTCTTTTATGTCAATTTTGACACTATTTGGTATTTTTTTCTCTAAATTCATAACAGAATTATTACATAGAAAAAATTCATCTAACCAACCCTAATATGTTATATTAAACTATAAAATTATTTTAATTCATGAAAAGTCTAAAATTACATTTATATAGGTATTATAATATCAATTATGTTAATATTTCATTAATAAGGTAATTATTGCATTATCATTGTGTCATAAATAAATTAAAATACTTAAGGTCTAAAAAATATAAATAAAATACCATTATGAATTAAATATTTTCATCTTTCTAATGAATATTTATAGTCGAATTTATCTTATGTATAACCCTATATTAGAAATCTTTTAGTTTCAAAACATTGATTTTAACTATTTTAACTCTTCTTTAAATAAAATAATAATAAGTGTCCAAATCAAATCCAAGTGGACCAAAGAGGATCATATTTTGTTACTAAGGTTGTTTTTGGAAGAATTATAATTATACAATATAAATAGGACATGTGTTAGGGTAATAATAATATCATTTTTCCCTTAATTACCATATTTACTTTTAACCGTGGTAAAAAAGTAAAAAGATACTATTCACCAAAAATTATTTTTATTATATTGAACCAAATTTTACTCCTTGATATTAACCGTGTCTATCGGATTTTCGAAATTCAACTCACAGAAGTGGTAAAATTTATTTTTATGTAAATTTGTAAATGCTCATAGGAGGTGGGTAAAAGACGCTAAAAAGTTCAATAAAAATTTTATATTTTTAAAATTATTATAAAATGACTCCAATGAATTACATTGATCTTATATAGGTTTTATGTATCTATTTTGACCTAAAATAAATTTAAATAAAATGTTGGTTTTAAAATAGTAACCCAGTGTTTTCACTATTCATAAAAAATTGAATGTTTTCAGAAAAATACCAAAATTTCACCCCAGGCTAATTTCGATATTCCGAATCCAAAAATGAATTCCATTTTGAAAGGTAAAATTTAAGAAATTTAAAAAATTTGGTATTACTATTAATAATGACTAGTTTATATAATATTTTAATAACATGTCATTGTTTAGTCAAACTCGATATTGCGTAAAATGCAAGCTATCGAGGAAGGTCAATCATGCATGTAATTCAAGGCAAGTCAGGGTTACGTATAGGGAAATATTCCTTTGGTGTTGCGTATAACATACCCAAAATATAGTTTAGTTATACATTGAACAAAATCTATACTTGGTTTTGAATAAAATGAATGTTATTCGAA
The DNA here is from genome assembly GCA_963277665.1 of Viscum album. Lineage (NCBI taxonomy): Eukaryota > Viridiplantae > Streptophyta > Magnoliopsida > Santalales > Viscaceae > Viscum > Viscum album. The sequence continues at coordinate 614,643 of CAUJRU010000090.1, forward strand.
TGAACGTGAAATTGAGTGCATCACAAGCCAAGAATAGTGTTGCGTATTCTACAAGCAAATAAAATGTTGCATATAGCACAAGCTAATCTTGGTAATGCGTATAAAAAAAGACATCAAACAAATTAAAATGAATAATTCTCATAAAATCTCAGGGTGTTACACCAAAGGTATCTTTCTTGGAGAGTTTAAGTTTTATTATGATGAATTTAGTAAAATGATAATGTGAAATGTCATTTAAAATAACATGGGACTCCTTAGAAGAAAGATCTTCATTTGAAAGAAAGTGGACTGAAAGTCATTATCATTTGGCTACTGACTAAGTGAAGTATTTTTTGAGTTTGTGTTCTAGGACCAATTACTTTTTAATTATATTTCCATTTATATTAAAATATATTAATATGAAATATCTCTTACAACATATTGGTCACTTTTCTATGTAAATGTAATATAGTAATGTCTTAAGGTATAATTTACTTAAAAATAGGTTAAATTAGTTCCCCACAATGATGAAAACCTTGGGATTCTACCATAATAGCTCTACATATTTTTTATGTGGTCAGGATAAAAAAAGTTCTTTTGAACACGGTTTATTGAATGTTAGGTTTGAGTGATCACAAGATAATAAGGATTTTTCTTATGATCTTCAGAATTAGTAATCACTAATAAGGGATATAAAGGGGGGAAATCCACCATTATGAAATCCAAATGTTTTTGTGTCCTTGGAATTCCTATATGTGAGCATGTGTAATGGTCAATAGACAATAAGATTAATATGAAAACGTATTGTGACCTAAATAGATAGATATATTGACTATACATATGGTTCACTATGTTTATATTAAGTAAGATACATTGGTTACATCACAATCAGTATGTTATTACAAAATATGGCAAGGATATTTCCCTTCTATTAATGAAGGATTATATACTTCTCGTTTATTTGAATGGAATAAAAAAAATTCCTTGGAAATAAATATGTAGAAAAGTTTATTTTGGATAATAAAAGAATGATATTTCAAGAGTATTGTTCATGATATAAGTATGAAATATAATTTCTAAGATATTGAGAAGAAGGGATTATATTGCACAATGCACAATTGTATGTGGTTATTGATGTTGCAATATAAATTTCATCCCCAATGGTTCCATGAACCCTTGGTAGAAATTAATATTGTAAATTCAGAAAACCCATCATTTTTTATAATGAATAATGATAGAGGATAACACACACATTTTTTCAATTGATCTAACATAAATTTAATTGGTATTTTTGATTAAAAAACTTTAAATTCTCATGTTTGAGAAGTAATTTCAATCTATGTTTATTAATCACATAAATTATAAAAATATTTGTTAGAAAGGTAATTATTTAATTATATAGATATATAATATTTATTTATTTATTTCTAGATATATGAAATAGTTATATTCAATATTTTTGTAATTATTCAATCAATTCTGAGGAGAAAAAATAGACCAAGATAGGATTTGGTGATATGTATTAATTTTTAATATGGTAAACTAATATTTCATGTTGTTCTACATAGTTCATTTAATAATATAATAATAGTAATATTTTTATTATTATAAGTTATAGGGTAAACTAAATGATTAATATTTTATCTATGGACTTTTTTAATTAAATAATATTTTAAACCTATCCATAATTCTATAAATAGATGAAAACGCCTTTTTTATTCATTTTGATCGATTTTTAGTCATCCATTATGTAAAATGAAACATCTAGAACTCTCTCAATAGAGGATAATGCTATAGAGTTTATTCTGTTAAGACCAACAGATCCACATCCCTCCCCCACCTTCTCAAAAACATGACTATTAGGACAATTCTTCCAGACCAAAGAAGTAGTTTAAGTGAATAATGAAAACATTTCAAGGCGATCGATCCTCCAAGATATAACCAGACAATACAATGTCATTTTTTGAAGAACTATTTTTCAAATGTGGATATACACTATAAGGATTTTACACTTTGATCCTAAAATAAAAATGATGGTAGACCGATGAGATTTCAGACGACCAAAAATACATTGACCAAATTTCCAAAGATCTACGTATTCCTTATACTTGTCTATTTAAATTTATTTTGAATTAAATTTGAAGTAGTAACATTATTTCATAATATCTACAAATATTCATTAAAAAAATATAAGTTTTAACAGTTTCAAGTCATATGTATCACAAAGAATGCATTTAATCCAAAAATATCATAGACATATCATACCCTGATAATCACTTCCACTACACCTAGAACCTTGAAGAATTACTAATGTACGTAGATTCCTTGTATTTAAATGTTAACTTCAATGATATGTTTGAAATATTGACCATTATATAACTCATTAACAAATATGGCATGTGAATGAGTGGTGTTCAAGTCGCTAGTGGAATGTAATGAATTTGTAACGAATTTAAGAGGTAATTAGACAGTAACACACTAATAGTTTGTGATTTATTTTTTTGAATTAATTAAATATTTTATATATTTTTCATTTTCCAAAACACTAAATATAGATTTTTTTCACTTTAAAGAACTATGTTTGTATTGTGTTTCAAGCAACACCAGGCTGATCTAACACTAAAAGTAACACTTAGATAAATATGTGGTACTTTCCACATTATTTGTGTCTTTTGGTATAAACAATTCCAGGTTTCATTGATAACTTGAGTTACATGTAAGGCTTAATTTTTACAAACTACAATATACAATGAATATTTTTAATAAAAAATTATTACAGTTACCACAAAGAAATTATAACTACATTTAAGAATAGGATTAATTCAACTATGAATATAGGGGTTAGACATGTATATAAAAGGAATCAATTTTTTCAATTAGATAGAATTGAATGTAAGAACGATTTGAAAATAATGATCTTCATTTTTATAGAAATCTATCTACAACCACCATTTTATCTCAATAAATTTAACAAACCACTATTAATTTATTTTATTTATAATATTTATATATTATCGATTATCTTTGTCCCACATACTCCCAAAAATATTTATTTGTGATTTTACCATGTGTAGTAGAGTGGATGACCTAGGTTGTTCTCTAAAGAAGGATGTGAATTTGAAAACTATTAATAGGATTGAATTAAGTATTTAAATATTTCAAAATAAATTAAAGGGAATATGGGGTGTATGTTTTTTGACTTTTCAAACAGTAAATTAACCAAGAAATGAGAAACAACAATCAAGAGATAGTTTCTTTGGAAACACTTATATGAGAATATGTAGTTGATCTAATAAAACCCCTTCACCAGTCAGTTATCATTATCCTTTAAAATTATAATTTATTCAATTATGATCCCATAACCTTTTAACCTTAAAACACTATGTAAATTAACACAACCAAAAATATTTGTGAAAATAAGTCCTATTTTATCTTCAGGACCTTCAGTCATAGCACCCTGCTTTGATTGTGATCCAAAAGCCAAAATGTGGTCAGCTGTCATTTATTGAAAAATATACTCTTGTATTTGAGAATTAATTTTTTTAGGGATGAGACATGAACCCTACAATTCTATCACATTTTGATTAGATTTCGTGATTGAGGTTTCACTCATACAGATTACACAAACCTGACCACTTGTTCAAGTGCAAGTCGATTGAGAAAAATAGAAATTAAAAATAAATTTATAGATAACAAATTATTAATTAGAATATGTCTGTAGATTCAAAATAAATAAATGAAAGTTTTAGGAATTAGATTAACTTTGAAAGAAATCACTCTTCCATGGGCGGAGTTGTCATCATGGATATGTTTTTCATAAGAAATGGATTGAAAGAGAAACACCCAATATCATACACACTATTATATTCCATCCGAAGAAGAAAAATAAGAAGATGAAAAGAGAAACACACAGAAAATTTATAGAAGATAATTCACTTAAGAAGCATTAGAACAAAGAAAAACAAAGTGAAGGTGGGAGAGGAGATCCTTTTTTGGAAGAGATGTTTTCATAAGGTAGTACTTATTCTAAGGGTTGTGAGGGGTTCCCAAGAGACACCCAATCGACCAGACCTTTCCAATGCCTCGACCATCCCTCCCAAAGAGTGAAAACATCCATTAAATAGAGTTGGTTAGGACTAGGGTTGCAAAATATTTTTATTTGTTAATGTGAAATTCATCCAAATTGTTTAATCCCACTTATAACACAGTTTACATCCAAAACTCGTGAATTAGCTGGCATTCTAGAAGGATTATTTTATAATAACCATTTCCCCGAGAATACCTCAATATTTTTTCTCAATCCAAGTCCTGATGAAGATGTTATGGCTCAAATGGTGAAGTGATGTCCAATATGGACAGTTCAGCAAAACATTGTTTTCATGGACCATTTACTCTACACAAATGCACGGACCAACTCACATGTCCTCAATAGAATTTTTAGCCCATTAATTCAGGAACACAGTTATAAACTCTTATGTAAAAATAATTTACATAAAAATATTTATAACCAAAATACTACAGTTAATTTTAAAAATGTAAAACTGAAATTTCAATGGAATTTTCAAATGAATGATCTAATCCCAAATATTTTATAAATTAACATATTTATCACAAGAAAATGAAATTATTTAATTTATTATAAAAAAAATAATATACAAAATAGTGTTTTATCAACTCCCACACACTTACACATTTTCACTCCTCGGAAAAACCTCATATTAGGTTAACATCAATATCAAATCATAACTTATTTTTAAATGCATATCCTTGAGATCCAATAATTACACACCATGAAACAAAAGATTTCATGCCTCATAAAAATAAATAATTTCAAGTTCTCCATTTATATCATTCAATATATTTCCTCTTAATTTATCCTCCCATGCACAAAACACTAACCTCACTTGAATTTTCTCTTATCACACAAATATAAATTTTTCACAAATGTCTTTTTCATCCAGAATCATACAAGGGTCACCATAGGCTTGATAAATTCTTTCATTGCCACCCAATGTGAGTTGAGGACATATGTTTATAATGAAAACTTTTTAGGGTTCTTTTGTGGCTTTTGGTTGGTAGGAATTAGATGTGAAAATATTTTGAGGTTGAATGAGGACAGCTTGACTATTTTTGAAGCAAAATTTAATTATTCAAATTATCACTCAAGTATGGTGTCCTCCTCAATCCATTTAGTATCAATTCATCTCCATCATCATGGAAACTCGTGGAATTATTAAATTATTCGTCATTTCCACACAAAAATTTCCAATCCTTTCTAACATAGTTTTTCCTGAATGCTCCAAAGAGGTAAAACATTATTTCTTCATAGGAATCTCCAGAAAGGAACAAATTTCAACAGAATGATTTTTCAGAAGCAAAAACATCTATTCAGAATTTAATTTTCCACCTAAAGTATCACAGAATTTTGAAGCAGAACACAAGACAACCCCCCCCCCCCCCACAGTTATGTTCAACTAGATTATGCAATTTCAATTCAACATTTGCCTGGATATTGAAAATTGGCTTCTAATGTGGCTAACCTAACAGGATTTTCATTGATTATATGGTATAGAAGGATTAAATGTTCAAGGTACACCATTATAAAATGGATTCATTGATATAGGGGATCTAATACCAAACAAATGCGTCAATAATTTAAAAATAATTACATCAAAACCTTATGTTTTGATTGAAATATATCAAATTCTCGTTAAATAAAAAACGGTTTGGTTCTTTCAAGATTTGAGGTGAATGTAAAAAATATGAAAATAATTGTTCATAAGCGTCATAGGAAAGTGATTTCAAATATAAAGACAGTGTGATGTGGCATGTGATTCAAAATTTAGAGTTATTTTCCTGAAATTACTAAATATTTGACCTTGAAACAAAGTCATTTTCAGCATTCATTTAATATTAGTTTCATGGGATAAATTATTTCACATATTTATATGGATTTAAAAATTATGTTGAGAATCATTTAAAATCAATTGATTAAAAAACATGCAAAAAAATTGAAAAATAAACACACAATATTTTTTAAAAAATTGGGAAACCATTAAAAATTCTAAACTAAAAGGATCCCTCCCCCACATTTAAAATATGGAATTTTCCTCTATGTAAACCCAGGAGATGATATGTGCACATGAAATGCATAACTATAAATAACACAAAAAATATAAAAGTGAAATGGATAAGTATAACCTGATATGCTCAAGTGATGATGGGGTCATGCAGTGTGATTAAATCTACTACGTCAGTAGGTAGTCCCTCAATGTATTTCTTTAAAAGTTTCCCATTGACTGTAAACCTCCTTCTTATGTCTTATTGTGGGATATACACTTTCCCATTAAGAAAATCATTACTCACACCATAAGAACCTGTCCAACTAGAAAGCAACATACTAGAAAACATCATCAGTTGTGAACTACATACCAATACATTCTCTCCAACTTGAAACTCTATTTTTTGGATCATTTTTTCATGATATTCTTTTGATCATTTCTTGTAGAGGCTTGAGTTCTCATATGGAGACAATTGAATCTCCCCAAGCTCTTGAATTTGTTTATTACATTGAATTATATCTTGGGCTCAATCCTTGTTGCATTTATTTATATCCCAATAAGCCCGATGCTCGACATCCATGGGGAGATGATAGGCCTTTCCAAAGACAATACGAAATGGGTACATACCTATGTGATTCGTGTATGATATACTATAAGCCCACAATGCATCATCTATGCACTATCTCCAATCCTCCCTATTTGGCTGCACATTTTTCTCCAAATTCTGTTTCAACTCGTGATTTGAGACCTCTACTTGGCCATTTAATTGGGGGTGGTATGGTGTTGATTTGTTTAGTGTTAATCCATACATTCAAAGGATGGAAGTGAAATTCTGATTATAGAAGTGTGTCCCCTGGTAACTGATAATAGCCTTTGGTACTCCAAACCTGAAAAAAAAAGTGTGTCTTGACAAAGTCCACTACAACATGAGAATCATTAGTCCATTTGTCCTTAGCCTCCTCCCATTTGATCATGTAATAAAAAATAACCAAAATGTATAAGAAACCAAAAGAAAAAAAATGACCCATAAAATCAATTCCTCGTACATAAAATATCTCACAGAATAGTATGGGTTGTTGGGGAATCTCTTTCCTACTAGAAATATTACATGTGTGTTGCCAACATGATCACAACATACAAAACAAAAGAGCATTAGGGAATAAACTAGGAAAATACAATCCAGAGTTTAAGACTTTCATAGATGTTCGTTGGGGTCCAAATATTCCACCACAAGAAATTGTATAATAGAATTGAAAAATAGACTCAGACTCATTATCAGGTTCACACCTGCAAATAACTTGATCTCTGCACATGTTCCAAAGTTATGGATAATCCCAAAAAATTATCAAGACTCACTTTTTAATTTTTGGACTTGAGGGTTCTATAATTATATAGGTATTTTAGAGGCAACGATGTTTCTCACTAAATCAGTATACCAATGATGCGTACCTGAGATGGAATAAAGATGATCATTGGGGAAAGTGTCCCGAAGTGGTACCTAGTCCAAGGTGTCATCCTCTAGTGTGTGAGTATGCCTACACATGTGTACTGCCACTAATTTCTATGACCCCTTCATGTCTATTATCAAAATTTCAAATTCGCAAAGGAAGAGCATACATTAGATTAGCCTTGGCTTTGCGTCTGGCTTCATCAAGAGGTACCTCAGAGTTACATGGTCCGAAAAAACTACTACTTTAGAGCACAATAAATATGAACAGAATTTATCTAAAGTTAATATGACAACAAGAAACTACTTTTATGAGGTTGGGTCATTTTATTTGACTGAATCCAGTGTCCTTGATGCATAGGAAATCACATGTGAATGTCCATCCACCCTCTAAGATAAGACATCTCTAACTGTGAAGTTGGAGGCATCAAACATAATATCAAAAGTAATCTTTCACTATGGGGGCTATATGATCTGTGGAGTGGTCAGACACATCTTTAACTCATCAATGGATGTCCTGCAAGAATCATCAAACAAAAAATCAGAATCCTTTTGATGTGATCATGACATAGGAAGAGAAATCATACTAAAATCATTGACGAAGCACTAATAAAATCATGCATTCCCTAGGAAAGATCTAACATCATGCATGCATGAAGGATATGGTAAGCATGAAATAATATTTGCCTTAGAACTATCAACCACTATCCCATGTTTTGACACTACATGCTCTAAGACAATCCGATGCTCTACCATGAAACGACACTTTTCAAAGTTCAAGACCAGATTCTTCTCAATACATTGATTCAAAACATATCCAAAAAAACAAAGACATTCATCAAATGAGGATCCATACACTGTTAAATAATCCATAAATACCTACTTGAATGTCTCAATAAAATTAGAAAAACTAATCACCATGCATCTCTGTAAGGTACCTGCGGTGTTGCAAAGAACAAATGGAATCCTCAAGTATGCCAATGTGCTGAAGGGGCAGTTGAATGTAGTATTCTTTTGATCCACCAGAGCTATAAGAACCTGAAACTATTCAAAAAATCCATCCATGAATTAATAATATTTCTTCCCAGCTAGTCTCTCAAGAATTTGATCAATAAATGGGATGGGGAAATGGTCCTTGTGAGTGGATTTATTCAGTTTCCTATATTCAATACACACACGCCAAATGTTTTTCACCCTCATTGGAACTAACTACTCTTTATCATTTTTAACAACAGTAACACCGCTTTTCTTATGTTTAACCTGAATAGGACCCACCAACTGAAAATCTAAAGAGGGATAGATTATACCCGCCTCGAGGAATTTTTGAACTTCTTTTTTAAGAACCTCCAAAAATGTTGGATTGAGTCTCTTTTGTTGCAGCCACAGTTGTTTATCCCCATCCTTCAAAATATTCCTATGCATGCATATAGAGGGGCTAATACCTAATCTGTCAGCCAAACTCTACCTGATTGCCCTGATTTTCTCCTTCAAAATATTCAAAAGCTTTTCTTCTTGTTCAAAAGGGAGATTGTTATCCATTATAATAGGTAATTTCTCACCACATAACAAGTATGAGTATTTGAGATTTGGTGTCAATGGATAGGGCTTCAATGTAGGGGTGATGTATGGATGGATAAATTGAAAAAACTAAAATATATGCACAATTAACATTGATATCACAATATACATCATCTAAATCATAGAATAAAGCATCAAACCCATCAGTATACTCAAAATCCATGTCATAATCAGAGTTCAAATGATCAAAATTAGAATATGATTCAATTTCAAAATAAAAAATAACAGAGTCTTGTGCATTAGAAATAGGTGTAGAAGTACTCTTAGACATTAAACTGGAACCAACATTCATAATCTCCCAAAGCATTGGAAAATAAAAATCCATGGTTTTTATATTTGGTGGTTCAAATGGGAGATAAAAAAAAGTAGAATGATTGTTTGAGGGGTAATTCATAGATTCTATAATATTAAATGTCACAACTTCATCTCCAAACTCCTTGGAAATTGTACCTGCATTGATATTTATGATTTTTTTTGTAGCTTTGAGGAATGTCCTACCTAAGATAATGGGAGCACATGAACTTACCTAATAAAACTCCTTTTTAAGAACACATATGTCTTCTAGAAAGATCATGTCTCTTACCTAGACAAGTAAATCCTCAAGGATTATTATTGGATATGTCGTAGCTCTATTTGAAAATTGCACTACTACACTCATCGGTTTCAACTCACCAACCTACAAGGAACAGAATACAGAGTGAGGAATTATATTTATGGAATCTCCTAAATCACGTAATGTATTGGAAATGTTTAAATCCCCTATGGTGCATGGGACGGTGAATGCCCCTAGATCCTGGAACTTTGATGGAATTACTTGAGTTGGTGTAATGAGTTCTAACACATTCCTTCCAAGTTTTATCCTCTCATTTCAATCGATCCCTCTCCAATTAGTACAAATGTCTTTAAATATTTTATCATTCCTTGAAATATTCTTGATGGATTCATGTAGACGAGTGTTGATCTCCACACACTTAAATGTATCCAAAACTCCTTTCTGCAACACCTCTTCTGCCATCATCATGGTTTGAACAACTCGGTTTGTAAAAGGAAGGGGTTTATGAGGGACATCATTAATATTTTTCTTACCTTTATCTTTCTACATGGGTTTCTCATTAGCCATCATTGAATGGGGATTCTCCAGAGTTGATTTGAATCCTAGAGGAATGATAGGTTTAGACATATTAGTTTTTTTCTTCCTACTTCTCAATTGGATGGAACTAACATTCCCCTTTGGATTTGGAGTAGGTTGGGAGGGAATATTTCCAAGGTTCTTACATACCAGACCATGTAGGGAAGTGGTACTCTAGCTCATTTTCATCTATAAATCCCTTAGCTCTAGTCCTTCCACTCATCTGCTCATTCTGTTGATTATGAAAATTTTTCATCAAAAGGTCTTTTGTGTTAGAATCAACATTTGGTTGAGTATTCCCTTATTATTGATTTGTTGATACATGATATTCAAATCTCATTTGGGGTTGTTGGTAACCTTGTCGGTAAGGTGGAGGCTACTGGAAGTTTTGTTTAAAAGGGGGCCTTTTTTGTTGTCCCGAGCCATACCTCATGTCTATTTGTTCACTCCACCCATGGATGTATGCTGGTACAATGGAATGAAGCTTCTTTTGGGGATATGGATGTTGTTTTCGATATTATGGTCTCCTAGGAAATACAGCTTCAAAATCATCTGACTCTTGTAGTTGCGGGAAATTGATAGTTCGGTGGCTTGTCTCAATGAAAATGCCACATGGTCTCACAAGAGTGGGTTGGGATGTCTTTTGAGCCAAAGAAATCTACCTCACCACAGTGGTCCATTCTTCCAACATGGTATCAATTAAATGACTCTCAAGAGAATAAGGACATACCTGATGTAATCCTCTGACTTGCGGTGTACCTCTATTGCCAAATTGTTGGGAGTTTTGTGCTATCTTTTCAATCAATGCACGAGCATCTGTTGTTGTCTTGTCGACCAATGATCCTCCTGCTGTGGCATCCACCATGCTCTTTTCTATAGGTGTGAGTCTTTAATTCAAGTATTGTATAAGGATTTTATCACTGATTTTGTGATGTGAAAATATATCACACGACTTCTTGAATTTCTCCTAGTACACATATATTAACTCCCATTGTGATTGCTTGATCCTTGAGATCTCCATTCAGATGTAGGTGGTCCTTGATTCTAGAGAAAATCTTTTCAATAAAAGACGTTTCAAATCATTTATATATGTTATATCTTCATGTTTTAAATAATACATCTAATCATTAGCAATCCCATAATGTGAGAATGAGAATGCTCTATGTTTTATTTGATCTTTAGAGACATTTATTGGTTTCATTTTTTGAGCATACTACATTGAATTCTTATAAATATTTGTTTGGATCCTCACCAAATAAGCCATCAAATTTTGGAAGAAGGTTAATTAACCCAGATTTTAGTTCAAATTCCGATTCAAGAGCTGAGTGTGAAATACAATTTGGTTGATAGTTAATATAAAGTTCAACCAATTCTTGAGTGGTTCTATTAATTTCATTATTATTATAATCAACCATTGGTTCTTGTTTGATGTTTGAAATTTAAGTGTTTCAAATTTCAATGTTCTTAGAGTAGATGAATTTCTCAATTGGGTAAATGTCGACACATCCCAGAGACTGAGATTGTCTGATTTGTGCCCTAAAGTTTCACTCAATCTCAGGGTCTTGAACAAGGATATCCTTAGAGTGGTATCATGTGATAAATCATAGATAATAGAGAAATGAAATGAAGTGGACACCAATATCATTAAATGATGTTTTAGTTGATGGTCCCAAAAAAGAGGTGGGGAAGAAAGAATAGAAAAGGAATGGGAGGAGAATTAGAGAAACAAAATAACAAATAATAAAAAATAACTTACCTAAAATTGGTTGAATAAAACACTTTCCTCCACGGCAATGGCGCCAATTTGATGAGCTTGGTCGCACATGCTCTAAAAAATATTTATTTCTGATTTTAGTAAGTTGAGCACAGTGGATGACCGAGGACCTTCTCTCAAGGAGGAAGTGAATTACAAATCTATAAATATGATTGATGTATGTATTTAAATATTTCCAGACAAATGAAAAGAAATATTGGGGGATTTTGTGACTTTTGAAATAGTAAATTTAACCAGAAAATGAGAAACAAAAATCAGGAGACAATTTTTTTAGAAACACTTATATGAGAAGACTTAGTTGATCTAATCAAACACATTCACCATTCAGTTATCATTATCCCTAATAATTATAATTTATTAAATTATGATCCCCTAATCTTTTTAACCTCCGAATCTTACAAAATCTAACACAGTCATAAATATTTGTGAAAATGAGCCCTATGTTAACTTCGGGACCTTCAATCACAACACCTTTCTTTTATTGTGATGAAAAATACAACTTGTGGTCAATGGTAAATTAGGGAAAAATATCCTCCCTGGATTTTAGAATTAATTGTGTTTTTGGATGAGACTTGAGCCCCATAATTATACCCCAATTTGAATAGATTTTTCTATTAAGGTTTCACTCACACTGTTTACACAAGCCCAACCACACTGTAAAGTGAAAGTCGATTGAGTAACATTGAAATTAAAAATCAATTAATTGATCACAATTTATGAATTAAAGTATATTTATGAATTCAATATAAATAATTTAATGGAGTATATATTAGATTAACTAAAAAATAAATCAGTCTTCTATGGGCATATACGTCGTCATGGAGACGTTTTTCCAAAGCAATGGATTGAAATGGGAACACCCAATCTCATATCTACTATTATATTATAGGAAATGAAAAAAATATGATGAAAAGAGATCAACACAGATGATTTATTGAAGATGATTCATGTTATAATCAAAAGAACAATTTAAAACAAAGTGGAGGTGGGAGAGGAGAGCCTTTTTTGGAAGAGATGTTCGCACAAGGAATTACTTCCTTCAAGAGTTGTGAGGGGTTCCCAAGAGATAGTCTTTGGACCAAACCTTCCCAAATACTCGACCAGCTCTCCAAAAGAGTGAAAATATCCATTAAATAGAGTTGGGTAGGTCTAGGGTTACAAAACAATTTTAATTGTTAAAGGGAAATTTGTCCAAATGGATTAATCCCACTTTCACCAGATAGTTGACATCCAAAATGCGTGAATTAACTGGCATTATAGAAGGATTATTTCTTACTATTAATTTCCCCATATTCCCTCAAACATGGGGCAAAATAAAACTCTGGATGAAGAAGATAAGGCCTAAGTTGTGAAGTGATGTCCAATCTAGATAGTTCTGTCCAACTTTGTTTTCATGGGCCATTTACACTACACAATTGCATGATCCAGCTCGCATGTCCTAAATTGAATTTTAAGACTATTAATTCAGGAACATAGATTCAAAATTTTAGCTCAAAATATTTTACATAACAAAATTTATGCTCGAAATACGTCAGTGAATTTTAATAGGATAAACAGAGAATTTCAATAAAATTTTCAAATGAATGATCTAATCCAAAATATTCTATAAATTAACATATATAACACAATGCGTGGAAATATTTTCATTTATTATCAATTAGATATTCAAAAATATATTGTTTTATCAATTATATATTAAATAATTTTTTTACACTCATCCAATTATTTATATAGGCATAAGTCATTAATAAATTCGATTTTATGAATAAAATCATTTCTATTTATAAAGGATAATGTTGTCGTCTTTTAATGGAGAACCCATATTAAAAATAATTTTTGAAAATTTTATAATTTATATTTGAAAAAATAAAATATATCTTTGAAATATGAATAAAAATTTTACCTTCGGTAACTGTTTCATATTTATTAGAGGAATTTTATATTTTGATGAATAACGAAAAAATTGAATTTTATTACAAAACAGTTTTTCATGTAAATAATGTATTATGTTGAATTATCTTTTTAATTGGTTTAAAAGTTTCTATATATATATTTTATATATAATAATATAAATTATTTCATTATAATAAATTTCACATTTAAACTGCATTTTAAAACATTCCAAAAATTTGATCATTTTTAATTTAAAACCCAAATTTGTCATCCCATCTAAGGGATTAAATTTAATTTTGTTTTAGACACTTATGGGATTTTAATTTGGAAAAATGGATTTTATATTAGGAATTTAAATAATTTATAGTATTTAATAATTTAAAATTAGTTTTTGACAAAAATTATTTGTGATGGTGATTAAAATTAATTAAATAGTTTAATAGAAAAATTATATTCACAAAAGACTAATCCTTAAACATTAAGTCCAAAATGACCTGGAAACTTGACCAAACGACATTGGATGTTAATATTTTTACCCTAGACTTTATTGTATCATATTTTTACTATTATTGGAGCCACATTATAGGGTAAAAATGTTAGTGGGATTCTCTTATAAAAATATTACAATACTATCACTCATTCACTAAGAAAAAGAAACTCACCCCTCCCACTTATTCACACTTCTCAAACCCATTACATAGAAATATGATTCCTATGTAACTTAAAAAATCCCAAGATTCATCCTAGAAGCATATTTTTGGAAATAAATCCATCCAATTAGTCCCTTCATTTGAAACAAAAAGGAGTTATGGAAAGAAGAGGTAAAATCATTCCTCAAGCTCTTTTGTTTTATTTTCATTCTCCAGCCCCCCCCCCCCCGATCAACACTTCATACTCTATGGTTATATAATTTATCACCCATATTACACATAAATGTTTTTAATCTATTGTTTTTAACTATAATTACATTCACATCCATCTAATGGGTCACAATCCATCTGTTCTTATGTACTGTGAACTACCGCCTCATGAAATGATGATGTTCATATTTTCCTTTACCACCCCTCATGGTTTTTCATTATGATGGAAAATATATATTTTAGGATATATTTGATATTTATGATTTATTTAGGATTTATTATTTATTATATAATACCTCAATCCATCTATTTCATTTTGGATATATACAATAGATTTGTATCTAGACGTGGGGACTACCACCTCCTCAAAGTAATTTTTTTCATTCACACATTAAATTAAATGTACTAAGAGTGGGATTTGTAAAAATATAAGATATATAATACATAATAATTATACTGGAATGATAATATATGTATCATTTACATTTAAGCTTTGAATACTATAAGAAAATATAATCAACGTTCATGAGTATGTACGGTCGACTATCTTCATGAACTATGTATTATATATCATATATCAATATTTTAATGATTATTATAAATATTTATATACATAATATATATGATAACTAAATTATTTTTTAAATTATATAAATTAGAAAATAAAGATCTATATAAGAGGATCAAGAATAATAAGTCAAAACACAAGCAAAAAACAAAGTGGTTATTAATCGAAACATTTCATTAACAAGGAATTATTAATAAATGGGTAAAAAAAGTAATAAGTGAATCATATATGGTATTATATATTTTAATATATAACTTTTTTATATTTATAATAAAAATATATTTAATATAAATTTGGATTGAATGTTAATGAATAAAATCAATACTTTAGATAAAGGTTTTATCATCTCACTTTTTATTTCTGTGAGATACATGCCTTATTACCCACTAATTTACTTCTTGTGTTGTATATACATCCAATTAATTTATTCTATGATTAATATAAATAAATTTATGTTTATTTACCTATAAATTTTAAGATCATTATTTCATGGTTTTTATGTTTCAAAAGATAACAAATCTATAAATTATTTTCAATATCAGGTTTCCTTCTTTGAGATACATGTCATTTTATGCACCAATATTTTTCAATGGGGTGTGTATAATAACTTTTGATAATTTATATCATTAATATAATTATTTCATAATTTTATTATCTTCATTTAATGTTATTCTATATCATACCATTTATTTTAATTTTACCAATGTCGTAATGTATTATTGCTACAATCTCATTATTTACCAGGATTGTTTTAATTTATACTTCCATTTTTGAAATATTAGGATTATATCAGAGGAACCATCATGATGTTTTTTATAATATGGTTATTAATTATATATTCATATATTATAACCCATTTGGAACTCTTGATACTTAATATAATTAATTAATTGTTTTTATGAAACTCTTAAATCATCTTTGTCTTTAGTTGGAAATTTCTGTTCTTTCAAAACCTTGTTTTCTAAAAAATGTTTTAGAAAATGTTTTATGTATATAAATCCTTTTAATAATTTTCAATACCTTTTTATATGTTCTCAAATAATTTTATTAACTTCTTTTCAAGATTCAATTATATGTAATAAAATTTATTTTCAAATAAAAATGTTTTCAAAATGATTTATGTTTTAAAGAGAGAATTTAAAAGAGGAAAATATATTTTTGTCATGAATTGTTTTAAATGTTTTTAAGTCTTACAATATAGGTTTTAAAAGTTTTATTTAATAAAAGGATTTAAAATATGTTATATTTATAAAAATATTGAGTTTCATTGAATGTGTTTTCCCTTAAAAATGCTCCATGTGATTTTTCAAAATCCTTATCCATATATGTTGGAATAAATTAATATAGTTAGAGATTTATTTGGTACATGATCTAATAAAACAATTCATATAGTTTATTAAATGGTTTACTTTTTGATGGAATTATTATTATGATAATTGTTTTCTCTTACAACGGTTATATACATTTTGAACCCACCTCATTTCACAGGTTATTCATTAATAAAATGATTAGGAAACCTATATATTTTACAAAGGATATGATGTGGTGAAATTTTAATGACATACATTTCATTTCATGGTATATGATTTTATGTTTATAAAACATATATCATTTCTTGGGTCATGATATGATAAATATTTGGTTGCATTGTGGCACTTGCACAAATTATTTCATTACATAATGGGTGTGAACTATATCACATTCCATTGCATTAGGTAACAATAGTTTTTTAGGATATCAAATGTTATATGGGAGGGTTTGACAAGTCTAAAATAATAGGGAATACTATGTGCGATACAAGAGGGTATATAAGAGGGATTTCCAAGCCTAAAAGAAGAATGGATTCTTTTCCCAAAACAAGAGGGTATGTGGGAGGGAATCCCATCCTCTAAACAAGAGGTTAGACTATAGGGTATCCCAAGACTGAAGTAGGTAAATTTTTTATTAACCTAAGCCTAACATGTTATGATGGTCTTGGTAGATATACATGAAAAGGTATTTTCAGTACTTATGTGTATTCCAAAAATTACATGTCATATACGTTTGTTATGATTTCATGGATTATACTACTAATTACTTTATGATTTATTACTCATGATCTAGAAATATTTTTAACAAGATTAATGATTGTAATAATTTAGATTTAGGTTATTCTATTTAAATTTTATTATCTTTTTATCATACCCTTATGATCATGTTTATCTTCCTTTTTTACCATTACTAAGTATCTGATCTCACCACTTTCTGATATTTTCTTTCCCCAGGTTTGGAAGAAAGGTTTAATATAGATACACTAAAGGGAAATATCTTTTTTCCAATGATTAGAGATCATTCACAAAATGAGAATATTTTTTACATGTTTCCAAATACACTAAACTATTACGATACATGGGAATTCAATTTTTTAATGTAAACGATATTCTTCTAAAATAATGTCATATACTTGTATGTTAATACAGAGTCTCAATAGTTGGTAACAAATGAAAGGTTTAGTAAACCATTTTAATCTTGGATAAGAAAACCTTAATGAGATCCCATGGAATATTTTTAAGGATGTTCCTTTGCATGTCTTTAAGAATAAGTGTAAGGATGAGTTAAAGTATAATAAAATTTACTAGAATTTTTTTAATGAATACAGTTTGTGGTTTCCTAGAAAAAAATACATTTCTTGTTAATAAGAGTGGAAGTGTCCTGAGAATATATGTACATAGGGGAAAAACACCAAAAACACCATATTAATCTAAGCTATATCAATAATTGGTACATGATATTGGGCCTTTCTAGACATCTAGTTTGAAACTCTCACGGTATATGATTTTGGAACTCAAAAACTCTCTACAGACAATCATAAAAAATTGAAATATGAATATTATTGTGAATAACCGATAATAAAACTATGATTAAATAGATTAAATGTGTATGTTTCATGATTTAGAAATATTATTAATTTATTTCATTATTATGTGGTTTCCCACAATAGGGATAATTTTTTACTCTATGATTTTTCATTTTAGTGAATGGATATAACATGAAGGAACTGTGTTAATGTGGAATTCAATGATCTTCATCTAGACCAACTGAATTTTTTGGTAGATGGATTGAAAAACCTCATTTCCATTACCATACAAATTTCAGATCCTATAAATCATTATGACCCTCCAAACAAGCAATGGTGGGAACAACAATCTGTTGAGTCATTAAGGAGGAAATACCCACCTAATTAGAGTTTTTCCTGTAACATCCACTTACTATTTTCAAGAATTCATAACCACCTTCTTTAGTCAATAGTTGGATGGGTTTCTATTGGGTTTGTTTCAGGTGAAAACGTTGCAAATTATGAATGTTTATGGGCTGTGTATAGTTGGAACATGGATTTCCCAAACTTTGCACCCTACAAGAGTGAAACCATGATAACCAAGTCAGAGTTGTTTTAAGTAGTTTGGGTAATGTTTGAAAAGTCATGTGACTGCCTAAGAGAAACCATGTAATCTAATTAAATTAGGTGCCCAACTAGGGTGCATGTTATTGTAAAATCATTCGGTCCTTCCTAGGTAACTGTGCGGCGAGGTCCACCTAACTGTGCATATGAGATTTTTTTAATCAAAAAATTAATTTTAAAACACATGATTCTAGATTTTTAGATGACCAGCTAGCCAGTATGGCCCAATACTATTTTTTTGTGAGCAGTTCATGGGAGTTAATTTTGAATCCTATACTTCCTTCCATAAGTGGATTAAAACATGAATAATGATGTTTGATCCCTACCTGGTTAGTTTCCTCTTCAAATTCCTATTCTCTCAGATTATATACTTTTCTTCCTATGTTTTGGTAAATCACAATGTGTTTTTGGAGGATCTAATACAAACTATTTTAGATCTCGAATCTATTTTATATTCAATGATATTCATTTCCAATGTTCCTCATCAGAGTTTCCCAATTAGGGATTTGTGTTTCAGGATCATGTTATCCTGAGTTTGGTTGTTCCATTTTGAATGGAAAATTTGACTAACACAAAATTTATTGATCAAAATTAAATTTCAATATTTAAATTTATTTTTTGGAAATTTATTTCAATTGTTAATCTAAAAACCAAATTACATATAGTTGGGGGGTTTCGATTTGAATATTGATTTTTGGTAGGAAATTTGGGAAAAACACAATTTCAATGAATTGAGGAGTATTTTTGAAATTAATGGAATTTTTCGAAATTTATATTATTTGAATAAATTGTGAAATTAATTATAGGGAATTTATTTCAAATTGGTATTTGGAATAAATGTCTTGAAATTATTTTGATATAAACACATTTTTTTATCTTTAGAAAATGAATTATTTGATTAAAAACATGTATTTATTTTTATATAAAAAATTGGAATATTTGAAATCAAGAATGGGATGAATTTTATTCTAAGTAGTCAAAAAATAAATTACCCTTAATTTTTTGTTATTTGAACACATGCAAGACTTTGTTAGTTAGTGAGTTACATAGGCAGTACTCTATGATTTACAACTCTAATAATACATTTTCATCACTTTGTATCCCTGATAGAATGAGGATGTGTACACCTTAGTCATCATCAATGGGAACATGTGTACAATTTTCTGTAATATGTATTTGAGTGTGTTCATTCTCTCATCCTAGAACTATCATACCATTAAGAATATCACCACATTTCTCACAATTTTTATTTGAAATATATATATTTTATTTTATTTTATAAACTATTTCCCTGCCTTTATAATTTATATAATTTATTTTATATAAAATATTTTTGAAGCTATTTTTATTAATTTATTTACATAATTATAAATTTAATGAATGATTTTTTTGAAGAAAATATTTAAACTTCATTCCAGTTTATCTAAAAATGAAAACATTATTTAGTTAATTAAATTTTGGAATCTTTTATGGAATCCTTGGTGCGAACCTACTGGTCATTTAGCGAGAAACCAACATATGCCATATTCTGTTTGTAGATTATATTTTATATGTTTGAGTAAGGGTAAGGCACCACTTGGTGGTAGTAGCGACATATCCTTGGGTATATAGAGTTATGTCTGATAGTGCATGGGTTTTTATCAAATATTTTTTTTCTTTGTTGTTGTACATTGTGTTTTTACCTCATTGACGTCAGGTATAGTTCTCCATTTAGAATTTATTTTTAATGTATAAGGACTTTTTTATCTTTGTTCAATAATGTTTGGATAAAAATCATTCTCACATTCATTTTTTATGATGTCAGGTGCCAGTCACCATACCATGGGGATCAAAAACACCATTATAGCTTGGTTATCAAGATACCAGTGTACCCATGTTGGTTCGTGAAAAAGTTGAATCAGAGGTCTAGAATGATCTTCTTATCTTTATGTCATTAAGCATTTGTGTAATATTTCCATGACATAGGAGGTGGTTGTGATTGATTGTGTAGTTATTTTTCACCAAAATAAGCAATAAGTCATGTGGGGTAGTTAGGGAAATAAATTAGGCGATTATTTATTTATTTTTCCCAGGTTTGGATTTTTATAGATTGAAATCCAAATATTTTTTATCTATCTTTTAGGATTAATTTCCATTTTTTCTCTATTAGTGTTTAATGTGATGTCTTCGTCTTTTTTTATGATTTTTTGTAGAATCATTCCCTTTAGAAGATGTAAAATTAGATCCAAAAGGAATTAGTTGATGAAACATATCAAGAAAATCCTATCATGGACACAAATAGGGGTGAGGTGACCGTGTGTACTATCAATTATCTAGGACAGACAACCCCACATGTTCATGTTTAGGCTCTATCTATGAAATCTAAGAGGAATGTTATCTGGAATCATTCTCAGGAGATTCTCTTCCAAAATATACCAAAGGTCAAATGCTCCAATGATCCACAATATGATGTGTAGTGGTTGATCTAGTTGGAATGTCAATTTGAGTTATTAGAGACAGCTGTAGAAATAAAGGGAAGTGTGTAACCTTCATACTTGATAGATCTAGTACAAGATGATGGGAAACGATGGTGATAGAGAAGAATTATGATGGATTAGAGTATGAAGAGATCATTTATATTTTAACCAACTAGTTATATCCAGTTTCAATGTGGTTTCCCAAGTTTATAGAGTTCTTAAAACATTATTAGAATGACATAACTATGACAGAGTATGAAATTAGATTTGTTAGGCTAGTTCCGTTTGCACCTTTTATAGTTCCAAATGAAAATATGAAGACTTGAAAATTAAATTTAGGGCATCAATCTGATATTCATTCTTATCTTTTCATACTGAAGATGCCTTCTTATGATGATGTGCTTAATGGATCACCTATGGTCCAATGGACCTGGCTGAAAATACATGCTTTATGGTAGTTTCTTTTTCTCCCATTGGCATTGTGAATTCCTCTAATGAAAAAAAGGAAGCATGTTGATTATCATGGTGGTTCTCAATAGTATGGTTTTTAAAAACCTCCTACATTTCATAGAAGTTTCCATTTGATTTTCTATTGATGTGGCATGTCTATGAATTATAAGAGAGTTTTAATAGAGTAACCTATTATGTTGGAACCTGCAGACTCTTGGGTCACCTAAAGTTGTTATTATATGTCAATTTTACTCCACGTTGTGGCATGAGATCATTATTTTCTTTTAAAAATACAGTGTAATCATATTCATCATGAACTAAATGGATCCATCGATAGGAATCAAGAATCAAACGTCTTCACACAACGGAAGAGTACCAAGGGGAAACATATATGGGTCCATTTACTATTATTGGTAACATCTCTATAGAATCTTCACTAATGACTACATTATATGATACTAGTGAATCTCATTAATTTATTTCAACTTCTATTGTTAATATACTAAATCTTCATACAGATCTTTTGTCTTGTGTGATGGCTTTTACTACACCCAGTGGAATGAGGAAATAACAGGTCTTTGTAGTTCCATTTTCAATCTCTCTCTCTCAGTTGTCTATCTTTCTTGGGATTTTTTGGTTCCCTAAATGAATCCTTTTGACCTAATATATAGCATGGATTTTCTAATTTCTAGTAAATCATGAATTTATTTATTTCATCAATGAGTCTTATTTTCTATACTTAATCATGTATTTCATATATTTCAAGTACAATGAGACCCATGGTTGTCGAGATCAGAAAATTAATATCCAAAGTTATTGAAAGTAACATATATGTTTTCATTTGACCTGTAGATATAGTCTCTGAGTGGTGATCTCCCCCAGTTTTCGTCCAGTTTCCCAATGTTTTTCCTTCTAAATTCTATGGGTTTCCACTGATAAAAAAGGTAGAGTTTCTTATCGATTTACTACCTGGTACTCACCGAGATACAATTCCTTCATATATCATGCAAACACCTGCAATAAATGATATGGAGTCTCAGTTGGATTATCATCTAGAGAAATGCTTTATATGACTGAGTGTTTCACATTGGGCAGCGATAGTTCTTTTTTTCTAAGAAGTATAACTGTTATGTTTTCCATTGTGTGAACTATAAATAAAAAAATAGATTCATTGTAAGAAGCAAGTATCAGTGCCCATTGATTGATGATCTACTTCATCTATTGAAATGGGTGACGTGGTTTTGAATATTGATCATCATCCTGGTTACCATCAATTGAGAATAAAAAAATCCTATGTTCAAAAAAAGGACTTCTAGAGTTGGTACATATATTATGATGATATTTTCATTTCATTTGGTTTAACAAATTCTCTTACACTCATTATGGATTTAATTTACCTGGATTTCCATGAGTATATTAATAACTTAGTGATATAATTTTTGGATAAAATAATAATTTACTTGATGTGTGAGAAGGATCATGTGCAACATATGAGGGTAGTCTAGAAATGGTTAGAGATCACCATATTTATGCCATGATTTGGATATGTGATTTTTGGATTTTTGAAATAAAATTCGTGGTAAATGTGGTATGGGAACCTTTTATTTCAGTTGATCCAGAAAAAGGCAATGGCTGTTACGACGTGGGAATGACCATGAATGTATTTTAAGATTTTGAGCATCTTGGGACTATATGGGTATTATCACTATTTCATTCAGGATTTATCGTTTTTTCATTGTGTAATTTATTATCTTACTCATAAGTGAGTAAATTATTCTTAGGATGAAAATATATGAATTATTTTTTTGCAATAAAGCCAACATTGGGTACTGTATTAGTGTTAACTCATCTAGAGGGTTGGTAGAGTTAGGTGGTTTTATTTGATGCATTGGGTTGAGGTTTAGGAAACATTATTATGAAGGGTGATCGTATTGTTTCTTATGGATCTCATAATCATTGGCCACATAAAAAGAATTATCTATCTCATGACCTTGATCATGTAGTTGTGATGTTCACACATAAGAGTAAGTAGAAATACCTTTTTAGAGAATGGTTTACAATGTATATTAACCATAAGAGGTTGAGTTATATATTCTCTAAAAATGTTTTAATCTTATCTAGAGGAATTGGATATAATGCCTTCATTATTTTCAATTGTACATTGCCAATACCCCATGAAAAGGGAATGTCATCATAGATTCATTGAGTAGGAAACTAACAACTGGGGTCATTAATGAATCATCAAAACTATAAAACATGATGGATATCATTGCAAAGTTTCATATTAGAGTCCAAGAATCAGGGTCTAAAGTTTATTTGTCTATTTATCAGATGAAATCCTCTTTTATCAAGATGATTCCTAAGGAATAATATCTTGATGACGATTTCTATGTAATTAAAAACTCTCTATTTGTAGGGGAGATCATGGAAGTTTTGTCGTTATCTACATAGAGATTTATATGTTTTGAAAATAAATTTTATGTGACAATAGTGCTAATAAAATATTTAATTGGGTATTTTCATACAACCATGTGGTATGTGAGACTAAGAACCAAAAAATGTTTTATGACATGTGATCGAAATTCGGGTGGCCGGGTATAAGATGAGGTACTATGAAATTTTTTTCTCTTTGTTTATACGTGCCAAAAATTTCAAGGCCAAGAATAGAAATTATTATTTTAAATCCACATACAACAAATTTTAACTTTAATTCGTAAATATATCTAAATGGTCTTTGTGGTTGGGTTTCCTTATACCAAGATAAAGAAGAACTCAACTTGGGTTGTGTAACATCCTGGGTAAATAGAGAATATTAAATTATCATATTTATTAATATTTCTAAAATAAATATTAATTTTACATTAAAGAGGATTCCATGTTCGATGGCATACTAGAAACACAACAACGAGTTTCTTTGAAATTTTATGTTTCACACAACATTGTGTTATACCGAAAAATAATATATTATTATTATCTTAAATGGTAGTTAACCCATAGCCATTGTATTGGTGGGAATGAACAGAACTAACTAAAATATGATTACATAGATTTGTCAAATGATTTTACATTTATCCAATAAAATTTACATGCATAAAATGTGAATAAATCCAATTTTAAGCATAACCCCTCTAATATTCTTTAAAAGGCCGATTTACCACATTTTGATGGAAAAACCTGTTTAAATCTAGTTTTTGGGAGATTTATATGTTATATTTGATAAAATAATATTATTCTTTAGAACCAGGACATCAAAATTTACTTTTGATGAAATTTTTGTATTTTTCATATAATGATCATTTTTAATGAATAGTGAAAATGCAGAATTTTAATTCAAAACTGCCTTTTAATCTAAATTATATATATAGTTTGATTGTTCTTATAATTGGTTTTAAAGTGTAATTGGATTATGTTTTTAAAATTTCATCCAATATTGGTTAGCGGAAGTAATTTCACTCATAATTTTGACATAAACAAAGGTAAATATTTTGATAGTTATTATTTCTTAAAAAGACGCTTTTGTTTTGACAACGGGAATTATTTTGAAATTAATTTCTGCCACTTATGTGTTTTGAATTTTGGTAAATGGATTCCATATTTGGAATAATTATTTCCAAATTTTTTAAATAGGTAACCTAAATTTTTTTATACTATGAATATTTACTTTAGTAAATATTTTATTTTCCATGGTTAAAAGGTAAATCTGGAAAATAATGGTCATAAATAATATTATAATAATATTAAATTACTATTACACTTGTTCTATCCTTATTAGCAAATACCTGTTCAACCATAAAAATATTTGGGTTGATTTTAGGACCCCATGGAGTCACATGGTAGTGATAAGGACACTTTATATTAATTAATTTATTTTATGGACAAAAATAACATAAACATGAATTTTTTACCAAAACAATTTTTATATGGTGTTATATATGTTATCTATTAGACTATAAATATTCTTTAGAATTAAAAAACGATTTCTTACATCATTTTATTTTATTTATAATTTTTAGATATTAAATAAAAAATTAATTATGACATAATGATGATGCAATAATTTTATTCATTAATAAATGACTCAAATAGTAGATGTATAAAATATTGAAACGAATTTATTTTGAACTTTTTAATGACTATAGAACCCAAAACACGCGTTCCCAAAATTTTCCAAATGCTTCTATAAATGATCTGAGATCGTATAACTTTTCACAAGCTTCGATTTGGTAGGTCTCAGGGCCCAAACGGAGTTACGAGTTAGGAGTTATGGACATTTGAAGTTGGGCTGGAAAACTGGTTCGCAAAGCCCATTCGCGAAGCCCCCCTCTGCGATTGTAGAGTGTCGCCACGAAGCAATGAGGCAAGAAGCTCCGTGAAACTGTTTGACGTTCGTGACACGCCATGAAGACCCACCGTGAATCACAGGAGGTGGGATGCTCCGCAAACGAACTTGATGTTCGCTAACCCGTCGCGAAACAAAGGAGGCGGGATGCTCCGCAAACCCCTTTGACGTTCATGAGCCGCTGCGGAGCAAGCTCCGTCTTCATGCCGCGCGAGCTCCGCTTCGCGGCGCCCCTTTGCCTATAAATACCCATCTCACCCCCCTTCTCCGGACGGAAGGCCACGACCACTTTTCCCCTTGGGCGGCCGATCTCCCCATCCGCGGAGCTTCGCATTGCGGCTCCACAAGGCCATGCTCCGCGAGCAGCTTCCATCGCGTTGCTGCTCCGCGAGCCGAGGCTCCGTGAGTCCATGCTCCGTGAGCCAATGCTCCGCGATGTTGTTCCTTGAGACCAATCTCCGCGAGACCCCTTTGCTCCATGAGACCCCTTTGCTTCATGAGAGACCATTGCTCTGCGAGGCCATGCTTTATGAAGCTAATTCGCAAAGACCTATCCTTTGCGAGGATCCTACCATCGCACCCACCAGTCCATACCGCAACAGCTGCGCCCCCGCATCCCCGCTGCCAGGTTTAACCAGAAAGGGCCGTCATTGCATAAGTCCCAACACCAACCATTTCTAGGAACCTTCTTCCTAACAGTCCTTTCTACATGACTCTAAAGTGTAGTAATCCTTATGTGCCAAATATAGGATGCCTCTTTCCCTATACGAGATATTCCTTATGCTCCTAGCACTAGATGCCAATAGTCCTTTCTACATGACTCTAAACTGTAGTAATCCCTATGTTCCAAACATAGGATGCCTCTTTCCCTAGGCGAGAGATGCCTTATGCTCCTAGCATGAGATGACAATAGTCCTTTCTACATGACTATAAACTGTAGTACACCATATCTAATAAATGATAGGATGCCTCTTTCTCCAAACAAGATATGCCTTGTGCTCCAACGATAAGATGCCAATAGTCATATCTACATGATTATAAATTGTAGTACTCCCTATCTAACAAATTATATGATGCCTCTTGCCCTATACGAGAGATGCCTTATGCTACTATCATGAGATGCCAATAGTCTTATCTACATGACTCTAAACTATAGTTCTCCCTATGTTCCGAACATAGGATGCCTCTTTCTCTTAACAAGATATCCCTTATGCTCCAAGCATAAGACCACCTAATGCCATGATTACAGTGGCATGATTTCAATGCCCATTGGCATTACCCCTCTTGTGCACCAGTGCACAGGTGAGGGCCTCAATTCACCAGTGATTTGGGATTCCCTCATGGCCAGACATGAGGAAGTCATTATGGGCAACAAATTTTCGTAAGCCCCATCCACCAGTGTCATACCATAGTGGCATCCGGGCAGCTTCCAAGCGTAAGCCCCATTCACCAGTGCCGCTCCATAGAGGCAACCGAGCAGCTTCCTAGCGTAAGGCCCATTCACCAATGCCCCTCCATAGCGGCACCCGAGCAGCATCCTTGCGTAAGCCCCATTCACCAATACCCCTCCATAGAGACACTCGGGCAGCATCCTTACTTAAGCCCCATTCACCATTGTCGCTCCATAGCGGCACCCGGGAAGCTTCCTTGCATAAGCCCCCTTCACCATTGCCGCTCCATAGCGGCACCCGGGCAGCTTCCTTGCATAAGCCCCATCCACTATTATCACTCCTTTTCAGCGGTAAGCCGTTGAAATCCCTATGAAGTGGTAAGCCGTTGACAACCCTATGAAGCGGTAAGCCGTTGACATCCTTATCCAGTGGTAAGACGCTGTGATCCTATCCAGCGGTAAGTCGTTGCAATCCCATTCACGGCAAGCCATTGACATCCTCATCCAGCTATAAGCCGTTGCGACCCCATTTAGCAGTAACCCATTGACATCCTTATCTAGCGGTAAGCCGTTGTGATCCTATCCAGCGGTAAGCCATTATGACCTAATCCAACGGTAAGCCGTTGGAACCCCCAATCGGTGGTAATCCGTCATCATAATAACCATGTGGTCTTTGATTCCCTTCCACAGGGATACGTAGGAAGGCTCTTCAAGGCTCAAGCATGAAACTATCATCATCCTTTTCCTCGGGCCTCCATCTTGGAGTAAGTCCCAGCACCGTGGGCCGCCCAACGCGTAAGCCCCTCTTCGTTTCCCACGGACGCATCCTTCGCGACGTGATTGTCAGGTCCCTTCAACCTCTTGTTTCTCACACCGAGCATGACTCACGTGGGATTAGAGTGAGCACCGACCCTGACCCAAACCATAATTGAACTATGAGGTCTTTGATCTATGCCAAGTCATGGTACGTAAGAATCCTACACGAGGTTCAAGACCACCCCTCGGTCATTTCTTCACGTCGAGTTCTACCCTCTTCCAGCATGACGTTAAACTGTATGCCATCGTCCAGCATGACTATAAACTATATGCCCTCGTCCAGCATGACGTTAAACTGTATGATGTCCCTCATGACATTAAACTGCACACCCATTTGAACTATGAGGACTTTGATCCATGTCACGACATGGTACGTAGGAAGCCTCCACGAGGTTCAAGCCCACTTTTCATTTCATCATGTCAGGTTACACCCTCATCCAGTATGACGTTAAACTGTATTCCAGTCCAACGACAAGTTGTTGTGACCAACCCGAACTATGAGGACTTTGATCCATGTCAAGGCACGGAACGTAGGAATCCTCCCTGAGGTTTAAGCCCATCTCCCATCTAAGAAAGGTCATTTCCTCACGTCGGTTCGCCGACGCCCACCATTAATCCCGAACTATGAGGACTTTGATCCATGTCAAGGCATGGTACGTAGGAAGCCTCACAAGGTTCAAGCCCACCACTAGTGGACCCCAGGGTTCACCTTCACGTCGGTTCGCTGACGAAGCCACTATGAACTACGATGACTTTGATCCATGTCACGACATGGTACGTAGGAAGCCTCCCAGAGGTTCAAGACCACCACCAGTTGGTCACTCCGACCTTCTTCATGTCAGATCACCAGTACTTGGGCAGCCTAGTGTGTAAGACCCACACCATATGGACCAAGGTCCTCACTCGCGTCGGTTCGCTGACACCCCACATGAACTACAAGGTCTTTGATCAATGTCAAGGCATGGTGCGTAGTAATCCTTCACGAGGTTCAAGCCCATCGCCACCTGGACACCTGGTCCTTCTTCACATCGGCCTTCCGGCGTCCAACCAAAACTACGTGGTATTTGATCCATGTCAAGGCATGGTACGTAGGAAGCCTCACAAGGTTCAGGCCCACCACCAGTGGACCCACGAGTTCGCCTTCACGTCGGTTCGCTGATGATGCCCATCGGACCAAGGTCCACCTTCACGTTGGTTCACTAACAATGCCCATTGGACCAAGGTCCACCTTCACATTAGTTCGCTGATGATGCCCATCGGACCAAGTTCCACCTTAATGTCAGTTCGCTGACGACACCCATCGGACCAAGGTCCACATTCACGTCGGTCCTCCGGCGCACCCACCTGAACTACGAGGACTTTGATCCATGTCAAGGCATGGTACGTAGGAAACCTCACAAGGGTCAAGCCCAACATCCATTGGACCAAGGTCCATCTTCACGTCGGTCCACCGGAACCATCCTGAACTACGCGGAATTTGATTCCCTACCACGGGGATACGTAGGAGGTCTCTTCGAGGCTCAAGCCCAACTTCACTATCATCCTTGTGATAGTCCCAATTCATTTTCCCTCCACTTCGTTCAGCCATCCATCATCCATCCTGATTCTCACCCATGCCGCCACATCCCGGTGGGATCATGCCATCCACCCTCCTCGCTGCTCCTAGCAGTACCTGGGCCGCTTTCCATGCGTAAGCCCCAGCATGTCTCTGGGTCGTTGTCCTCTTTGTACACCCCGATTCATCACCCCTATGAAATACGTGGGTTTTGATCCCTATCCTCTACACAGGGTATGTAAAAAACCTCCAAGAGGTTCAATCCTAGCCAATGGTAATCCATGGTGTCCCCCATCACGGGGCGCACTTCCCCTGATCCGCCCTCAGTGGTGTTCAGATCATCCATTACGGTGTGACATCCCCCCTCCTTGGAGTGCACCACCTCAGATCTGTCCTCATTGGGCATCCTGATCTATCCATCTTCCCGGTATTCCCCCCTTGGGATATATCGTTCTGATCCGTCTCCATGGGACGTTCTGATCACTCTCATAACCATCTCCGCAAGACGTTAAACTCTCGGCTTACCTCATGATAAACATGAGATGCCTGAGGAAAACCTCGGATGACACGCCTTTGGCATAACCGTCTCTTCTAGACGGTAGTCTTGCAACATACCCTGTTTCAAACACGGGAAGCTGAGGAAAACCTCAGATACATGCCTATGGAATATGATTCCCCGCATTTGACGCGGGATACCTCAGGTTATGCACCCTTGAGATGCCCTCTCATGAGGAAGAGTACAGGTTCCCCAATGTCCACGCACCCAGAGATGCCCTGACATGCCTGATGTTGTCATATACTCCGACCGAAGGTCGCTACCATGTCAAGACCCCATGGAATGTCTTGATGGAAGTAGTGTAATTAACCGGTGTCCATGAAGATATGGCACCGGGAATGAGATTTACGAACAACATATTAAATCTATGAGGGAGACCCGGACTAGGTGATGAGTTCTGAGGAGGAATCCACAGAAGGAAGAACCTACATCCCATCATCCTGTTTCGATCAAGGAGAAAACGTCCATGAATAAGGAACGGATGTCGCCCGCCTTTGGAAATCGGGAATGTGGGGAAACAGTAGCGCGTCCTAACTGAAGGATGTGTGCGCCCCGACGAAAGCATCGGAAACAATGACATAAACTAATTTTAATTTTATTAATGAGGGGCTTTTGAAATAATCAGGTTGTTTTGTAATTTTTAAAAATTAATGATATGAATAGTATTAAAATTGTCATAAAAGTGCTTTTAAATAAACTAATACTTGATTAATGGATTAAAAGTTCCTAAAATTCTATGATTTATTAAATGGAAATATATGATGTTTTAAATCTTATTAATGATCCATTTGAGGTCTTTTAATATTTTATTTTAAATATATTAACAATATAGTATGAGTATATAAGAAGTTGTGGTAAAAGTTAAATAAGATAACAAAGGAGTAAATAAAAAGATAAGGATTAAA
The DNA here is from genome assembly GCA_963277665.1 of Viscum album. Taxonomy (NCBI): domain Eukaryota; kingdom Viridiplantae; phylum Streptophyta; class Magnoliopsida; order Santalales; family Viscaceae; genus Viscum; species Viscum album. The sequence goes on from CAUJRU010000090.1 coordinate 645,839, forward strand.
AAGTTTTGAAAACATGTCCAATTCTTATTTGATGGTTTTATTTAGACTTATATAGACCTTATTACAGAATTAAATAAGTTTTGGACCCTTATAAACCACAAATCATTATATAATAACATAATATCTTCAAACTTTCCTAAAGAGCCCCTCCTCCCCCTTATAAAAGTCCATCACCGTTAACCCGTACTCAACCCACTCATGACCCCTTATCTCATCCTGAATATGCACATATAAGCTCTAAAATTCAATCTCTTCCTCCTAGAAGCATTACCTTCGGCCAAAACCACATCAAGGAATCCTTTTTGTTCAAACTAAAGGGAGTTACCCGATTTAATGGTAATTCATTCGCTCAAGTTCTCTTATTTTATATAACTTCTTCACTCCCTTTGCTCTTCTTATTATTTTTTAACTTAAAAACACTATTTTACTCAATATACTAAGTTTTTCTTTTGATAAGTATTCAAACTATAGTTACACCCACCTCCATCTAATGGATACGAACATACTATTTCTGTGTACGATGATCTACTACCTCACAAAACGATGATTGTTTGATTATCTCCTACCACCTCTCATGGTGGAAATTATGATGTAACTATAATTATATATGATATATATTGTATTTATAATATCTATATGCATGTATATTTTCATTTATATCACACCTTTATTTATTCTATAATGGGTAAATACGATAATTTCAATTGAGGAAGTGCGGACTACCACCCCCTCAATGTGATATGACACGTTCATGCCAAACATGGAACGTATAAATGATGGAGTTACTAAAATTATATAAGATATTATACTACAAATATAATATACCTAGTTATCATTATGTTTTCATTCCATTAAATATGAAATAGAAATGAAATTATCATTCATGTGTACATACGACTTTCCGTCTCCACGAACGGTGCATTTCATTTCTTATTTTCAAATTTTATGTACAATTATAGATACACATATATATATATATAATGGATATATATGATATATTTTATATCTAAATCCTGGATAACATTTCGGAGATAATGGAACTTTGACCTCATTGACAAATATTAATTATAGAAAGTTCATTTTTGACTCAAGTACCAAATATCGATAAAATGAAATTAACTTAAATTATTTTGAAATATTTATAATATTTTTAATAAGTTATATAAAAGGAATAATAAAATTGAATATATTATTAATCAAGTTTAAATTAACATTAGTCTATTATTCAAGAGATTAAAGAACGAACGAGTCAAGTTAGACACGAGTTAAGGGACTTCATCTCAATCTCCTTTCATTGAGGCATATTTTGATTTATACACGACTTTTTTTATACGGTGTATAAACCCCCATGAATTGTCATTTCACTCAATGGAAATATTTTTCAACGTAGCATTTTACTATATGAAAAGGGAATGTTTCTTTTTAATGTACCTGGTGAAAACGACCTTTCTGCCACCGCGAGTGTTATTTGATATTTGGATTCCTTAACAAGTTGTGATGCTTTTAAAAGGAAAATAAATACCATATACACTTTTATGTACTTTGGTATTCAAAATGGTTTTGATAATGGATTGGTTACGTCAATATATTTAAATGATATTTTGTGATTGAAATATGGAAATGTTATCTTTCCTTCATGTTTGTTTTATGTTTTATGAATATCATAATGTTCTTTGGAATTATTTACATATATTTGTGGTTATATGAAAACCTATGGAGGGTAATCCCGAGATAGATCTCCAATTCATTGCGTAACGTGATAGAGGTAAAAGGAAATGTTTCTTTTAAGTGATTTTGGCAATATATTGTGATTGGTATTCCAAATGTTACTCCCAACATATGTGTGAAATCTATAACATAAGAATGTTATGGATGCGATAAGTTACTTTTATGATTTATGATTTCCTTTTGTTATTCATAAATCATATGATCTAGTTTGGTATGTTATAGATTGAAAAGTATGATTTCATTGACTCGTATTTTTGATGGACTAATTTTTTATTTCTTTATTTTATAATCCTTAATGAACTTCTTATGCTCATCCCATATTTTTTGAAATGTTTTTCATATGACATAAAAATTATTAAGGTCAATTTTGGGATCAAGGAAAAGCCATGCTATCTCAAATATGGAACTAGGCATTACTCTTTTTTCAAGAGTTTTTATTTCATGAAAAAAATGGATACTCTATAGCAGTGTCTACTTTGTAATATTTGATATGTAATGTAATAGTTATGGCCTTATTATATAATAATATAAACTTGAAAATATCCACAATGTGAATTATTAACATAATTCAAGATTATTTAATGTTTATGGTCGAGTCCTTATAGTTTGTATCATAGGTCAGTTTAGAAAACTTTTGGAGTTAGGGTATTATTAAATTAATGTCCATAAATTAATTGATGTTAATATTTAAATGATATAGAATTTACAGATTATCATGTTACTTTGCCTATGATATTTTTGCATTCATAATGGTGTTCCATAGAGGATACATGGCAGCTATGATGGGCCGACATCAGGAGGAAGACAACCCCATCATTCAAAGGATCATGTGACCATGTTCTTGCTGAAGGTTGGATTAAATCACTAGAGAAGATTTTTGATTCCATGTGGTGTTCATAACATCAAAAAGATAGTATTACTATTTACCATTTTGAAGTAGAATCCAATCAGTTGTGGCTGATGGTGAAAAATATCAAGGATAGTGAGGCGATTGATGTCGTTGATTGGGATAAATTAAAAGGTATGTTTCTTGAGAAATATTTAATTATGGTGGTTCATCTTAGGATGGAAAAACAATTCGTGGAATTGCGGCAGGAAGTTGACTCAGTGGATACATATAAATAAAAATTCACACGACTGGAATGGTATGCTCCAAATTTCATATGAGATCTTGATAGTAAAATCAATAATTTTTTCTCATGATTAAAGACAATGTTTTGAAAGGATTTAGCTTCTCGTGATTTCAAAAGTTATGAAATACTTTTTTGATGTGCGGAGAAGGTGTAAATGGTGCTTTACAATGATCATGTTCTCTTTGAAAAACAACTGAATAAGAGGTTGAGGTTGCAAATGAAAGGGAATAACTCTTCAAAAAAGTATGATGGTAAGAAACTTATGTTTATATTGTGTGAAAATTTTGGTAAAGAGAACATTGGGGAATGTCTTTTGAATTCTGATATGTTGAATAGATGTTGTGAAATGGGATATAAGGCTTGTAATTGCACTGAAAAATATTAGGTTTATGGTAAGACAAAATCTGATTTACAGTCAGTAAAAATTTTCAGTGCAATGAAATGGATTATTATGCAAATGGGTGTCCAATGAAGAACTCAACTGAGAGAATGCAGCCAGACTACAAGCATAAAGGGGTGGTGAAATCATTTTCAACTACTTCAGAATATGTTGGGATATCGAATGAAGTAGTATCAAGTACATTTTTTGACTATTCATATTATACCAATGTGTTATTTGATATAGGGTCCAAACACTCTCTCATTTCATTGACGTTTTCTAGTAAATCAGTAATTCCATCTCAAGATATGAATCCTGAACTAATGGTAAAAACACGAGGAAAAAATATTGAGGCAAAAAGAAAATATATGAACCTTCCTTTACTTGTGTACGGAAAGAATATACCTGCAAACTTTATTATTTTCCTCTAGTTGAGTTTGATGTTATTTTGGGTATGGATTGGCCTTCTATTTACTATTCTAATATTTAATTCATTTCTAAAGAGGTTTCTTTTCAGAAAAAATTTAAGTTTATATAAAATAAGTAATCCTTAAATTTTTTAACATATCTGGAGGCTAGGAAACTAGTAAAAGATGGAAATTAATTCTACCTTGCCCATATGGTTCACCACAAATGAACTGTTTAGATTAATTATATTCTAGTGGTAAATGGGTATCTTGATGCTTTTCCTTATGAGTTTCTTGGTATAATACCTGATCGAGAATTTGAATTTATTATTGACTTGGTTTCTAATGCTATGAAAATTTTAAAAGCCTCTTATCAAAAGGAGCAAGTTGTATATTTACAGTTAAAGAATCAATTACATGAGTTATTATATGATGGTTTAATTGGACCTAGCACAACACCCTAGGGTGATTCAGTATTGTTTGTTAAAAAGAAAGATGGTTCAATGAGGCTTTTCATTGATTATAGATCATTCAATAACATCACTTCTATGAACAAGTATCCTTTGCCTCATATCAATAATTATTTTTATGTACTTTAGGGAGCTCATTATTATTCAAATATTTACTTAAGGTCGGGATTCCATTAGTTGAAAGTAAAGCAAGAAGAAATTTTGAAGACTTTGTTTCATACTAGATATGACCATTATGAATTTTTTGTTATGCCCTTTGGGTAAAGCAATGAACCTGTTCTACTAATGGATCTTATGAACATAATTTTCCATGAGTTCCTACATAATTTGGTGGTTGTTTTCATTGCGGATATTTTGGTTTATTCCAAAATTAAAGAGGAACATGAATGTTATTTAATTGTTGTCCTGAAAACCTTAAAAGAAAAAAAATTGTATGGAAAACTCAGAAGGTATGAATTTTGGTTACAAAAAATTTCTTTCCATGGCCACATTATTTCAAAAAATGCATAATTGTTGATCCTTAGAAAACAATAGTTGTTGAAGAATGGTCAAGACCTACCAATATCACCAAGATCCATAGTTTTCTAGGTTTAGATGTTTAATACTAGATTTTTGTTGATAGGTTTTCACGGTTATCTATCCCAATGACTAAGTTAACTCTAAAAGGTGTTAAGTTCATTTGGAAAAAATAATGTGATGATTTTTTTAGGAATTGAAATGAATATTAGTGAATTCTCCAGTTTTGGAACTACCTTTGAGAAAAGGTTTATTTTTTATCTACAGTGATGGATCATTGAAAGGACATGGTTTTCCCTAATGAAAAATGATAAGGTAATTGATTGTGCTTCAAATTAGTTGAAACCTCAGGTGTTAAATTAACCTACACATGATTTGGAATTAGCTGCTATTGTTTTTCTTTAAAAATTTGGAAGTATCATATGTATGGAGTAAAATGTGAAATATATACTGAACATAAATCCTTGAATTATATATTTACTCAGAAGTAATTTAACATGAGATAGAAGATATGGCTAAAATTAATCATGGATTATGATTGGGTGATCCATTACCTTCTTGTAAAATAATATAATGTGGATGATGCTTTGTGTTGAAAGAGTAATTCTACATTAACCATGTTATGTTTGGAAAAATATCCTTTGATTATTGATTTATAGAACTTTAGAAATAATATTTTATGGTGCATAATTTTTGAATGTTTTGTTTTAGGTGTTAGTGAAAGAATCTCTATCATACAATATTAAGAAAGCACAGAAAGAAGACAGTGAGTTGTGGAAAATTGTAGAGTTAGTTCAGAAGGATAAGTTTCATTAATTTAACATTTATGATGAATTTTTTCATGTTTGGGAAGGGATTATGTGTTCCCTATGAATCAAAGTTGAAGAAATCTTTATTATGTGAAGCTCGTGGTTATATGTCTTTATTTCATCCTAGTCGTACTTAGTTGTATAGAGATCCTCTGGAGTATTACTAGTGGTATATAATGAAAAGAGATATTGTTGACTTTATTGTGACGTTTTTGACATTTAAATTGGTTAAAGCAAAGAAGAAGTTATCAAAAGGGATGCTTAATCCTTTACTAGTTCCATAGAGGAAATGGAAAAATATATCCCTGGACTTTATTGTGGGATTACCAAAAAAATCTCGAGGTAATAATGTAATCTGGGTTATTTTTGATTGATTGACTAAATATACTCATTTCCTTTCTATTCCATATATTTGGTTTCTAGATTAAATTTTTAGGTTCATTGTTAATGAGATTGTTAGGTTGCATGGAGTTCCTCTCTCTATTGTATCTGATAATAATCCCATGTTTTATTCAAACTTTTGGAAAATACTTCATACGTCTTTGGGTACTGAATTAAATATTAGTACAGCTTTTCATCCTCAATAATATCGGTAGTCAACAAACAATTCATTCATTGAATGATATTCTAAGTGATTTCTCAATGTATTGTCAGGGATGTTGGGACCAACATCTTTTTTTGGTTGATTTTTCTTATAAAAAAATTTTCATTCAAGTGTACAGATGGAACCATTTAATGAATTATATGGAAAGTTGTGTTGAACTCAATATTTTTGTGATCAAGTAGGTGAAAGGAAACTGATGGGACCAGAATTGGTAGAAGAGATGGTAGAGAATGTTCAATTTATTGAGAAGCACATGAGAACATCTCAGAGCAGGCAGAAAAGTTATGCGGATAACCAGAGGAAGGATATTACTTTTGAGGTAGGTGATCATGTCTTCCTCAATGTTTCTCCATGGATAAGTGTGATGTGTTTTTTCATAAAGGGAAAGATGAGTCCTAGGTTCATTGTACCCCATGAAATCCTAGATAAATTTAGATCGGTTTCATACAAAGTAGATTTACCTCCAATTATATCTGAACTACATATTGTTTTTCGTGTTTAAATGTTGAGAAAGTATATGCCGAATTAATCAATTTTTCTAAGTCGAGAGCTAGTTCAGTTAGAAGATAATCTTTCTTATTATGAACAACCAGCCCAAATTCTTGACCAAAGAGAGAAAGTGTTGCAAAATAAGGAAATTCATAAGGTAATGGTTTTGTGAAAAAATGATATGGTTTAAAAAGAAACATGGTAATCTGAGAATGCTATGAGGGATAAATACCCCCATTTGTTTGATAAGTTATTAAAATTGTGATGATGCAATTTCCAAAATTGGGGAAGCATGTAACATCCCAGGTAAATAAAGAATATGGAATTTTCATATTTATTAATATTTGTGAAATATATATTTATTTTAATTTAAAGGTGATGTTATGTTTGATGGCGTACCCAACACACAATAGTTTCTTTCGTTGAAATCTTATTTTGCAAAAACAAATATAGTTATAAGGAAAAATAATATAATAATAGAATTATTTTAAATGGTAATTAACTTATATCCATTGTATTAGTGGGAATAAAGAGAACTAACTAGAATATTATTATACATGTTTTTTAAATGTTTTAACTTTAATGTAATAAAATTTAGAAGCTTAAAATGTTAAAAAGTCCTATTTTAAGAACAAACGCTATAATAATATATAAAAGGTCGATTTACCTCCTCTTGATGCTGAACCATTTTTAAATATTGTTTTGTTCACTTTTATATGTTCTATTTAACAAAATAATATTCTTTTTTAGAATAAATACATTAAAATATTCTTTAGATGAAATTTTGGGATTTTTTTGATAACGTTCACTTTTAATGAATAGTGAAAAATGATGTATATTAATTCAAACTGCATTTTAACATATTTTATTTTTCATAGTTAGATTTTTATTTTAATTGGATTTAAAATTTAATTTTCTTATAATTTTACCATTTAATCTAATGATGGTCATTGGGTGTAATTTCATTCTTAATTTGGACACAAACAAAGGAAAATCTTTTGACAGTTTTTTTTTCTTAAAAACACGCTTTCTGTTTTTGCAAATGGGAATTAATTTTAAATTAATTAATGCCACTTCTACGATTTGAATAAGGAAAAATTTAATCCATATTTGGAATCAGTAGGATTGAATTGGGAAAATAGGTAACTTTTATTGTTAGACATTATGAATATTTACTTTACGAAATATTTTATTTACCAGGTTTAAAGGGTAAATCTGGTAAATAAAGGTGGAAATAATATTATAATTATATTAAATTAGCCTTAAACTTGTCTTAACCCTATTTTATGATACAAGTATGACCATGGGAATTTATGGGTCTATAATGTTACCCCATGGAGCCACTTGGTAGTGATAATGACACTTTATATTAATTAATTTAAAGTAAGGAAAAAATAACAACAAGAAGAATCCTTTTACTAAAAATATTTTTATATGGGGTTACATAAGTTATCACATATACTACAAACATTCATTGGAAAGACGACAAATTTTATAAATTATGGTATTTTATATATAATATTTATGCATTAAATTCACAAATTTAATTATGACCCAATGGTGATGCAGTAATTGATTCATTAATAAATGATTCAAATAAATGATGTTATAAATTTTAAAAAAATTATTTTGATCCTTGTTATGACATACACAAATTATATAGATTATGATGAATTTTTATCTTTGAATTAATGAAGGGTGTTCGAAAAAATCAAGTTGTTTTGGATTTGTTAAAAATTCATGATATGAATAGTATTAAAATTGACATGAAAGAATTTTTAAATCAATCAATAATTAATTAAATGATATAATAGTCCTAAAAATATAAGATTATTCAAAATGAATTATAGGATATTAAAATTTTCATTAATTATCCATTTTGGATTTCTTGGAATTTTATTTTAAATATATTAACCATATAGTTTGAATATATAAGAGGACATGGTAAAAGTTAAAAAAGTTTACAACGGAATAAATAAATAATATAAGGATTAAAAAATATCGAAAACATGTCCAATTCTTATTGGATCATTTTTTTTGGAATTATAGACACCTTATCATAGAATTGAATATGTTTTGGACTTTTAGAAATGGAAAATCATTATATAATAAAATAATATTTTCAAACATTCCTAAAGAGCTCCTCCTCCCCCTTGTAAAAAGTTGTCACCTATAACCCTTTCTCACACCTCTGAAGCCGTCAGGTCTTATAAAAACTCTACCAAAATAAGATCTCAATATCCCTCTATTCCTCCTAGAAGCCTTAACTTAGGAAGAAAACACTTCAATAATTCCATTTGGTTTAATCCAAATGGAGTTACCAGATTTAAAGGTAACGTCTTCCCTTAAGTTCTCTTATTTTATTTTACTTCCTCACTCCCAATTCACTTATTATTATTTTTTAACATAAAAACACAAGTATACTAAATATACTAGGTTTTTTTATGCTATGTACTCAAACTACACTTGCACTCACCTCCATCTAATGGATACGAACATATTGTTTCTGCGTACAACGAACGTCTACCTCATTAAACGATGATTGTTCGATTATATCCTACTGCCTCCCATGGTGTCCATTATGATGGAGCTATATTTATATGTGATATATAATATATTTATATTATATATTTTCTTATGTATTTTTCATTTATAGTATACCTTTATGGTTTTTAAAATGGGTAAATACGATAATTTTATTTGAGTAAATGCGGACTACCACACCTCAAAGTGATATGACTCTTTTATTCTATATGTGGAATGTATAAAGGATGACTTTGATGAAATTATATATAATATTATACTATAATTATAATAAACCTATGTATCAATAAGTTTTCATTCCATTAATTAATTAATATAAATGAATGTAGCATTTATGCGTATGTACGACTTACCACCTCCATGAACGGTGCATTTCATTTCTTATCTCCAAATGTTATATATTATTATAAATATATATATATATTATATATATATAATATCTAAATAATGAATATCATTCTTGAGATAATGTAATTTTGGCCACATGGACAACATTTAATTATAGGAAGTTTATTTTTGACTCAAGTACTAAATATCAACAAAACAACCATTATTAACATGAATTATTATGTAATGTTTATAACATGGTAATAAGTAATATAAAGGGAATAATAAACCTGAAAAAAGTATCTTAATCAAGTAGAATATAACATTAGTATATTATTTATGAGATTAAGGAACAAACGATTCAAGTCAGATACAAGGTAAGGGACTTCATCTCAATCTCCTTTCATTGAGGTATATTTTAATTTATACACTATTTTCTTTCATACGGTGTATAAACCCATTTTACATTTCATTTCAATAAAATGGAATCTTTTTCTATGTAAGGTTTTACTAAACAAAAAAGGGAATGTTTTTGTTAACATGCACGGTTATAATGAACTTTCTACCACTATGAGAGTTATTTGATATTTTTCTTCCCTAACAAGCTGTAATGTTTTTAAAAGGAAAATAAATATCATGAAATATTATACATATTTTGGTATTCAAAATGGTTTTGATAATGGATTAGTTATGTCAATATATTTAAATTATATATTGTGATTGAAATGTGGAATTATTATCTTTCCTTTATGTTCATTTTATGTGTTATGAATATGATATGGTTCATGGGAATTATTTACATATACGGGTGATTATGTGATAATCCAAGGGTGGGTGAGCCCAAGATAGCTCTCCAATTCATTGGGCAACGAGATAGTGGTAATCATAATTATTTATACTAAGAGATTTAGGGAATATACTGTGATGGCTATTCTAAATGTAACTCCCCACATAGATGTGAAAGATACAATGTAAGTATGTTATTTATTCAACAAGTAGCATTTATGATTTATCATTTCTATTTATTATTCATAAATCATATGATCTATTGTGGTATGTTATAGATATAAAATTATGATTTCATTTAATCATATGTATTGAGGGACTAATTTTATCTTTATTTATTTTATAATCCATAATAAAATTTTAATGCTCATCCCAAGTTATTTTTGAATGTTTTTTCACATGAAAAAAAGATTAAAAGGGTCAAGGATGGAATCAAGGAAAAGGAATTCTATCTAAAATATAGAACTAGACATGACCCTTTTTCACGAGTATTTATTTAATAAAAAAACTGTATACTGAGTAGAACTTTCTACTTTCTAATATTGTAGATGTAATGTAATTTTTATGGACAAATTTTCTAAAAATATAAACCTGAAAATATCCTCAATGAGAATTATTAACTTAATTTAAGATTAAGTAATGTTTATGTCCTGGTCCTTATTGATTGTGATCTATCATCTCACTAAATAGAATCACATTATACCCATTCAAGATGAAACAAAAGTTAATGTTCTTGAAATTGTCTAAGAGAAATATATTGTTAATTTTAATAGAGTCCCATTTTCAATAGTCTCTGATATAGATCCTTGTTAACATATCTTTTTTATAGTGACCATTAGAATGAACTGGGATCTCATGTCTATTTTGGTATGATATAAAATCTGTAGTATGATGAGCCTATAAAAATTTCAATAGAGATTCATGATTTTATTTTCTACAGTGGTCTTCTCAAATTTTCTGGAACTTGGGACAAACAAATTGGGATGGTTAATTTTTCATATAATAATAGTTACCAGTCTGTGATTATAAAGGGTATTTTTGAGGCCTTGTAAGGATGACCTTGATGATCTACATTATATTGGCTGGAGATTGGTGAATGTTCCTTGGATGGACTGAGCCTGGTTCAAGAGATGAAAATAATGATTCATTTTATTCTTTAGATGATGTTGATGACATAGTTTTGGTATAATTCTTATGCTCATCGTCACCATAGACCATAAGAATTGTTAATGGGTGACTAGATGTTATTGAATGATTCACTCAATTAATTTCATTCATGACATAAGATCCAAGGAAAGCTTGATACTCATTTTATGGTACCTTTTTTAGTTATTTATCATGTTGGAAAAATTTCTTATTTCTTTTTTACTTCCACTGTAGTTAAAATTTCTACATAATTTTTTCATTGTATCTCAGCTTTGAATGTATTTATCTGATCTATCTCATGTTATGATCAAGAGTGATCTTGAGGATGAACCTAATTTATTCATTTCTAAAATATTAGTCAGGATTGTTGATTCTATAACCAAGGTACTTAATGGGAGTAAGATACATTTGGTTTGAGTACCATGGAAGAATGATTCTAATTCTCATGATATGTGGGAGAGTGATGCACAGATGAGAGAGAAATAGCCTCATCTTTTTGGAATGGAAGCATCTAATTTGTATATATGGGGACAAAATGTTTTTATAGTAGGGAGGATGTAACATCTTGTTTGTATTTTTCGTTTTTCCTAAACCCAAATTTTTATTATGGTTTTTTCAGGTTTTTTTTGGGTTTTTGTCACATGAAAACTTGGTAAATTTTGACTATTTCATGTCTATGCACAGTTTGTGTACTGTTTTCCCAAACCATGTTCCCTCCTAGAAAAAAATATTCAAACCAATGAAGTGTTGTTTTTCGTTATTCGAGCATTGTCTGAGAATCTATTTTTACATCTAGAATATACCTTTCAACACATTAAAATGTGGCGTATATGTAGTGAGCATGGTTTTTTCTAACTCTGTTTCCTTTCTTAGATAACATGGGTATGATATTTTTCAATCATAGTTTTAGTATTAAAATTCTCGAAACTCTATTTCTTATCCCTAATGGGCATATATGACCCCATAATGTTTTCTTATTCTAGAGGAGCTCATAATTGATGATTTTGGACCATCTACAACCTTCAAATGTGCGTCAAATCTTGGTGAATGGTAATCGATCTCAACTTAGTAGGTTTCCTATTCTCATTGTATTTCTCCAACTCTATTCCCATTTATCCCTACTGTTTTGTAGATATTTGTGTGCTACCTAATGAGATAATACACTCTATTTTAGATCATAATTCTAGGGTCTATTCTCTTGTCTTTTTTTTATGTTTCACATTAGAGTTTAACTTTTAGGGCATGGTGTTTCATTATCTCATGATCCATCGGTAGGTGGTTCCATTTTTTTTGGAAAATTCGACTAACGCTAAATTTCTTGATTTAAATTCAGTTAATAGATTTAAATTAAATTTTTCAAAATTTATTTCAATTATATTATTAAAAATTTAAATCCATTTAATATGGGGATTAGTATTTAATGTTGTATTTTGGGAAAGAAACCAAGAAAGCACCCCTATTCTATTAAATTGGAGTGTATTTGTAAACATGAATAAATTATGTGGAATTTAAATTTTTTGATTTAAATTATGAATTTAATTTGATGGAATTTATTTCCATTTTATATATGGATAAAATGAATTAAATTGATTTTGATAGAAACATTTTGGTTTTATCGTTCAAAATTAAGTGATTTTAATATAATTTTGTTTTGGTTTTCAAATGAAAAATTAGCTTATTGGAAATGGATAATGAGATGAATTTTATATTAATTAGTCTCCAAATAAATTTCACATCATTGTATTTAATCAAAGAACATGAAAGAATTAGTTAGTTGGTGAGTTATTTATAAAGTACTCAAAACATTACTACACTAAAAAATATCTAAAGTATGTCACATATCAAAAGGGATGGTTATGAATACATGTTGGACATTATCAAGGGGTATTTTTTCATACATTTTCCTAATAACAATTTGAGTTTGTGGAGTAACATAACATGGAACTGTCATACCTTTTGACATATGAACTTGTTTCTCACTTGTTTTTAATTAAAAATATATATATTCCAATGTTTTTTGTAAACTATTTCAATGGATTCTATGTTTATATAAATTATTTAATATAAAATGTTTTTTATTCAATTTTTTAATGAATTTAAATAAATATAAATGTAGATAATTATCATAGAAAATATTATTTTGAAATTATGTATATCTTTATTTAAAATTAAAATATTCCTTTATTTAATTAAAAATTTACATCTTTTATGGAATACTTACTAAGACCCTGGTATGATTTCACCTCATACACTATATTTATCTTTATGTGTTTTTGGATTATCTAATTCTAGGTTCAAGAAAGGAAAAGGCACCACTTGGTGGAAGGTGATATTAATCCTTGGACTTGGAGTGTTATGTCCATTTGGACTTGGGGTTTTATCCAATTTTCATAAACTTTATTGCGGTATATTGGCTTGTTTACCTATTTGACTTTTGTCATAGTTTTCCCAATAGAGTTTCTTCTCCATGCATATTGACTTCTTTGTCTTAGTTCTATAGTTTTTTCGAAATATAATTCCCAAATTCATTTTGAATGATTCCTGGTGCTAGTATTTAACCCATGTGGATTGACAACACCCTTCGATTCATGTTAGTGTTGGCTTGGTTAACGGGTTTCCAGGGTAGATGGGTCGGTTCGTGACTATTCTATTGACCTATTAATTTATCAGTAATGGACTAGTACGACTAAAAATATATTTATCACTCCCCAGGGTTCTGATTGTGATAAACTCACTTTGAATTTATATAATTCTGAAATTGAGGTGGATAAATTGTTGAATCGTCTTAACAAAACAAGGCAAAAATATGAATTTGACTCCATATATTGGGAAGAGTTCAAGAACATATTATTCAGAAATAAATTTCCCTTTATTCATTGTTTGAAGGTGGAAAAGTAATTTCCATAACTTATGTATAAGTATATTGAATTGGTTAATGCCTATAAAGATAATTTCACAAGACTTCCAATGAACTCTTCAGGTATTATCATCCAACCTGAAAAAAAAATTATTGAGTATTTATTAGCCTGAAACCTCATATTTGAAATAAAATTACTATAAGTGAATTTTATAGGTATGAATAAGATGTCGGATATGATATCAAGGTGTAAATGGATGTTGGATTTTCATATCAATATCATGGTTTTCACAATAAAATAAAGATGGAGTTAATAGTAAAATCTAACAACCATGATGAAAAGAAAATGTTATTTCCATTATTCACAATGTGTAGGAAGAAACATGGAGGCAATTGTCTTAATGGGACTACTAAATGTTTTAAGTGTATAAGGGATGGTAATAATGAAGTTCAATGTCCATCTAAAGGGAAGAAGTTGGCGAATGATGTGTATAATGAGAAAGACCGACATAATGCACCACCTACACTTATGTGTTTCAAATTCATGGAGTTTATCTATTATGCTAGCAAGTGCCTCAATCGAAGGACTAATGTGGATTATAAACTATAGAAAACATATATAATAAAAGAAAAAAGTGAAATAATATTAAATAAAAATGGATGAATTGAATCGTGATAATTAGGCCAAACATATCCTCCCCTTATTAGTTGGGAATTTGATGTTTGATTATGTATGATGATTTTCTATAAAACTATTTTTTCACCCTTTAGTGATGTTTAATGATATTATATCCATTTATAGGGATTATTGATACATAAAATCACATATTTTATAATATCAATACAAGGATAGATACATGTTTTTAATTAAAATGTTTTGTTTTACAATAATAGCTTATTTATGGAATAAAGGGAGGATTATATTTTAGAAGGTATATAAGGTTAACCATTTATGGTATAATTTTTGTTTAACATAGGCTACGGAGTTAAAGATTAATGTATTATCACAACATATTATTATTTATGCGAATTGGATAACATATTCTCACCTTTTTGTTTTGATAAAGACAGATGGAATGTCTTATCATTTGATTTAGGAATCTCATGATCCCCTAATGCTTCCTGAATGACTAATTAAACTTCATTTCATGGAGTAAAGGATGAAGTTCAGATCAGAATTGTACAATAAAAGAATGATATTGTAAATATGACATTGAATAATACCAATATGTATTTTTCCTTATGTACTTAGATAGTAAAATAATTCCACAATTAAATGATATTCGAAATGAATTATCATAATAACTTTATTTATATTGAACCAATGGTCATTTAAATCATCACAAATATATGGTTCAAAAGACCTTAACATTCCATTAATCATTCACTTACTAATGATCAATGATTATTATAACTCTTTGTAGTTATTTATTCATTTATTCCATGTCCAAATTCTACTCCCAACCTATATTAACCAATGTGGAAACCTAGTTATGAGTTACTTTGGGTAACTGTTATGGTTAAAACTATTAGTTTTAATAGAAATATTATTATTCATTTTTATTATGAGGGTTTCTATCTAAGTATAATTAAAATATTAAAACATCGATATCTCAGATAAATTTCAATGGTGATATTAATTATAAGTGGGATAAAATGTAACACCATGTTATTTTTTGAATTTTTTTGGATGTAAGTTAATCATTTTGTTATTTTTATTTCATGAAATACTAAAGTTATCTTTTGTTATAAGAAAGCTCTAATTCTAGATTACATTTCAGGCACCACCAAATTAATCATCCACTACAGACAACAATGAGATTATCATTCATTTCACACAACATTATTTTGGGCTTCTGTTACACACAATGTTGAGTTCCTCCGATATCTTGCGTTAGACACAAGTCTAAAATTTTAAAATATATATAATACTATTAATATTTTTGGTAATATATAATTATAGTTACCACCTATATATTTTAATATGATTTATGAATATGATTAATTTAATTATGAAAATTGGGTTTAAACATCTACAGAAAAATAATCCATTCATTATCACATGGTTAGAAATGAAATTAAGAACTATTTGAAAATAATGTAATTATTTTTCTATTACAATTATATAAAAATTATATTTTCACTCGATAAATTCTGCACAAAAATATTGGTTAATGTTTTTTATATAATTTATATATTCTATATTCTATAAAAAATGGACATTCATCCAATATTTATTATATGTATTAGATAAGAAAAAAAAATTATTTTATTAATAAAAAGATTAACAATTATAAAAGAAGTTTTTACCACCTATTAATGGAGAACTCATTTTAAATATACTTTTTGACACTTTTATAATATTTATTATAGAAAATAAACATAAATTTTTGATATTTTAATATCAATATTTATTTTGGGTAAATTTTATATATTTTTTAAGGAAGTTTTATATTTTTATAAATAGTGAAAAAACAGTGAATTTTAATCAATTACTACTTTTTCATCTAAATAATTTATAGGGTTAAATTATAGTTTTTATCCATTATAAATTTTAAATATAAATATTACATATATATATATATTAGAAATATTTATTCATTATAAATCAATTTCACATTAAAACTAGATATATGAACATTTACATCTTTTGAACAATTTTACTTTAAAAACATTCTTTGTCATCCCATCTATTGGACTATATGTATCTTAATTTCTGAAATAAATTTGTTTGGATTTTTTAAAGAACTAAATCAATATTTTTAAAAATTATAATATAAATTTTTTAATAAGATAAACTTAGTTTTTTATAGAAAAAAGTAGTGAAAGTGCATAATATTAATTACAACATTTAAAAGAAAACATATCTTAACAAAGGAATAAACATTAAACATTAGGCACAAATAGACCTATAAACATTTAAAAAAATCCATTTAATGTTTATATTTAGAAAATATCCTCTGTTATATCTTAATTTGATCATTATTAGTGTCACATGACATGGTAAAAGCATGGGTAAATGCAATTTAAAAAAATTTACAAGAATGCCACTCCTCCTCCACTATAAAAAGGAATTAAACCCTCACACATATTCAAACATATAAATCCCTTTGTATCTAAAAAAATAAAACCCAATATCCTCCAAAAATTCCAAAAATCAACCAAAAATTATCATTTTGGTCTTAGTTATGTCCAAGGAATCCCTTCAATATAAACCAAAAAAAATTACCCAAAAAAGCTGACCTCCTTCCACAAGCTATTCTATATTATTTTCATTCTCTAATATAACGACCCATACTTTAAATACATTGTTAATACTTAAAAATTGAAGCATACTTATTACAACATATAACAAAACCACGAAAGGACTGTATGGGTATAGTGTCTTTAGAAACTGGGAAACATAAACAACTGGTTCATAAAGCGTCTACATTGTCTCCCATTTATTTCATCATATCTATAGTCCCTTTTGGCATATCTTACTTAATAACCTTCTTCCTGACCTGGGGAATGAAAACATACAAAAGGGTGAGCTCAAATGCTCAATAAGGGTAAACAAAAGTAATATCAATCACATCATATACATAAGCACATAACTTTTGGAAATCCTAACCTGCAAAAGAGATCATAATTTCATAACATGGGATAAATCATGGCAGTGAAATATAATCACAATAATCATAACCTAAAACATGAAACTTTGTGGCATACAAACATAATCATTTAGAATCATTTCTTATTAGTCAAGGCTCATTGCCAAGACTGTCTTAGTGGACAAAGTCCATTTCTGAACCGAGTTCACTCCTCGTTTCAGTCCTGTTTCACTGAACCGGTATAACCTACCGTTCCAGCCATGAATATCTCATGAGATATAAAATCTTTACCCAATGAATTGGAGGGAGATATAGGTCCCACCCATCTCATAATGATACCATTCTTATGTATGCCACAAAATCATAAATCATACATCATTGCATAACCCATGTAATAAAAATGGGAATCTTAAACATCATGAAATCATAAAACAATTAATATAAGATAACGGAATTCATAAAAATAATTCCATCACAACATAATCAAATCATTGTAATAATAGGGATAAAAATATAACCCTTTATTATCTTAGATGGAAAATAATTTTGATAAAACACTTGAACTCCATTCTTGAGGAAAATATCCTTTCTTCTTCAAAAACATTTTTCCTTTCTTAAGATGTCATACAAATTTAAACTAAAAGAAGTTGATTAAAAATAAACATGAAAACTTGTAAAGGATTTTTCTTGGAAATAATTTTTTAAAAATCCATTCATGTCTTATAAGTTAAAAAAACATTCTTCTCGTAATTTTGTCGGAAAAGTCAAAAAATACCTCGTACGAAAAATGACAAAAGATGCATTGCATATCTTTTACTAAAAACTCACCGAAGGGTAAAATTTGATATAAAATATTGTATAAGGATATAAATATTAAATATTTGGGAAACATGGATGTGGATGATAAAATACACCCCAGTAAATACCAAATTATAAACAATCTCGGATAAAAATGAGATTGTGACATTTCCCTTACCTTAGGTCCGTTTTGCTTAGTAAGTGTCCGAAAATCCTGTATAATGATATAAATAATGTTATTGACTTATTCCAGAATCATACATATTTTTATGATATCATATATGGTCATTTTCTTAGCTTCTTAGTAGTAATATTTCATTGCTACTTGTTATTCGGGAGTTTATAACGTTTTGTTCTTATGCGTGTTTTGTCGAATAAATTCTTATTATTATATTTAGGTTATGAATACCTCATTTACAGAATGGTATTAGTGTAATATATATCATATTCATTCATTCAATTCATTTATATAATCATTATGAAATGAAGATCATGTAGAACGAGTCGCATCACATCGTGGAGACGGTATTCCGTACGTATGCACGATTGATGATATCGTTCCTATGATCGTGGAATTGTATTGGAGTGTATGTATACTATTTAAGAATCAGTATCACTTTATAATAGGCATATATAGTCATTATTTACACCATTATACCCATCCAAGTAAGGTGGTGGTGGAAAATAGATTACACCACGGCGTGGAGACGGTATTCCGTACGTACGCACGCGCGATGATTTCGTTTTCCGTAGGATGGATAGATGGTGAAATAGGGTTGTTTCATAATTAAAATAACATATCAGTATATGAGTGATACTGATGTTATTACTTCATAATTAAACAACTAACTAATAAGAAGTGGAAGAATAAATAAAGATGAAAGAATCGGTAACGGACATTACCTCTTCTTTGAAGTGGTTCTTTGAGACCTTATTTTAGGTCACTAAATTTGACCTTTGAAGAAGACCAGGACATCTAGGATGTCTATAGGGAAGTGGAGAGGAGTAATTTGCAGGGGTTGGCCGATCATGAAGGCTAAAAGTGGTGTGAGGAAGAGGGGGAGGAGGTTCCCTTTTATAAGGGAGGAGATGGGCACCTTTGGGAAAACTAAAAATATTATTATATTATAAAGTCAAGTTCAGTTTTAAATAGATCCAAATTGATATATTTCAAAGCTAAGGTGGGGATGGGTATAAATCTTATCATCCAATAGAATTTATACAAGTTTAGGTTCCTATTTTAACCTTATAATTTAGATTTAACATTAAGTTAAATAAGTTTACTTTTACCGTGTCTTCTTGTGTTCTTATACTATAAGGTTAATAAACTTACTATAATCAGCCAAAAGAACCCCAAGTTGTTTATTATTAATATATATAACATTTTCTAAGTCATTTGGACAAACCTTAGATTTTTAGGAATAAAATAACAATTACTAATATAATATTTGTTTTAAAAACTATTTTATGTCAATTTTGACACTATTTAGTAATTGATTTTTTGTGAAAATCATAACAGAATTATTAGTTCGAAAAACGTTAATTAAATCAATACTAACATGTCATATTAACCTATAAAATTAGTTTAATTAATAAAAAATCTCAAATTACATTTATTTTGGTGTTTATAACATTAATTATGTCAATATTTCATTAATAAGATAATTACTGCATCATCTTTGTGTCATAAATAAATTAAATTATTTAATGTATAAAAATTAAAAATAAAATACCATTATGTAGGAAATCTTTTTATCTTTCTAATGAATGTTTATAGTCTAATTCATCTTATGTATAACCCCATATTAAAAATTATTTACTTATTGAACTTTGATTTTAACAATTTTAACCCTTCTTTAAATAAATTAATAATAAATGTCCTAATCTAATCCAAGTGGGCCTAAATGGTCATATTTTATTCCTAAGTTTGTTTTGGGTCGAATTAAACTTATCCAATTGAATTAGTACATGTGTTAGGGTAATAATAATATCATCTTTACCCTTAATTACCCTTTTTACTTTTAACCGTGGTAAAAAAAAGTAAAAAGTTACTATTCACCAAAAATTATTTTCGTCTCATTGAACCACATTTTAGTCCTTGATATTAACCGTGTGTCTCGGATTTTCAAAATTCCAATCACAGAAGCGGTAAAATTAAGTTTTATGAAAAATTCAGTTTTTTAACTACCACTTAGTGATTTCACTATTCATCAAAAATTGAAAGTTTTCAGAAAAATACCAAAATTTCACCCTAGGAAAATTTCGATATTCCGAATCCAAAAATGAAGTCCATTTTGAAAAATAAAATTTCAAAAATTTCAAAAAGTGGTTATTACTATTCATAACGGCTAGTTTTAATAATATTTTAATAGTATATCGTTGTTTAGTGAAACTCAGTATTGCGTACGACGCAAGCTATCGAGGAAGGTCGCGATTTCGTGTAAAGCAAGCCAAGCAAGTGTTGTGTAGAAAAAGATTCCTTAAATGATTTATATAACATAAAAGTCTCGGGTGTTACACTCTACCCCCCTTAAAATGAATTTCTCCCTCAAAATTCGTCACATTGTAACAAACAAGTGAGGATACCTCTCCCTCATCATATCCTCAAGCTCCCATGTAGCTTCTTCTAATTGGTGGTTCCTACATAAAACTTTCACCAATAAAGTGGTCTTGTTTCGTAGGAATTTTTCGCTATGATCCAGAATCTCTATCGGTTGTTCTTCATAGGAAAGATCTTGCTCCAGCTGTACAACTTCTGAGCTGAGAACATGAGAAGGATCAGGTATGTACTTTCTCAAGAGAGATACATGGAACACATCGTGAACTTGAGAGTGATTCGGTGGAAGCATCAATCAGTAAGTTACCTTCCCAACATGATCCAGTATTTCGAAAGGACCAATATTTCTAGGGCTCAACTTCCCCTTCTTTCCAAATCACATAACCCTCTTCCAGGGAGATATTCGTAAGAACACTTTATCACCCACTTCAAACTCTAGGTCTTTTCTTCGGTTGTCGGCATAACTTTTTTGTCGACTCTGAGCTGCTCTTATGTGTTGTTGAATAGATCTGACCTTTTCTTCCATTTCACCAATGAGATCAGGTCTTAATAGCTTTCTTTCCCCAACTTCATCCCAACAAGTTGGAGTCCTGCATTTCTTTCCATAGAGAGCTTCATAAGGAGCCATCTGAATATTGGAGTGAAAGCTATTATTATAAGAAAATTCCACCAAAGGTAGGTGTTGATCCCAACCACATTTTAAATCCATAGATCAAGCTCTCGACATATCTTCTAGGGTTAGAATTGTTCTCTCAGAATGACCGTCTGTCTGAGGATGATAAGCAGTGCTGAAACTCAACTCTGTATCCAGAGTATGCTGAAGACTTCGCCAGAACTTCGAGGTAAATCTCAGATCCCGATCGGATATAATAGAAAGTGGTACTCCATGCAATCTTACCACTTCCTTTACATATATCCTGCCAAGCTGATCCAGAGAGAAATCCTCTCTAATAGCAATGAAGTGTGCAGACATTGTAAGACGATCAACTATGACCCAGACAGCATTATTGCCTTTGGATGTTTTAGGAAGTCCTATGACAAAGTCCATAGTGATGTTTTCCCATTTCCATTCGGGTATGGGTAATGGTTGTAACATCCCCTTAGACTTCTGTCTCTCAGCTTTAACTTGTTGAAAAACCAAGCATCGAGAGACAAATTCAGCAACATCTCTTTTCATTACATCCCACAAGAAGTACTCTTCCGGGTCCCTATACATCTTCGTGCTTCCAGGATGAATAGAGAATGAAGAACTATGAGCCTCATCCAGCAGCTCCTTCTTTAATTCGGGGATGGGAGGAACACAAACCCGATTCCTGAACTTTATTATCCCATCACAATCAAGGTTGAATTCAGGAACATTTCTCACCTTCTTTTGTAACACGACATCTTCTTTCTGTGCCTTTTTAATCTTCACATGTATAGATGGTTGAACATTTTTTTGAGAAAGATAATATTTTTCCCCTTCCATTATAATTCCAAGATCCATCCTTTGTAAATCCATAAATATTGGATCTTTTGTGATCCTCATCATGGATAAACTAGCATGGTCTTGTCGACTTAATGCATCTGCCACCTTGTTTGCTTTCCCAGGGTGGTAATGGATTGAGCAGTCATAATCCTTAATCAAATCCAACCATCTTTTTTGATGCATATTCTGCTCCTTTTGAGTGAAAATATACTTTAAACCTTTATGATCAGTATAAATATCACACCTTTCACCATAAAGGTAATGCCTCCAAATCTTTAATGCAAAGATTACCGCAGCTAACTCCAAATAATGTATTGGGTAATTTTGCTCATGGATTTTCAACTATCGTGAGTCATAAGCTATCACCATATAATTTTGCATAAGAACACACCCCAATCCCTTCTTGGATGCATCACTATAGATCACAAACCTTTCTCCACTACAAGGCAGTGTGAGCATAGGTTCACTGGATAACCTTCTTTTCAACTCCTTGAAATTCTCTTCACATTCTTCCGTCTAGACAAACTTAACTCCTTTCCGAGTCAACTTGGTGAGTGGATTAGATAATCGTGAAAAAGCTTTCACAAAACGTCGATAATATCCAGCCAAACCAAGAAAACTTAGGATCTCAGTTACTGTTGTTGGTCTCGACCATCTTTCGATAACCTCTATTTTTGTTGAATCCACATATATCCCCTCTTTTGAGATTATGTGACCCAAAAATGCAACTTTTTGAAGCCAAAATTCACACTTGGTAAATTTGGCATAAAGCTACTCCTTTCTCAGGGTCTTAAATATAATTCTCAATTGATCTTCATGTTCTTCCTTGCTCTTTGAATAGACAAGAATATCTTCTATAAAGACTACCACAAATTGATCAAGATAGTATCTAAAGACTCTATTCATCAGATCCATGATGATAGCAGGGGCATTAGTAAGACCAAGTGGCATCACTATAAATTCATAGTGTCCATAACTTGTACGGAAAGCCGTCTTTGGTATATCCTCCCTTTTGACCCTTAATTGATGATACCCTGAACGAAGATCAATCTTGGAAAAGTATTGAGCTCCTCGTAGTTGGTCAAATAAGTCATCAATGCGTGGGAGAGGATATTTTTTCTTGATAGTGATCTTTTTATGTTCTCGATAATCAATGAAGAGTCTCATTGATCCATCTTTCTTCTTAACAAATAGAACAGGTGCTCCCCAAGGTGATGCACTAGGGCGTATGAATCCCTTATCAAGATTCTCTTGGAGTTGCTTCTTCAATTCCTGCAACTCAATTGGGGCCATTCTATAAGGTGTCGTTGAAATAGGCAAAGCACCCGGTATGAGTTCTATTGAGAACTAAACTTCACGATTTGGTGGAAGTCCCGGTAATTCCTCCGGAAAGACATCATCAAACTCCCATACGTTGGGAATATTCTTAATCGTGAGTTTCTCACCAACCATTTGAGATAAATAACCTTCATTTAGTGGAATCAAGACCCATAAGATGGAAGAAATTTCCACTAGAAGGTTATGTTCATCCTTGCATTGATAGACGATCATAGATTGATCTGGAATATGAAATGTGACTTCCCTTATTTGGAAATTTATATGAGCTCCATATAAAGAAAGCCATTCCATGCCAAGAATCACATCAAATTCCACTATAGGAAGGATCACAAGATTTGTAGGAAGCACTTTCCAACAAACTTCGATCGGATAAGAATTATAAACTTTTGATGTGACTGTTGTGCCATTAGGTGTTGTCACAGCTAACTCAACATCTAATTGTTGAGGTAATACGGTGATACCCTTAGAAAGTTCTTCAGAAAGAATAGAGTGGGTGGATCCAAAATCAAATAAAACATTTTCTACTTTAGAGTGGATGGTAAGTGTACCTTTCACCACATCATTATCGTACTCCACATCGCTGATAGAAATTGCATGTGACATTCCTTTGTCTTTATCCTTAAGAGTTTGTTGACTTCGACCATCATCATCAACACTTGGATTAGGGCATTTATTGGCATAATGTCCCATCTCTTTGCACTTGAAACATTGAAGTGTAGTAGGTTCATTATGTGTATCCCTTCCTTTGTTTGCATCATTAGACATCTTCTTCCCATTATCGCGACATTCAAATGCCCGATGACCTTCCTTTCCACATTTGAAACATTTACTTGTCCCTTTAAGAAAACTCCCTCCATGTTTCTTTCCACACTTTGATCATAAGGGAATGCTCATCTTCTTTTCAGTGTGCTCTTTAGATTTTCCTTTGAATTCCATTTTCCTCTTCTTCTTAAAACCATATGACTGATGGGTTACTCCAATATCCATCTCGACTTTGAGAGCACATCGAACTATTTCCTCGTAGCTATTGAAGTCCCTTATGGCTAACGCCCTTCGAAGACTTGGTTTTAATCCACTAAAGAATCGATCGATCTTACTCTCAGGTTGGATAATAATACC
Source organism: Viscum album (assembly GCA_963277665.1). Taxonomy (NCBI): domain Eukaryota; kingdom Viridiplantae; phylum Streptophyta; class Magnoliopsida; order Santalales; family Viscaceae; genus Viscum; species Viscum album. The sequence goes on from CAUJRU010000090.1 coordinate 670,907, forward strand.
AGAAGCGTACCTTGCAAGTCTTGTAAAATTTGATTCATAGGTACCAACAGATTCATCATCCTTTTGCTTCAGTTCAAGAAACTCTTTCTCCATCTTTGTTCGGAGAATACGAGGTAAGTACTTATTGAAAAATAGGTTCTTGAACTCGTCCCATTCCATGGACTCAATTTCATCCCTTTGCCGCGTATTCTTAATAAGATTCCACCATTGATCAGCATCTCCTTCCAAACGATATACTGCTAGGATGACTTTATCATGTTCAGAACATTGAAGAACTGAAAATATCTTTTCAGTAGTACTAATCCATTGTTCCGCAACTAATGGATCAGTAGACCCGCTGAATGAAGGTAGATGCTGCCTCATGAAGGATTCAATAGAATGTTTCTCATTCCTTTGCTCGTTTGGAAGTCCTGCATAATTCATAGCTTGAGAACGTTGTGTGAGCATGGCTATAAGATTTTTCATTCCATCTCCCATAACGTTTGGTTTCTCAGGGGGGACAATCATGGAATTTCCCGTCGCATTCCGCATTAACACGATTCCTTCGGGTTCCAGCCATTGACTAAAACCAAGAAGAATAGTGTGAGAAACACTAATTATAATAGGAAGACCACATAATCAAGAATAAAATTTCACACTTAAGGTCTTATCCTAGGTTATTCATGGCCATTTATAAAACACTAATATTGTGTTCTATGCTTAGACTTATCCTTAGAGTTCTTACTAAGGCATTCACATCCTAGTTTCCAATGGTTGACTATACCTTTCCTCTGATACCATCTATAACGGTCTGGAATTACTTCCAGTGGACTATAATTGATACCTATCAGGGCACTCCATGGGTGGCTACACCCCCTGGGCGGGACACACCACCATCCCCAGTGGCAGCCATTTCCTCATGAAGCCCTTGGGCGGAGAGCCATGCTTCTTCCAACGCTCACATGTGAGAGTTCCCAAGGATCGGATACATTCCTACCTCCTTTGCCAATGATACCAACTATAATGACCCAGACTTTACATACATTGTTAATACTTCAAAATTGAAGCATACTTATTACAACATATAACAAAACCACGAAAGGACTGTATAGGTATAGTGTCTTCAGAAACTGGGAAACATAAACAACTGGTTCATAAAGCGTCTATACTGTCTCCCATTTATTTCATCATATCTATAGTCCCTTTTGGCATATCTTACTTAATAACCTTCTTCCTGACTTGGGGAAAGAAAACATACAAAAGGGTGAGCTCAAATGCTCAGTAAGGGTAAACAAAAGAAATATCAATCACATCATATACATAAGCACATAACTTTTGGAAATCTTAACCTACAAAAGAGATCATAATTTCATAACATGGGATAAATCATGGTAGTGAAATGTAATCACAAAAATCATATCCTAAAACATGAAACTTTGTGCAATACACACATAATCATAGATAATCAGTTCTTATTAGTCAAGGCTCATTTCCAAGACTATCTTAGTGGACAAAGTCCATTTCTGAACCGAGTTCACTCCTCGTTTCAGTCCTATTTCACTGAACCGGTATAACCTTCCGTTCTAGCCATGTCTATCTCATGAGATATAAAATCTTTACCCAATGAATTGGAGGGAGATATAGGTCCCACCCATCTCATAATTATACCATTCTTATGTGTGCCACAAAATCATAAATCATACATCATTGCATAACACATGTAATAAAAATGGGAATCTTAAACATCATGACATCATAAAACAATTCAAATAAGATAACGGAATTCATAAAAATAATTCCATCACAACATAATCAAATCAATTTAATAATAGGGATAAAAAACATAACCCTTTATTATCTTAGATGGAAAATAATTGTGATAAAACACTTGAACTATATTTTTGAGAAAAATATCCTTTCTTTTTCAAAAACATTTTTCCTTTCTTAACATGTCATACAACTTTAAACTAAAAGAAGTTGATTAAAAATAAACTTGAAAACTTTTAAAGGATGCTTCTTGGAAATAATGTTTTAAAAATCCATTCATGTCGTGTAAGTTAAAAAAACATTCTTCTCATAATTTTTTCGGAAAAGTCAAAAAATACCTCGTACGAAAAACGACAAAAGATTCTTTTCATATCTTTTACTAAAAACTAACCGAAGGGTAAAATTTGATATAAACTATTGTAGAAGGATATAAATATTAAATATTGGGTAAACATGGATGTGGATGATAAAATACACCCCAGTAAATACCAAAGTATAAACAATCTCGGATAAAAATGAGATTGTGACATTTCCCTTACCTTAGGTCCGTTATGCATCGTAAGTGTCCGAAACTCCTGTATAATGCTTTAAATAATGTTATTGACTTATTAAAGAATCATACTTGTTTTTATGATATCATATATGTTCATTTTCTTAGCTTCTTAGTAGTAATATTTCATTGCTACTTGTTATTCGGGTGTTTATAAATTTTTGTTCTTATGCGTGTTTTGTCGAAAAAATTCTTATTCTTATATTTAGGTTATAGATACATCATTTAAAGAATGGAATTAGTGTAATATATATCATTTTCATTCATTCAATTCATTTATATTATCATTATGAAATGAAGATCATGTAGAACGAGTCGCATCACATTGTGGAGACGGTATTCCGTACGTACGCACGAGTGATAATATCATTCCTATGATCATGGAATTTTATTGGAGTGTATGTATACTATTTAAGAATCATTATAGATTTATAATAGTCATATAAAGTCATTATTTACACCATTATACAAATCCAAGTATGGTGGTGGTGGAAAATAGATTACACCACGGCGTGGAGACGGTATTCTGTACGTACGCACGCGCGGTGATTTCTTTTTCCGTAGGATGGATAGATGGTGAAATAGGGTTGTTTAATACTTATAATAACATATCAGTATATGATTTATACTGATTTTATTACTTCATAATTAAACAACTAAAGAAGAAGAAGTGGAAGAATAAATAAAGATGAAAGAATCGGTAACGGACATTACCTCTTCTTTGTAGTGCTTCTTTGAGACCTTATTTTAGGGCACTAAAATTGGTCTTTAAAGAATACCAGGACCTCTAGGATGTCTCTAGGGAAGTGGAGAGGTGTAATTTTCAGGGGTTGGCTGAGCTTGAAGTCTCAAAGTGGTGTGAGGAAGAGGGGGAGGAGGTGCCCTTTTATAAGGGAGGAGAGGGGGACCTTTGGGAAAACTAAAAATATTATTTTATTATAAAGTCAAGTTGGGTTTTAAATAGCTCCAAATTGATATATTTAGAAGATAAGGTGGGTATGGGTAGAAATAATCTCATAAAATAGAATTTAGACAAGTTTAGGTTCCTATTTTAACCTTATCATTTAGATTTAACATTAAGTTAAATAAGTTTACTTTTACCGTGTCTTCTTGTGTTCTTATACTATAAGGTTAATAAACTTCTTATAAGAAGCCAAAAGAACCCCAAGTTGTTTATTATTAATATATATAACCTTATCTAAGTCATTTTTCCAAACCTTATATTTTTTAAAATAAAATAAAAATTACTAATAAAATATTTGTTTTAAAAACTATTTTATGTCAATTTTGACACTATTTAGTAATTGATTTTTGTGGAAATCATAACAGAATTAATAGTTCGAACCAAGTTAATTAAATCAATACTAACATGTCATATTAACCTATAAAATTAGTGTAATTCATAAAAAGTCTCAAATTACATTTATTTTGATGTTTATAACATTAATTATGTCAATATTTCATTAATAAGATAATTATTAAATCATCTTTGTGTCATACATAAATTAAATTATTTAATTTCTTAAAATTACAAATAAAATACAATTATGTAGGAAATAGTTTTATCTTTCTAACGAATATTTATAGTCGAATTTATCTTATGTATAACCCCGTATTAAAAATTAGTTACTTATTGAACTTTGATTTTAACTATTTTAACCCTTCTTTAAATAAATAAATAATAAATGTCCTAATCTAATCCAAGTGGGCCTAAATGGTCATATTTTATTCCTAAGTTGGTTTTTGGTCGAATTAAACTTATCCAACAGAATTAGGACATGTGTTATGGTAATAATAATATCATCTTTACCCTTAATTACCCTATTTACTTTTAACCATGGTAAAAAAAGTAAAGAGTTACTGTTCATAAAAAATTATTTTCATCTCATTGAACCACATTTTAGTCCTTGATATTAATCGCGTCTCTCGGATTTTTGAAATTCCACTCACAGAAGCGGTAAAATTAAGTTTTATGAAAAAATCAGTTTTTTAACTACCAGTTAGTGGTTTCACTATTAATCAAAAAATGAAAGTTTTCAGAAAAATACCAAAATTTCACCCTAGGCTAATTTCGATATTCCAAATCCAAAAATGAAGTCCATTTTGAATAATAAAATTTATAAAATTTCAAAAAGTGGTTATTACTATTCATAACGGCTAGTTTTAATAATATTTTAAGAGCATATCGTTGTTTAGTGAAACTCGGTATTGCGTATGACGCAAGCTATCGATGAAGGTCGTGATTTCGTGTAAAGAAAGCCAAGAAAGTGATGTGTAGAAAAAGATTCCTTTGATGATTTATATAACATAAAAGTCTCGGGTGTTACATCTACCCCCTAAAATATTTTTATTACATGATTTTATAATATATTTACTCTCCTAAATACATATATATATTAATTAAAAGTATTTTACCTACACATACAAACACTTCCATTTAATGGGTAATGAACATATTGTTCTTATTTACAGTGAACTACACCCTCACAAAATGATGTTTATTTTTCCATTACCACATCTCATGGTAGGAAATTTTGATTCAAAATATTTATTACATTATATAACACGTACCTTTATATATATAGAATATACCACCTCTCATGTTTGTTTATATATATATATATATTATTTATTTATTCTTCTAAAATTAATATATAACCCATACCTTTATCATATCGATTTTGTGTAAATGTGATAACTTCATGTGCGGACGTGTCAATATCTTCCTCTTCAAATAGATGTGATTAGTTCACACATTACATGGAATTTAATAAGGATTGGTTTAGTCAATTTATATCATATATATGAAATAATAATTCTCCTATAATTATAATATATATATATATATACATATATGTCATTTACATTCATTCTTTCAATATGACAAGAAAATGTAAATATCATTCATGTGCGCATATGATGAACCATCTCTATTGATGGTGCTTTCCATTTCATATGTCTCTATTATATAGATATTTATAACTATTCATATAATGAATATATATGATATATAGGTCAAATTTTACATTCTAGAAATAAGTAAATAATGATATATATAAGAAGATAAAGAATTAAAAGTCAAAACATGTATGATAAACAAAACCATTATTACCCAAAATATTTTTTAACGCATAATTAGTAATCAATGAGTAATATAAATTCATAAGTGAATAATATATGGTATTATATAGAGTAATATGGTTTAATTATAAATTTATAATAAAATTATATTTATTAAATTGTAGGTTTTAATTGGTACGTAGAAAGTCAACAGTTAAGGTAAGTATTTTCTTATCTCACTTTTTATTACTATGAGATACATACAATATTCACCACTCATTTCTTTGGTATGGTTTATATAAATCCTATGAATTTATTATATGATTATTATATATATATTTTTGTGCATTTTTATATCCATATTAGGATCATTATATTATTAATATTTTTGATTAATATTACCTAATTGGTTACGTAATTATTGTCTACAGTTTTATTATATGAAATACATGTTATGTCATCCTCCTATAATTTTCTACGGTGTGTATATACTTTCTTCTGAAATGTTTTATGCTAAATATATTTATTTCATGATATTTTAATCTTCTTTTAATTTTATTTTATCATTTATATTATGATTCAATGTGATAAATTTGGTAAGGGTTTATTTCTAAAATCTTATCTTTTATCGGGCTTGTTTACGATTATGATTCCATTGTTAAACAGTTAAGATAAATCTCTCAAGAACTGTCATGAATTTTATTATAATCTAGTTATTAATGATATATTTTTGTATTAGAACTATTTTACAAATCTTCTTTACATAAGATAATTAATGAAATTGTTTTAAAAACAAAATGAAATTCTAACACTCTTAGGTTAGAAATTTGTGTTATTTCCAAACCAAATTTCGTTAAAAATGGTACTTGAAAAATGTTTTAGGTTTAAAAAGTGTATAAAATTTTTTAAATTTCATTTTATATGTTTTAAATAATAATGTTTTTTAAATTTATTTCAATCATCCTTTATAAATTTTCAAGGATATTGTCAAAGAAAAATGTTTTCAAAATGCTTTATTTTTAAAGAGCATTTTTCAAATAGAAAAAGATATTTTTCTCATGAAATGTCATAAATTATTTTGAATCATAAATTATTTTTTAAAAAATTATTTTTTAATAAATGGTTTTTTAATATTTTTTATGTTTTAAAAAGTGTATTTTAAAGAAGGGTTATTTTCCTTATGAAATTCTCCATGTAATCTGTGAAAATATTTCTCCATATTAAATGTAATATATTGATAATGTTTAAATTCTTAGGGGACATGATCTAAGAATACCATTCATACTCATTATTGAATGGGATACGTTTATATGGAATTATATTTAAAATACTCTTTTCTCTTCCATAGGTTATATGGTTTTGGATCACTCTTCATTTCATGTGTTATGAATTAATGAAATAATTAGGAAACCTATCTATTTTCCATAGGTTATGATTTGATGAAATCTTAGTGTTTACCATCAAATTTCATGGGTTATGGTTTTATTTTTATAGAACGCATCTATTTTCATGGGTCATGATATGATGAATGTTTTTTATCATATGGAACATAAATGTGTGATTTTATTATATGATGGATTGGATCTATATCCCCCTAAAATTAATTGGGTAATGATAAATGTTGTATGAGATCATTGTTTACATGGGATGGAATACTATGTGTTATATAGGCTTGTACATGGATGTGAATCCCCATCTTGAAAAAAGTGTACATCTGAAGCCCGAAATATGAGGGTATATAGAAGATCATCCCAATCCCGAAACAAGATAGTACATAAGAGGGAATAAAAAGACGAAAAAAGAGGGAACAACAGAGGGAATCCCAAGCCCAAAATAAGAGGGTACATTGTAGGTCATCCCAAGACTGATACAAGTACATGGGTCATTACCCCATGCCTAACATGTTATGAATGTCTTTGTAGGTATACTTGATTTATGATTTTCTATTCTTATCAAAATTCCAAATATTCTATGTATTATACCTTGTTATACATTCATGGATTACTATCCGATTTACCTTATGATTCGTGTCTTATGAACTATTAATATTAAGGAAATGATACATTTTTATGATATATGATGTGTAGGTTTTGATCTTTTATTACTATGATCATGTTCTTATACCATTATGCTCATATTTACCACCCTTGTATTCCCTAACTAATCCTTTGATCTCAACCCTTTCTTTTTTCTCCTTTTCCCATATTATGTATAATGGTTTTAGGTAGAAGTAATAAAGGGGAAGATATATGTGGGAAGCATTGAAGATATTTCACCATGATTTTCCTCAAATTTCTCAATAACACTAAACTCTTATTGTACATGGTCAAATAATTTTAAAACGTGATGAGTATTCCTCTATCTAATTTATAATTCATGTATGTTAAGCCTAGGTCGCTATATATAAAATGAATGAATCTGGAAATCACTATTTGTAAATGATAGAATTTTGATATATTACGATGTATCAAATAAGTGAATTGGTTGTACACATTTATATAATTATTGAGTTATTGACTTTGAATAAAGGTAGTAAAATATTTAGGAACTATATTATCCATCCCATGATAATGAGTAGATATTTCTATTATTTTTTTAATGATATGGTGGAATTTCATTCATGGTAAAAACAATTAAAAATATGTGGATCCCAAAATTTCAAAATTAATATTCTCATAGAAATAGTTTAACATGAGGTACAATTATTTCAAAAACAACTTTTACATTATCATCGTACAATACAATAAGATAAATATCCTGACACCAATAACCCAGAGGGGGTGTCTTACTTTATTACATTGGTTTAATATGCAAGGAATCATAACACGAAGGATTGAATTACTTTAGTGTCAAAATAAAGTACATATATTAATGATTTACATATTAAATTTGAAAAACTATATTACAACATAATTTTTTTCTAGGAATAACATTATCCCCTCTGTTACATCCCTGCATATGCTTTATAGTACACTCCATTGATTTCTAAGAAAGGAAAAAAATAATGGTGAGATGAAATGAATATTAACATATAAGTACATTAGAAGATATCATAAATATATATATATATATGAATAATGAACATGGATCAATAAATAATAAAACCCACATTCCATTTATGTAACTTGAATGCCATCATAGTATAAGAAACAATCATTATTGAAATCATAATGACTAAAAAAATTCCATTTAGTCAATAAATTGAGAATGAAATGAATCCAAAGACAATATCATTAAAAAAATATCAAGGATAATAAGATAAATAATAATGAATATGGATATGTAAATAAATATAAAAAAATGATATTCGATTAAAAATATAAGAATGAAATGAATCTAGATATAATATCATTGTAAAAATCTTATGGATAATAAGAAACTGAGTAATTAGTATGGAAGGGTAAATAAATGAAAGCACTTTCTATTTGATTAATAAACAAATAATTAAATGTGCAATAGATAATAACATTGAAAAAATCTAATGGATAATAATGAATAAAATAAAAATCCTAGAAATTTATAATCATTAGTCATCCTAATCTCTGGATCATGATAGCTCTACATTAACTACTAATTTTATGACAATTTAAAAACATATGGGTAGGTATACACTAAAAAACAATTTAATTAAGGCTAGCCAACTGATTCATCCCATGATACCGCCAATGCATCAATGGGATATCAATAACTAGGCCCCAACCCTATATACCTGTCTAAATAATTCCTAATATTTCTAATTTAATTAATTCATTAATAATATGTTTAACAATTACATATGTGTATTGGATAAGAAATATATATTCTCAATATTTCCTCAGTCAATAAGATTAATTTTAAAGTAAAAAAGTCATGATTATAAATGAGATATGGTTTTTGAAATAAGAATATATATGATATCTAAAATGGATATTTAGAGGACATTTAATTTCCAATGATCATAGGAAAGTTAATTTTTTAATAGAATGTTAATAACTAAAAAATGGAAACAAGAATGTGAATTCCAATACTTTCCATTGCCAAAATGATCGTAAACCATCCATAGTAAGTATAAGTATGGTATTAATACAACATATTCATAGTATAGAATATATAAAAAAAATGGGGTTTGTTATTAAATAATAGAAATACAAAAAATTTAACTTTAAAAATAGTCGTGAGGAAAATATGATTTTAATTATTAAAATAACCTTTTAAATATAAAAGATGAAAAAATTTGAAAATACATACCTTTTAAGATAAACATTGAATCATATGATATATAATTAAACACATTTACTTGTCATGATATATGTATATTTTTTACATGAAATACATGTTAAAACATGCATTTCATTCATTTTTTTGGTAATAGCCAAATATACATAGTTTAGAAAATGAAAAATGAATAGAATCGCTTCGTGGAGACAATAGGACACACGTAGAAATGAGAAACAATATCATTACTATAATGAGTGAAAGGGTAAAGAAGTGGGTGACATGTTAATATTGTGAAATAAATATCAAATAATAAATATCACATATATTTATTATTTTTATCCATATTTATTTCAATGTAAAGTGTAAGTGAAAAATGTTTCTCATCGCTTCTTGAGGCAGAATACCATCGTACATACGAGTTATGTTGTTATAATTTAAAATCATGGAAAGTAAGAATTTATATTATTTTTATCCATATTTATTTCAAAAATGAATTTTTTATGTATAAAACATAAATATTTTCTTTAAATAGATTGTAAGATCCACAGATGAGTGAAAATTATTTATATAATGCATAAAATATTATCCCAAAACAATATTTTATGCACAAGTTATCCAATATATTACATTAATATGTAATGCACAACCGTAAATCCATTGGTTAATCAATAAAATTTAGTCATCATGTCATTAAACTAAAAAAATCAATATTAAACCAAAAATTTCATAGTCTTGTGGAAGTTGTTAAAAAAGTATCATTCATTGGTTGTTGGTTTAAGCCCCATGACCTTTCAAGATGCAATGGATTGTCACCCTTCATATAGATTTCCCATTTTCGAAAAAAATATTATTAAAATTCCTATAACAATATTAAATTTTGATGAATTATAATTAATAAAACATCAAACATAACATAAATCATTATGGTTACAATTAAAATTAATCATAAGTGATATGATAATTTAATTTAATTATTCCTTAAATAATCCTTTCATATATAAAACAAATTGAATTTCTTTCTATATATGTTTTCCAAAAAATTATCCTTAATTTTGTTATACTCTCATCCAATAAAATCCAAAAATGGGTTTTTATGACAGTGAACTTATGACAAACAATAGAAACATAACTCATTGTGGTCTCCAAAACTCTTATGTCAAAGGAGAAATATTTTCATCAAAATGATCATAAATTCCTTATATGTTTAAGGATTCTTATAACCAAAATTCTGTTGTCTAAAAAACATATAAATATAAATTCTTGAGTCCTCATACATAAATACTTCCAATTATAAATATAAACATAGTTTCTTTATTTGTCTAGACATTAACCTTTAGAAGTTTTCATTGAATCATATTATTCTCTAGTTCCCCGCATTAAATACAATGAACTATCAATGGATCCCTAGGATTAGATTTATTTACTTCCATCATACTCTTCATTCTCCTTAGCAATTCATCAATCTAATCCATTATTTTGGATATATAAATAATTTTTCCATTCTTTTGAGAAAAAAACATGGGTTTATCTTTACACATTAATCACATGACAGAAATTGAGGATTCTTTTTTCAGTTGCTGCAACTACTCGAGATATTATAAAACAACATCCTTATCATATTTGGTGAGTCTGGAAGATTTTTAAGGGATATTATATTAGTCATATGTTGGGACTACTGATAATATATAACCCCAATATCATTATGTCCTATCATTATGCCATTTGGTTTCTCATAGTCATCACATTGTATTTCATATTAAATGTCGAACCAATTCTTTCAAGTTCCATCCATTAAAATAAAATAAAAAGAATTTTGTGAGAAACAATATAAATAATGGGAAAACTGTAAAATAATTTATATGATTTTCAAATCTTGAACCTTTTTCAAATATAATAATCATTTGGTTTAACTTATTTCCCTGACTATAATAATCGATTCAAAATTTAATAATTGTTTGAAAATGAAATTTGAATTATCCTAATCATGTATCTAGGGAGTTTCAAACCAGATATGAAGTAACACTATCATAATCCTGTTATAACTCCGCGACCCCAGTTACCCAGAGTCGGTGCATTGTTACATAACATTGGCATTATCACAGGAGATCAAATCCCGAAAGACTGATCAGTTTAGTAGCCATGGAAGTACAAGAAACATTCATAATTTTTACATTACATTATAAAATAAAAACAACAAAAAAATTGTCTCCATTGACCATAGTCATATCACTTAGACATTCCATATATTTCAGTCTTTATATACATCTTTACATTTTGGGAAAAATAAAACATATAAAGGGATGAGCTCAGAAGCTTAGTAAGGATAAAAATATAGCGAAAACATTCAAAAATAAGAATAAACATTTAAGGAAATGTATAAGACTAAAACAAAATCCTTTTAAACATAAAATTCATCATAATATGGAAAATATATATTGGAATAATTCAATTTACTTATTCACATGAATATTCTACTAGTAAAATAATCACTTTCAATATATATATCCAAATTAATAATGATGGAATGCATAATTCCAGACTAAATAACCATATAGTCAAGGCCATGTTCCAAGACTACAAATAAGATTTTTTTCATGTACTTGGGCCAAGACACTAGTTTCTCTCATGAAACTTAACGATGCATCGAAGAGATATATCGGGCTACACCCATCACTTACTAAGTCTAATGCATTCCTCATATGAAACATAACACAAACATTAGTATTAAAAAACGAATACGAGATGCCAGTACATTATTCATAAAACATGAATGATATAAAAATAAAACATCCATAGTCAAACATATCACAAAACATTCAATACAATACGGAATATTTAAATCAAAATAAATCAACTTCAAACATGTTTAAAAGCCATCAAAGGATATTGACATAGATGAAATGAAAATTTCATGAAAGAAAAACCTATTTAAATTTTTAAACCATTTCAAAGAAAAAATATTATATTGTAAGTATTCTTATAATATTTTAAGGGAATCTTAGAAGATTTTATAATGGTATTAAATAGCCTCACCCTCCGTATAAGTTAAAAAACTTTCTTTCTTTAATTTTGTCGAAAAGGACGTAAAGTACCTTATTTGGAAAATGACAGAAAGATTCTATTATAATCATCTTATAAAAAGTTGAAAAAGGGTATAAATTTCTTTTACCCATAGTAAAAATGTATTTCAATACATTTTATGAAACATGGATGTGGATGATAAAGAGGACCCAGTAGATAATTGCATATAAACAACCTTGGATAATGAAGAGATTTTAGAATTAAAACTTACCTTATACTACTCTTTGGTAGAGGGTACGTTAACCTCCTGTATAATATTTAAATCATTTTTATTAAATTATAAAAGAACAAAATACTAAAATATGATATCATATTTGATCTTCTAATATTACTTTGTTAATAATATTTTAGTTTTATCGGCATTTCTGGTATTAACTGGTTCATTTTCCTTAATATGCTTTGTTACGTAGGTCGTGTTTGATATGGATATGATGTTTTTGATTCATATTCAGAATGATATTAAGTTATTAAAAATTATTTTTAATAATCAAATGAAAATTATTCTTGAATGATTAATATGGTGATTGAATCTTATTGCATTCGTGGAGACGGTAATACATATGTACGCATGAGAAACAATATCATTCAATTGAACGTGATATTGTATATAATTGAATTTTATATCATATATATAGAATCATTAAAAATTTATATTAATTATTTATATCAATTATACATCATTATTATACGCTTCCAAAAAATGTTTTGTATAACATCTACACCACGACGTGGAGACGGTAAGTTGTACGTACACACGTATGGTGACATTGCCATTCATATGATAGATAGAATAATGAATATGGATGTACAATTTTTATAAAAACATCACATTATGTAGATTATACTTAAGTTATTATTTCATAATTGAAACAACAAGTAAAGAGGAAGTGGAAGAAGAAAAGAACTTGAATGAGGTGATGAAATATTTACCTTTTTTCGGGTTCTTCAAGTTGATTCGATCAAAAGGGCTCTATAAGTTGTCTTTTTGATCAAAGGAAGGCATATAAGATGAATTGAAAGTATTTTGAAGGATATTTGGCCAGGGGTTGGCCGAGCCAAATGTCTTTGGAGCTGTGAATTTGAGAGAAGGGCAAGTTCCCTTTTTGTGAGAGGGGTGAGGGCCCCCATAAGAAAATATTCAAATATTGTTTTATAATAAAATCATTTTAGGTTTCTAATGGCTAAAAAATTATTTATTTCGAGGATTATGTGGGGATGTGTCTAACACCACTCAACCACTATGTTTTCTATAGGTTTCATTCACCATATTAACCTTATTGTTTCAGATTTAACTCTTAGTAAAATAGTTTGACATTTACCACATCTCTTTGTATTTTTATATTATATGGATAATAAACATACTATAAACTATCAATAGAACCCCAAGTGATTAATTATAAATATATATAAAATTATATAACTCCATTGTCCAAACTTTTTGATTTTTAATAATATTATTTCAATTAATAATATAATATTTGTTTTTAAAACTCTTTTTTTCAATTTTTACACTATTTGTTATTTTGTTTTTTTAAGTCATAAAATTTTGATTACATAGAAAAAAACTCATTTAATTAACCCTTTCATATCATATTATCCTATAAAATTAGTTTAATTAATCAAAAGTCTCAAATTAGATTTATTTGGATATTTATAATATCAATTATTTTAATATTTCATTAATATGGTAATTACTTCATCATCATTGTGTCATAAATAAATTTGATTATATTATATCTAAAAATTATAAATAAAATACAATTTTATAGTAACATCTGTAATATTTCTAATGAATATATATGGGTGAATTTATCTAATGTATAAATTTATATTAAAAACGTTTTAGTTTTGAAAACTTGAGTTTAACTCTTTTAACTCTTCTTTAAATTAAATAATAATAAATGACTTTATCTAATCCTAGTGATCCTAAAGTGTAATGTTTTATTCCTAAGTATGTTTTTGGTCAATTTACTCTTACCCAATAGAATTAGAACATGTGTTTGAATAATAATAATATCATTTTAACCTTTAATTACCCTTTTGAATTTTAACCATGGTAAATAAAAGAAAAAAGGTGTTATTCATAAAAAATTATTCTCATCTTATTGAATCATATTTTACTTACTAATATCAATCATGTCTCTTAGATTTTTGAAATTCAATTCACAGATGTGGTAAAATGAATTTATATGAAAATTTTCAATTTCTCCTAGGGGTGGGTAAATGATGGTAAATAGTTCAACAAAATTTATATATATGTAAACTTATTATAAAATGACTCCAATGTATTAAATTGAACTTCTATATGTATTATGTATCTATTTTAACCTAAAATAAATCTAAATAAATAAGTATTTAAATAAAAAGTCGGTTTTAAATAAAAACGCAGTGGTTTTTTACAATTCATAAAAAATTGAAAATTTTAAAAAAAAATACTACAACTTCACCCTAAGATAATTTTGGTATTCCAAATCCAAAAATAAATTCAACTTTGAAAGCTAAAATTTATAAAATTTCTAAAAGTCGGTATTACTATTCATAACAGCTAGTTTGATTAGTTGTGGTGTGTTTGAACTCAAAGTTGCATACAACATAAGCCATTGTGTTATTCATAGGGAAACTTATTGTGGAAGCATGGGTTGCTACATTCAACCCTCCTTAAAATAATTTTGTCCTTGTAATTTCAATAATATTATGGCATAAAATGATTCGGGTGGTTCTTCATCATAAGTTCATAGGGTTCCCATGTTTCATCTTCAATCTTATGATTTCTCCATTGAACTTTTATCAGACAAGTCGTCTAGTTTCTCAGCACCGGTTATCTATTATCAAGAATTCTAATAGGCTCTTCACAATAAGACAAATCGTGTTCCAGTTCTATTTCTTCATAGGTGATTACATGTGTTGGGTCAGACATGTATTATCTCAACAATGATACGTGGAACACATCAAGAACATTCGAGATACTTGGAGGCATTGACAACTGATAAGCTACAACTCTAATTCGTTCTAGAATTTTGAAAGGTCTGATGTACCTAGGACTCAATTTACTGTTCTTACCTAATTGTATAAGTCCTTTCCATGGATATACCTTCAAGAAAACATGATCTACTACCTAAAATTCCCAATCCTTTCTTCGGTTATCTTCACAGCTCTATTTCTTACTTTAAGCTACATTGATGTGGGTTTGTATAACCTTTACCTTTTCCATCGTTTCTTCAAAAAGTTCATATCCTACGAGTTTTCTTTCACCGACATCATCCCAAAAGATGTTGTGGGACATCTCTTTCCATTTAATACTTCATATGGTGCCATCTGAATACTTGAATGAAAGCTATTGTTATATGAAAAGTCTACCAGAGTTATGTATTGATCCCACATACCTTGAAAGTCATGTGAGAAAGATCTCAACATGTCTTATTTGGTTTTAATAGTCCCTTACGATTGTCCATCAGTTTGAGTTTTATAGGCTGTGCTCAAGCGATGTTCAGTATCATGGGATTTCTAAAGACATTTCCAAATTCTTGATGTCAAATGGGGATCACGATTAGAAAAAATCCATAGGGGTACATCATGAAGTCTTGCCACATAATTAATAAATAATATTATTAAATGTTCAAGTGGTAAATCTTCTCTTATAGAATGAAATTGTGATGACTTGGAAAGAAAATCAACAATGACCCATATTCCATAATTCCTTCTAAGAGTCTTTGGTAGTCCCATGAAAACTTTCTTCGTAATAATATCCCATTTACAATCATGTATGGGAATATGTTGCATGACTCCTCTAGGATGTTGTCTTCCAGGTTTCACTTGTTGAAAAACCATACATCTCGATACAAAATCAGAAATCTCTCTCTTAATGTTGTCCCACAAAAAAATTTCTTTCAAATCTCTTTACATCTTTCTTCTACGAGGGTGTTTAATGAAATTAGAGCTATGAGAATCATCCAAAAATTCCTTTTTCATATCAGGTATATCGGTAAAACAGAGTCTGTTAAGAAATTTCAAAATCCCATCTTCTTATACGAAGTCGATCAGTCGTCCATCGTTCACCACTTTAATTTTCTTTTGAAATTCCTCACCATCAGTCTAAGAACTTTTTATCCACTCTAGTAAATATGGTTTGACAATAATTTTAAAAAGCATTGATGTTTCACCTTACATGGTTATTCCCATGTCCATCATTACTCGATCCATGTATATATGATCCTTTTCAATTCTCATCTTGTTCAAAATTCCATGTTTTTTTTTTCTGATCAAATCATTTCCAACTTATATGCCTTCCCAGGGTGGTAGTGTATAATGAACTCATAATATTTGAGTAGTTTGATCCATTTCCTTTACCACATGTTGAGTTCAATCTATGAGAAAAAATACTTCAAACTCCTGTGATTAGTATAAATCTCACATTTTTCACCATACTGATAGTGTCTCCATATTTTTATAGCAAATATTTTTAGCTGGTAACTCAAGATGATGAGTAGGATGGCTTTTCCCATGAATTTTTAGTTTTTGGGATGCATAGGCAATAACCCTATCATTCTGCATAAGGACACAACAATTTCCTTTCATTGAAGCATCACTATAAATAACAAACCCATCATTTCCTGATGGTAGAGTCAATATATGAACATTGACTAATCTTGTCTTTAGTTCTTCAAAACATTCTTCACAATGCTTTGTCCAAAACAATTTAACCCCTTTATGTGTGACCTTGGTTAATGGTTTATCCAATGATGCCAAAATCTAGAAAAAATGCAGATAATAACCTTATAAACCACTAAAACTTCATACCTCAGTTATACTCATTGGTTCTGGCCATTCTTAGATTGCCTTTATCATAGAAGGATCAACAGAGATTCCATCCTTAGAGATAATATGGCCAAGAGAAGAAATCTCATTAATCCATAATTCACAATTGTTAAACTTCCAATATAGTTCATTTCTTCTAAGAGTCCTTAGGATAATGATCATGTGATTTTCATGATCTTCTTATCATTAGGAGTACACCAAGATATCTTCAATAAATATAACTAAAAAGTAATCAACATATTCCTTGAAAAATCTAATCACTATATCAATGAATACATAAGGTGAATTAGTAAATCCAAAAGGCATTACAACAAACTCGTAATGTATGTACCTAGTTCGAAATGGGTTTTCAGAATGTCTTCCTTCTTCACACACAACTTATGATATCCAGATCGATGGTAAATCATTGAAAAATATTGATATTCATGATATTGATCAAATAAATCATCAATGCGAGGTAAATGATACTTTTTCTTTTTTTATAGCATTTATCTCCATGTAGTCAATTCACAACCTCATAGATCTATCTTTCTTCTAACAAAAAGAATAAGGGCTCCCCATAGAGAAACACTAGGGAGAATAAATCCTGTATTACTTAATTCCTCATGTTGTTTCTTTAGTTCCACTAATTCCATAGTTTCCATTCTATTAAGGGTCTTTGATATGGGAAATGACCCAAGAATTAAATTAATGTAATACTCAATTTCTCATTATGGAGGATGTCCATGTAAATCCTCTGGAAACACATCAACATATTTGTTCACAATAGTTATGTCCTCTATTCGAACATTCTTTTCCTCCCACATAGTTATTTCATTTCATTCTTCCCAAATAATCAAATTTAGTAGAGTTAATGGGGGTGGATCTAGATAAGAATCGGGTTGTGGTGTTTTTTCTATAAAGATAAGGTTATCTTAATCATAATCATGAATTGTAACCTCCTTTTTATTAATTTTTTTGGCTTCATGGTCCGAAATACAATCCATACCAAGGATTATATAAGATTAAATTATGTGTATGACAATGGGATCAGCAGATAATGAACATTTATATGCCCTAATGGGAATTGATTCACAAAACATTGTTGAAATGATACATCCTTGAGGAGTATTGACTTACAACGACCTTGTCAAATTAAATAAAAAATATCTAATTTTCTTGGCAAACTGAGAAGATATGAAAAAATATGAGGATCCGTAATCAAATAAAGCATAATCTAAAGATGAATAAATAATTAAATTACCTTCCACCACGTCTTTCAGAGCCACTACCTGTGCAGTTGTGATCGCATAAGCATGGCCCAGATCCTAAGGCCTTTTTTGAGTTAATTTTCTTGGCCCTTAGAAAATTCATTTGCATAATGCCCCTTTCTCTACAATTTCAGCATTCAACATTAATAGTATATTTCTTTCTTTTGCAATCATGAGTTTGGTGGCCTTCTTCATCATACTTGTAAAAGACTCCCATTCTCTTCGGGTATATACCCGAGTGTTTCATTCCACATTTACTACAGGATGGATATTCAAATTTTCCCTTCATCTCCTTATTTCCATTTTCCAGAGTGTTTAATAGATCTCCTCTTCTCCTACTTTTATATAATGTCGTAAGACTTAGAGAATTCTTTTTTGTCTTGATTACACATGAGACAATATCTTTGTATGATTAGAAGGATTGTAAGACAAATTCTTACTAGAGAAATGGTATTAACCCATCAAATAATCGATCAATATTACTCCATGGGTTATGTATATAATCTGTAGCATGCCTTCCTATCCTTGTAATGTTAGCCTCATATATTGTGACATTCTCTTCCTCCTTTTGACTCAGACTGAAAAATTGTCTTTCCATATCCGCTCGATGGTAACAAGGAAATCATTTTTCTAAAAAAAATATCTTTAAACTCTCTCCATTCCATATTTTATACTTCATCATCTTCTGTTGTCTTTTGAATCAATTACAACCATTGATCTGCATCTCTAGTGAGGTGATAAAATACCATGACCACATTTTCCATTTCGCTACTCCCCAAAGCATGAAATATTTTCTCTAAGGAACTTATCCACTGCTCGGTTACAAATTAATTTGTAGTCCCATTTAATGTTGGTGTTTTTTGCTTCATGAATCAGTCTGACATTGATCCTCAAAGTTGTCGATCAAGGTGCTCTATACAGGTAATGTTGTTATTCATAAAATGAGTGAGATGTCCCAGTATGGTGATATGTTTATCAGCACCAGTTGAATCACCATCTTCCCTATAATTATCTTGAGTAGGAGGGAAATCCCAACAAGTATTGTGTGTGTTGATACGGTTTCCATTCATTCCACTAGGCGCCATTTCTAAACAATGGTATGTACTTGATTTGTTTATGAATTGGAATACATAATTCCAAACTTGTAAAACACTTAACATAAATTGAAAAGTTTATGGATATAATCCATAATCATAAAAAAAATCTTTTAAGAAGTATATTCTCATAAATCCTTCATAATGGTTTGTAAAGAAAATGTGAATTATCCTAAGCATATCCCCCTTGAGTGTCGTAACCAAGAGTGCAGCAAGGCCAGTTTTCGTGCCCCATTTTCTCTATGACTCTAGCGCAAAGTAGTGTTTTCGTGTTTTCCACCTAGGTACATCTGTGCCAGAGAAACCTCTACCTACTTGTATCCAAAGTGGAAGGTATTGCATGGTAAACTCACAAAATCTATACACTACCAAAATTCTAGGAAGTTCTTCTCTAATAATCCTCAAAGTCTATCTTAGGGTAATGTTCTATAATCAGATTCTTTCTAAATCTTGCTTCCATGGTTTGTACTAAACTTCCTCTGATACCAACTGTAATGCCCTGACACCAGATAGCCAGAGTCGGTGCATTATTACAGAACATTGGCATGATCACAAGGGATCAAATCAGGAAAGACCATTCAGTTTAGTAGCCATGGATGTACTAGATACACTCATAAGTTTTACAATACATTATAAAATGAAAACAAAAACAACACTTTCTCCATTTACCACAATCACATCCCTTAGACAATCCCTAAAGGTCAGGAATAATATACATGTTCACATCAGGAGAAATATAAAACATAGAAAGGGCTGAGCTCAGATGCTCAGTAAGGATAACAATATACCAGAAATTTTCATAAATAAGTATTAAACATTAAGCCAATGTATAAGACCAAATCAAAAGCCTTTTAAACATAAATTTCATTAAAATATGGAAAATGTAAATCAAAATAATGAAATTTACTTATTCATATGGATATTCTACTAGTCGAATAATCACATGAAATAGCAATAGCCAAATTCATAATGATGGAATTCATAATGCGAGACATCATAACCACATAGTCAAGGACTTGTGCCAAGACTACAAATAAGATTTTGTCAAGTCCTTCCACCAATACACTATTTTGTCTCAAGAGACCTACCTATGAATTGGGTAGTTATAGCGGGCTTCACCAGTCACTTACTAAGTCCAAAGCATTCCTCATCTGAAAAGTTTTATACATAACACAAACCATCGTATTAAAACTTGAATTAGATATGTCAATAATTTTTCCTTAAACCATGAATGGTATAAAAATAACACATCCTTAGTAAAACATATCACAAAATCATCAATACAAAATAGAAGATTTGTATCATAATAAATTAACTTCAAACAAGTTTAAAATCCATCAAACGATTTTGACAAACATGAAATGAAAACAGTTCGAAAAAAATACTTCTTTCTATTTTGAAACTATTTAAAAGAAAACATTTAATTTGGAAATATTTTTATAAAATTTTAAGGGAATATTCCATGGTGTTATAATGGAAGAATGTAGTCGTACCCGCTGTATAAGTTAAAAACATTCTTTCCTTAATTTTATTAAAAGGGTATTAAAGTACCTTTTTGGAAAAAAACAGAATGATTACTTTATAATAATCTTATAAAAGTTAAAAAGGGTATAAATGACTTAATCCCATGGTAAAAATATTTTTAAATACATTTATAAAACATATATGTTGATAATAAAGAGGTATTAGTAGATAATTACATATAAACAACCTCAAATAATGAAAAGATTGTAGAATTAACCACTACCTAGTACTTCTCTTTAGTTGAAGGTATGTACACCTCATGTATAATTTTTATTAAATTATTAAAGATCCATATAAATAAATATGGTAACATATATGATGTTATTATATTACTTTGTTAATAATATTTTAGTATTATCATCGTTTCAGGTGTGAACTGATTCATTTTATTTTATATGTTTTGTTACATAAGAGGTTTTTATTATGGATAGGATGTATTTGATTCATATATAGAATGATATTAAGTTCATAAAAATTATTTTTAATCATTAAATAAAAATTATTTTTGAATGATTACGATGGGGAATGAATCTCATTGCGTTCGTGGAGACGGTAATCTGTACGTACACATGAGTGACAATATCATTCAATTGAGGGTGAAATCATATAAAATTGATTGTTATATCATATATAAAAAATAAATAACATGTTAAATTTATTATTTAAATCAATTATATATCATTATTATACCCATCCAAAAAAATAATGTATTAAATAACAATTACACCACGACGTGGAGACAGTAAGCTGAACATACGCACGTGTGGTGACTTTGTCATTCATATGATGGATAAAATAATGATTATGCTTCTACCATTTTTATAATAACATAAAAGTATGTATAATATACTATAGTTATTATTTTAGAATGGAAAAAACAAACAATTTTCAAGTGGATGATGAAAATAACTTGAAAGAGGTGATGAAATATTTACCTCTTCTTCGGGTTCTCCCTTTTGATTTGATAAAAAGGGATCCATAGGATGGATTTTGAGCAAAGTAAGTCCACTCAGATAAAGTGATGGAAGTTGGGAGGATATTTGGGTAAGTTAGTGTGAGCCAAATGGCTTTGGAGGTTTGAATTGGAGAGAAGGGGGCGTTCCCTTTAATAAGAGGGGTGAGGGACATCTTGGGAAATGATTGAAATATTATTTTAAAAATAACTAATTTTCGTATTCTAATGGCTATAGAATGATTTATTTCAAGGATAACGTAGGGATGGGTCTAAAAACATTTAACCCATAGGTTTTATATAGGGTGTGGTCCCCATATTAACATTATCATTTTAGATTTAACTCTTAGTTAAATAGTTTGAAATTTATCATGTCTCATTGTGTATTTAAATTTATTTGGTTAATAAAATAACATTAAACTACCAAGAGAACCCCAAGTGGATAATTATTAATATATATAACCTTATGTATATCCCTTGTATAACCCTTTAAATTTTAGAAATATTATATCAATTAATAATATAATATTTGTTTTTAAAACTCTTTTATGTCAATTTCGACACAATTTGGTATTTTGTTTTTGTTAAAGTCATAACGGAATGATTACTTCAAAAAAATTTCATTTAATCGACCCTTAAATGTCATATTAACCTAGTAAAGTCATGATTTTCATCAAAAGTTTCAAATTATATTTATTTGTATATTTATAATATCAATAATATTAATCAATCATTAATAAGGTAATTACTGCATCATCATTGTGTCATAAATGAATTTAATTATATTATGACTAAAAATAATAAATAAAATACCATTATGTAGGAAATTTTGTTATATTTCTAATAAGAACTTATAGTCTAATATATCTTATATATAACACAATATTTAAAAAATGTTTAGTTATGAAAACTTGAGTTTAACACTTTTAACTCTTCTTTAATAAGTGTCATAATCTAATCCATGTGGACCTAAAGAATAATTTTTTATTCCTAAGGTTGTTTTTGGTTGAAATACTATTATCCAATAGAATTATTACATGTTTTAGGGTAATAATAATATCATTTTTTCCTTTAATTACCTTATTTACTTTTAACCGTAGTAAATATAATTCAAAAGTTACTATTGACCAAAAATTATTTTCATCTTATTGAGCCACATTTTACTTACAGATATAAACTGTGTCTCTTGGATTTTTGAAATTAAATTCACTGAAGTTGTAAAATTAAGTTTTATCAAAATTTGAAAATTCTCCTAGGATGTGGGTAAAAGATTGTAAAAAGTTCAATAAAAGTTTTATATATCTAAACTTATTATAAAATGACTCCAAATAATTACATTGAAAATATATAAGTATTATGTATCTATATTGACCTAAACTAAATTTAAATAAATAATTATTTAAATAAAAATTTTGTTTTAAACAATAACGCAATGTTTTTATTTATTCAACAAATCTTGAATGTTTCCAGAAAAATACCAAAAAAATTACCCAAAGCACATTTCGATATTCCAAATCCAAAAATGAAGTCCATTCTGAAAGATAAAAGTTATAATGTTTCCAAAAGTGTTTATTAATATTCATAATGGCTAGTTTCATTGGTTTTCATGGGATTAAACTCATAGTTGCATACAACACAAGCTATTGTATTATTCATAGGGAAACGTACCATGGAAGGTTGGGGTGTTACACCTATTTAAGAATAATTCAATACCACTTCACCATTATCGTATTTATTATTATAAGGTATATTTATTACACAACCACTTCAACATATTGTATTAATATGGGGATGCATTTCATATAAAAAACAAACAATCAGGTCTTTACCAAAACTACAGAATGTTATTCTATACTTATCCTTGATATCTTTCATAGGGTCATTTACCCTAATCTCTGTTTTCCTAGAACTAGTTCCCAATATTTCTAAAAAAAGTATTATGTAACCAATTTTAATTACCTCTACCCTAGTAACCTAGATTTAGTGTATTACATTATTATATTATCGCATGATGTAATAGATCACATCTATAAGGACCTCATAGTTTAGTAGTCTTGGTAAATAAATACATGTGTGATTCCCATATTACATTTAAAAATAAAATATACAACATAATGGTTTTCCAAGGAATAACAATATCTCATCTAGTATATTGTTTCATATCAACAGTAGTACACTTCATGGTTTCATGGGAAATGAAACAAAATAAGGGTGAGCATAAATTCTTAGTAAGGGTAATGCATAATAGATGTTATCATTAATGAATGATAATAATAAACATAGAATGGCAAATTACTAAACACACATTCCATTTAAATAAATTGACTATCTTGATAATATAAGTAATAGCCAATATGGTAAGATAAATAACTAAAACTACATGCCATTTAATTAATAATATATGAATTAAACGCATCCATATATAATATTTATGGAAAATATTATTGATAATATGATAATTTGAAATCAGTATCATAAGGTAAATAATAGAAAAACATACAATTGAGTAAATGAAATGATAATATAAGACATCAATATATAATATAACCATGAAAATAACATGGATAAAAATAAATGAAATATTAATTAAGAAAATTACTAATAATTTGTTTTATGATCTTAGGCACATACTACCTCTACTGTCACGACCTCTCACAAGAAAATTTAAAAATGATGGGTAGCTATACACAAGAAACAAATTTTACTACTTCGTTCCAAATTATAAGTCTCATGTGACTATTGATGCATCAAGAGGCTATATATAACTACGACCCACACATATCTGAATCCCTAAAAAATTCTTCTCATATCGAATAATCAATTTAATTTATGAACGATATGCCTTAAATAGATATATCTATATATAAAAAGGAACACATATTATCAAAATTTCCCCATTCAATTAAATAATGTTTAAATTAAAACACCATATGTTGAAATGTTATATGGTTTATGAAATAATAATGTCAATGATAAGTAATATGGATATTCAGGGTAAACCTAATGTCCAATTATAACGGGATTGTGAATTTTTTAGGGGAATGTTTACGACAACAAACATTAATAATGAAATATAATTTAAATAATTTCTTTGGTAAAAAATTTTATATACCATCAAAGATGAGAATAAGGATGGTATCAATACAACATATCCCAAGTGGATTAATGATAAAATAAAAATTTATTATCACAGATGAATAGAAATACCATAAAATGATCATTAAAGACATTGTTTAGGAAAATATATTTATTCAATTTGAAAACCACCTTTTATAAATAAAAGTTAATAAATTTATTTGCAGGTTATCTATTTTTAAAATATCTTCTTAAAAATAATTCTTTAAATCATTGAGTCTATATGATGACTGGAAATTCTATATATAAAGTACACATTAAAACACTTAATACATTAATTTTTTTTTAAAAATCCAAATAATAATTGATTGGAAAATCAGATTATGATTACATTAATAATTTTTTAAAAATAAACACAAACCTAGTTAGAAAAGTATTTAAAAAATTATTTTGAATTATTTCAAAATAAAATTGAAAACAATTTCTCAAACAATGGATATTGAAGAAAATTTTTATAGATCAAAAGACATAAATGGGGTCATTTTTTATTAAAAACATTTTCTCAATAATTTTATGTTCTAAAGTGTGGAAATATGGTATTATTACTTCAAAAAATGATCAATAACCAGAGGGAATAAAATTATATGGATTTATTTGATATTGATCAAATAATTTCATTTAATTTTAGTTTAAGTATAAATAATCCCTACTCTAATGAGATTGTGAAATAATATCTTACAATGATAAAAATATTGAATTGAGAATTTATCAATCAATAAATTATATATGTAAAATATAAATCTGACTAAAATAATTGGAAATAGAACACAGTATAATCAAAATTAATGAAATTCATAATCATATATTATTAAAGACAATGTAAGAGTAATATAACCAAACTAAAATAATTTGACTTATAAATTTTCTTACCACATGGTAAATTTTGACTAAACAAACCCTCCTATTATATAATTAAAATTGAAACATGGAATTCAATGAATTATCAATGAAAATTGATATTAAATATAAAATATGATGTATATACACCGTTAAAATCAAATTAGGTGCATAATATTCAATATGCCTCAATAAAGGGAAATTCAGACGGATCCCCTAATATCACTCTTCCATTTTGGTTAATGTAACCTCCTGACCAGTGTTCAGCATGATAGTTCTGATATCTAGTTAGTTATATGTCTTTAGGCATGCCTACCCTAATGTCACATGCTACCTACTAGCTACGAAGGTATAATATATGTACACATATCATGGGTAAAGTATTCCCTATTTATCCAATTATCACAATAATGGAAGTTTGTATCCAATAGAAAAATAAAAATAAAAATAACCAAAATAATACTCTATCAATAAATATCAACTACACATAATGATCATAAGAAAGGAAAATTGTATCCAGAAATAAATAAGATGATTTGTAAGGTTGTATATGTGTCATGTGTCAAATGTAAACATAAAATAAATACACTAAAAACTCCAGAGTTGAACTTGACATTAGGTTTGGTTCCCTGATCCATTCTCCATAAAAACAATTACATATAACATAGGGCTCTTTACCTAACTATGTCATGAAAAAATAGTTTTTATTCTGGTATAATGAATGAGTAGGGTGTGAGTACAACTCTGTATTCCACAATTAAAAATATCTCAAACAACATATAGTCTATAATAGTTTATGAAGTTGTATGAATAATATATTAAAAATGATATAGTAAATAGTTTTCACATTAAATTATTCTTTAATTAAAAACATAAAATCTTTGGTTTGTGATTACAGTCGATCCAACAAGACATTCTTTGGATCTTTCTAGAGCATCATCCTTCCAACAATGGACATCATGTTTAATTCCATCATGGGATTAAATTAATAATTTAATTCCAAATAACATTCATACAATAGGGAGATAGATCAGAAGTCTGGAATCCTGTGGGTATTTGGAGAAGCAAACCCCTCTCCAAAACATAGCCACAAATATCTCATTTTTTGGATTCACATTCTCATCCCAATAATCAACCAATTTTATAAGTAATTATTCATCCCATTTCATAAATTCATTTATGAACCATGAATAATTGATAAATCATCATTCCAAACATTTCAAAATTCTTCATGGTTCACCATTGATTTTATAATCCAATTATTAATTAAATTTATTGTATTCTATTATGAACTAATTTTATAATCACATGGTAAATAAATAAATAAATTAATTTTATTATTAAATTTCCCAACATGGGAATTTCAATTTAACAATAACTTCCATGAAATTACAATCATTAATATGGTATTTTATAATTAGACCACCTACTGTAGAGACCCGAAGCCTGACATACATTGACATTACATTACATTTGCGGAATACTTAGTACATAACAAAAACACACACACAAGGATCGTAATAGTTTAGTGTCTTTGGAAACTCAAAATATAATCTTCTAATCGTGGTGAAATATCTTCAACATCTCCCATAAATATCTTCCCTTTTTTTACCTAAAACCTTTCTTAATATCATGGGGAAAATAAAACATAAAAATGGGTGAGCTCAAATGCTCAGTAAGGGTAAAAAAAAGAAATATCAATCACATCATATTCATAAGAACATATCTTTTGGACATCTTAACCTGCAAAAGAGATCATAATTTCATAACAAGGGATAAATCATAGCAGTGAAATGTAATCCCAATAATCATAACTTAAAACATGAAACTTTGTGGCATACACACATAATCATAGAGAATCATATCTTGTTAGTCAAGACTCATTGCCAAGACTATCTTAGTGGACAAAGTTCCTTTCTGAACCGAGTCACCCTCGTTTCAGTCCTGTTTCACTGAACCGGTATAACCTACCATTCCAGCCATGTCTATCTCATGAGATATAAAATATTTACCCAATTCATTGGAGGGAGATATAGGTCCCACCCATCTCATAATGATACCATTCTTATGTGTGCCACAAAATCATAAATCATACATCATTACATAACCCATGTAATAAAAATGGGAATCTTAAACATCATGACATCATAAAAATATTCATATAAGATAAAGGAATTCATAAAAAATATTTCCATCACAACATAATCAAATCCATGTAATAATAGGGATAGAAACAGAACCCTTTATTATCTTAGATGGAAAATAATTTTGATAAAACACTTGAACTCCATTCTTGAGGAAAATATCCTTTCTACTTCAAAAACACTTTTCCTTTCTTAAAATGTCATACAATTTTAAAAGAATTTGATTAAAAATAAACTTGAAAACTTGTAAAGGAAGCTTCTTGGAAATAATGTTTTAAAAATCCATTCCTGCCGTATAAGTTTAAAAAAACATTTTTCTCGTACTTTTGTCGGAAAAGTCAAAAAAGTACCTCGTACGAAAAACGACAAAAGATTCCTTTCATATCTTTTACTAAAAACTCACCGAAGGGTAAAATAGGATATAAAAAATTGTAGGTGAATGCAAATAATATTACATATTGAGGAAGCATGGATGTGGATGATAAAATACACCCCAGTAAATACTTACGAGTAAACAATCTTGGATAAAAATGAAATTGTGATATTTCCCTTACCTTAGGTCCGATTTTCTTCGTAAGTGTCTGAACCTCCTGTATAATGATTTAAATAATGTCATTGACTTATTAAAGAATCATATTCATTGTTATGATATCATATATGGTTCACTTATACTACCCGTTCTTTTGTAAATTCCATGTTAAAGAGCGTTTTGGGTAAAATTGTTTCATTTGTCGTCCGTGTTTTGACTTGTAATTATTCATATGATTACATAGATCATTATTACTTAATTCCAGAATATAAAACATGACTTATATATATATATAATCAGAATATACATATATATAATAAATCAGTAAATGGAAACAAATACACCATTCATGGAGACGGTAGACCGTTCCTACGCATGAACGTTGTTTTCGTTTTCTTATTGAGTTGAATGGAATTAAGTAGATGACATACATATATATACACATAAGTCCAGTAGCTTTATAATTTCATATATTTCATTATTATTGCTTATATATACTTTATAATCATTCTTAAATGGTTAACATGGAGAATGAATCTCATCGCATCGTGGAGACGGTAGTCCGTACGTACGCACGAGCGATGATATCATTTCCATAATTATTGAATTGAATTAGAGTGGATGATACAATATATCAGAATCATTATTATGTTATAATAACTCTATATAGTTATTTTTTACACCATAATACCCATCCATGTAAGGTGTTGGGGAAAAAGCAGATTACACCACGGTGTGGAGACGGTATTCCGTACGTACGCACGTGCGGTGATTTCATTTTCCATAGGATGGATAGATGGTGAAATAGGATTATTTCATACTTATAATAACATATCATTATATGAGTGATACTGATGTTATTACTTCATAATGAAACAACCTAAGAAGAAGAAGTGGAAGAATAAATAAAGGTGAAAGAATCGGTAACGGAAATTACCTCTTCTTTGAAGCGCCTCTTTGAGACCTCCTTTTAAGGCACTAAAATTTGTCTTTGAGGAAGAACAGAACCTCTAGGATGTTTCTAGGGAAGTGGAGAAGAGAATTTTTCAGGGTTTGTCCGAGCTTGAAGGCTCAAAGTTGTGTGAGGAATAGAGGGAGGAGGTGCCCTTTTATAAGAGAGGAGAGGGGCACCTTTGGAATAACTAAAAATATTATTTTAATATAAAGTCAATTTCGGTTTTAAATAGATCAAAATTGATTTATTTCAAGGCTAAGTTGGGGATGGGTCGAAATACTCTCATACAATAGGATTTAGACATGTTTAGGTTATTATTTTAACCTTATCAATTAGATTTAACTCTAAGTTAAATAATTTAACTTTTACCGTGTCTTTTTGTTTTGTTACACTATATGCTTAATAAATTTACTATATCAAGCCAAAATAACCCCAAGTTGTTTATTATTAATATATATAATCTTATCTAAGTAATTTGGCCAAACCTTATATTTTTAGGAATAAAATAACAATTAATAATAAAATATTTGTTTTAAAAACAATTTTATGTCAATTTTGACACTATTTGGTACATGATTTTTATGAAATTCATAAAAAAATGATAAGTTCGAAACAAGTTACGTAAATCAACAATAACATGTCATATTAACCTAGAAAATTAGTTTAAGTCATAAAAAGTCTCAAATTACATTTATTTGGGCATTTATAACATCAATTATGTCAATATTTCATTAATAAGACAATTATTGCATCATCTTTGTTTCATAGTAAATGATAATTATTTAATCCCTAAAAATTTGAAATAAATTCTTATGAAGTAGATATTTGTATTAGATTTCTGTATACCATTCATGTTCGAAGTTTCATGAAGCTTATCACTAGATTAAAATTATTATACTTATAAGATTTAAGAAAGTGACATGTTGTCACATTCTTTGGTTTTAATAATAATTAAATTATTTACAATGAAAAAATTTAATTAAATGAATCTAATACGACCCTTAGGTGATATGGGTCGACTTTTAGTCATCCAATAGGATTTTGACATTTGTTAGGGTAATTTTAAAATATTATATTTACCCTTAATTACCCGATTTACCTTTAACTATGGTAAATAAAATTTACCGTAGTTACTATTCATAATTCCCAAAAATAAAAAGTAGCTTATTAACATAATTTGGATCCACTGATTCAAAATATGGAATCCATTTCTCCAAATTCAATACACAAAATTTTCAGATATTAAATTAAAATTAATCTCGTTGTCGAAAGAAAACGGGTTTTCCTTAAAACATTGCAAAAGATTGAATTGATTTAACCTACGAATTCAAGGTAAAATCAATGCTAATGTCATAAATTATATTAAATGGTAAAAATATATTCTATTTATACTTTAAAAATATTCAATATTATAATTTAACCACATAAGATATTACGATGAAAAAAGTTGTTTTTAATTAAAATATAGCGTGTTTTTACTATTCATTAAAATATGACAGTTATCGGAAAAATATCAAAACATTATCTAATGTAAATTTTTATATCCTGATTCGAAAGAAGAATTTTATTTTGTCAAATTGAACTTATAAAAATGTCAAAAACTAGATTTAAAGTGGGTGCGCCATCAAAAGGCGGCAAAACTGCATTTTTTGAAAAATACTTATTTTACCCGAAACAATTTATTTTGTTCTTATACCTTCTTCTAGAAATGTGTAAGATGAATAATAATGTTATAAAATTCAAAATTTAGTTAACACTATTCATAACGGCTAGTTCATAATATTATAATAATATATCGTTGTTTATTAAAACCCAGTATTGCGTACAACACACGCTATCGAGGAAGGTCGCGATTGCGTGTAATGCAAGCCAAGTCAGGGTTGCGTGTTGTGAAATAATCCTTCATTGTTTCGTATAACATAATCCAACCATATTTCATTTATACATTGAATATATATATATATATAATCAATGTTGCGTAGAATAACTATTATCAAAATTGTGTGTAACACGGTCCAAGAATAGTGTTGCATATACTGAAAGCTAATACGGTGTTGCGTATAGCGCAAGGTAATCTTGGTGTAGAATACAACACAAGACATTAATGATATTAAAATAATATTTTTCATAAAATCTCAGTGTGTTACATTCTACCCCCCTTAAAATGAATTTCTCCCTCGAAATTCGTCGGGGTTATAAATGGTTTACTATTCGAAAGTTTCTTTAATAGAAACCCACATCGTAAAAAGGAATACCAAAACCAATCTTTAAAAACGAAAGTATGAAACGTAACGGTTACCCAAATAAACTAATCACTGGGTTTCCATATAGGTGAAAATATGGATATGGAAGAAAAATCCAACCATCATGTTCTGATGGAGAGTGGTAGAGAACATGGCTATGGAAAAGCCAACAATCACAGATCCATAAATTTGTGACGATCTAAGGTACCATCTGATTAATCAGATATAAGAGAATTAGGAAAACATTTTTGGTTTTCAAGATCGTTTCCCTAAAGTTGAAGAATTTGAATTAGAATAAATACTTACTTTATTTTGGTACAATCTCACTGTTGTTCGTGCCTTGAACAATTTCTACTTCATCTCTTAAATAAATGAAGTTGAATTTGTTATTTGTGAAGTGTTAGCAGATCATGTGATAGAATGACGGGTTATTCCATCTGTCTCAAACAAAAGGATAGCAAAAGTTATTAAATATACATAAGTCATTCTATAGTGAGATTAATCATATATGGTTCCTAAAATGGACTTATACTTCATATATCATACTTCTTAATATAATAAAACTAGTTTCTACTAAATAGGGACTTCCTGTAGGCCAGTGGTAGGCGATAAAGGTCAGTCGCACTTCGGTTGTGGGTTCGATTCCCACAGCCTTGTCTGACACGATGGGTTGTCGCCCGTCTTGCAGGTTGTCCTTTTTCTAAAGCTATATTACTATAACATCCCATCAATAATATCGAAAAACGTTTTATCCTAACTTATGTCCAACATAATAAATTCTAATCTTTAGGCTTATCTAAAATAATTCTGTCCAAGCTCATAGTATAAATAAAATGATTACTTGAAATTTCACAGAACAATCACGTGAATTCCATCATTTATCCCCCATATATCATAAGATATATCTTGTTGCTCAAATTACAAACATGTGAATATCTTAATCATGTATTCTCTTGAAGAATGAATACCCATTGAACCTTAGTGAAAACATGAATGCTGTCAAAAGTTAACTCTTTCCACATACCAAAATCCAAAAATTCTATATACACAAACCATGATATAACCTTCTCCTTATATCAGTCATGAGCTCATGAATACTATCAAACATTTAATTTTCTCCTTATCCCTTCATTATGCGCATATCATCTACATTCCAAAAATATCTGAATAACCTTTCATGGATACTGGTAACATTAATCATACACTTTCAAAACTCAAGGAAATACAACAGTGTAACAATCCATAGATGTCTCTTTATTCCATAGTAGCATGAGATTACTTATACAACATTACACATGATAAACATGTAATCATTCCACTACATTCTTAAACCATTGACCGAGCTTCAACAATTCTTTCATCTCACATATCATTTGTAATCTCTTCATCATCATCCACATAAATACTACCCATACAACCGTACTGATTCTCTTCATGAGACTTTCCCTTAGGTCATTGGTTTGCATAATACCCGTAAATTCCACATTTAAAACATTTAACCATTGTTGATGTCGTAGTAATACCATTATCCTCATCCCTGTTGTTAACTGAACCTTTTCCTTTTCACTTACTGGATTTGTGTCCTTCTTTTCCACACCCAAAGCATCTTCCAGTTCCTTTGAAACATTCTCCTTGATGCCTCTTCCCATATGATTTACATAGGGGAAATTGAACGTTCTTTCCTCTATGATCATCATGAAACTCCATCTTTCCCTTGTTATCCGAGTCAGGAAACATACCAAATTTTACTTTATTGATCATATTATGAGATTGTTGATTCGGCATAATAATGATGTTTGGACTTCCAAATCCCATTTCATTTGGTTTCTCATGAAGAATATCATTCCATTGTCCATCATATACTCCATTATCGTGAATCATCTTGTTTCCAGCCATTTTCTAAAACCCAAAAAGAATTGTGTGAGAGGAAAAAATCCTAATAAAGGGGGAGTAACTTCAATATCTAACATCTTTTGTTTAATCTAATATTGTTACCATAGTTCTAGGACTATATCCTATACGTATACTTATCCTTAGGGACATCCCTAGACATACCTTAGAAATATCTCTAGGGATCTCACTAACATTTTCGCATCCTAGTTTCCAAAGGTTGATTAAACTTTTCCTCTGATACCAACTGTAGAGACCCGAAGCCTGATGTACATTGACATTACATTACATTTTCGGAATACTTATTACATAAAAAAAACACACACACAAGGATCGTAATAGTTTAGTGTCTTTGGAAACTCGGAATATAATCTTCTAATCGTGGTGAAAGATCATCAACATCTCCCATAAAGATCTTCCCTTTTTTTTTACCAAAAACCTTTCTTTATATCCTGGGGAAAATAAAATAGAAAAAGGGTGAGCTCAAATGCTCAGTAAGGGTAAACAAAAGAAATATCAATCACATCATATTCATAAGAACATATCTTTTGGAAATCTTAACCTGCAAAAGAGATCATAATTTCATAACATGGGATAAATCATAGCAGTGAAATGTAATCCCAATAATCATAACTTGAAACATGAAACTTTGTGGCATACACACATAATCATAGAGAATAATATCTTGTTAGTCAAGACTCATTGCCAAGACTATCTTAGTGGACAAAGTCCCTTTATGAACCGAGTCACCCTCGTTTCAGTCCTGTTTCACTGAACCGGTATAACCAACCATTCCAGCCATGTCTATCTCATGAGATATAAAATCTTTACCCAAGGAGGGAGATATAGGTCCCACCCATCTCATAATGATACCATTCTTATGTGTGCCACAAAATCATAAATCATACATCATTACATAACCCATGTAATAAAAATGGGAATCTTAAACATCATGACATCATAAAACTATTCATATAAGATAAAGGAATTCATAAAAAATATTTCCATCACAAAATAATCAAATACATGTGATAATAGGGATAGAAACAGAACCCTTTATTATCTTATATGGAAAATAATTTTGATAAAACACTTGAACTCCATTCTTGAGGAAAATATCCTTTCTACTTCAAAAACACTTTTCCTTTCTTAACATGTCATACAATTTTAAAATAAGTTGATTAAAAATAAACATGAAAACTTGTAAAGGAAGCTTCTTGGAAATAATGTTTTAAAAATCCATTCATGCCGTATAAGTTTAAAAAAACATTATTCTCATACTTTTTTCGGAAAAGTCAAAAAAGTACCTCGTACGAAAAACGACAAAAGATTCCTTTCATATCTTTTACTAAAAACTCACCGAAGGTTAAAATAGGATTTAAACAATTGTAGTTGAATGCAAATAATATTACATATTGAGGAAGCGTGGATGTGGATGATAAAATACACCCCAGTAAATACTTACGAGTAAACAATCTCGGATAAAAATGAGATTGTGATATTTCCCTTACCTTAGGTCTGATTTGCTTCGTAAGTATCTGAACCTCCTGTATAATGATTTAAATAATGTCATTGACTTATTACAGAATCATATTCATTGTTATGATATCATATATGGTTCACTTATACTACCCGTTCTTTTGTAAATTCCATGTTAAAGAGCGTTTTGGGTAAAATTGTTTCATTTGTCGTCCGTGTTTTGACTTGTAATTATTCATATGATTACTTAGATCATGATTACTTAATTCCAGAATATAAAACATGATTTATATATATATAATCAGAATATACATATATATAATAAATCAGTAAATGGAAAGAAATACACCGTTCATGGAGATGGTAGACCGTTCGTACGCATGAACGTTGTTTTCATTTTCTTATTGAGTTGAATGGAATTAAGTAGATGACATACATATATATACACATAAATCCAGTAGCTTTATAATGTCATATATTTCATTATTATTGCTTATATATACTTTATAATCATTCTTAAATGGTTAACATGGAGAATGAATCTCATCACGTCGTGGAGACGGTAGTCTGTACGTACGTACGAGCGATGATATCATTTCCACAATTACTGAATTGAATTGGAGTGGATGATACAATATATCAGAATTATTATTATGTTATAATAACTCTGTATAGGTATTTTTTACACCATAATACCAATCCATGTAAGGTTTTGGTGGAAAAGTAGATTACACCATGGCGTGGAGACGGTATTCCGTACGTAGGCACGCGCGGTGATTTCGTTTTCCGTAGGATGGATAGATGGTGAAATAGGATTGTTTCATATTTATAATAACATATCAGTATATGAGTGATACTGATGTTATTACTTTATAATGAAACAACCTAAGAAGAATAAGTGGAAGAATAAATAAAGGTGAAAGACTCGGTAATGGAAATTACCTCTTCTTTGAAGCGCCTCTTTGAGACCTCCTCTTAAGGCACTAAAATTGGTCTTTTAGGAAGATCAGAACCTCTAGGATGTCTCTAGGAAAGTGGAGAAGATAATTTGGAAGGGTTTGGCCGAGCTTGAAGGCTCAATGTTGTGTGAGGAAGAGAGGGAGGAGGTGCCCTTTTATAAGGGAGGAGAGGGGCACCTTTGGAATAACTAAAAATATTATTTTATTATAAAGTCAATTTCGGTTTTAAATAGCTCCAAATTGATTTATTTCAAGGATAAGGTGGGTATGGGTCTAAATCCTCTCATCCAATAGGATTTAGACAAGTT
Source organism: Viscum album (assembly GCA_963277665.1). Classification (NCBI taxonomy): domain Eukaryota; kingdom Viridiplantae; phylum Streptophyta; class Magnoliopsida; order Santalales; family Viscaceae; genus Viscum; species Viscum album. The sequence continues at coordinate 707,655 of CAUJRU010000090.1, forward strand.
CAGGTTATTATTTTAACCTTGTCAATTAGATTTAACTCTAAGTTAAATAATTTATCTTTTACCATGTCTTTTTGTTTTCTTACACTATATGGTTAATAAATTTACTATATCAAGCCAAAAGAACCCCAAGTTGTTTATGATTAATATATATAATCTTATCTAAGTCATTTGGCCGAACCTTATATTTTTAGGAATAATATAACAATTAATAATATAATATTTGTTTTAAAAACTATTTTATGTCAATTTTGACACTATTTGGTACATGATTTTTATGAAATTCATAACAGAATGATAAGTTCGAACCAAGTTACTTAAATCAACAATAACATGTCATATTAACTTATAAAATTAGTTTAAGTCATAAAAAGTCTCAAATTACATTTATTTGGGCATTTATAACATCAATTATGTCAATATTTCATTAATAAGACAATTACTGCGTCATCTTTGTGTCATAGTAAATGATACTTATTTAATCCATAAAAATTCTAAATAAACTCTTATGATGTAGATAATTGTATTAATTTTCTGGAGACTATTCATGTTCGAAGTTTCATGAAGTTTATCACTAGATTAAAATTATTATACTTATAATATTTAAGAAAGTGACATGTTGTCACATTCATTGGTTTTAATAATAATTAAATTATTTACATTGAAAAAATTTAATTAAATGAATCTAATAGGACCCTTAGGTGATATGGGTCGACGTTTAGTCATCCAATAGGATTTTGACATTTGTTAGGGTAATTTTAAAATATTATATTTGCCCTTAATTACCCGATTTACCTTTAACTATGGTAAATAAAATTTACCGTAGTTACTATTCATAATTCACAAAAATAAAAAGTATCTTGTTAACATAATTTGGATCCACTGATTCCAAATATAGAATCCATTTTTCCAAATTCAATACAAAAAAGTTGCAGAAATTAAATTAAAATTAATCCCGTTGTCGAAAGATAACGGGTTTTCTTTAAAACATTGCAAAAGATTGAATTGATTTAACCTACAAATTCAAGGTAAAATCAATGCTAATGTCATAAATTATATTAAATGGTAAAAATATATTCTATTTATACTTTAAAACCATTCAATGTTATAATTTAACCACATAAGATATTACGATGAAAAAAGTTGTTTTTAATTAAAATATAGCGTGTTTTTACTATTCATTAAAATATGAAAGTTATCGGAAAAATATCAAAACATTATCTAATGTAAATTTTTATATCCTGATTCAAAAGAAGAATTTTAATTTTTCAAATTGAACTTATAAACATGTCAAAAACTTGATTTAAAGTGGGTGGGCCATCAAAAGGCGGCAAAACTGGATTTTTTTAAAAATACTTATTTTACCCGAAAAAATTATTTTGTTCTTATACCATGTTCTAGAAATGTGTCAGATGAATAATAATGTTATAAAATTCAAAATTTAGTTAACACTATTCATAACGGCTAGTTCATATTATTATAATAATATATCGTTGTTTATTAAAACTCAGTATTGCGTACAACACGCGCTATCGAGGAAGGTCGCGATTGTGTGTAATGCAAGCCAAGTCAGGGTTGCGTGTTGTGAAAGAATCCATCGTTGTTTCGTATAACATAATCCAACCATATTTCATTTATACATTGAATATATATATAATCAATGTTGCGTAGAATAACTATTATCAAAATTTTGTGTAACATGGTCCAAAAATAGTGTTGCGTATACTGAAAGCTAATACGGTGTTGCGTATAGCGCAAGGTAATCTTGGTGTAGAATACAACATAAGTCATTAATGAAATTAAAATAATATTTTTCATAAAATCTTGGGATGTTACACCTACCACATGGTTTTTGGTGAACATTTCAAAAATCAAAATCCTCAATTTGATATAGAAAGATAAAAATCACAATGGAACAGATGATCTCGGAGTAATACATCAAATCAACTTCGAAAGGGAAAACATCAATTAAATAATAGATCTAAAAAAATTTAATAAATGTAAAATCATATCATATTATCAAGAAAAATATATGATGAATATAGATGAAAACAAATGGGGAATAAATATCTTACCAATGTGGAGCTGATCCTTCAACCAAATCACTAATTTTAATTGAAAATGGTTCTAGGATCCTTTCATTCTAACAAAAAGTATCTGAAATCCACCATAGAGTCCTCATAAAACAATTCTTTCACAAAAGTGTCCCACCATATCATTGATAGTCCTTTGGTCATATACCTATTAAAATATAACGTAGATTCAACTATAGTCTTAAAAAAGTTGTTGGTCCTGTGAATATTCATATTCCACTATTCAATTTCCATTTTTCCTTTGATGGAACCAAATATTGGTGGATACTACATCTAATATTCTATGTCATGATCCACTACTCAAATTAGTTTTACATCACCTAGTGTATCCTAAGTCTGAATATTTTTGATTAATTCTACAACCAAATAAGTTTGAAATCGAAAATTATCCTTTGGTTCCTCTATCATGGCTCCCTCTATCCAATTTAGAAGAGATCTACAAAGAGGAATTGTCTAAAAATATCATAATAATAATTAATCAGTCACAATGATGTTCCAAAATCATAGGAAGAAATTTAGATATTGATATCAAAGAATTAAGAAATTATGAATTTTAAAATATGGACTATAAATTAATAAAATAAAATATCTATTTAAATAAATATCCCATGCAAGTCATTCAAAATACCTTAATCACCAAGCCTCAAACCTGGAAATATTTTTATGACCACCCATGGAAAATTGAGTTTAGATAAAGAAGTTAGCTGACCAATCACCCTACTTTACTTACTACATTAATTATTTTGGTGTAAAATCTTATCAACCCTACCCATAGAACTAAACTCTTGATATGTTAGCATACATCAATTTAAACATCCCTTTGATAAAAATTTATAACAAACCTTCTAGGGTCAACTACACATGTCACCAAAGGTGGTCCGCAACATGGTGAAGTGAAACAAATATAATATATACATTTCATGATTATAAAAACAATACATTCAACCAACATAATATAAAAAATAATGATATACAATAGTATTTGTACAATCCCATATAAATAGGGTAAACCATAAAATAATGAATTGAAAATACCAATAAATGTCCTTGTAACCAGCTGTCACCTACAGCCCATCCTGATATAAAAGAATCATATAACAAGAGAATATTGAATGTTTTATGATTCCCTTCACATTTATTTATTCCTATAAAAAAATATACAATTTACTAAAGGAAAAATTAGTTTTTGAGAAAATATCCCACTAGGATACTACCAAGGTTTCTATACAAGTTCAAATATCATGAATGAATAATTTATGTCCTTAAAAAATCTATTTTTTGAAGGTTTTTTATAAATAGAATCATTTGCAAAAATTTAATTTATTTTCCATACATTCAATCCATATTCTCCAGATCTATGAATATATCAAATATAATATAAATATAGTTAAATTAAACATGCGAGAAAATACCAATGAAATAAACCATCTAATGATAAAGAAGGTATAAATGAAAAAGAAAACCATTTGGGATATATCCTATTAGAATATTTACTAAAGGGAAAAGATTCATAATGTTATCAAAATATGGTTTCAACTGATATCAATTCCTTCAATAGTTTATCAATATCACAAAAGAAACCATTAGTGGTGCCACAAACACTAGGGTCACCAATGTCTCTTTCCTAATGCACCAATGGTTCCAGATATTCCATGTTTGTTCAAAATCATTTCCAAAACAATAATCATATATATATATAGTCATTTTCACCAAAAAATCATTTTAACAAGGACATGTATCAATATAAAAATTATAAATACATACATTTATCTACACACCTCAAGAAAAAAAGAAGCATGTAATCCTTCCACAATGTAGATCAAAAAACATTGATCGAATTTCAAAACACAAGTTATGAAAAGAAAATGAAACTAATTGATAGAAAACATCCATATATCAAATATCCTAAACACAAATCTAATAAACATATCCATCATGAATAATGACAGAATGATGCATAAAGGACCCTCAACTAGAGAGATGCACCATGACAACCATGACGATCAATTTCTAATTAAATTATTCAAATAGAGAGTAGATCCATAAAACCACCCAAGATATATATTAGGTATTGAGATGGAGGACTAAAAATTAGTGAAAAATCAGGGAAACATGCTTCATTTTTAATGTCGTTTTACATGAGAATTTCATGTCATGAATCCATTTTATAGAATGAAATAGCATAAATAAATGATATTCCAAAAAAGGAATCACCATATATAAAAATTTTATCACCAAAGACATTTTTTTCATGTAATTAATTTATATCCTTTTAAATTTCACACCCTATATAGAACTAATGGAATCATCCACATAAAAAATTCAAATCATGAAACCCATTCACGAAATAAATCGGTCTAGTTAGTAGTGCATCACTGAGTTTCCTACGGAAACCCCCAAACCCAATTTATGTTTCCCATGTCCCAAGGAGAACATCCAAAATATTATTAAACATTTATAAATTGACTCTATTAATTCAAAAAAACCACCCCAATTTTTTAATTTTCCCCAATGAAGGATCTCTATTCATGAAAATCATTTAATACCTCCAAACAAAAAGGGAAGCTAAAAAATACAAGGAATGCCTGAACAAAGATTAATGGGTGTTCAACATAGTTTCAGGGATATTGGATTTCTATGTAAATCAAAAATTGAACCACATAACTCATGGATTTAATCTAATGTATATGAAAGTCCTATTTTGGGAATTCATTAATACCCTAAAAAACAAGTTACACCAAGCCTCAGGATAACTTATTTCCAAATAAATACTTATCTATCAAGGAAATAGTAGTTGTATCTCCTTTGGATGTGGAATGTAAGTAAATAGTATTAAATAATCACCACTATATGTTGAGACTAAATTTGGATTCCATAATGAGGATAAACATAAATTTATGAACGAAAAAATAGGATTTGGTGGCTATATAGACATAACCAGTGAATAAGGATAATGGGAAACAATAGATGGATCATTTTCTTCTACATCAACCTCCCATACCCTTAAGAATGATCTCATCAAGGATAAAAATGATGAATAATTAAAATAATATGTACTACATATCTTGAAAAGGTTAAAAGTAAATAGAATGTTCACAATTTCAAATAAAGGCTTTACTGTAAGGATTTAACTATAAATCTCTTCAAAAGACATAAAAAGTATATTCGTAAACTATTATGCGTAGTTTTATATAAAACTAATGATAAACATTCACTAACACACTGATAAAATTATATTTATATAAGATTATGCTAAAATTATTTTTCAAAAAACATTTTATTATCAATTTTTATTAAAATTAATGTTAAAAGTGTATAAAAAATATATAATCTCTATAAACTATCATTTTTCCTAAATATACCTCTACCCCATGACCTTTGATGACACCCTATGGTACCTGATGATCCTATATTAAGATAAATATACCCCTTCATTAAATTTACAACATTTTTTATTTCAATATTCTAACCTTTATCCATTTTTAATGACCCTAAACTGTATATAGTTCAAGGGAAATATTTTCTAGTTGACCATTATCCATTTTTTATGGTTTTTCTTATTATTTTCCCATCATATTTTTTATAAAAAATTATTCAAACATGCAGCGTACACCTTGATTCCACAAAAATCTAGTCAATTTTTTGGAATTCTACATCTAACTTTTCATTATTAAACCTAGAATATTTTTACATTAGTTTTTTATTCTTAAGGATAAATTAGTTATCTATTAGTTCACAATTTTATTGTTAAATTAAGTTTTTATGCATTTTATTATCAATTATTCTTAATTTATTACAATATGTTTAATTTTTATACATTTTCTATTATAATTTCCCCCCTCCTTTTTATTTTTTTAACTTTTTGTATTTATCAATGTTTTAATTTATTATCATTTTTATTTGTTTTTGTTTCAAATAGTATATTTTCTACATGTTTTTTCATTTATATGTTTTTTTATCGATAATTTTAATTTTGAATTTTTTTTATGTAACATTTGTTTGATTTATAATTTTTTGAAGATAAATTGTTTCTTATGAAATTCATTTTTAAATAATATTTTTATATACTATTAATAATTTTTATTTAAATTTTCAATGAAATTAATTGATCATTATGTAAAAAAAATAATCAAACATATAACAATAATTTATTGTTTCGATTACAATTTTTAATGTTTAACTTCTATATGTTTATACATATTTCTAAATGTATATAGGTTTTAATATATTATTTTCTTATACTGTGATATTATAAAATCAAATAATTGTAATTGGATAAATTTATGAAGAACCATTAGGAGTAAGAGAAATAACCTGATGTCTCCCTGGAATTTTTGAAATGAAATCATCAAAACAAATATTTCATTTTTAACCCATGCATCAATTATTCGTATCCAATAATGTTAACTGCTAAATAAATCAAGGATCATTTCATTTGTTATAGTTTAATCCCTGATTATTCACATTGGATCTTTCATGGTAAAATAATAAAAAAAATTCAAGATTTACTATTGATTAAATTGTTTCTAATGAGATATAGAATCATATTGAAGAATTAATTCATGATATTTGAATTTAAATCATTAAATGAAAGTAAATTTTTAATTGATTTTATGATTATTATAAGAAACCAATATTATCATGTTGTGCAACATTGATAGTGTTATTAGTAGTTAGGATATTTTCAAATATAAAATATTAAAATTGATAGAGTGATAAAATTTTCTATGAACTACTTGAACATTTAAAAGAGGAATATCGAGAATTCAATAAGCATCTAGATTCCAACTATGATGCAATGAATATATTTTGACCAATTGGATTGGGGTATAAAAGGATAAATTCTTTCAACAATTATTGTGTGTTGTATATGATGTAATATGACTTCTTTTCAAAATTTCATAAATATTATACATCATGATATAAAAGGGATGGATAATTCAGCATTAATTCTCTCATTGGTATGGGAATCAAACCAATTTCTAACTTAATTTTGTACCTTCCAATAATTTCTTAATTGAATCATTTGTTTTAAAATTTAAATGATGAAAAAACATTAATATTTCAAAAATATGAGAAAATTTCAGATGGAAACCTATGTTACTATGTTGATTCTAGAGGTGAAGCTAGAAATATCAGAATGGGACTATGAATGGATATAATGATTCCATATCAGATAATTACTAGAAAATATAGTTAATATCATTTTTGGGTAGTTTAAAACTTTTCCCCACATATATGTATGAAGGAAAAATATATTTTGATGGGATTGATGGTTTCTAGATCCAAATAGCAAGGAATGGATATTAATGATTATCTTTCAACAATGATTAATGATTTGAATCTTTTATGGGATATGTAATGAAATTTTTTATTCAAACTAGAAAGTGTAATTTCTTTTGCATGATATAATAATTTTATCTATAAATTAATTTTGTACATCTGAAATAATATCTAGATACAGTGTTAACAAATATAATGAATTTCCAATTTTGTGAAGAAGATACTTCATATAATCAGTTGTAGAATAAAATAAAGAAATTATATTTTGGAAAATAGTGATTTTGAAAATTTGAACACCCTTATGATATATTGAAAAATTAATTTAATGGTTTAAATTAATATAAACCCTCACACCCATTTTCTGATGAAAAATATTCTGAAAAATTTAAAAATATTTATTTTATATTTTGAATGATAGTATGTTCTCATAATAAAAAAATATATATCGAAGAAACAATATACCTAATTTATGTTAAATATTTATTTATTTTTAAGAAATAATAATAAATTTGTTGTTATGAATGTTGATAAAATCATATGTTACAGTTTGATAAGCGGTCTATTAAGCATACAACTAATGAGAAAAAGTTGGATCTTAAACAATATTATAATTGATATACATTAAAATATGTTTGTAGTTAGTTCCAATAATGAAATTTAATAGAAAATGTTTACCTTAAATTTTTATGCAATAATAATGATTGAAAATTTGAAATATTTATAAATATATGTATGTTATTAAAGTACCAAGTTGATTTTCATGAAATATGAATAACTTGGCGACGTTGATGGATCTCAAATTAATAGGTGAAAAATATCATAACTCTCATGGATTGACGAAACAAATACTACTATTTTCACTACATTGTGTAATACTAAAACATTCTATAAGTGATATTATTATGTTATTTTATTTTTTTGGAAATATTTCTAACAAATTTTTGATCAAAATTTGAAAGATGTGTTGGATAATGAAGATACAGTCCTAATTTTTAAACTAGAAATTTATTTCCCACCAATTTTTTTTGTATAATGGTTCATCTAGGGACTCATATGGGTCATGAGATAAGAATATGTGGTCCAATTTATTTTTTAGATGTATATTTTTAAATATATGATGATATTTTCATGAGATATGTTAAAAATCATCATCAACAAAGGCCTTTTTTCAAAAATATCTATCAGAATATGTGGTTGTGAGTTGTAAAGAATATTTACATAATTTTGAGATAATATATTGAATCCATACACCTCAAAATTTTCTACTTTCTATTGAAGTTAGAGGGACTCATGGATTAATGGGAATTTTCATTTCATGTGATGAAGTGAAGTGGTCACATATAAGATTGTTGAACAACCCAGATGAGGTTAAACTATAAATATGATCATATATTGTTGAATTATAGTATGATATCAAAAAATAAATAACATTTGGTTGATGGGTGAATATAAGAAGACATTTTTTATTGGTCTGAAGATAATTTCAACACATATTTACCAACATCATAAAAATTTAAATGGTTTCTAGGGGAACCGTCTCTTAATGTGAACATGTTACACATTTTACAAAATGGGTCAGGATGAATATATTACTTTTCAAAATTATTGATCAATATTCTTCACTTAAACACATCAATTTTTGATTAAAATATAAAATCTAAATATTTTCATCAATGACATAATTTGGTGTTCTTGAGAAACTATGGGAAAATTATTATACTCTATTTTGAGTAAAAATTATTATCTGTGACTAGGTTTGTACTAATAGTAGTTTTAATCATGATGATTATGGATTTAAAATTTTTTATTTGAAAATATATAGTTTTATGATGAACCATTTATCATGGTGACACATGAAAAGAAAGTATTTTTTGTTTTTAACTTATCGAGTGATTATTGGTCCATTGTTTTTAATAGGAAATAAATCATTTGGTTGAGGAGGAGTATGATTATGTTATGGATTCATGTTAGTATTATTTATCTATTATATGATTTTTGGATAATAACAAGGACTATAATGCAGGCATAATCTATGTTATATAAAGTTACCTTGTTAAATATAAGTAGAAATCCACGAAATTATTATCCTAATTATTCATGAAAATATTTATAATATATTTATAATTATCCACCCCTATAATTTGGGATTTATTTTTTCATTAATTTATTTTTTCATTTCTAAATTGTTTTTAAAATGGTTTTTTAATTTTTTTAATTTTTTTAACATGTTTTATTATATTTTTTTATGATATAAATTATTCTTTAAATCTTATTCATATTATTATCTATATTTATATGTTCTTATTTTTTTCTCTTTAATCATGTAGTATTTTTTCATATTTTCATTGCCTATGTTTGAGTTCAATGACATTTTTGATATATTAACAATGAAATTTTATAATTTATTTTATTATTTTTGATGAAAAATTAATTATATTCTAGTTATAAATTATATTCATTAAATAAATTTTTTGTATAACTTTTATTACCAGTTATAATTATTTTGTTAAAAAATGTTTAAGGTTAGAATTTTATTATGAGTAAAAAAAATTTCTGATAGAAATTTATTTTTGTTTTTAAAATTTTTAATTTATAATGGTTTTTATTTATATATTTTTTCTCTTTATCAAATGTTTGAGGTTGAAATAAATATTTTCAAAAAAATAGTTAATATATTATGTTTTTATCTTTTAAAAAGAATCAAATTTATATTTATTACAGTGATTTAATATTAATCATATACTAGTAATTATATTTTTTAGATATAATACAACATTAGAAATGATAATCACTCAGGCAGGAGAACATAGGTATGTACATTTTTTAATTTAAATATTTATCTATAGTAGTATAATTATTTAATAAAATTTAACTTATATTTCTGAAACTTATTTTCAGCTCATCTTATTCTCCAAGATAGGATGGTACTAAAATATTGTAGGCATGCGATTATAGGTTTACGAATATGAGAACACCCTTGTTGAAATAAAATGGTTATAAATATATATGATATGTACTAATTTAAAACTATTAGAAATTGCACATAGTTTAGGACATACCCGGATGTATAGATTCATTTTAGGCTAAGTATTTTATACCATAATTTGAAGAGTGTCAGGTAGTCCGTGAACCATTTTGTATTAGAGTCCTCAACATTTAAATTTCATTAATTATTTTTAATAACAAACATTTTATAATTTTTTATTTATTCAATTACATATGAAAGTTTTATTTAATTTGACATAAAGAAATAAATAAAGTGTCTATCACTTACAGAACCAAGATGGATAGATGTAATGAAACAAATTACTTCCAATTAAATTTCTGGGAGTAAAAGTATAAAAAACCCATGCCTTATATATAAGATTATAAATAGAGAGACACAGAATATGTTTTTCTCTAGTCAGTAAAAGTAATCATTAATGGTATATTTATTTTCTTTATAAAATTTATTATTTTTAATTAATTATTAATACCTTATAAAATATTTACTTTTTATTATATAAATTAACTCCAGGAAAAATTACCATGAGGTAGATAATCCTAATTTATTCCCTCAAACAATATCATAAAGAGGTCATCTAATATTAGAGTCACAAATGATGGAATCTAAACAAATTAAATTAAGCATCATATCATGTATCATCTTTTGTAATCACTTGAGCCTCTATTTCCTCCAACTCATCATAAAAATTAGAAATGGAAAAGAGTTTCAAAAAAAGGGAATATAAAATAATAATTCATCAAAGTATGTAGTGAATAGGATTATAATTAAATAACTATTAATTTTCATCAATATTATTGTTTAGTATATTTATCTCATAAATATTGTTGTTTGAAATATTACTTTAGAACTTTATTAATGAGAAAATTTCATAGAGGGACTTTATCCCTGAGCATGAGAAGGATATTATTACCAATGCTTGAGGAAATCTAGAACAACTTATTCAGATCAGATGGTATAGGGAGAAAATTAAAATTAAAATTGTTTTTTGATACTACACTAGGGATACATTAGTGGGAGTAGAATATAGAGAATAAAAATATTCTTTAATTTTTGATCCCAGACACTTAAATTAGTAATATAGGATAGGATCAAATCATCTTTATTATATATTCTTTCAAAAGTTTTAATTTCTAGGCCCGAATGAACACTAAGATTCTATTTCGACTGGTGGGTCACATGGCCTTAAGAGAATTATACATAGGCCATATAATTATGAAATTATTTGAGGATCTAAGAATCTGATAGTAGAATGATGCCATTACTCAATGCCCAATGTATGGGAGTGTAATGTCCCCTATGCTCAATGAAACCCATATAATCATTCTAAAACCTAAGTTAAATATTAATCATATTTGTAAAAAAAAGTCATGAGGAATTACCTATCATGATATAAATTTAATAATCCCAACAATAACTAAGGTCATTTCCTTTAAAACTATTTGAATTAAGCACATTCTTGAACATGCACTAAACAATGTGTCATTTCCACCATTTACATTTTGTTTCTCTCAAATCACTTAATTCAATTCTTATAAGACATGCATATTTGAGTATCATAAGAGTACTTGAAACACCACCGAAATCATTTCCATTTCAATAAATTAATTTAGATCATTCATGGAGGGAAAAATATCAGTAAAATATAATCCTTTTAATTAAACAAACCCATCATCAAAAATAAACAACTCAATTTATAAGATTCCATTGAAACAATGTAAACATGTAAATTTATTTAACTATGATGAAGGATGTATCATGGACTATTTGGAAAATTACATACATGGGAAACATGATTCATTAAGAATTAAAATCCCTTATAATGAGCTTTATCCATTATATATTTAAATATGAGTGGTCGAAGCAATTCACATAGGTGGTAAATTGGTCCAATTTCATTTATATAGAAGAACACCACTACATTTATTAATAACAAAGTGGCAATGTTGAAACCATTCCTTATACCAAACAATGAAATTAAATCATAATGAAACACCAAATTAAATATCCAAGCATATTTTAATTATCTAGTCACCACATTTTAATTTAGAAGACATCACACCTCATTCATGGTTTTTTATTATAAAAACATGACATTGTTTAAAAATAATAATTTAGAAAATTTAATCATCAAATTCACGATTCATTACTCAATTAATCACAAGAATAATTTTTAAAAAGAAAACACATATTGTAAAATAAATATAATGTTCCTCAATTCATATATGAGGTATCATTCTAAGTTGGTCCATTTCTTTTAAGGTGTAATCACATTATTAGTCCATGTAGAATGCATATAAGGCATTACGAGAATCTATTTATTTAATTATAAAGGGAACATTAATGTCGGCGCACCCAAGCGATGATCGTGGTTGAGTTTGACACCATAAATTCTATTAATAATGCTCAACGGGTGTAATAGAAGGTTTTTATACTGATTTAGATTGAAGAAAATATTTTAAAGGTGGCACACAGCTAACAACATCGTGCAGTACAATGACACTATTTCAAAAATTCTGTAAACTTGAGAAAAATCCATATAAGTCCTACCATATAATTAGGATTTTTACATAATCCAATATAAAGGCCTATTTCAGTTCAGTTTGAATGAAATCCCAGAAACATACATCCACCTTGAATATATGTAAAATGTTTTTTCACCACGATAACATGATCAAGAGAAGAATAAACAAAGAGAGATTGAAAAGGAATCAAAATATTACATGATGAGTAACCTTATATATTTATGGAACATGAATTGGATGATAGATGTAGGAGATATATTGAATCCTAGAATAGGCTTGGAGGTGACCCACAACGCAAGGGTATGAAGAGACACCCACTGGAGGAAGAATTAAGAAAAAATGGAAAACATAATATCATTAATGGTATAATAGTAATGTACCTCTTTAATCTAGGTCTCACAGTTTGGTCTCATGGTTTGTCCAAACTGTGCTCCAACTCTGTGGAACCCACTACCATGGAATCCCACTTCACATATTTGAGCCACACAACTTCCCTAATAGTGGCCCAACCATGCGATGAATAATGAAAGGATGCATCTTATGTAACACTAACCCTGAGGTCCAGGTGAATGGTTTAGTTTATCCACGAATATCCCATGCATTTCAAATCTTTTCACTTCCACGCGTTTCATGGTTCGATGTTGGGAGCCACACAGTTTCAGAAACACTTTTCTCCAAATGTAGACGTCCAGAAATAAGATTTTTGGGGTACAGTGTCCCAAAACTCAACAAGACACTCGAGGAACATTTGAGGCCGATACCCAGGTCTAAAAACTACACTTTTAATTTTTCCAAATCCCATAATTATATTCCAAATATATGTTCAAAGAATGAAATGTCCACTAAACACCCAAATTAGAATTCCCATGGAATTCTACCTTGGTTCTAAAAAACGAGTCATTAAAACACCCCCACCATTGAACTTATCATTACTAAGAAGAATTAGGGAGACAACGAAAGCATCACCTGGCCTACAAGGTTTGTGAAGTCTCATTAAAATGCCTATGTCAGGCTTTCAAATGTTTACCGCTCATCCAATCTTAACTTTATCATATGGAACTTGAGCTGTCGAAACCCAAGACAATCCTCTTTTTCTTACTAAAACACCCAAATGGGTATTACCTAATATCGTTTATCTAGAAAAACGGTCTTGTTTTCATCATGTTACATACTAGACCTATGTTGATCCACACATTAGGAATTAACATAAAAGCCATTTTTCTGCCACGGCACTCCCACCATTGGAATTCCCTTACAATGAACGCCTATACATGTTCTAACAATTCTACTGGAATGATTTTATTAATGGGAAAACTTTATTACTTATCCTTCCTCAATATAAATCATTCAATAAAGAAACAGTTAAATCCCTGTCACCCAAACTGAAATAATTTATGCAATTATTCCTTGAAAGACACAGTTAACCATCACACCACACCCACATTAGCCTGAAGATGTAATTAAAAATGCTTCAATTCAATAGTATCCATTGAATAAGAAGGATAATAAGTCAATCCATATATGGCTAACCACTATCAAATCATATGACTTAGATTGCTTGCGTAAGAAAGAATAAACCGCAATGCCTTCCTTTAAGGAATTTGGCATTTATAATAAGAATGTTTATTCAAGCCCATACCTATCATCAAGTGATGTTCCTTGGAATAACCATAAAATTAAAATTTAATTCATCATGCCTCTGAATGAATAATTCAGTATCCCATATCCAACCCACTAAAAGTTTCACACTTTTAAGCATCACCTTCGAGCCCAACACAAGTCTAGGATAACCTTAGATTCATTTAACCTGAGTTCATAGAACTAAACCAAGGTAGTCCAACTCCATTTTTACAAATGATATGTTGGTAAAAAAGTAATACATCCATTTTAGATAATTCACCAAGTGTATGATAGGAATATGTTGGGTGGTGAAGTCAAAGGAAATAGTTGGTGTCTAAGAGTCGGTCCAAGGTATTCTAATAAGGGAACCTAGGAAACACTCAGTACTAACCATGCTTTGAAGAAAACCATAAAAAAATTTCAAAATTAGATAGACATTATTTATCATGTCTTAGATGTTTTAAATCTTAAATGTGTCATAGTACCAATGATCTCTTAGTTCATAAAGGTTGTCATCGTGATAGGGGACATGCTCGTCTATTTTAGAAGAGTACACTAATAGGATTCGAATGGTTTCAAACCGAACAAGAAAACCAAGAGAAGAATAGTCCAAACACTATTAATCAACATTTTGATGATCACCATCTTCACCTATCAACGCATTTTCACCAACCGACCACCCAGCCTTTACCACCGATGAAAATCCATGATCGTTAAAGATTATCCCTAGATGTCCATCCATGAACAATGATGTTTCCCAATTATTGATTAATTTCCCTACCACATCAACATCATTTTGTTGATAATGAACTAACACATACACTAGAACTTATGTGAGAATCCACACCTTAGGACTATACCAATCATCAAATGAAGGGATAAACTAGAAATACCAAAGCATGATAGATTAAAACCACCATAAACGCATGTGTGTCGCTCCTCTAAATCCCAATCACCACACCAAGACATCGGATAATTTTAGATGTAAGATCAAACAAACCTGAACAGTATGTAAAAACACTCAATCTCTTAGATAGTCATGCCAACAATTGGGAAAATTTTATTCCTTAAAAACCCTGGAAACTCTGCTATATAGATGACCTGAGAATGTTCAGAATAGCACAAGGCTCAGTAATTCTTCAAAACACAATTGGTTCATTACATCATTTAGAAACTCGACTGGTACCATATATGTGAACTCAGAATACATTGAGGATTCAAATATGAGACGACATACCCTTGATATTATACATAGGATTTCTTCATAATTCTTTCTAGTATCACATGGACTATGAAGAAAATTCTCTCAAGTTGCATTATCCCATAAGACAATAAATTAGATTCAAAAACTTCTGAGTCTTAAAATAAATAAAGATTATGGACATGATACCTAATAAGTGGATGGTCATTCCTTCATTGTTTCTAATTTCCCTAAAAATTGGATTATCTAAATACCTTGTCTCTTACAAGGTTTAAGATACCATGACCACTCGTCCCCACAAGTGTTTCATTTAGATTGCAAGAGTCCTACCAGGTAAAACAACATCTAAATGTCACAAAACATTAGAAATATAAAATTATTTATCAATTCATTCCAATTATAGGAGTTTCACATACCATGGGCTAGTGTCGTATGAAAGAAAAAACATTGACCCCATCAATTGGTCACACCAAAACAAAGTCCCAAGGATTAAGAGCCTATCATCTTAGACCTTGCAAAAAAGATAACAACGCCTATAGAAGATTCTCATGTTTCTATTCCAATGGGACTCTAATATATATAAAATCTACCCATACATGGGGGTTTTAAACAAAGGACACCATTTTAGGATCAATTTTATATCAATACATAAATTCAAATTCATTATTAAAGAATTTAAAGGATTTAAACAGACATAGTAAATCAATTATTAAACCAAAATAGTTGGTAGATTTTTCGAATAATTTAAAGTGGAAATATATGAAATTTATATCAACTTCATTTTCTAATCAATAATCATTTATTAACATCCCTTGAATAATTAGAATATTTATCACAAAAATTTATTTTAGGATGTAAGAGATATGGTGACC
Organism: Viscum album; assembly: GCA_963277665.1. Taxonomy (NCBI): domain Eukaryota; kingdom Viridiplantae; phylum Streptophyta; class Magnoliopsida; order Santalales; family Viscaceae; genus Viscum; species Viscum album. The sequence continues at coordinate 724,250 of CAUJRU010000090.1, forward strand.
TATAGGAGGGTACCGTTAAACAATCTTGGATATATTAAAATGAATTCAAATAGTAGTTATTTAAGTATTAAAATTTCAAAACCCCAAAGTGGGTTATATCATAAGAAACAAGCCCAAACTGACCAACATGGGTTATTTTATACATTTAAGAACTCATCCCGACTGGTCACAATGAATGAGTAAAAAAGGTACATGCCTTATTATTGTATCTAATTATGTATAGATTAAAATTAAACAGATTATAAATTTTAACCTGTTTTAAACATATATAATGATCGTATATAAATGATTAGTTCTTTGTGTGGCCATATACCAATCCATAAAGATCCCTTACACTTTACACATTGGAATTTGGATCCCATTAAATGTAACCAATTTCACATTAAAATATAAACCATAACAGCATTTAAATTTTAACAATAGTCTTTAAATATTATAAAATCTCAAGTATGGTTCGTGTGTAGAGGTATCATTTTCCCAGTTATAAGGTGCACATAAAACTTATAATACAAAAATGTTTAATGTTTAAACCTTAATAACAGATTCATCTCATGAAAACATATATATATATATATATAAACTAGCATGATATCATGAGAAATAAACATAGAAATCACGCCAAAAATCACATCATCATGATACACTCCTAATACATGCTAAATAAATAGGCTGCATGGAATATAATCTATCAAGGAATTCAATCAAAATTAGCATTTAAGATACAAATGCAACTATATTTCATGGAATATTAATGAAATATAAATTACTATTCGCATATAATGATTCATGTAATGATTCATCCTTTCCATACTAGGAGAAGGGTAAGATACCACAAATTCTATAAATTAATATTCTATGGAATGTACAACATTTTCTAAAGGTGATATCATAATCATCTATTATATAAAAAACATGAACATCAGTCCCACACCTAGATGCATGGACGTTTACCAAATGGTGGGGTATTCAGTTCGAGAAACGACTATTTACCAACCGATGACACATTCCATGTACCCATTCTTACAACCCAAAAAGTATGAAAAAGTGCAAATAGACCCCTCTAATAACTCAGTGTAATGTACTGACCCGACTGAACACTAATATGGTAGTTGAAATATTGGGTCAAATGGAATCATGCATGCCTTGTCATATTATATAGGCATTCAACTTGTAGTGAGGGTCTAATGAGATGATAGTGGTGATAAAATACACTTATATCAGATTAGACAATGATATAGTAAATAAGAGTCAATTAAAAATTGTAAAATCAATAATAAATGAAATAAGGAGTTGTAGAATAATAATACAAACCAATCTAAAAAGATAGAAAATGCCAATAAACTACAGTTTCACGCCTGTCCAAATGATGATACCTAAACTAAAAAATAGACATGGAGAAGGAAACAAGATACAGAATAGTAAACAAATAAAGAAAAGAGAATAAAATCCATGACACGACTCATCCCCTAGGGCCTATGCTGTGACATCCCCCAAACCTACCTTCCGAAGGCCAGGGGTTGTCGACTAGCATCGAAGGATTCAACCTGCAAGTGGGAGGCATTTTTCGAAGTACATGTATGTCTACACACACAATCACATCCCAACTCTAGAAAGGTAAACATACATGAAACTAGACAACTACTGAGTAAATGTAAAACTATTTGTCAAATGGACCAGAATAAAAACCCAAAAAAGGATGAACCAAAAATAGGAATGATCAAGGAATCTCTAAAAGTTGTCCAATTAAAACCCCACATGATATTTAAGTGTTCAGTAACTGCTAGAAGCCATAGATGTACACCCCTCTTGCCTGGTATCACTAGTAACCATCAGGTCCTAGGCCACCAAGTCCTCTATCAAAGATGTGGTCATCTACACTAGATTCCACACGTGTGTGGAAAGCCTATGTAGGGATGAGTAACAATATACTCAGTAGGGAACCCAAAACAACAATGAATGACCAAAATAAAATACCAAAAGAAAACCACTAGGCAAGATAACACACTCATGGTATAATCTAAAGTAGAAAATTAAGACATTCAGTAATATCATTGAATACCTTGGGCTACTGGAGAACTCTTCCTCAATGAGTACAGTGCACCTGTCGGGTCACACAGAATTTTCTTCCCACTATCCATGTACTACTATGGTACTCATACCTGATTAGTATTCTGGGTATGTTGGGTCACTCAGAAGCCACTCTCCACTGTGGGCATATCGGGTCACACTGATGTCGCTTCCCACATTGTACATACTGAGGTACTCCACCTATTGAGTATTGTGGATCCATTGGGTAACATAGATCCACTCCTCAATGTGGGCCTACTGGGTCACACATATCTACTTCTCATAGGTCTATCATAGATGATCCACACAAGGTCGATTATCATCAATCATTTGGTCTCAAACAAAAGATGGGTTTTCGGGCATACTGCACTTGATTCTATGAGAAACGCTCCTCAAGAAATTTGTTGAATTTCAACTACCATTAAAGCCTCCATAGAGTATTAGAAAATTTCTTCATCATAATTAGAGTTACAATCTCGCAAAATGCTCGTAAATCAGAAACCTAGATGGATGATATTACTGCTTTTTCAAGAATGGGTCAGTTGGGTTTGGGTCCAGTCCAACCTGGCTAGACCAACCCAACTAGGCTCGGGGTCCACCAACCTGACTCAGGTTTTCTGACCCGAACCAGATTAGGCTTTCCCTGATGGGTCGGGTCTGTCCTACTGGGGCAGACTAACTCTTCTTTGGTGGGACGTGGCTGGAAGCTTCTTCCACTCCCTCTACCATGTGGTTCATCTATAGTGTCGCCTCCTCTATCACAGTCGGTTGACCACAACCTTACCACATGCAATGTTGCACGATGCCTCTTCCACGGTGCACCGACACAGCTGGGTAGTTGCGTCCGCTCACCTCCAACCACCAGCATGGAGACCAGAGGATCTTTCCAAACCGTTGCAGCACGAGCTACACAGGACACTTCACCATCACATCGTCGTGGCGTGCTTATGGGTTCTTCCATGGACCATTGGGTCTACTCTGGTGGTCCGTTCTGCTCCCCTCTTTTTTCTAAAACTCTATGGGATACCATATTCCTTGTGATGGTGTCAAATCTTCTTTTTCACCACATCGAAGACGTGGTCATGAAGAACTCACCAAACACACAAGGAGGAGGGGCTCAAGAATTATTCATGTCATCCCACACACTGATTGTAATATGTTTATAAAGAATGGATATATAATTTGAGTTCGATCATGATTAATCAAATAGTCCCGACAGAAAACCTTTTGAAAAGTTCCCTCCCACAAAAAACAGCAATCTGAAGTTCAACTTGTTTGTGGGTTGATCCACGTTCAACATTAGAATAAAAAATATGGAAAAATAAAAAAAACAAACCTCTACCTCATTGTAGTTTGTTGTTGAAGAAATCTATTTGTGAGGATCCATGTTCTTTTCAATGCTATCAGCTTCCATCGTCTTCCATTCCTATTCTTCAAGGTGTGTTGACAGCACTAGAAATTCCCTAGTGTTCATTGTTTTCCATTTGAGAGGATTTTCAACATAGGTTCATCAGAGGAATTCTATATTTTATTCCCCTGTGTGTTATCTCATTAATAATTAAAAGTGTCTCATCATTTCGGTTACACTACATCACCGAATCATTACGTTGTTTCATTAATGAAATATAAATTTTTTATCACATCTGTTAATGAGTCTCATTAAAGGGGCTCATCACTACTTCATCATTGCACCACAGTGTTGGCATTCCACCTCTCAGTTGTGATAAAAAAATTAACTTTTTAAGATATTTTCTTATTTTCTAAAAAGTATGAAAACTATCTCGTTAATTCGATCATAGGAAATAAAATCTAATTCCATTCTTGGTGAACCCAACTATTTTCATTTCAATAGATCCCTCATAATTTTGATCCAAGCATCTGTTTAAATTTTAGAAAAATGTGCACGCATGTTTTCTTATATTAACTAAAAAAAGTTAAAAACACTATTCTAAGATCACCGAGCCTTGGAATTAGGTGCCGTAAAAGTGTATGGTCTCGAAATAATTCCATATAATTTTAAAAAAACTACACGGAAATTCCGAGATATTGCATTAATCCCCCTTTGTGGGTTTCACATCCTCGTAAGCCAAAACAGGTCTAAACAAACAAATGGGGATACTAATCATGAATTTGAGCCTACAACTCCCATGTGCTCTCCAAGATATTAATGTTCTTCTTTTGATAACACACCAATGGAATCGACCACCCATGAAGTACCCTCTCTTTTTGATCCTCTATCTATATTGGGAACACCACAAACATTGCCCCATCATCAATGTACAACTTTCCCCAGTCGATGACATGCGATGGATCAGGCACATACCTCCCTATCTACGACACATGAAAAATATCTTGTACCCAGTGCATCTGTGGGGAAAGATATAGGTGGTATGCCACCTCACCAACTCTGCTATGAATTGTAATTGGTATGATGAACCTTGGAGATAACTTGTTATCCCATCCAAATATCCACAATCTCTATCCGGGAGAGACTTAAAGAAAAACATGGTTTCCCTCATCAAACCCCAAGTGTCTATGTATCATGTCTGCATAAAATTTGTGTCTAGTCTATATAGTCCTCGTCTACTCTTGGATGATCTTAACATTCTTAGTGGTTTCTCATACTAACTTGACACCCATGAGTGTTGTATCCCCTTGGTATGTCTAGCATAGAGGTGATCTGCATGGCTACCTATACTAGACCTCAAATAGTGCCATGCCAATGGTGGAGTCATAGTTATTATTTTATTTAAACTACATCAGTGAGAAATGGACCTCCCAACTATGAACAAAATCAAATATGCAAGAAAAATGCATGTACGCCAATGTCCATATGGCCTAATTTATCTAACCATCTGTGTGAGGGTGAAAGGATGTCCTCAAGCACAGTTGAGTCCTGAATTCCTCCTACAATCTCTTGGATAGCCAAGATTTAAAGTGAGTTTCACATTCTGATTGGGACATCGAAGGTACCCCATGTAGTCGCACTATCTCTTGGATGTATAGGAATACTAATCCCTCTACTGATCCCTACTTTTATATGGGTAAGAAGTTAGCTGACATGGTGATTCGTTCAATGATCACTGAGATATAATCGTAGCCCCTAGACATGTGTGGTAACACTATCCTGAAATCCATTGAGATACCAACCCATTTATAGAGTCGTAACTCCACTGGCTAGCCAACACCATCTAGAACCTGATGCCCAGCCTTTACATGCTGACTAGTGAGGCATCGTGAAAAATACTCTACAACTGATTTCTAAATACCTAGCCACAAGTACTGATTTTGGAGGTCAGGTTAAATCTTTTCCACACCCAGATTTACCACAAAATGGGATGTATGGAAATCCATAGAAACCTCCTCCAGATAAGTCATTGGTTCTATGATTCAATCTCTAAAAAGGATTATATTCTCCCAACCAATAGAAAATCTATTAGGAGCCTGTCCTGAGGATATCGGAGCACATCGGGCCTCAAAGTCTATATTCACTTGTTGTGTCTACATGGATCACTATAAGAGTAGAGGGGTGATTGTCATCAACTGAAGGTAAGATGGTCCATCATCATTCAGAAAGGGTATCTTCATCTCTGATAGCAGCTATGTCGCTTCACTCAACAGTTATAGACCAGACCTCTTACTAAGCGCGTCTTCCACAACGTTCCCCTTCCCAGGAGTATAGAATATATCAATGTCATAGTCTTGAAGGAACTCTATCCATCATTGTTGTATCTTTTTCAGGTCCTTTATTTAGAAGATATACCTTAGACTCTTTTGTTCAGAGTAGATGATAAATCGTTCACCCATCAAGAAGTGGCGCCACATCTTCAAAGAAAATATCATTGTTGCAAACTCCAGGTCATATGTCACATAATTCTGCTCATATTGCCTCAAATAGTGTAAGTCGTAGGTGATACTTTCTCACTCCTCCATCAGGACACCTCCCATTCTGGTCCCTGGTCCACCGCACAAGACTACATACCAAACACCCTCTTCAGGTAGTGTCAATATGGGGGCACATATCAGTCTATCCCTCAACTCATGGAATATCTATTATTAGTTCTATATCCACATGAAGGTTTTCTAATTCTTTTTCACAGACGATAAGTGTTTTTCCACACTATAAATGTTTGACACAATCTTCCATTGTTATCCAGCCAACCCTATGAAACTCCACACCTCATTCACGCTCTTGGGTGGAACCCAAACAAGCATTTCCTCTATCATTTCTGGATCAATTGCAACTCCATCCTTCGAGATGATGTTTCCTAGAAAGTGGACCTCCCCAATCAGAACTGGAACTTCAAGAGCTTACTGTAATGTTATTTCTCTTGGATTCTATCGAGGACTATCCACAGGTGTGTAGCATGCTCCTCCTCCAACACTGAGTTCACCATGATTCCATCAATGAAGAACACCAAAACATGATTGAGTTAGGTTAGATGATCCCATTCATGATTCTCATGAACAATAATGGGGAATCATATATGTTGAAAGGCATAAAAAAACTCATAGCAGGCATACCAGCATCTAAAGGCTATCATTGGAATGTCCTCATCCTATACATGAAGCTAATGATAGCGTGATCAGAGGTCTATCTTTGAGAACCACCTCGCTCCCTTCATCTAGTCGAAGAGCTCATAAATCCTCTGCACTGAGTACTTGTTATTCATGGTCACATGGTTCAAGAACTAGAAACCCACACATAGCATCATTATTCCATATATATTCTTGTAAAATAACAATGGGGCTACCAATGGTGAAAAATTGGGCCTCACAAAGCCCTTCTCCAGCATGTCTTCTGATTGTACCCTAAATTCATGAAGCTCCATCTGAGCCATCTGATATGCTGGAGTGGACATAAATGTCATCTTGATTTATAGGTCAATGTAAAAGTATACAACCCTGTGATGAGGTAGTCCCATAACATACTCAAAAAAGTAATTCTCGTACTCTTCCACTACTAAAGGAGATATTGGACTCATATCGTCCACCGCACTGAGGTTGAGGTTAGCCAATGGATGAGTGAGCGGCCGCACCCTCCTGCGAGAAAGACCATCATGTCTTGGCAAAGATCCCTTCACTCTAGGGAAGGAAAACCTGGTCTCATTCTCACAAACACACCACACATTTTCTCTAATAATGTCAATTTGATTATGGTAAGTAGATAAATAGTCCATACCCATTATGACATCGTAAGGCCTCCACGCCGCTACAATGATATCCCACCTGAAGTTCTAACCTCCTAGAGTAATCTCACACTTATGTAACCAATATGTTATCCTCAAATCCCCTCCTATATGATTCTTTAATCATTAGGATCAAGACAATGGTTCCACGGGAATCTTAGAGCCTCGGACAAGGTCTATGGTAAGGAAAGAGTGACTAGAACCTATGTCTATAAAAACTACATCTAAGTTGTAGAATAAACTGATTGTACCTCCAATCATCTCAGGAGTTTCATGGTCATAGGCCTCCATCACCTGAAGCTAGCCACACCTCTATTTGATGGCTCCCTGGGCCCGTGGTGGACCACCTGGGTGGTGTTGGTAGAACCTCTAACCCTATTCCACCACATGTTGCTTGACCTTCTCCCCTACCACATTATTCACCCTCTGGACCACCTCACTTGAACCTATGCCACTGCATTGGAAGTCCCACGACTGCCGAATAATCATCTATACTATAGGTCGGGTAGTAATGGGCCATGTTTACCTTACCACCGCATGTGAAGCACAACCTAGTCCCTACTAACTCCCTCTGCTTGGGGATCCCCACACTACCTTCCCCAAGTCATGGGTTTATCCCCTGAATGATCATACATGTTGGGGTCCCCTCATCTGCTACCTGGTTTTTAATACTGAATACTATGCCATTTGATGTTTGCAGGAAGCTACGGTTGTCATTGGATTCTCTGCTCAGAAGCTCTCCACATAAAGGGCTCACTTAAGAACCCTAGCCTAGTGGGAATGATGAGAGACACCATGAATGCCCAGATCTCTCTTCTGAGTCCCTACTCAATGTTCTGGTCCCTGAAGACGGGGTCCAACACCATGCATGTGGAGTCAGGAGAGTGGTGTGTAAACCTCACAGAGTACTCACCCACTGACATGTTTCCATGCTGTAGATGAAGCAGTTCCTATATGCGCACCCAGCGCCATGTCGTGGCGAATAATATCTCCCAGAAAAGTGGCTCAAAGTCATCACAATAGAGGGTTGCTACGTCATTATTCTGAATTTTCATGCTCTACCATCTCTCTACCAAGCCCCGAAAAAAGTCTCACAACTAATATCACCATCTAGCCGAGTGGCGTCCTCACTAAGTGGAATAACTACATCACCACCTCCATCCAGTCCTCTACGACCTGAGGATTTGTCTCCCCCCTAAACCTGGGAGGTCTCTATCTATGGAAATCGTGATTGGAGATGAGCCTATGTTCACCCTCAAAAAGTAATACTGGTAGTTACTGAAAATCAAAGAGTGGTGGTAATGTTGCTACCCCACCTAGTTGGTCCATCTATAGTAAGGGTCATGAAACTGACGCCTCATCACTTGGTGGGTTGTCCTGATGGTCACACATCAAAATCCAAGTTGGTTGTCTATGCGTAAAAATACTGAAATAGATCATGGTTTACCATGGTGAATAGATTATACATATCGAGCTAATCCTAATTCATGAAGAACATAAGGAAACACACAATTCTTATATGATGCATGAAACTAGTGTTTTTTTTTGTACACATCAAGGTCATGGTGTATGGATTTTTCAGCCACCACACGGACACTAGACTCCCCATATCTGAAAGTTGAACTAGAAACATTTTACACTATTTCCCAATATAAAACAAAAAAATCACTTTCTTTGAGGTAGAACCGACTCCTATGATACAACTTTATCACGACCCATCCCCTCGAGTAGGTGTCGTGACATCCTCAAAGCCCACCTCCCAAAAACCATGGGGTGGATACTATCATCGAAGGCATCAACATGAAATTGGGATGCATTTTTTGGAGTACCTCTACGCACGCACACACAACCACTTCCCAAATATGGAATGGTAAAAATTCATGTCACTAAACAACCACTGAGTATATATAAAAAATATATGTCAAATGGGACATAATGAAAACCCAATAAAATATGGAATGAAACCATGAATGTATAAGGAGACTCTGAAATACATCCACAAAAACACCCACATGATTGGTAAGTGTAGTTTAGCCACTTGAAGTTATTGACGTACGACCTGTCAACCTGGTCTCACAGGGTTCCACAAGGTCCTGGGGCACTAATTCCTCCATCGAAGCAGCGGTTGTCTACACCAGACACAACACATACAAGTGAAGCCCGTGATGGGGTGAGTAACAATATACTCTAATGAGAACCAAACTAAGGGGTAAATACCACAAAGAACCCCATAATGAAAACCACGAATCAAGACATCTCTCACAAGATTCAATCTTGATTAGAAAATTAAAACCATCAGTCATAACATCGAACACCTTGGGCTGCTAGAGAACACCTCCTCAATGAGTATAGTCGGCCTAACAAGTCACAGAGAATCCAATTTTTACTAAACATGGACAATTTTGGTACTCATCCTCGATTAGTACCTTGGGTATGTTGGGTCACATAGAAGTCGCTCCCCGCTGTGGGTGTGCTGGGCCACAGGGAAGCCATATCCCACCCTGACATTACTGAGGTACTCCACCGGTCGAGTAATGTGGGTCTACTGAGTTACACATAGCTGCTCCCCACAATGGCCTAACCAAGTCACACAGAGCCTCTTCTCACTGTTCCATTATAGCTAATCCACATAGGGTCTCTTGTCACTAGTCTTTAGGTCTCATTTAACCTCATGGTTTCCTTACGTAGTGCACTTGATTTCAGGAGAACTAATCCCCAATCCATTCTTTAAATTTCATCTTCCATGAATGTATCAATAGTGTATTCTAATATGTACTCTTCATTTTGAGGGTTCTAAAGCCAAAAATGGCTCATTAATCGGATTCCTTGTTTGAAAGATATTACTGTTTTTAAAAAAAGGGGTCGGTTGGATCCAGGTCCAGTCCGACCCGGTCGGACCGACCAGACCCAACCTGGCCCGGGGTCCACCAATCTGACACGATTCAACTTAACCAACCCGGATACGGCCTGCTGGGTTGGGTTCCCCCTGATGGGGCAGGTCCGGACCGCTGGGGTGGCCCGAGCCTGCCCATCCCACCAAGGGAATGCCGACATTTTCTAGTCGGGATGTAGATAGAAGCGATGTCTGCTCCCCCTTCACTATGGTTCATTCACAGGGCCACCACCTCCAAAGCGGTCGGTTGACTATGATTTTTCTTTGTGCGACATGGTGCAGTGCCACATCTACGGTTCACCGATGCAGCGGGGGGTCATGTTTTCTCACTGCCAGCCACCGGCACGGAGGCAAGCAGCTCCTACCACACCACCACGGCTAGAGATAGCCATGGTACTTCTCCAGGAGCAATGTTGTTCCATGCCACCACTTGCATATGGAAGCCTCTAAGGGCCACCATCGGGGATCACCAGCTCTAACATCGTTGGGTTCTCCCGCGGACCACCGGGTCTGCTTCGGTGGTCCTTTCATCGCTCTGATTTCGCATACGGCCTCTGGGGGATTCCCTCTTCCCTGGCATTCCCTCGAATCCTCTTTGCCACCACATTGAAAACATGGTCATGAAGAATGAAAAAAAAACACAGATGGGAGTGGAGCTCAAAATTTTTTTGTGCCATCCAATTCTCTCATTGTTAGAGGTTTAGAATCATGGGATATAGAATTTGAGTTCTATTGTGATTAATCATATAATCCCAGTGCAAAACCCCATGAATAGTTCCCTCCTCCAAGAACAAGTGATATATGGATCAACATGTTTGTGGGTTGATCCACATTCGTCACTAGAATAATGAAAAGAGAAACTAAAAAAACAAACAAACCCCTAACTCATTGGGGTTCTTCATTGAAGTGATCAGTTCATGAGGAGTTAAGTTTTGTTCGAAGTTGTCGTCATCCGTCGCCACATGGTACCATTCTTAGAGGTATGTTGATGGTAGTAGTGATTATCCCGAATTCATGAGACATCAGTGGAGAGTATTTTAACTTTAGTATGGTAATAGGAATTCCACATTTTATTCCCCAACGTGTTATATCATTAATAGAGAAACATGTCACAACATTTCTGTTATGCTGCGTTGCCACGTCATTACGCTATTTCATTAATGAAACAGAATGTATTTTTTTCATCGATTTTGGAGCCTCATTAAAAGGGATAGTTTCCGCCTCATCACTACACTAAAGTGCTAGTGTTCTACCTCAAAATGGTGAGAACAAAAAATAAAATAACATTTAATGTTATTTTTTTATTTTCTAAAAATTCTGAAAATTATCTCTTTTAGTTGATCCTCATCGACCGATGTTAAGTCCATTCAAGGTGAATCCATACGTTAAGAGTTCAATAGTTCTCTTAGATTTTAAATTCGTGAACCATTTTAAATTTTATAAAAACCTGCTTGTATGTTTACTTAAATGAAGTATAAAAAGATCAAAATTCGATTCTTGGCTCACCAGGCCTTGGAATCAGGTGTCGTCAAAGAGTCTGTTCTCAGAATAATTCCATATAATTTAAAATAATACATGTGAATTCTAGGAAATTACAATCCATAATGGATATCTCCATGATCATCTTGAGATCTATCTCAATAAAGTTCTCCTAACTCATAGGTACAAGAAAAATAGCACAAGAATGAATTCATGGTTTGGTGAACATAATGTCTACTCGGGTACCCCGGTGCAATGGTGTCTTATGAAATTTATTAGATATAAATTTGAGTATGTTACCACCCATGTTATCTAAAACTAAATCCAATCCATGAATATAATGTAAATATGTGTTCAAGTATACAAAAAAAACTGAATAAATAAATGACAATCTATTCATGTTCCAAAAAACATGGAGGCTCTACATTCTTTGGATCAATGCTAGAATGATATGTTTGTTCAATAACTATATATATATAAATTATATATGTATATATACCTTAGTTATATGTTTCATCTACCTATATAAACCATGTTCGTATGAACTTAAGTGGCCATATACATGGAATACTAGGTGATGGATGGATCGGAGCATAACTCAATCATTCACAACCAGTCTGAATGATCCTATATGGTCAAAAATGGTTACATTACCTATATCTAATAATGAGTAGGAGATTACATTCTCATTAATTGAGATGGTTAGTGTTTCATCATGTCAACAATCAAATTCGTGATTGTGTCATAATTCAACACTCAACAACGGACGTGGTGTGTTATTCCCACTATTCTAATAAATTAAATGTTGTGAGACACCATGACTCAACACATGACATAAAGGAACATGATTTTATCCATTCTCAATATAACTTTTAAAATTGTTCCACATACTATACCAATGGGTAATTGTATTTATAACAAAATCCATGAGTCATTACCTCTAAAGATTTAACTTTAATAATCCTAGTAACAACTTATGTAACATCATTTATAACAATTTTAATTAAGAATATACATAGTAATTCACAAAATGGTGTTTCCTTTCAATCCTTTAAATTTTATTTTATTTAAATCATTTTATTCAATTCTCATAATTCATTCATATTTAACTGTCATAATAGGCATGGTCATAACACCTTATTCAATTCCATTTCCAAAAATTCATTTAGTTCATTCATGGAAGGATAACCTTCATGGAAATCCAATCATAATTAAATAAAAAAAACATCCTGAATATACTACAAAATTTATAACAAGAAATTGAATTTATCCTTACATAGAAATTCATTTAATAAGGCTCAAGGTGGTACATAGAATATTCCATAGTCTATTTGGGAAATTACATAGATGGGAAACCTCATTCAATAAGCAATCCAATCCATTGGAAAGATGTTGTTCCATTATTCTTTTAACTTTGAGTGTTCCAATACATGCACATAGATGGTGAATTGGGTAAATAACATTTATATAGAAGTGGGAGACAACATTTAGAAATAAAAAATAAGGAATGTAGAAAACATTCCTTATACCAAACAATGAAAAAAATTAATAATGGAACACCATAGCATTAAGAAAATAATATTTTATATAAATAGACACTAGTTAATAATTTAGAAGAAAATATTCCCCATTCGAGGGGTTTTACTATAAAAACATCATATTTTTTCTTAAAAAATCATTCATAAAATTTTAGTATAAATTATAGATTCATAAATAAATTCATCCTCAGAAGAAGTTTTATTAATATACCACACATGTAAAACCAACTATAAGGTTCTACATTGAAATTAAGAGGATGCATTCTCAATTGGTCCATTTACTAAAAGGGAAAACTTAATTATTAACCCAAATCAAATGCTTATTAGGTGTTCTGGACTTGAATTAATTTAATTATAATAGACAAATTTAATCCTTTACACCCAAGGGGTCATCATGGTCAAAGTAGACACCATCAATTCACTTAATTATTCTCAATGGTTGTAACACAACAGCGTATACCAATTTATATTGAAGTTAATATTTTTAAGGAAATTTGTGGAAAATTATAGCTTGAAACACAATGACAGTAATTCCAAAACTAGGGGAAAATGTTGAAAAATACATAGACCACCAACCTTATGCCAAGGATTTTCCATTTATAGATTTTCGAGATCTGGTTTGGTCTTGTTTAGAATAAATATAAGAAATAAACATCCACAAATAAAATAGGGTAAATGATCTTGAACCATGATAATAAAATCAATAGAATATAAAATAAAGAATGGTTAAAAAGGAATCAAGAACTTAGAGATTCATATCCGTAGAGACAGATGGTTCTTGAATTGGATGATAGGAGAATGAGATATCTAGAAGCCTAGAATAGGTTTAGAGGAGACCCATGGTGACATGAATGTAGGAGAGACCCACTAGATAAAAAAAAGAAAAATAAAAGGGAAACATAAAATCATTAAGGGTAGAGTAGTAATTTCACCATTAAAACAAGGTCACACAGTTTGGTCAGACAGTTTGGCCAAACTATGAGGAACCTACTGCCTAAGAATCCCACCTCACAGGGTTATCCTGTATGGTTACCTTAACAGTGCACTGATCATGAAATAAATACTGAGATGTTACTATCTAAGTGGCACTAACTTCAAGGCCTAGGAACATGGTTCGAAAAAATGTTTGTTTCCCATTTGTTTCAAATCATCTCACCTTGAAAAGACGCAAAAATTTTTACTAGGGGCCGCATGCTTTCATCAAAACCATGCACCCCTTTCAGACACAAAAACATGTTATTTTTTAGGCATGACACTCCCAAAAAACAATGATGCCACCTAGTAACCTCTTGGTCCATTATACTGCTCTAAAAACAATACATTAATGTTCTCTATCTCACATAATAATGTTCCAAAGATCGTTTCCAATGATGAAACATCCAATAAATGTCAAAATTCAGATTCCCTTTGAATTCTATCATGGCTAAAACAGTTCATTATAGAAATGATTATATAGAAGAAACATATATTTTCATTATTCCTAGGTCATTCAACTCATCATCCATACCTCACATGGTAAAGTGAGTTTCTTGCTTGGGATATCCACGTACAAATTATAGTATACAAAAATCTACATCATATGCGGTATTATTTAATTCAATATCTGATCAATTTGGTTGATGTTAAAGTAGAGATACCTAATAATATTGATATAACTACTCTAGTGTGGCCTCATTCTGAAGAGGTTTCAAGGGTTGGACAAATTATTTTCCGTTTTTTACATTAGCCAGGTAATCATGGATGTCTATTAACATATGAGGTATGAGTTGCATTTCATTTTAAATTATAATTTAATTCTTATTTACATATAATATTTTCTTTAAAATAAAATATATATGAATATATAATTTTGAATAGATCAATATAATGTAGAGGAAAATTTCATGTTCTATGATATTTAGATATTTTATAGAAACCTGATTGGGTAACAAAGTTATTAATTTCTCCCCAATATTTGACAATTATTAAACATTTATAATAAGTAATGATATATGTAGAAGATATTATATATTAAATATTATAAAAACCTAGTTCATGGATGATTTAACGGTTGATTATATAGGTGTACCATTGATATAGTTGTTTTCCATGTTTGTAAATGTCAATTATTAATAGATTTACATTTAGTAAACATATTTTATATTTACTTAATTAATTAATTTTTTAATCAGTTATGTCAACATTATTTTTATCCAATACAATTAGACAAATGATTATAATTTTATTTTCCTAAAGTAAATTTCAATTGAGGTGATATATTTTATTGCAGAATCCATAATTGAATATTTATATGAGAGATTAAAAACCCCATCAATCAAAAGTTAGTTTTTTTCTTTCCATTATTAGAAATAAAAAAAAATATAATAATATAAAAAAATTAATTATATTATTGTTAATGTCGTATATTATATTTTTTAGTCAACAAATTGATGTAATACATCTCTTTTCCAAAAGAATGTAAAACATATAGGTTATTCCCTTTATTGGGTGGTCTTTGATAGTTATTTTGATAACTGTTAAATAACTAAGTTGTATTCCATAATTTTGGTTCATTAATCATAATTCTTTGAATTTATATAATTTTTTATATTTACTTTTTGAAAAAGAAACATGTCATGGATTTTTTATAGTATGGATCACTATCAAATAGTTGAACTAAAAAAACATATAATGTGAGTATTAAGGTGAAAAACTTTTATATGAGTGGTTACATGATTTTTTCTAAAATATATAATGATTTTATTTTAATAATATTGTTACATGAATGATGTTTTATCATTAAAAATGTATTATTTAATCTTAGAGCGTGTTTAACAACTCATTCGTGATATTATCACGACCAAAATAAAAAGTGAATTCTAAAAGTTTTGTTTCATTATAACACTATTTATTCCAAAGAAATATGTTATATTTTAAAATCAAGAAAATTTATTTTAAGAGTTTTTTATTATTTTTTATCATATATATCCAACCACTTGAAAACCATAAAAATTTATTTTTTTAATACTTTATAACATTGATTAATTTTCTTTATATATTTTTATTTAGTTGTATATTTTTAAAAATTGTTGTAAAATATCACAATGATGTTTTACTCATTTATTATTTATGATATTTTTTTTTCTATTTTGGATATAAATTTGGATCGTGCTGGTGTGGTATTATGTAATTATTAATGTTTTTTAGAAACAAATTTCACTATTGAACATCTGTTTAAGAACAACAGACATTGATGTCACTCTAGGATGATTTTGATGTAGGGTTTTTGAGAAAAATGAATTTCAATACCCTTCATGGTAGTATTTCCATGAAAATTTATTATAAAACAAACATTTAAATCCTTTAATATTTTTACATTATTTGTATTTTATATTTTAATGAAAATAAAATTGAAATCCCACTATAATTCCCCCTTTTTAAATGATTTCAATATTTTTTAACCAACATGAAATGTTCCACTTTTAATGTCACCTGGATTAACTTATGTTATAAATTGATATTGAAAGGTAAAAAACAACATATAATATATTTTTACACTAATTTTTATTGGACGTAATCAAAAAAATATTATTGTTTGTAATGTTTTTGTTATAAATTAGTAAAAATAAGTGAAATCTTCAATGCTATGAAAATGTATATTTTGGGAAACATTTACACAAATAACTCCATAATTACCACTAAAAGTCAAGATATAAGTTATTTTACTATATATATTATCGTATGATGAATTATTTTCACTAATGAATTATTTTATTTGTGAGAATCCTTAAATTTTATACCATACTCAAACTATTCATCCTCATAGGCAAGAAAACACTAGAAATCCATATTTTCTATAGAACTATCTAACCAAGCCACCAACTACATAATAATTTTTTTTGAATATTCACTAATAGGAATGAAAGGATTACTATTACCAATATATTTTCATATCCTCTGCAATCAAGAAGAAAAATATAATACTCCTTCCCAATTTATCTTAGGAAGGTAATCTTTTAAAACGACTAAGACCATAATAAATGTTGATGAAAGAACCCATCCTTGAGCCTATAGGGAGAAACACATTATTTTTAGTATTTTTTAATCAATTTAAGGTTATCTAGAATACCATTAAATTTATACTCTACCTCATATTGATGTTACATTCTTCTCTAAGGATGAAATATATATTTTGGATAGACTAATAAACCTATGACAGACCGATAATTTCAAAACCTATGAAATACTTTTGATTTTTAAGATGAATTTTATATAGATTTACATATGTTTAGTGATAAGTATTAATAGATACATGAATATATTGTTGATTATATTCTTTAATATGTTGCATATATTTTTGGAACGTACATCTTGGTAGAAAACATGATAAACATTAAATTAACACTATCATAAGAAATAAAAAAAATCTATATATAAAAATCACTCAATAAAATTTATAATATAAATTTATTAACCAAAATAGAAAACCATATTTAATCATTTAAAATAATCTGAAAAACCAATTAGAAAAAGAATTTATAAATAACTCCCTAAAAGAATAATTTGGAAATTATATATTCATTAATATAAATCACTATGATTTGAAATAATAACCAGGATTTCCCCAGGCCCTTCCATTATGGAAATCTAGTGTTTAGAATTTTCTGTGAGGTAATGGAGGCTCATTTTTAGAGTTTTCCAATTTTTAGATTTCCATTGGTGAGTCAGGTGTGTCGGATTTAGTGAGTCAAGGGTGTCACCATTAGTGCGTTGAGGGTGTTGGTGTCATTGGTTTATTATGTCGGTAGGCCGAGGCATCGGTAGGTCAGGACATCTGTAGGTGAGAGAGATAGCATGTTGAGGGCTTCAATGTTGGTAGTTCAGGGTGTCAGTAGGTTGTTTTGTCGATAAGTTGTTTCTTAGGAAGCTCAGTATCAGTGGCTCAACATTGGTAGGGTCACTTCGGTAGCTCACCCAACAGTGGCTCAGAGTCAGTGACTCAAGCATCATTCACTCATTTTTAGTTTTCCCAGTTTTTCCCAATTTTATAGTTTCAACCCTTACCATTATATTACATAAACCATTTTAAAATACCTATTCAGGAATTTATAAGGTCATTTCAAAGGTTATTGATTTTCTATTTAAATATCCTAATGTCCCAGGTGATTTGAGATACTCAAACATTATAATCATGACCACTATCACATGATTAATGTCTTTCAAAATAGTTCTTCTGGTAAAATAGGATCTGGATATTCATTCTAGGATCATCCCTTCCTTGTGTGTTTTCTATTTCCTATTGGTGCGCCATGAGCCTTCATCCCTAGACAATTTGTGCGCCTGTGCTAGAGCCCCTCGTGTTAATTTTTCTAGGAGTTCTTCCCATGATTCCTGTGTGATCCCATGTTTTTTTCACAAGGAATAACTTCAATATTTTGATCATCCATATAGAGAATTATTTTCTTGTCATTAATTTTGAATCATATAGTGTGGGTATTCTAATGAGTCCCTGTGAGGAATGGATGGACACTTTTCTTAAAATGATAAATAAACAAGAAGTAATTATGATCAAAAGATAACACGAGAAATAAAATAATGGGCATAGGGTGTTTCTATGTTTATCACCTATTTTATTTGTTATTTTTGATTTTTTTTTTATGGATTTCAAGGCTATATTCCTTCTGAAAATCATGGAAATTGGTGAACTTTGATTACACACTGGTATTCTTTTTTGGATGTGATACTTTGATAAGTGGGTGTAACATGAAAATGGTTTAATAAATTATACTTGGATTATTAAAATGGATACCCCATGATAATAAACCTTGTTTGATCACCCCTTTTTATCATCTAGACCTAAAGAACATTACCTATCAAATCTTAATATGTCATGTTTATCTGTGTGGCTGAATCATGTGTTATGTTGTGTTCTATTGTGCTTTGTAGCTTTACGTGAGTTGTGTGGTCCTGCTATTGGGAGAAAGATTGTGGGTTAATAGTAATTTCCTAGGTATTTGTGTGTGGGGAAGTACATGGGGTGTATTGGTAGCTCAGTCCAAGAGATTAATTGATTGTGGAATGGATGAATTTCTATGTAGCTGAACATCCATTGTTGTGTTGTGGTCATGGAGTGATGTCAGGCAGTGGGATTGTGATGTTGTTATGAACATGTATGGAGTACGACTACTTATGGGGTTTTTTGGAAAGTGGGGATATGGATCCGGGTTGTGAGGTAAAAATTTTGCAGTTTAATTTTGAGGAGTGGTTGATGAAAATTGGTGAATAGGTGTCTAAGAAGATTGGGGGTTTGTGGCAGTGGCACAAAAGTATTGTATTGCTTGTAGTTTTGGTGAGGTTATAGTTGGTAGTCTTCCTGTGGTGATGGAATAAACTAATTTCAACCCCCTAAATAACTAAATAGAAAGTGTATGAATGAAAAATGGTTTAGCTTATGCTTTGATCGTGGTTGTATGTCGGTTATGCATAGGGTGGTGGAAGCAAAAGTGGTTTTCAATGGGTTGGATGTATGTTCAGAAACCTGTAGGTTGGGATGAGTGTCTACATAGCTATATATATACTTACATACATACATATATATATGTATATAAATTTTATTTCTTTTTGATTTCTATACACACCCCCACCATTATTTATCACTATGTTCCAAACACCTCCATTTCATGGGGGAGGGTGTCTTTCCTAGAATCCTAGTGGTAGGATGGATAGCCGGTAACTAACTTTCTTACTCATACCCTCTTTTGGGTTCTTAATGTTTGATTGTATCTGAGAAGGAAATAATTCATTTGGGGTTACCATTGTCCAAGATCCTTCAAGCATATGTTTTTTGTAGATGATAACCCTCATTGTTTGTAGGCCAGGTTTTCTTTCCTAAAGTGTCTTCGGGATGAGGGCCAGGTGTCTTCAGGTGAGAGGTGTGGCAGTTCTGGACCAGGTGTCTACTGGTGGGATTGTGTATTGTTTGAGTCCTAGGTGTGTATGGGTGGGTTGTCGCAGTGGGACTACATATGATAAGAGTGATATCATAAAAACATTAGGGATGATCGCCAAACTAGTTGGAATGTGGTGCGGGGTACCCCAAATATTGATGTGATTATACTATTAATTTACTTGACTTGTGTTATTTGATGAGTGTTCCTTGGTGTGGCTAAGATAGTTATTATTCCTTTTAGGTTAATTGAGGTATTACTATATTCTCACAAGTAAATTATTATGTTTCTTCACTTGTGATCAAGTATGTTTAAATTTTCATAATCGGTATACTTTTATACTCACCCTACGTATATGAAACTATTTTTAGATTTCCAGGAGGACATTGAGGCATGTGCTAGACATTACTAGATTGGGCATCAATATTTGTTTTTTTTCACTTCTTAGGATCTTTTATTTGGTACTTTAATTTGGATTTTTATTGTACCTTTCATCTTCTTAACTTTTGAACATTCATATTGGAAAAATTTTCGGCTTTACATTTACTTTTGGTATTCATAGTTGTTTAGGATTTACTATCTTATCACCTAGTATTTTTCTATAAAAAGTGTAATAGAATCCATTTTGTCTGAGATTATGTAACCTTGGTGCTACTTTACACTTCTTGGACTTATCGAATGCTAGAATCAAGGGTCAGTATCACTCCATCAACTAGAAGAAGGAAGGGTTTGGATGTTTTTTGTTTCTTCCCTCATTTTGGAGAAGGCAGGTAGTGACAGAATGGTATCAGTGTTAGGTTTTGTAGGTTTATGAGATAGAATGGAGTTCATAGAAAGTCACAATTAGGATTGCATGGGATGGTAGATAAATTGTGTTAAGGAATCATGGTGCATGAGATATGCCAGGGAAGACCGGCTTGGACACCGGATTTTAGGGCCCCCGCGATCCGATGAAAGGACTCTAGACCTACCATGTGACCAAGTGAGGGTACACCAATTGTAGGGAAGAGACACAAAGAATGTTACATGAATCATAATGACTTGTGTTCATGAGTTTCTTGTATTTTTTGGGAAATTAAAATAAATTAAGAGTAAAAAAAATAATATAATTTTTTCACACTACTCGGGCTTAAGAATTTCAGGTTTACTTTTCAGCTATAGAACCTGGACGTCACCCCATGTAGTACAAGCATTTGAGGCCTCATAGGGTGACCTGAATGAACAAGGGAGGTTCGATCGAGAGGATTATGAAGACCAGTTGATGAATATTCTTTATGCCTTCCAGTGGAAGACTCTGGGAAAGTACGAGGATAGCATCTTAGAAAGAGAGACAGAAAGTTGGCATGAGGAGCTACTATTCCCTTTTAGCTTAATCTAGTCTCTGACGGAGTACTCGGTTCTTATGGAAGTGAGCTATATATGAGTATCATCATGTCATTGGAAGATGCTTTACCTCTTATAGAGGAAGGAAATAAAGCTTTTGTGGGCTGAATTTGAGAAGGTGTATCGAAGAGAATTGATTTTTTCCACGATAAAGGATGAGAGGAGGTAGGACCTACTCTCCCTCCAAAAGGGGAGTTTTTCTGTGAGGGAACTTAGGATCACATTCAATTATCTCTTCATCTTTGCACTGTATCTCTTCTCAGATGAGGATTATCGCGCAAGACACTTAGAAGAGGCACTCCGACCTTCTCCTCAGTATTTTGTTATTCCTTTAACAATACCAATGTACATAGAGGTTCAAAATATGTTCTAAGTAGTGTAAATGATTCAATCACTAGGTGTTGAGCCATGATAGGGGATCCAACCATGTTCATCACAGGGGAAATTCGTCAGTGGAATGTCTTTGAAGTTGGGGCCTTCTATGTTTTGTCCAGTGGGAAGTATGGCTTAATAGATTCAGTTCTGATCTCTTGGTCCTCACCCATTCCTTAAGGGACTAGGACCAAGGTGCTTTATCTTTGGAGGCCATGGATATCTTCAAAACCAGTTCCTAGTTCGAGAATAGTATGGTGAGTGTGGGCAGGCTCAGTGCCCACCTCAGTAGCAGCATTTTCCAGTTAGGATCTTCTAGCAGCAGGGGTAGAGAGCTCCAGCTCCACCGATGGTATATGGTGCTAAGGGAGGCCGAAATCCAGGTTCCCCTCATGGACCTCAAATAGGTAATGCTCTAGGAGGTGGTCAATAGAATATAGGTTGAGGAGTTAGGAGTTATAAGTCACACGCTACAGAGATACTAGTTCCACAAGGGCCATAGATTGTTCGAGGTATTGTCAGCATATTGAGTAATCTTGTGTGTGCATTTTCTGGTTCAGGAGCCTCAGCCTCAAAATCATTTGTTTCAACCAGTCAAGGCCTTTCTCTAGGACTAGACATATAGAGTCATCCCATTAGCATATTGATGAATATTCTAGTTGTAGGTTAGACCATCATATTTGATGTTTGTTGAGGATATAGACTGTTGTTGGGTCCCCATCAGTCTAGTGAGGATCTTATTCTACTACAAATGCACCCATACAAAGTCATCTAAGGCATCGAATGATTTTTTTCTGTGCATCATGTTATCAAATAATTCTTTATAAGAGTTGTGTTCTTAGATATGGTTGGCCATCACATAGATTTCATTGGCATGAAGAGCTATTAGGAGGCCAACAGACATGGGGATATTTTTCATTCATTATTAGCTGAGCTTTCGGGGGAATCAGCAGACACAGATACAATGGATGTTCCGAGTGATTTCAGTGAGTTCTAGGATGTCTTCCCTAAAGTGTTTGTATCTATACCCCCTCAATGTAATATTTTGTTCGGAATAGACATGCAACTTGGTGCTTATCTAATTTCAATGGATCCCTTATGAATGATGACTTCTGTGTGGCGAGAGTTGAGGATTCAGGTTGACGACCTGATGAAGATGGTTTTTATCTATCCATGTGTGTCACCATGGGGTGCTCTAGTATTGTTTGTGAAGAAGGCATACAGTGTCCAAAGAAAATTCATGGACTACTATAGACTGAATCATGATAATGTTAAGAATGTTAATGCCCTTCTATGAATGGATGATCCCTTTGAATAGTTTAAGGGGGTTTGTGGGTTACCTAAGATATTCATACGGTCTAAATATCACCATTTGAGGGTAAAGGAGGGTGACATCATGAAGACTACATTCAGGTGTAGGTATGGGAACTTGAGTTCATGGATATTCCCTTCGTTGTCACGAATGCATCACCTTTGTGTATGGGGCTCATGAACTCTATTTTCAATGAGTACCTAGACCGGTTCATTATCGTGTTAATCACAGGAATCTTGATCTATTCAAGGTAAGAGGAGGAGCACACTGGGTATCTGAGGACTCTGTTGGAGGTCCTCTGACACCACCAGATCAACGTAATGTTGTCCAAGTGCAGGTTCTGGATGCGAGAGGTGAATGTTTCCTAACATTTAGTGTCTCGGTAAGGAAATGTGGTGGGCCCATCAAATTTTGATGTGGATGATTCTTGAATTTCACCCAATAATGTGGTGGAGGTTCATAGTTTCCTAGTTCAAGAAAATATTTAATGGATTATCAGACCTGTTATCTCTGTATTTTCAGCTCCATTGATATCATTGACTAGAAAAGATCAGGGCTTTGTGTGGAATGAGTAGTTTCTAGCAGCTTTTAGCTATCTAAAGAGGATTTTAGTCAGTTCCCCATTGATTGTGTTTCAAGAGGAAGGGGTGATGTTCGAGGTGTTCTATGACGCTTAATTCTTTGGTATGGGATGTTTTCTGATGCAGTAGTAAGTAGTAGTCTCTTATGGGTCTAGGTAGTTACATCCGCAACAATGTAATTATTCCACCCATATTCTAGATATTACAGTGGTCGTGATCATACTAAATTTTTGGTAGAATTACCTTATTAGGAACCACATTGTGGTCTTCATGAATCACAATAGTGTGAGGTATATCTTCTCCTAGCATGACCTGAACTTGCAGCAATGAAGGTGGATGGACTTCTTCAAGGATTAAGACATCAAGATATGATACACCCCAAGAAAGGGGAATGTGGTGACTGATTCCTTGAGAATAATTAAACATAAGGATGTTTTTCTAGAATCCACGAATGCTTGGAAGGCAATGTTGGAGTTGGGTGCATTACGCCTGGATGATGGGGAGGATTGTGGCAGAGGCTACTTGTTTAAGATGATAGTTTAGTTTTACATAGTGTGGCAGATAGAAGAGTCTTAGTTGGGAAACATAGAGGCTGACATTATGGGTGATGGCATTTCCCAGGGTGATGCTCTGGAAGTATGGTCGTATGATATCCATAATTGGATGATGTTCCTTGGGAAGTTATTCTTCCCTGTGAAAATACATGAGTGGCTCTCCATGAGTTCCATAGATCACCCCTGTCGGTGCATCCAATAATCTCTATGATTTTCCGAGTCGTGAGGGATAAGTTTTGGTGGACCAGGGTGAAGTAGGTAGTGATGGAGTTTGTGGAAAGATGCTTAGTGTGTCCATAGTTGAAGGCCCAGCACTATGGTCTCGGTAGTCTGTTGCATCCCTAGGATGTTTCCGAGTTGAAGTGGGATGACATCTCGATGGATTTCATCACAGGATTACCCAGGGCTCCGGGAGGATTTGGTTCTATTTGGGTAGTAGTGGAATAGTTGATGAGCTTGGACCACTTCAGGGTGACTAAATAGTCAAGTACGGTGGATGCATTAACACAGAGGTACGTAGGAGAAGTGGTGCGGCTATATAGAATTCCAAGATCTATTGCCTTGGATCAGGATACACATTTTACCACTTGATTATAGAGTGGATTTCAATATTCCATTGTAACCAAGTTACATCATACCACTACATTCCACCCTCAGACAGATGGGCAGATAGAGAGGACCATCCAAACATTAAAGGACATGTTGCGGGTGTGTGACTTTGGACTTCAGAGGATCTTTGGTCAAATTCATTTCCCTAGTATATTTTTCTTACAATAATTGATATCACTCTACCACTAGCATGGAACAATTATTAGCCTCATATAGAAGACTGAGTCATTCACCCTAGTGTTTTGTAGATGTAGGGTAAGCATCCCTTCTTGGATTAGAGGTAGTGAAAAGCATAATGGATAAGGTTCATCTTTTTATTGAGATGATGAAGATGGATCTGGACCAGCAGAAGTCGTTTTCTAAGGAGGAGGCCATTGGAGTTCAATGATAGGGACTATCTGTTCTTAAATGTCTCCCACAGCATGGTCAGTTGAGGTTTGGCAAAGGAATCGGGCTTTCTCTTAGGATTTCAAGACATTCGGAGGGGATTGGAAGAGTAGGCGAGGTGGAATATCTGCTGGCATTGCCACCATAGTTTGAGAGGATTCACAATTGCTTCTATGTATCTCAGATTCGTCGGTATCTACATAATGACTCCCATGTCCTTGACATGGGATAGTTGGATATCGAGGATGGCATGATATTTGTGGAGAAACTAGTAAGAATCATGGATCCAGAGGAGAAGGTGATGCAAGGATGGACCATTCCTTTGGTTCTTGTGCTCTGGAGGCATGGTGGACTCGAGGAGAGTACTTGCGAACAAGAGGCACAGATGTGTGCCTAGTACTCGGAGCAGTTTAGAGTTTTCTCTTATATTGTTCCTTTCACCTTTCTTTTGATGTAATGTATGACCTTTCTTGTTTTATGATAAGTTTTTTCCCTATCCATTTATTTTTTGTGTGGAAATTCTTAACTATAGGGATGGGAGGACCTGATCCTTCATTAAGAGGCATTAATGCGGATTTGATTAAACATGTGTGGGAGAGATAGTGTCCCACAAAGAGGATAATATTTTGATATATATGAAGGATCTCCCTAATCGATGTGTCTGGATAGTGTGACCTTGGGGTTTGTATGGTTGTTTGAGGAAGTGGTGCCTTTGTGTTTTTACAATTTCTCAAGAGATAGATGTCAAGGAGGTGTTATTGGATGTCGATGTTTTCTCTCTAGTTTTCAAAAAACACAATGTTGTTCACTTCTACGAGATGTATTAATGGATAGTTTTTCAGGCTCCCCCTTCCATTGGGGTTTGTTTTTGAATTCCTGAGGATGAGAGTTGTTTGAGAGGTATTTGATTTACCAACCTGGATTTTCCCTTGGACCTTCTGTTGTAAAAATCCAGTGTTCAGGATGTTCTGGGAGGTAAGGGTGTATCATTTTAGGATTTTTACAATTTTATTTTTTCCATCGGTGAGTCAGGGGTGTCGCCATCGATGTTTCATGGGAATCTACATTGGTGAGTAAAGGTAATTGGTGTCTGTAGTTTAGGATTTCGGTAGGTCGAGTCATCAGTAGGTTAGGTTGTCGGTAAGTCACGATGTCTGTGAGTCTAGGGAATCCGTTTTAGTAGGTCAAGGAATCAATAGGTCGTTGCATCATTATGTCATTGTTTTAGTAGCTTAGTGTTGCTAGCTCAGCATCGGTATGTCGGGTCAATAGCTCTCTCGTCGGTGGTTCAACATTGGTAACTCACCCATCAGTGAGTCATTTTTAGTTTTCCTAGTTTTTTCCAACTTCCCAGTTTCACACTTCTTACATTTTATTTTGATGTAAACCATGCTTAAAGCCTTATTATTTTGTTTTTAAGGACGTTTCAAAGGGTATTTATTTTATAATTAAATATCCTAATGTCATGGGTTATTTGAGATACTCAAACATCATAATCTTGACCAATATCCCATGATTATTTTCTTTTAAAACCATCATCCTTTAAAATAGGATCTATCTCTTCAAACATGGGATCATCCCTTCCTTGTGTTTTTCCCCTTGGTTTTCCTATATCCTTCTTACC
The DNA here is from genome assembly GCA_963277665.1 of Viscum album. NCBI lineage: Eukaryota > Viridiplantae > Streptophyta > Magnoliopsida > Santalales > Viscaceae > Viscum > Viscum album. The sequence goes on from CAUJRU010000090.1 coordinate 751,164, forward strand.
TAGATGGTCCATGCGGTTGTTCTAGAGCCCCTTTTAGTAAGTTATCTTGTATTTCTTCCTGTGCTGCTTGTGTGGCCCCCTGTTATTGGAGAAAGGAGGAATTTTGATCCTTTGATCATCTACGTAGGGATTTATTTTGTTTCTATTTAATTGGGGATCATGCGGTGTGGGTATGCTGATGAGTCCTTGTGGGGAAAAGATGGAAAAATTTCTTAAAACAAAAAATAAACAAGAATTAAATACAACCAAAAGATAATATGGGTAAATAAAATAATGTTATGAGGGTGGTTCGATGTTGATCTCGTGTTTTATTTATTATCTTTTATTCTGTTATGGTTTCCGTTGCTATAGGAAGTTTTAAAATTGTGGTTATTTGTGTACTTTTCTTGCGCACTGGTATTCTGTTTTTCCTGTGATGCTTTGATAAATGGTTGTAACATGAAAATAGTTTAATCACTTATTCTTGGATAATTGAATTGGATACCCCCTGATGAAAACCCTATTGTGATCGCCCTTATTTATAAAGTAGACTTAAAGAACATTGTCTATCAAATATGAATTTGTATTGTTGATAGATGTGGCTGAGTGCTGTGTTCTTTTGAGTTTTTTTAACATTGCTTGAGTTGTGTGGTGCTTCTATTGGGAGCATAGTTTTGGGTTAATAGTATTTTCCATGGTATTTTTTGGGATGTATACGGGGTGTGTTGGTTACTTAGTCTGAGGGATTTATTGATTGGGGAATGGATGTACTTATGGGAAGCTGAACTGCCTTGGTTGTGTTGAAGTCCCATAGCGTCGTTGGGTAGTGGGACTATGATGTGGTTATAAACTTGTAAGAAATGTGACTACATTTCAGACATGTTGGGTAGTAGGCGTGTAGAGCTGGGTAGTGAAGGAAGGATTGTGAAGTATAATTTTAAAGATTGGTTGCTGAAAATGGTTGAACAAGTGTCTTAGAAGATTCGGGATATGTATAGTGGGACTACAATTAAGTTTTTCTTGTTTTTTTGTATGATTGACATTGTTAGTTACACAGTGGTGTTGAAATAAACTAATGTGATCCCATAAATAATTAAATAGAAAGTATTTGAATGAAAAGGCAATGGGGATTTTCTTGAGTATTGGCTGTTGGGTGGTTATGCATATCTATGTGGTAGGGAAAGTGGTTCTAAGTGGGTTGGTTGTTTGTTTCGAAACTCATAGGTTGGGTTGAGTGTCTACATAACTATCTATATAATTGTATTTCTTTTTGATTTATATATGATACCCACCATTTTTATCACTTTGTTATAAACACCTCCATTTCATGGGAGAGGGTGTCTTTTTCAACATCCTGGTAGGAGGATGGATGGCTAGTTACAAACATTCTTCCTCACACTAACTACTATGTTCTTACCACTCTAGCATATCCAAGAAGGTTGTAATGGATTGATTCTCACCATAGTCCAATATTCATCGGGTGAGGGATTTTTTAGATGAGAAGCCCATTTTTTAGGCCATTATGGTTTTTCAAGTGTCTTCCGGATGAGGACCTGGTGTCTTCGAGAGAGAGGTGTGTTTGTTGTATCCCAGGTGTTTGTGGGAAAGATCTTGTGTGGTTTGAGGTCCATGTGTGTTCGGGTGGGTTGTGGAAGTGGGACTGTATATGAGAAGTGTGGTAATTTAATGATGATATCCATTAGGGGATAGTAGTTAACCAGTGTGAATGTAGTATGGGGTAACAAAATATCGAGGTCCTTATACTATAACTTTATTTGACTTGCATTATTTTGTGATTGTTCCATAGTGAGATTGGTCTAGTTATTATCCATTGGTAGGTTCTTTGAGGTTCTACTATTTTTTCATAGATACATTAGTATGTTCCTTTACTTGTGCATTAGTGGCTTTATATTTTCCTTCTACGTATACTTAAATACTCACCTAACATATATGAAACTATTTTCAGGTTTCTGAGAGGCCTTTGAGGACCGTGCTAGACTTTAATAGCTCGAGTGTTAGGATTTGTTGTTGTTACTAATTGGACTCATTTCTTTCGGTACTTTTTATTGAGTTTTGTTGTACCTTGCATCATATTTATATTTGAACATGCATGTGGTAAATGGTTTATGATTTACTTTTACTTTTGGTCTTTGGATTATATTCAGATTTACCAACTTATCTCCTGATCTTGTTCTATAAAAATGGTAATGCCTTCCATTTTGTGTGAGATTCTATTGCCTTGGTGCTAGTCGCCACTCTAGGGAATATCGTATGTAGGACTAAAGAGTCATTATATCTCCATCTATTTGAAGAAAGAAGGGTCTGGAAGATTGTCGTTCCATCCCTCTTCTTGGAGAAGGTGGTTCGTGACATTAGATCCACTATCTATATGCAATAGATTCTCCATAAAACTGAATAAAATCCAATATAAAACCATTAGAGAATGTTCAACCCCAATATATGTAGAAAAATATTAAATTAATATATTCTTTGGAGTGGGTTCTATGTATCCCATTTTACGATCCTAATGGGTGAGTTGCATTTATATTGTACCTAAAATGTCAAAATCATAGTTTTATAAATTTAGAAAAATGATCTACTAACCACTGGGATGAGAAATATTTATAGGCTCTATATTCAATAAATATAATTAATCTATGTTACCCGAAGGTAAAAAATTCTATCAATTTTGTAGATTGTATTTTAGAACAACTATCTTAGAAAGTCATAATTTTTTCATGATGATTTTCTTTCTATTTTGATGTCTACATGGAACAAGAAGACATTGAAAAACACTTATTCAACTATTCATTTGGAACATTTTCATATTAAAGAGAACCTACTTGATAATTAAATTCCCAGTTTACATTCCAACATTACATGAATAATGTCTTTTTAGACTTGATTTAATGATTTCAAAAGGAATTTATCGTATAATTAACTTTATAAAGAACTTGTTTTTAAATTTCTATTCAAATGTAGAAACTTTTATAAATTTATTCATTTAATATAATAATGTACTAAAATTCAAAAATTTATATTCCGTGGTTGAAAATTATAATTTTTGTGCCAAATAGTTTTTATGGAATGAATTCAACTATAAAAGGATAAGGTTGATATCATTTAAATACTTCTGTACCATAAAATTGTGAATTTTTTTAGGATATTTTAGTCTATATAGAATGTTTATTGGTGATTTTAGCAATACCGCATTACGTTTATATTACCTGTAGATTAAGGAAGCTGATTTTGTTTAAAGAATCATGCATGATATATTTTGACAAAAAGAAAGTATGTTTGACAACAACACATATAATTAGACCATCAAACTATTAGTAGGATAAATTTTATCTGATATTATGAATGAATAGCCACATGTCATACCATTTTATTTATAGAGAATGCATAAAAATATGATTAACTATTTGAAAATAAAGATTGATTTTTTTATTCATTGTCATTTTAAATGTTTCCTTCATGTTTTTTGGAAATAATATATGAATTTTCATTGATAATGCATATCATAGGTATTTAATCATGAATTGTTTCTGAAAATCCATTATGAGTATGTTGGATGTTTTTTCTAAAATAATTTCACATAGAGAACAGGGATAAAAAAGGACATGAAAACTAAATTACATTTCAAAGGAGTAGATTTACCATCACTGTTGATGTATAAATAACAATTAAAACAGCCATGGATGATTGTATACACTGTGAGAATATATAATGAATCACTAGATGATTATACTTTTATGATCACATGGTGATGTATCTTGTCACATCGAAGGGTCTTATTTCATTAATATAGATAAATGACTTGAAGGAAAATATAAATCCAAATAATATTTTCAGGAAGATCCATACATTTGGAAACAAATTAATGATCATGTAATTAAAATATATAAACCTGAAGAGGTGGTAAACTAAATGATTTAATTTTATTATACACATTCATTTCTAGGACACTTTTAAAATCAAATAACCACTGTAGATATTTTTTTAATCTATCTTTTTTGTAAATTATTTTTAAATATTTCTATAATATTTTAAAATCATGTAATAATTCTATTTTAATTGATTAACTTTTAAAAGACAATAAATGACCTAATAAACAATAATTTTCTTTGAAATATTTTTTACATGGGGTATAGGATTCAGGGATTGATTCAATATTTCATTGGAATTCACCTATACTCAATTAACTGTGGGATATGTTTATAAATCGACAATGAATTGAGAAACTAAAACTATTCATTCCTGTGTTTTTATTAAATTTATATGATCTAGAATATTTTATAGAATTAAAATGTCTTGAATAATCATTAATAATCATGGAAAACATTTTTGGAGCAAGAGTGTTAAATTTTTATTGTTGGAGTATGATATATAACAAAATACCACCACTGGAGTTACATATATACTAATGGGTGGGTCGATTTATCTTGTAAAAAATAAAAACAAATATAGAAATAATTTTTTTCCCAATATGAAGGATTATAAAATAATATTATAGGATGAAATTTGTGAATACCAAAATACCATCAACACCCCCGTGGTATGTCTCCTAATAGAATATTTTATTGAAAATACATCAACCTTCATAATAAAATAAAGTATAAATATTGTTTGGATTAAAAGAATATATATTTTTAATTTATGAATGATATATATTATTAAATGGACTAAATTAAAAAATGAGGATATATGAAAGAAATAATACAAGAATGTTTTTAGAGACAATAAACAACAAAGAAATTTCATCATATACTGAATCTGAGAAAATATAATCTAATTTATTCCAAATTGGTATTGTTCTTTATTAGGATAAAATTCCTTCCTATAAAGATTCATAGAAAATGGAATAGACCCCTTATTTTGACTAAAACATTTCCATTTAGTGCATCTATGAATATAGGATGAAAATCAATATACCCATCAAATTCTACTGAGGTGTAGTTTAATAAATTTAATGAGAACTTCTGGAATGAATCCATGGAGGGGCCAAAAATCCTCCCTAGTGAATCTAAATAAACAACACCTTATTTCCAATTGCCTTCATGCTAATCCAGGCACTAATTTTTGAAAAAAATTATATCATAGGGAGCTAAATATTTAAATCAATTATGATTATTTTTTAATTTATCTCTAGAGGGAGGTAAAAATAGTGGATCCGGTAAATAATTTTTGTGTCTATATTGTTCTTTTATTTTACCCCCGAGAAATTAAAAAAATAAAAATATGATTTTTTAAATTATTCCCCCCTCTCAACTAAAATTTAAATAAACAAGTTTCAATAGGATCCTTGGAAAACTATTTCATAATAATTTTGGATAGTAATTACAATGTAATAGAAAATAGCAGGATCAATATTATAAAATTAGTAATGTACAATATTGAATGTAAAAATTGTAAACTACCACCTAGGATTGATAAATTTCATATAGAGCCTATCTAAATGACATACTAATAGTTCAAATAATCTATTATAAAATAATTAGATGATAATTGTTCTGTATGTCATACTGGTTCAATAAAATCACATATTAGTGTTAGCTATCAATAAAATAAGAGTTAAAGAGACAAAAGAATGAACTTCTTAGTAGTTTCAATTATGACAAGACTATTTCCATTACTATCAAGGGTTCATTCTATCTTGATATGATTTATTTATTTATTATTAGCTACTCATCAATAATTTTATTTATACAAAAATAGATCGTAAACACCCAATAAGTGATAATTATCAATGTGGATGTATATGTTTTGGGAAATCCAAACATCGATGAAGTTTTAAATCATATATATAAGTGTAAAATTGGTTTTATCAAGGATGTTTCAAAATGTATTTCTGAATAACGAGCTTAATGAAAAGGGTTGTTGAAATTTTCTACTTCTTAAAATCTTAATTCCACAAAATTATATATTTTGTTTAATAATATAATTATAACTATTATATTACGGTAATTTAATCCCTTTTGGATTTAAGGATAAGTAATTTTACAATTTCTAGAGAGTGATAAAGCCACAAATTTTTTATTATTATTATTTTATAAAATTATCATCCTTATTATTGTTAAATTCAAAAATAAAATGATAAATTCATTAAATAATGTGATTGTAAAATTAAAATTACAATAGGATGAATTATGTGTTTTTAATAATTTTACAAATCATAAATAATAATTGAAAATCAATAAATTGATTTAAAAATTATTAATTTTTATTACACTATCTTTCTAAATATCATTTTTCATTTTATTTAAATTAAATTATGGAAAAAAGTCCACATTTACCACATAATGTATGTTTTTTACTCTATTGTAAGTGTTAGTCTAAAAATAAAAAATGTGTTATCAAAATTTTTATTTCATATATATATAGATCATCGACATAAGATTCCCTCTTGTTAGTGTCTGGAATATATGATTGAATATATTGGAGTCCATATTTGTCCATGGATTAGGAATTGAAGGATTTAATGGGGGTTACACAAGTGTTGAACCATGTAAGAATCAGTCATGTATGAATGAAATTAGTTTATGTTTTATCTATCATAATGATTCTTAGTATTAATTCTGATAAATTTATTTTATATGAATGTATGAGTTGTAAAATTAATATTTGATTTGACTTCTGTTTGATTCATCATCACATAAGGGGATTCTGTTTGGGTATTTAATGATGAACTACATTAAAATATACATCTAAAAATGATAATTAAGATAAAAACACTTATCAAATATTATTAAGGAATGTTTTAAAATGAATTTATATTCCTCCGGTCTTTCCAAATAGGATAAAAGTCTCCTAATAAAACACATATTTATTATCTAATGATATCAATATATGAAGATAGTGGTAATGGAATATAATGTTTCAATATTGGAAATATACCAATATAAAGAAATATATCACCTTTAAATACAATAAGGGGATCACATTACATATGATGTGAGCTTGGAACTGAATCATAATAGGGTTTTGAGTGTATTACGTGAACTCTACAATCAATCAATGTAGAATAATAGTTTGTGGCATCCAAATGTGAAAACAATAACTATGAAGGTATATAATCAATCATCAGATTATGATAATGGTTATGATAGTCAATATGGAGTATGCGTGAGTTTTACAATCGAACATAATCTAATACATGAGATTATCAATATTATTTCAATTTTTTGACCACTATCTTGTTATGTTACACAACACCCATAGTGGTAAAGGCAAGGTGTATTCCACCACCAATGATAATTAATTGTAAATTAAATTAATGATTCTCTTATGTTTTATCATATTGGGAGTATTTGATTGATTTTTTAATATATGTTTTCCATTTCTCTATGCATTCAAATTATTCTTCTCTTCTTCTTGAGAATTACACATAGGTCTGAATGTTGTACACATTTCCATGTAATGTAGGGGATGCATTTTTATGGGATTGTTTTGATATTTATTATTTCCAAGATCGGTTATAGTAGGTAGTTTGGTGATCAGTTGACATTATAGTTTAAACCTAATATCCCTAGAGAGGTATATTGGTCGTAGTCTCATCCATTTAGACATGGTGTCTTTGAATTAATATGAATGAATATATATTTAACCAGTATGTTAGTGTAATTTTCCAGGCGATACTATTATTTTGAACATTGAATCGAGGAATATTTTTTAATTCAAGTCCCATAAATATTATTTTCAACATACTCAAAACCAACCTGGTAACATATATTATAATAAAAAGTATACCCACATCAGATATAGATTGAGTCCTATAATTTACTATATGGTACATGGGCTAAAAACATTTATCATAAGGTCCAAAAAAATCGTTTCATCATTAATTTCTCAACAATATTGATGTTAAACAAAAAAAATTCATAGAATAATTTTCTTGATTTTGTGAAATCAATATTTTAATTTAGGCAAAATAGTAATATATATATATATACTATAAAATTTTTACAGTATAAATTCATTCATTAGGTTCTCAATATACAACAAAAAGGATGGCTAGTGATGATTGAAGACTCTAACAACACAACCCCTTACAATGCAATAAAATAGAAATAAATTAGTTGATTTTATAAGTATAAATGATCCTATATATGCATGATGATGATTTATAGGTATGAAATATAGTAAAACACTAAGAGGATAGACCTATGTATCCTTAATAATGGTCACACATCTTAAATTTCAGAATTTTTAATAGAGTAATACTTCATAGAGTATATTTAGGTGGCACAATGGAATGAAATGGAGATAAAAAAAGAAGGATTATGTAATAAAGTTATGGAAAATTCAATGTTAAATATTGATAAATATGAAGTTTTATGATTCTTTACATGATTATGTATAGAACTAAAGAATAAGATAATTAATGAGACATAGTATTATTATCATTGGTTAATATTCACTATCCACCAAGGATGGACAATGATATATCAATATTCTAAGAGAACATATGTTGGGTTAATATGATGAATGATGTTACTAATTTTACATCAAATTTATTTATATTCCACCAAGTTAAGATCATATTGAAATTTTATATGTCTATCAAAAAATAATTTTGATTTAAATCATGGAAAATACACAATATAAAAATGAAACTTTTCATTTGTCTTCTAATGAAATTATAATGAAAACAATCCATATATGTTTTAGTGGGACCTCTAACATAGAGTTTGAACATCATCACTAATCATAAACTCATATCACACATTCATATTTCTATAATATATAACGAAGAACTGGTGATGGTTTATAAAACACCACTAGATATTACTTCTAATTATGATTTGAGGTTTACTTCAATATATTAATGGATTCCCTAGAAGGAATTGAACTAATAGATAAATTTAAATATAGTATATAATTCTAAAAATCATGGTCATTCTAAAAACACAATTTAGACACTTATGGAAATTTATTCATTTTTAATATGGGATTTAATGGAAGTTGGGATTAATATATTCCTTCCATTAAATTATTAAATAATAATTACATCCACACAATAATTCAGATATCACCATATGAATCAATACATGGTAAAGAATGAGTAACATTAACTTGATTCAATGAAGTTATATAGTGGAATATAATTGGATAATAACTAATTTAAGTGATGATAAAAATATTCCATCTTATTAAAAAACACATTAAAGTGGAAACAATTCTATAGAAGAGCTAGGTTTACAACCATCTATAAATCATGCAGATTTAGGTTGGGGATGATGTACTTTTTTATGTATCTCTAAGGAATGGAGTTCTATGGTTTCATAAGGACTTAAAACTCTTTCCTAGTTATATTATACACTATTATATTTCTGATCCTTCCGGAGATATAGCCTATCATCTTTCCTTAAAAATTGTAATGTGTATATAATATTTTATTTATATCCACCTTGAGAAAGTAAATACTATTTCCTATACTTTTAGTAAATCCGATTGTGGTATATTTAGAGAAATAACTTCTATATGAGGTGAATCTATTGAAAATATTGAATCATAGAGATAAATTTCTATAAAACAAGGCTAATCATATAGTTAAATTACTATAGATAAACCATAATTATGTATTGAAAATATAGGTACATGGGGATGTAATGAAAAAATATTACCCCTCTATTTTTTCTTTATATGTTTTGAGAATTAATTTTGATGATAATATTTTTTAATTGGAAACATTTAATGATCTTGGATTTAAAATATGAAAACATCCCTTTTGAAAATATATGTGAACCATATTTAAGTATAATCTATAGTATGATCACATACAAGACATGATAAAAAAGATTATTATATATCAAAAATATTTTCAATTACATATAATTGATAAATATACTATATACACAACAAATAAAAAAATTTGAATAATAAAAAAATTAAAAAAATTTGATTTTTTATAAGGCCCTCGTATAGGGAACGAATAAAAAAGCATAAATATATCATTTATAAAATTATTTTTTAAATTATTCTCAAAAAAATATTCACAAAAAGGACCTAATTTCTCCGTGTCTTAGATAGTAGCTACATAAACATCTTATTTTAAAACACGAATAACCCTTAAAGCATTTGGTTCATTTAAGATATAATCCTTTAGAAAGAGATATATTCTAATTGAAATACAACTACCATAAATAAATTGAGATTTGTGATTAATTTTCTCAAATAGGTAATACAGAACATGTCTAATTGAGAAGAATTTTAGCTGAAAACCATTACCTTCTTCCAGATTCATTTTATGCATGTCATTAACTTCTTGAATAATAAAATTATTATTATTTAATAACTTTTCAGTTACATTTTCATTAATATTTAATTTATCATAGGCCATTTACTATCTTATATTGTGTATAATATGTTTTTCTTATTTTTGTCTGAGAGCTTAATCGGCGTCAACATATTTTATTATTTTTAATGATCGATGGTGATATTTATATAATAATTAAAACTACTAACGTGACTATTAAAAAGTTGTATCTTATTAAGCTATAATAGAATTATTATTTATGTTCCAACAGTATCCCTTGATATAGTGTTATATAATTTAACCATGTATGTAGTTAAAACTACCCAAATATTAGTACACTATATATAGATTATTCAGTATTATTAAAAAAGTATATAATAAAATAAAAATAGAATAATAATGTTATTATATTAGTTTTTTATGTTGTTAAATTTTTTTTTCTAATTGTGTGTACAAAAATAATCACGATTAAAAATGAAAAACTTCACTTTATTGATGTGACTATCTATACAAGACACAACTAATGTTCTTCTTCCTTTCTAAATTTGTGGAAATGAGTAAATAATTATTTTCTAATTAATATTATGAAATTTAATTTTAATATTGATACATATTTAATTATACTAATATTTTTATAGATTATTTAATAAGTATTAGAGTAATGGAAATTCTGGTGATAATGTTATACTCACATCCAACCAACCAACCATAATTCATTTTTATTTTTATTTTAAGAAACCACTTTTAGGGCAAGTAGGAACCATACAAAAACCTCCACAAACCGCCGGCCTCTTCTCCGACTTCCACCACCCCAGCCCGCGTGCTTCACTGCCAACCACCATAGATAACATCGCCAGAGATAAACTTGTCTTCGATGATCGATTCTTCATCACCAAATATCTGCTGAAGCTTCCCACACAGACTCACTTCCCAAAGAACCATGGATACCACCGCTCAGATCCACCTCAGAGAGAAAGGTGAAAACCTCGATCTAGAGCAGAGAAGAATGCAAGATTTTGTAGGAATAAGGGCAAGAAACTCCTCGGAACATCAATAGCGAACAAACACCAACTGAATCTGACAAAATTCCTTCACAATTTGATGAAGAACGAGCCCAGAACACCATCGACCGCTCACACCTCATGTCCCAAAACCTTTTTGAAGGCCAGCGCACCTGTCCGACCAGGATAGGATTGAAGGATCGCAAGGCCCGAACAACGAGCATGCGGTCTAAGGCCTCACCAGAAAATAACGCCATTCTCCAGAACATCACATGATGCATCTCAACAGATTGTGAGCGGCGACGAGGAGGTTGAAACACTAAGATCTGTCTTCACTAGCGAAGACTCATAACTAGAGGCGTAGAAATGAAGCCACCGAATCCGAAAACCAAGAAACGAAAAGCTGCGTGAACGGAAGAAAAAAAGGGAAATGAAAACCCTAAATTAGATTGGACCTTCGGGTAAGATAAGACAGAGAGGCACCAAGACAGGTGAAAAGAGCAGAGAAGCAGAGATCGAATCCCTTGGAGCAGCAGCAAAACCCAAAAATGCGAACACAGAGAGAGAAAATCTATAAACACGCGGATGGAGAAGGAAGAAGAAGCTGCCAAAGGAATTGGGGGGAAGAAATAGTCAGGACTTCAAAGATCAAGACCGGTATTAGAGGAATCAGAGAGAAAACCGAAGAACCCCATAGATGGCGATGAAGAAGAAGGCGGTGAGGATGGAAACCCTTGTCGAGAACCCGACCAATATTTAATATGCACCACTTATACTCGCATCATAATCTTCTGTTCTTTCTTGGAAAATGACGTCCTTAAAAACTGTAAGTTATATGAATCCCATTGACGTAGAAGAGGGTTCTATAATTTTCAATATATTATATTTTAAATGATAAATTTTAAGGTTAATTGAGTCTTCTAGGGGTGAGGAATTTACCCTTTTACATGTGAAGATAAGGGTATCTTTGTGAGTATCTCATACAATTTCATAAATGTAAAATTATTATTCAAGAGTAAATAATAAAAAATATAAAATTAAGGAGAGTATTATGATTGTGATTCAAATATAACCTTATTTACAATTTTTAAAAAATATTTTTGTACATTTTTTTGGCTATTTTACCCCAGAGAAAAAATTATTTTTACCATTTTTAGTTTTTATTGGAGTGATAATTTATTAAACTTATTAAATAATTTTCTTGAGAAAAACAAAAAATGATTTTTTACTAATTGGAACTATATGGTTTCAAATTTTAAAATCACTTTATTGTATATAATTTCTAATTATGTTAAAAGTTAATTTTTAAATAATCACACATAATTTTATAAAAACAATTTTCAAAAAGAAATATTTCTTTCTACTTTATATTTATATATATGAAAAAATAATTAGTTTAACTAATTTTAATGAAATAAATTTATTTATTATAAATCTAAAACCTTTTTTGAGGATTTTATGGAATTATATAACCAACACTCACCTTGTAAATACTTAATTAATAGAGAACTCCAAAATGTTTTTATTAAACATACATTTTAATTAGTTCAAAACCATTTATATACAGATTTTTGAAATAAAATAACATATAAAAAAATCCGATTAATTACATATTTATTACATAAAAGCGTTTTCATCTCTTAGTATATTCTTACATAATGATAAAACCATAAAAACTATAATATTACACAAAACCTTATTTTTTTAGTTGAAAAACCTAATTTTCTGGGGAAACAAATAAACATTATTACTATATAAATTTTGATATTTTTAAATAAAAAATGAGGTTAATTATATATTATTTACATTCTAAAATTTTTGAAATAAGGTTTTTATAAAAAAAAATAGATACTAAAAAGAAAATCACTTTTATTAAAAATAAACTCTTCAAATATCAACTCATACAGATTATTAATCTACCAAAGGTAATAAATATTCATATATTAACAACTTTGTGTTTATTAAATCTTTATTAGGAATACTCATTTAATATTTCATGGTTCTTTTTTAATGGTTTTAACATGTAACTCATGTTACTGAACATAATATGAGTTTTACATGGCCTAGAAATTCAGTCTGTTATGTTCTCCCTCCTTAAAATATTTTTTTCCTTCAAATATTTAATACTAGGAAGGAAATAAGTGAGGGTAATTTTTCATCATTACATCCTCGTTTTCCCACATAGATTCTCTAATATTATGAATTATCTATATACCTTTTACCATATTATTTTTCCTATTTCACTACAACTCATCTCTTAGAAGTTGAGTGTCCACTATTTTTTCTATATTTGAGAGATCACGTTCTTGTTGAAATTCATTAATGTTTAGCACATCAAAGAGATATATTATGTACATTTTCAAAATATATATGTGGAACACATAATTAATTTACGATATATCATGAGAGAGTTATATAAAATATGCTACTACCTGACATTATAAAGAACCATGAAGTGTCTAATGTATCGAGGGATAAATATCCCTTTTAAAAAAATCATAACTAGATTCCATTAAGATATATTGATTAATACCTCTTCACTAACACTAAATTATAGATCTTGTAAATTATTATCTACCTAACTCTTTTATCAAATTTGTTCTAATTCTATATTCCTTCAAATATCATGAACCTTCTTTTTCATTTCGTAGACAAGGTAAGAACATATCATTTTCCCTTATTAACTTCTTCATAAAATGTTGGATACCTATATGTATTCCATTATATAGATTCATAATGTTCTATTTCAATTTTATAATGGAATTTTTTATATTTGATATCTCTACTAATGCAAGGTGTTGATCCTTAAATCATTGGAATTCGGTCGAAAAAGATGTTAACATATCACTTATTGTCTGTATGGTCTTATAAGACTAACCATATGTATGAGTGTGATAAAAAATGTTGAAACACAAGTCTCATGAAAATTGTATTTGGATACCATTTCAAAAACATATGGTAATCCTTGGATCTCAATCAGATACAATACAGAATGGAACACCATTCAGTCTTAGAATATATCTTATATATATCACATAGTGTTAGTTTTGAGAGAAATACTATTTTGGGGAAATAAAATTTACTAACTAAATTATGAGATTTAATACAATCCAAATATAATTATCGCCTTTAGATATCAAAGGGAGACCCACAATTATATATATCGGATGTTTTCCCATTTCGATACTCATACAGGTAATGGTTTAAAAATACCATTAGACATTGGTCATTTAGTCTTAACATACTGTAATAGATAGATTTATGATTTTTATTCCTTGATTTTTTTTCGTCATGTTATCCAATATAAAATTCCATAGATATATGTAAATCTTAATTATACCGATACATAAAGAGAATGGTGATTTATGAGGATCATCCAAAGGTTCAAACATTAGATTTGATTCATATGGGACATATATTTAGTATCAAAACCCTATGAATCCATCGTTATCCATGTTGTACTTCAGAATAATCTATGCCTTATTATGTAGTTACACATCATATTTCTATGATTTTTTATATTCACATGAGTGGATGATTGAGATGTAATTTGGGAAATACTGGATTTATAACTTTTCTTATAATTTCACGATTTATTCATTTGATTTCCATGAATATTTGATGTTTGAAATCCTCATAATGGATATGATATAATGATACTTCCTTCTTATAGAATCATCTATCTAGTTTTCTTTCGCATGGTGATAATATATTGAGAAACCATACTCCTTTATTATATCTAACTGTCCCCTTAGGCTCATGTATACCAATTTTTGGTTTAATATAAAATCTGAACTCTTTAAATTAGTATAAATATTAATCTTCTCATCTTATAGATGATGCAAAAAAAATTCAATGAAAATACTAATAATTCTAACTCTAGATCATGTGTTGAGTTTTTCTGGTCATGATACATTAATTGATGTTCTACATATGAAATTAATCTATTGTTTTATATAAGAATATATCCAAAATGATTATAGAAAAAATAATTAATGTTATCAGGACTTCTCCATTCGATGGAAGTGTGTGTACAGATGTAACAACCAATATCTTATTAGTCTCCCTTGATAATTCCCCATACTCAATTTTCTACAGTAACATCACTCTATTTTCAATTAACATGGTTGGTAAATTTCATATTCATGATAATTTAAAAAAAAACATATTATAGTTTCAATTTAATCCTAGAAAACTATGAATGTAAATAATTGAGAATTGTCCAGGGAATTCAACAAATATATTTTTCATTGATGTGTCTATCGATAAACCCAATCCGGTGATAACCCAATCTTAGAATGATAGTTTTTTTATCCAAAATTTACACTTTCTAAACATGGTATTTAATTTATATTTTTTATAGAATATATAAAAATTATCACATACTCTTATTTCATTCTGTTCTATAAGAATATATAATAATATCATTAGTTAATACTACCATTTATTTCTCAAGATAATATCTAAAGTCTATATTCAACTAATCCATAAAGATATTATGAGAAAATTTAATCGCAAATGGAATCTCTATAAATCCATAATATCCATACCATGTAAGGAAATTAATTTGGGTATATGTTCTCCACTTACCCACAATTAATTATATCTGGGTAAAGAGTAAATATTTTATAAGTACTAAGATCTTTAAAGTTGACCGAATAGATAATCAATGTTTGGTAGTTAATATTTCTTCCTAATCGAGATCTTTTTAAGTTTAACAATTTCAATTCAACGGTTCATTGATCCATCATTCTTACTAATAAATTGAATTGGTGCATCTCATGGCTATACACTCTAGCATACAAAGACTTTAAAATGATTATCTTGAAGGTTTTCTTAAATTATTCCAACACATTTGGGACTTTTCTATAGCGAATTTCTATGATAGACACCCACTCATATATGACCTTTAAACAAAAATAAACATCACAATGAAGGGGAAGAATATGATGTTAATCTAGAAATGAATCAATATACTCTTATATAATATGTATTCCATCAATTTTTACCTCATCTAAGATAATTTAATCCTTGTTTCCCTCATTATTGGGAATTAAATATCATGTTATATAAATTTATTCCATATTTATATCAAAGTCACACCACATATATACTTGATCACTAGATAGTTGGGGGTTTTAAATGATATCACATTATACAGAAAATTTATATTTTCTCTATGAAGGTATAAACTATCCATATCAGAAATTACATAAAAATAACCAATGGGAAGAAAAAAAAGATTTATAAGAAATACCTTCCAATAAATATTGATTCGAGAATAGTTGTATATATTATATAATAATATCACACCATAAAGAGTTTACATAGATTTTAAATTATGTAAGGTTTGAGTTTTTCAATATTCTTAGAAAACATTGTTGGTATAAACTATTTTTAAGAACAAGATTCATATATGGAATTTATTTTTTCAGGAGTAAATTTTTACTATACCTTGAAAACTTCATTTTCCTGATCCTCATTTGAAGTAGTTAAAACAAACGATCTTGTTTTCACCCCCATTTTAAGCTGTTTTCGGGGCCTATATTGATCATTATCTCTATGGTTAGTAATATTATTATTAGAGTTCCCAAACTCTATTCTCCTAATCGATTGAAAAATGGGAGGCACATTGTTCAAATAATTTTTCTCCTTTTACAATTTTATATTTTCTCTTTGTATTACATTAGAATTTTTTGGAAATATATCCCACCCTATAACACTTAAAACGCTTTCTATTCCCATTAAGGGAATTACCATTGTTCTTACTCCAATATTATCGACATGTAGGTAGTAGGGGTCTACTTCCTTCTTGTTTCTTATGATCATATTTTTTTTGGATACTCCACTTTTCCTTTCATTTCTATGAGATAATGGATGTACCCATTTTCTATATCCATGATTATCATACATCAAGTAATCTCTTCCAAGATTCCAAAGTCAGTTATGGATAATACCCTTTAAAAAATTTAATTTAATCTACCAAATTAGCTTTTTTATCAATATTTTAGGGTTTTATAGATAATAATAGTCATATATTCAAAGTATTATAATGTTTTACTCATAAGGGTTGAGAGATTCATCGTTTATTTTTTTCTCTAGGAATTACCACTACATCTTCTTGTGGGGATTTTGAGGAAATTTCTTAATTAAGAATAATTTATTGACCACCTACCATTACCTAGATTAAAAATCCATTTTTTTACAGGATAATTAATTAAATTCATCCATTTCTCATCCTCTACTTCTAAACAACAAATAACCCAAACAACATTCTCATTCTTTACAAAATAGAGTGAAAAAATATATATTTTCCAACACATTGATTGATCTCCCAGAAAAAATTATATTATAAAATCAATAATAGTATGGTGTACATTGTTTCTTGAATGAATTAATATCCTGATTTCCCTTCTATAGTTGGTTTCAAAGCACAGTGTGATATGTGTTACTATTCAAAACTTGGGACTTTTAAGTGGGTATTCCTACTAGGTTTTGGACTCTAACTCCCATAATAGTTGGGTTTTCAGTCAAACAATCATCACATTCTCTATCAAATGGATTATTATTTTCAATCATCCTTATAAAAAAATTAAATAAAATAAAATATTTAATACATATATATGTTACTAAATTTATTTATGGAATATTATGATCTTTGAATAAGTAAATCATAAATTATTTATATACACTAAATTTTGAACCGATAGGCTTCAATGTATGTTATATAAAGATGTTTTATGGAAATATTATATAAAATAATTTTTTTTATCTTTATAATAAAATACTACATTATTTTTTGTAAGGATAATGTGATTAACCTAATAAAATCCCTCAGGAGTTCCAATCGTGGCGTGTGTGAGGTTTGGCCTCCTTGTTGCATAGAAGTATAGGATTGAGTTAAAACTCAAAACATCCTATTAGATTTTATTACACCAAGTTACATATATTTTATATCTTATATAAACTTGAAGTAACCATACAGGGATATAATTTTTAATATAACCACACAATCCTAACATTACGAAAAAACCATAATTATATCCTATCCAAAAATCCATCCTTTAGATATTTTATAGGGTTTTTTCTAAAGTTCTCTAAACTGATTTCCCCAATTAGTAATAAATAATATGATACCAACTATTGGTACCCAAGGTAATATAAAAAAATAATACATTTATTCCAATGATTTTATTAATACATCTCACAAATAGTATTATAACTTAAAACAAAAATGTTTAATTCCTTGCATTTTAGATACAAAAACATCATATTTTACAATAGTTATCATGATACCTCCATATCAGTGCTCTTATATACCCAAATATAGAGATATCATATGATATAATAATCATCCTAACATAGGGAATGAAAACATATTAAATGGGATAGGTTCGATGATTATTATGGAAATTTTATTAACCAATCATAATTGTTTGTTCATAAACACGAGGGAAAACATGATAAAGGGATAAATATGATATAAAAATATCATGGTATCATTAGTTTAAATTATAAAACATGATTTATAGTTATTTATTATGGAATAAAAAAACAATACCAATGAAATATCAACAAAATATGTCTTAGTAGCATATAATGAAATTCGAACAAATATGAAATCATAACATGAGAAAGTAGATTATATTTATAAAAATGGTATATCCTAAAAATTTGGAATTAAATGGACATAAATAATATCTTAATAATAAAAATTTAGTAAACAATTAGAACATATAATCCTATACGAGTAGAGGATACATCACCACCTTATTCTTATAATGGTTCAAGAATCCATACTTGATTCCCATTGTAGATTGAGCATTCAATATTTGATTCACATAGTGGATCGATAAATCCTTTTTAAATTCCTATATTAATATAGAATGATAGAAAACCAAAAAATAAAAATATTAAGGTGATAGAGGACCCACACATCATCATCCATAGATATGAGTTACGCATAAAAAAAATCATTCACCATATCATAAATAACTAATGTGAAAAAATCGATTTCATATCTTTTATAAATGGTATATCATAAAAAATGATTCATTGATTCAATAAACATCATCCAAAAAATTTATTATTTAAAAATAGAACATATACTATAATGTGTGAACAAATACATCATTATAGATGAATCCATTAAAAATGTAACGGAAAATAATAAAATGAATTTTTAATAGTATTTCTTGATATAATCTTAAAAAGCGTGATTTTTAAGTAAATATTGAAAAAATAATTATTGAGATAAAAGACAAAAAAAAATCTATAATGGATATGATGAAAATAAAAAATCAGATGTCAAAATGATATGTGTAATGGAGTAATGTCAATAAAAATAAAAATTTTTCATTTATTTGATAATGTCTTCATTGAAAACACATATTCCTTACAAAACTAAATTTTTTTTAAAAATTAATAAATGGGAGAAAAAAAATTAATTAGAGATAAATATCACTTTAACATCCAATATTGAAATGGTAATATTGGATATAATTAATAATAATATATATAAAATAAAAATCCATTAAAAAATGTAAATTATTTTTATCCCACATGCATTTTTACAAAACAATAGAATAATGAAGGAAGATGATTTTATTGTGAAGCATGAATTATATATAAGGGAGGATTTAAATAAAAAATAAAATAATCCTAATTTATAATAGATTACATAGGAAATATAATTGTCAAATAAAATTGATTTTCACTAATAAAAATGATTGGACTCAAAAGAACTCCTTATAAAATGAGGAACTTTTAAGATCAAATACTCATAAAAGAGAAGGAATCAAATTAAAATTTATTGAATGTAATTCATAAATGAATTTAAAATTTAGGTATTATATGACAAATATAAATGGAAATTGGTGTATCAAACAAAAAAAATCAAAGTGTGAGGAATATGAGATGGAAACCCTTACATTGTTCCTGATTTCTTCGACAAACGTTCTAAAATTCATAAAAATTATCATATAACATCATGGGAATCTCATTAATATATTATTAATAAAACATGCCCTATTTATTTTCATATTTTATTTATTATGTTGTTTATTCTAATATTTTTGTAAAAGTGGAATCATTGTCAACATATTTTCATATTTTTAACTATTAAAGATGATATTTTAATAAAAATATAATTAATAATTATAACCATTAGAAATATATATTTCATATTACATTATAATAATAATATAATTTATGACCCCATTTTCAACTATTATATAGTATTATAGAAATTTTTAACGTATATGTTTAAACCAACACAAACATGAGCACACTATTTCTCGATAGATGAGTGTGGTTATGGAAGTATATAATCGGATTTTAACACATGGATAATGATATTATTTATATTATTTTATGTTTTTTGAATCATATTTTAGTATGTTTTTATAATGAATGAAAATAATTATTAAAAACACAAAAAGTTACTACTTTGAGGTGGTAGACTGAAAAATGCATGATTAACATTATTTTCTTTTTTAAGTTTGATG
This sequence comes from Viscum album, assembly GCA_963277665.1. NCBI lineage: Eukaryota > Viridiplantae > Streptophyta > Magnoliopsida > Santalales > Viscaceae > Viscum > Viscum album. The sequence continues at coordinate 771,908 of CAUJRU010000090.1, forward strand.
GAAAGGAGTAAATATTATTTTTTAAATTAATATAATATAATTTAATAATAAAAATATTACTTATTTATTTTTATAATATGGTTATAGTTAATTTTGGAAGGTTAAAATTAATAGAAATGGCTATGAGAAATAAATTCCAATTTCAGAATATTAAAGATTCTCTTGGAAAACATCTTGGAGATGAAGACCATAAGAAAACAATGTGTGGTCGGATGATTATGGATGTGTGATGCACTTGTAATAAGGAATACAAAATGCTAACTTATTTTCCAACAACATCGTAGAGGTTGACAAGGGGCATCTTCGTTGAGGAGAATCAAAGTCATTTCATCACTAATTTATAATTCACTTAATATAATTCCTTTTGTATTTTTATTATTTTATATAAAAACATGAAATTTTGGGCTTTGTGTATTCATAAATGTAATAAAAGAAAAAAATATAAACCTCAATGAAGATAAAAGACCTAATTAATATAGGTTAAAGAGAATTTTCTTGGTCCTTGTATATTATTTTGTATGTTATTTAATTATTAAATTAAATTTGAAGAATGAATCAAATATACATGGATTTTTAATCTCTCAAATGTGTTGGATTTCGATAATTCTAATGTAAAATATATTTCACACAAAATTTCTCCTCATCTGGATAGATAATATGAATGAATGTGAATTTCATGTTGTGGTGGATGTTCCCCGTACTTTTAAACATCCTTCTCACTCACCAAGAACTAAACTAAAAAAAATTGAAAAATATAAGAAACATAATTAAGAACACCTATAAATCTTTATAAGGTCATGATTTAGGTTTATCGCTTTACATTTCTATGTTAAAGAACCCATTATGAAAATATGGAAGAGAGAAATAATGAATTAAAGTGATTGGAAAAGGAAAGGGGTTGGAATTAGGTTGGAAACACATTAACTAAAATATATATTACAGTTACATAGAGAAATAAATTTAAAACAAAATAAAAGAAAAACCTAACAGAAGAATCATATGTATCCCACATTTTATCACCATGATACTTTTCAATGCATTTTTTAGAATAATTTTATTAATTTCTATGGATTCTGATATACTTAACACCGAGTTTAAATGCAGCACAAACAATTAACATATTATTATTAAATCATTAAAATAATAAATTAACTATTATGTTTTTGGATATGAATGTGAATAAATTAATTATGAAAAATATATGACTTAAAAATTTTCAATAGTTATCTATTTATCATGAAAAAATATAAATCATTTAATACAAAAAGTTATATTTTCTAAAATAACTAGTTTGTCATGTCTTTCTTAACTTTCTTAACATTAATTTTTAAAATATTTTAAAATTTTATTTGATAATTTAAAAATAATTTTTGAAATTCGAATATAAAAATAACTATAGGTTTATTTTTAATATTATTATGAAATGTATAATTTTTTTAGTAGTGAAAATTACTGATTTTTATTCATAACATACCATTTTATTTATAGAATTTATAAGTTAAATTTTCTGTCAAAATATTTTTTATAAAAATTTATTTCTAATTTAGTATTATTAATTCAATATTGGTAATTTTAATCAATTAAATATTCAATTTTGATGTAAAAAATTTTTATACATTTGAAAACCATTCATTTGAAAAATAATTAGTCTGTTGAGCCTTAGAGTTTAATATTAAATTAAATTCTACCTCATTTTTGAGTGGAATTTGGTCATATGGATTCAAATTTATAATCATAATAATTAGTATTATCTAATAAGCTAAACTAAATTTCTTCTAATAATGAATGATGAATGTAGTAATTATTAATTATCTCAGTTACGTCTAAAATGATTTTACCGAGAGGTTAAAATAATATGATAATTGTTAAAATGATATTAGACACACCCAAATATTATTTTATTGTGATATGGTGACCTTACCACATCAAATTACTGATAATAGGACCTTGTTTTTATTTTTAATTGTAAAAATATTGGTATAATTTATTTTTTTCAAAAATTCCAAGAGTGTCTTAATCCTGACATATATAAGGCCACCACATCTCATAACCTATTCACACTTACAAGATTATTTGGTTTGGCCAATACCTACAAAAATAACTTCCATAATTCCAAAAAACATCCTATAGGAGTTTTTTGGATCTTAAATCCTTTTTATGAATGCTTTTTATACAAACCTAAAGAGGTCATCTGAAGAAGTTGTAATGTTCATAAAAAGACTTTTTTATAATATTTCTTCTAAAATATACCTGAAATACCATTTGATCATGATAATATAATAAATCCATTATGTAAAATATACTAAGTTATTTTTACGTTAATTTAATTACATATATCCATCTCTTCATTCATCAAATGGGAAGCAAAATTGTCCATCATGTGTATTATAGACTACCGCCTCATGAACTGATGTAGCTCATTTCCCATCAACACTTCTAATAATTTGATATAATGATTTATTAAATTTTTAAATATAAAATTAATTAAAAAATTATACCTTTTTATTTTTAATCTAACACATACCTTCTTACATTAAATTATGTTTTATATATGATAATGTCACTCGGGTGTACAATGGACTACTACTTTGTGAAGTGATGTGATTTGTTTTTAAAATTCTTTTTAATTGGTAGGTGATAAGGATAAATTTAATTAATATATTTCATATATTTGATATTAAATTTCTTATTTAAAATTAATATATCACCCACTTTCATAAGCTTTTATCCATTAATAAATGCTATTTTCGCTCGTGCATACATATGACGTATCATCTCCACGAAGTGATGAAGTTCATTTTCTATGTCCAAATTTCAAGAATAGGAATAAAGATGTATCTAATGAGAAAAATAATATTTATATCATTAATATAATTGTATATATGATGAAACTATATCTAATGTTGAAGATCTAATACTTTTATGAAAAAAATGAATGAGAAAACAAGGTTATTAACAATTAAAAAAATTGTGATAATAAACAATTTTGAATGAGAAAGTGACAAGACATTATAACATGATCATATTTAAATTATAAAAGTTAATAAGGTTCTTCTGTTATTTATTAAAATGTTTTAAACTATTATATAAGTGATTAATGAAGGATCAACTAATGGAAATCATAAGTTATTAAATTTCATCTCAATTTCAATTTCCCAAATACATATATGTCTATATAAACCTATTCAATTTTATCTGGTGTATTTATTGATTTGTTACACCTATTTAATAATACTGGTAAATGTTTCAATAAAGATAATTAGTTCAAGGGATTAAAATTTAAAATTTTCCAAAGTGGTAATAATATATTTTACAATCTCCCTTTCTTTTCGAGTTATTTTTACTCTTTTTTGAAGTAATATAATTATTAATCCTATATATGTTTTGATAATTTTCTTATACTTTGGATATTAAAAATGTTTCAATATTACATTACAAATTTTTCTCTCGTTGGTACTTGTAAAAAAATTGAAATATAGAAAAAAGATTTTATTTCCATTTAAATGGGATATATTTTTCTTCCATATCAATTTTTTACACAGTTGTATTAAAAAATTTCTTTTATTTAGTAAAATGGTTTATTAATTAAAATCAAATTAATACTTCAATATTAAAAATGGTTTTAAAGGATCATTTCTATTTTTTAAAGAGTTTTCTTTTTCAAAATGTCTAAAAGAATTTTTGTAACATATATAGTGATAAAGGAATTCCTAGCCTCTATAACCATCTAAAAAATACATGCTTATCTTGATGTTTCAAATGGTTTTATAAAGAAATACTCTTTTTGAAATATTAATTTAATATCTCATTTATATTCAATTCATTTTTTTAATGTTAAATATTTTATTGTAAAAACCAATATTCCCAATGATATAATGGTCACCTCTAATTTCAGGACAAATTTTTTTATTAGTAAATTTATCTTAATGAAAATAAATTTATTTTCATTATTTTTCAATGGAAATTACATTTCACGTAATTATTCATATTATTTTTATCATGGATATGAGTATTTTCTAAACTATATACCATTTTCACATAGTGTTTTTAATTTGAAACTTAATCAATTAACTGGAAATATATTTAGATATATATATTATTTATTCAATAAAAATATTTGAGGATAAGGTATATTATTCATGAATTAAATTTATTATTTTATTTATGATGATTTAATTAGACATGTTGTGATGGGTGGTGCCTAGAATTATATATATCTCTGATGCATCGACAGGTATCATGAGACAAATCAGTTGTTCAAATGAAATGGGGTTTTCCGATGGTTTTAAATTGTCTTGTAAAAGGTTGTGGTGGTATAGGTTTCATGATTCATGAGATCGTGGAATCCAATAATTATACATTTCCTACATTTATAATTTATTTTTTATTCTCCCCAGTTATATTTTTACATTATCATTATCTCCGTATGCATTTCATTCTCATTTTATTGATTAAATAGAACGTGTTTTAAGTTATTAACCTTATCATATTGGTTATACCATATCTAATAATGATATTTAAATATTGATAAAATGTATTATTGGTTATGTTATTTAACATTCCATATTGATTATTCCTTATTTAATCCTGATACCTTCCATTTAAGTAACCCTACTTATTATTTTATCTCACCATTAATTTTTTATTTCACTAGGACATGATGTAAATCTATTTGAATGAGTTCAAGTATGGAAAATATTTTCCATTACTTGATTTTATCATCTATTAAAAATTAGAACTGTATATCTTATTGGAATCAATTTCCCTAAAATTTATAAAAAGATTGGTCCTTTGAGAATTTAGAACTTGTATCTATATTATTGTAAAAAAAGTAGATGTCACCTATAGTTTACATGATGAGGGTTTTTCACAGTTAGTATTAGAGAATGTCTATAGAAAACATGGAAAAATTATTAAATAGGAAACATATTAGAGAATATTACATAATGTTAATGATTGAGTATATGTATAGAAAAACATCCACATGTTTTGGTAAAGAAGACATTATGTGGTTTTTCCGAGAAAGTAATCTATATCTGAATAATACACGTGGACATGAATCTATGAAAAATGTACCTAGGGGTAATTACCCTAAAAATGGATTGTTTTGAATGAATCAAACATTTTTTGGTATATGAAAATGGGCTTTATCATGCACCTAGTTTGACAATCACATGGGATATCTTTAGTATAATTCCCATTTTCAGTATATACCTATTTTATGGACTTAAATATAATGACATCCCCAAAAGAAACTATTTTAGGATTCAATAAATAAAAATGAATAATTTTTTTCATGTTATGTGCTAAAATTTATTTTTAATTACTCATTATGATTTAATATTCATCATTACATGACCAGATCTAGTATATTTAATTGTTAAGAAATTGATCTTAGATGAAATAAGTGTATCAATACTCATGAAAAAAGTAATGATTTACCTGTTGAGAAATCCATTATAGCTAGTATTATAAATGAACAGATCATGGATATATTTTGGAAGTGTAACCAGGTTTCACAAAATAATATTACCCAAATAGGCAACTCTATTGGTCCATAGCATGATTCCCCGTTATTGAATCATTTCATGGAAAAGAATCCCCCATAATATATTGAGAATACTAATCTTATGGTTACTTAGAAATAGGCGAAGTCTCCTGAATAAATATTTATAACATTGGTATGAGATCAAATGTAATATGTTACAATTGTACTATATTTTCTCAAAGGTGATTCTAGATAATGGTGGTCATTGATCAAGAATACTTTGGAGGAAGTGAAAATAAAACACATAGAATGATAATATTTTAAGGGGAAATTATTCAAAAATATATCACTTATGAAAAATGAATTAATATAAAGGAATGTTCCATATCATAATGAAAATTGAGAAATAAAGTGTTTCAGAGTTTGTGGATACCATTACAAGGATAGTGATGTATGCTACAAATTACATATGCAACACTGAATGAATTATTGAGCATTTTTGAAGGTCTCAAACAAGTATTTGAAGTGAACATGTGTCTCAAAATTTTTTCTATAGGTTAAAATAGATTTATGTTATATAAAAATGGGTTTAGATTTATCAAGATACTATATTCTTTTGGAGATTAAAGGAAATAAGAGGTTGAATAATCCCTGATAAAAATTGAATTTGTCAAAGAAGAAGAATTTAATGAATAAATTTTCATCCTATTAAAATTGTGGAATAAATTGTTATGTGGATTTCATGAAGGGAATATGATTTTTTTAACTATAGAGGTAAGGGTTATAAGCTGAAAGAATGAAAAAGTGATAAATAAGAAAGTTATATTAATTTCATTAACTACAATTAAATGGGTCATTATTAAAACTAAAATTCCTAGCATCAAGTGGATATACCAGAGAAGAGGAATACGAGAGAAGGAAAAGATTACGCATTCAATATAGTTTTAGTTGAAGTACACAATTATATGGTGATAGGTACTTTAATCATAGTCTAAAATTCTATATAAATATTAATTTTATTTGGGATCTTTACACTCTTTTATATCTTCAATATTTGATAAGAAAATTAGATATTTCTCTAGCTTCTTAATAAGGTAGTTGTAAATTAAAAATCATAATGCATGTCTCAATGTGAAAATGATGTTTGAGGACGTCACCATTATCGAACATCAACATTATCCATTTGAGGACATTATCAATATTCTGATAGTTTAATTTTATATAACCCTAAATATGGACTGACTTTCAAAATATAATGTAAATATTTATTACAGGGAGAAATAAATTATGATTCATATTGAAGATATAGAATTCCAAATATCTAGATCAGAGACGTCATCATATAAGTCATATCAAGATCCATTGTCAGAATTTATTTTGAATGAGATTGTTGAGGTGGAAGATAAAATAAAATCTGTGGATGGAGAAGTAATCATCAAATTGAGGAAGTACTTATTTAACATGAATATATTTTTTTTATTTCCTTAAAAATTACTTTAAAATCCACCAAAGTGTAAAGTTGGGGTTTCCATTAATTTAACACCTTTTGGAAGACACATATCAAATAATCCCTATAAAAACCACTATTTAATTAGTGGATTTGAATAAACAACTAGAAGTGTTATTTGATAAAGGATTTATTCACCCCATTGATTCATAATAGAGAGACCCTATTTTATTTACTAATAATAATTATGGGTATATTAGGATGTTCATTAATTACATTGATATCAATTTTATCACAATAATGAACTTGTATCCTCTGACTCAAATTGTTAAAATATTCAAACAACATCATGGGGATCAATATTTTTCAAAGATTTACCTTCATTCTGGGTGTCATAAATTGTCAATATTGAAAGAATAAATGACAAAGACTGCATTACAGATGAGTTCTGAACATTATTAGTTTACATTAATTCTATTTGGATTAAAAAATAATCCCTCTATTTTTATGGACCAAATTAATTTAGTATTCATGTAATATCTTGGTGATTTTGTTGTTGTATTAGTTATTGATATCTAGGTACATTCATAAGCTATGAGGTCCAAAATAATCACTCATCGATCATTGATGAGACTATTATATGGAAGTATTTATATCCGAAATTTAGACAGTGTTATTTTTACCTTTATGAAGTTTTTTTCTTTCCCATATTTTCTGCAATGATAGAATCTAAAGTTATCCTACAATGACAAATGATTCCATAGAATGGACTACACTAAAAAATCATTACTATGGTATCTTGGTTCAGTATTTTGGAATGTTACAATTAACAACTCATTTATAATTTTTTCAGATTGGATAAACCTTTAAAAAATATTACACATAAAGGGATTATGTTTATATGGGAAAATAAATGTAAGGAACATTTTGAAGAATTTAAGAAGTGACTTTCGGATGCTCAAATTTTGACTCTACCATTAGTAAATGAAGGGTCTGTGATATATATTGAGGCATCACGAAAGGTATTCGGTTGATTATTAATGAGAAATAATAAATTTATTTCATATAATTCAAGTAAATTGAAGACTCGTGAATAAACTTTCAGATCCCTGATCATGAGTAGTCATTTATGATCTTTTCATTGAAGATATGGAGGGATTATCTCTATCCAGAAATTTGTGAGATATAAATACATCATAAGATCTTAAAATTCATAATTTCATATAAATATATCAACATGAGGCCAATGATACAGTTTGATCGAGTCATGGATTATGACTTCTCAATATAATACCACTACGGGAAAAAAATGTGGAATCAGATGCATTGAGTAGAAAAGATCATAGAGTTTTTACCCAACTAAATATTAAGATGGATCATATTTTCATTGATCTAGTAAATATAAGAATTGGATTACTAAATAGGGGATTCATTACTCTCTCTTTGTATGATTGTGAAACCATACTTATTAAAAAATTATAAGGTTCTCGACATGGTAATGAGGGTTTTTAGCAGAATTTTTTTTGTGTGATTAGAAATTAGATGGATTCATTTATGAAGATATCATGTTGAAATTTTGGAATTAATTTTATGCTCTATATTTACTAGAGATAAAATTGGAATTTTTGGACAACTTTAATAGCTTGGATTTCTCTATCCAACATGGTAGCAAAAATATGTATAGAGATTTGAGGATACATTTTCTGGGATAATATGAAATTATAAATTTTCAAAAATATATATAGAAGATTGGTTTATTATAAGTGAAAGAAGAGAGAGAATTTCTTATAGGATTCACACAACCACTTCATATTAAAATGTGGAAATGAGATGAAATTGATATGGACTAGTCATAGGACTACATAATACGCCTAAAAATAATGATGCAAGGTTTTTTATTATTGATCACTTAATAAAATCTGATCATTTCCTCAATATGAGAGAATAATTACCTCTGGAGCACACGAAAATTCTCTTTATTACTAAATTTTTTATACATCACAATTCCACTATCTCAATTATTTCTGATTGTGATAACCATCTTACATGAAAATTATAGATGTGTCATCCAACGGCTCTTGATACTGAGATTCGTTTGAGCATTTCCTACCACCCTCAAAATGATGGATAGTCTGAAAGGAAAATTCAAACAATGTAATCAATTTTGAGAATATTATCACCGAACCATCAAGAAATACATGATCAAAATTTACCATTGGAGGAATTTCCCCATAACACTAGGTTTCAGTAATGTTTTCAAATGGCATCATATAAAGCATTTTCTAGAAAGAGATTTCGTACTTCAAAATTTTGTGACAAAGTTGTTGAAAAAAACATGTAGCCCTAGAACAAGTTGAATAGAGAGAAATAAAGGTAAAAACTATTCAGGCTCATATTATATAATTTCAAAGTAGAAATAATAGTTATTTTGACAAAGGACTGACTTGGAATTCCTTGTTGGATATCATTTTTTCATGAAAGTATTTTAATTAAATGTAGTCATAAGGTTCAGGAACACTATAAATCTAAGCCCTAGTTACATCATAGCCCTTGAAATTTATTAATGGATTGAAGGTCTGTATTACTGGTTAGCCATGACACTAAGCCTCTCTATGTTACATGATGTGTTCCATATATAATTTTTAAGGAAGTACATGAAATAAAAACATATTTACACCAATTAAGAGATATAATTGGGTCATATTATATCCTTATATAAATAATATATATATATATATATATTATTGATACTAGGGAGAAATTTTGGATGAATATGTTGTCTCAGTTAGTAATGGTACTTTTAAGAATTCATAAATTGATTTATGAAACATGGGAAACAGATGATGTTATGAAGAAGAACAACCATAAATATTTTAGCTGTTAACTATAATAAAAATTTATAGGATTATTTTTATTGTAGGAAGGAATAATTCAAGACCACAAGACATTAATATATATTTCTTTTAGAAGAAAATTTATTTTTTTACATATTTTGTAAAACACAACATCGAATTTAAAAGAAAAACTAAACCCTTTTCAAATATTAAAATTTTATGGTTTCCATTATAACTTAACCATTAAGTTGGATAATATTAATAATACTAACCATATAATTAAAAATAATGATTTACAGATGTCAATTGGATATATATTGATTATTAAGGAAACAAATTAATCAATAAAAGAAAAGAAAATTATTTTATAAACTGTTTTGTTGCATGTTGCACATTTAAGATAAAATTAAATTTTGACAATTTTTAAAACCATATTTGATAAAATTAGATACATTTTATAAATAACAACAGAAATATTATCTTATATTTAATTTTTTTTTTATTTTTATGAAATTTCACGACCCGTCCTCAGGGCCCATGTCGTGACTACCCAAACCCGCCTTCCATAGGCCAAGGGATGGAGACTAGCACCAAAGGCGTGAATCCCGATAACTAGGAAGACATTGCCTCTATAAAATTAAACAAAACACCATAGAGTACAAGCAGAAGTAAAACAATAAGTACAAAAGGAAGTGCTGAAAAGTAAATGGGCCAGAATACAAACCCAATCTAAAGTACAACTACAACTGAAAATAAGTACAATAAAAAAGACAAACAGCTGGAAGAAAGGAAGCAGCTCCTGGTCGTCCTCCTCGGATCCTACCTGAAGGGTAGGTACAGATAGCGCAGCTCCTGGATCGTCCACCACGGATCCTACCTGAAGGGTAGGTACAGATAGCCTCTGCAACGCTCTTCCCCGTCAAACTCCTCCAAGTGTCGTCTCGTCATGAAGTCCACCACCATATACTGTCTCGTCATGTGGTCCACCTCCGGTACCGTCCAGTCCTTGAACACTCGGCCTCTGTCAGTGCTGCCCGACGTCTGCAACCAACACAACGAAGTGTTCGGGCATAGCCCGTGCAGGGGTGAGTATACGATACTCAGTAGGGACCCCGAGACCCTCAAGGTCTCACTAAATCCAACAAGGATAACCACAAAGAAGGATCTCAACAGATAACCCTTATGTATAAGCTCATACTTATACCTAAGTTATCAAGTAACCCACCTCAACCATGAGGAAACACAAAGGTTATGAAATCAATGCATAAAAACTACCTAGTTATATGCCAATACATATACCTAAGTGATCAAGTGACCCATCTCAATCATGAGGAAAACACAATGGTAATTGACTCTGCTCAAACCAAGATTTTCATTATCGAAACCGTAACTACAAATGAGCCCATCTTTGGAGTGTATAGTGATACTGTCACAACTCCGAGGTACTGCTCACTAACCTAAGACAGCAGAGGTACTCCTCCTGTCGAGTACCGTGGGTCTGCCACCTCACACAGTAGTGCTCCTCCGCCATGGGACTGCCACCTCACACAGTAGTGCTCCCCCTCATAGCCTACAGAGGTACTCCTCCTGTCAAGTACCCTGGGTCTTCCACCTCACACAATAGTGCTCCTCTACCATGGGTCTTCCATCTCACAAAGTAGTGCTCCCCACTGGGCTATGCTAGTCACTCCGAATCGAATCGGACAAGCAGTCATCATATCTCTCCCAGCTACACGGTCTCCGTACTTCATACGCTTGTCTCTGGGAGGGTCCTCTCCACGAGCTATAGGTAGATACTCCATGTATCAAAAAGTCCCACGAAGAAGTATTTCAAAGTACCGCATCATCATAGGGGTCTCAACGCAACAGACATCGCGTCAATCAGACGCCTAGTCTGTGAGTTATTAGCCCTTTCGTCCTAGGGGCCCGGTTGGTTTCGTGAGCGAACCAACCCAGACGTATCTCAATTGTACCCCGAACTCTCATAGGGTATACTCATAGGGACTGTTTCTCAACGTGATCACCAACGCCGCTGACGGTTCGTCAAACTGACGTCCGGTCTGAAAGATATCGGCTTTTCCGTTCCAGGGGTCCGGTTGGATTTCGGGTACAATCCTACCTGGTCATACTCCAACTGCGTCCAAACCTCGGGCGATGTATGCCAAAAGTTCTATCTCCTCAAGAGGAATCCAAAACATTTGACGACACGTCAATCAAATGTCCAGAGCTCATGATATAAGTGTTTCCGCTCCGAGGGCCTGGTTGGTTTTGTGTACGAACCAACCCGGACGAACCCAAGGTACTCCGAATCCTTGAGTGTAATATACCGAAACGACCATCTCGATCCAAAGAGCGTATCGCAGCTGACGGTGTGTAGATCGGAGGTCATCAGCCCATTTTATGGGCAAAAGACCGTGAAAGGTCTGAAAGTGGGGGTTTCGGGCTCGGACCGACCCGACTCAAGACCCCCCTGGGTCGGCCTTCTTGGGTGCGGCGTGGCGCGGCCTGGGCGCGGCCCGGCGCGCTGGTGGTCCGGCGTGCTGGCCAGGTGGCTTGGCCGAACTGCCGAGCCGTTCGGGAGTCCGGGGGGGGGGGGGGGGCTGGACCCCGCCGTTTGTAACTGCGGCCCCCCATAATGGGCGCCGCTCTTTGCTGGCCAGCCGAGGGTCATAACCCCCGGCTCTTCCCCTGACCGGCTGGCCTACTCCGGCCGGCCGGTTTCTGCCGCCACGGGACCGGCGAGGGCCGATCCCCATGCTCTGAAGCCGGCGGCCCAGAACCGGCCGCCAGTCCCCCTACTCCGACGCCAGCGGCCTGGAACCGGCCACCGGTCCCCCTGCTTCGCCGCGGCCTAAGCCGCATCTTATTCTGTCCAGCATGGCGCGACGGTGCCGCGCCCCTCTGTCGTGGCCCCGCTCAGGCTGCAGTGTCTTCGTTTTTTTCTTCTGGCGCGGCGTGACGGTGTCGCAGCTTGGTTCGATTTTCAAATGTGCGGTGCGACGACACCGCACATCCTTTCCGATTGTTCCCGCGCGGTGCGATGGCACCGCGTCACTTTCCATTGAACCGCAACAACACAAAAATAACAAGGGAGGAGGGTCATCCATGTTTGTGTGGTCCGGCCCCCTCCCGTTAAATGATAGCAAGCGGTCTAATTGAACGTGGATAGATGAAGGAAGTAATTCACAAAAAGAAACGCATAAAACCCCTACCTTGACAAATGTTGTCGAACGACGGTGTCGCGGAAAACGGCGTCGCGGGGTGAGGTTCCGTATATGCCGATGGAGAACGTACGAGGAGGAAGCAGCATCTCCCTTCCTTTCACGCAAAGAGAAAATTGAAAGGCGGAATGTCGTTGGTGAGTTCCCACGTCGGTGCCTCCTCCTTTGTCGAGGAAGAAGAAGATGGAAGAATCTGGGTCGCCGAATCGACGTTCCTTGACGAAGAATAAGAAGATGAATAAGAAGAAGAAGTTCTTTAAAAACTCCCAAGCTCTCTTCCCTTACCCTCAACACCGCAAATGCCAACCCTTCACAAAAAATAATGTTTCCACATTATTTAATCAACCCAAGCCAAGATTTTCTAAAATAAATTCAAAAGTTGAATTCACTTAATTTAATGTGTGTGTTGGCTAGAGTTAATGAGGGAGAGAGTGAGGAAATGGAAGGTTACTCATTAAAGATAAGTTTACAAAAAATTAAATAGGGAGTTAGGGAGTTTAAGAGGAATGTTAAGGGGTGGGGTTCGTGTGGGCCCCACCTCACCTTTAATCCTCTCATGGGTGGTTAACTTCAAGTGGGTCCCACCCCAAACTCCCTTACATAGGTTCTAACTACTTAAGAGAGGGTCAAAGTGTTGTAACACAACAGTTAATCCACTTAACAAGAAAAGAAAATATAATTGTAACAATTATATTTTATGCCTCACATTTTATTTAAAACAACTCCTCCTGAGAAAACGCAACTCCAGTAAGGTTCTTCTTAAGAAATTACTGGTGCTGCGGTTCCATCGGTGCCCTCGGATTTCGATTCCATGAACCGACTAAAAATATAGAAAAACCTGCTCATTCGTTAACCGAACGTACCTGAGCTAAACTGTGGAAATTGATTCCGGGCACACCGGGCCTCAGAATCAGGCGCCTTCAGAAACTGTGTTCCTGTAAAATCTCAAAGAAAATTTATAAAAAATTTCCCTTGAATTTTACGGGTCTTTACATGAAATGTTCCACTTTTACATGAAATGTGAAAAATATAGATTATTATTAAACACTGCATTTTCATTTAATGAAATTAAGTGTTACATTTTTTTAAAATTTTATTTTGATAGAAATATTAATGAAACTATATTATTATTATTCCAATTTATTTCATTGGATGAAATTATATATTCACTTTTTATAAAAATTTATCTTATACATTTGAAATATTTTCTATTCAAAAACAATTTTTTCGTTGCGTTTGTGGGTTTAATTATAAATTAAATTACTCTATTATTATGATTTTAATTTATGAAAATTTATTTAAAATTTGGATTCATAATAATTATAAATTTCTAAAAAGGTAAAATTAATCTCTGATAATAATTAATTATGAAAACAATAAATATTAATTATCATTATTAAAGAAAAAATAGGGATTAATGGGTGGTAAACTAAAAATATAAGTGTAACAAATAAAAATAAATTTTACAAAATATTATTCGATGAAAACATATGAACCTTATATAATAAAAAGAACTATAATATTTCTCTATGGATCAATTTTTTTTAAAAAAAAATACTTGTGTTTAATTTATTCTTTTCATAAATTCCATGTGTTTTCTCTCCCATGTTTATAAGAGGACACTCCCTCTCTTCCCCTCTTTACACCTCCAAATCCATTAAGATTTCCCAGGAATGATCCAAATAATTTCTTTATATCCCTACCAACATCGTATTACCCTTCATTTGATCATAAACACAACCTAGTATTGAATATTGTGGAAACATACAGAGGTCGACTGAAGAAGATGTAACATCACTAAATAAGAATATTTTTTATTTCATATTATAATTCCTTGAAATATTATTAAATTATGAATTTATAATAACCCAATTATCTAAAATATTCTAATATTATAGTATTTTAATTTGATTACTTATATCCTTCTATTATACTAATAAATGTGAAACCAAATACTTTATCATCCTTATTGAGGACTATCGCCTAACGAACTAATGTAACTCATTTTCCATCACCACTTCTAATGTTTGGATATAATAATGGATTTAAAAATTATATTTATATATACAATTCTTGATATAATTATACATATTGAATTATAATATCATATATAACTTCTTACTTTCTATTTCATTTAGAATAAGATAACTTCAATCGTGTTTAATTTAGAAAACTGCCCCATGAAGTGATATAATTGTTTTAACACAAACACTTTTCCAAGAAGGCAATGTTAATATATTTAATGAATATATGTGATATAAATTAAATTATATTTATTTTTTAATATTAATATTTCCCCCTGTTTATTAAACATTCAACTATTAAGAAATGATATCATCTCTTATTCATGCGTAGGGATTACCATCTCCATGAAACGATGCGATTCCTTTTCTAGGACCAATTTTCATTAATGTAAATTAATATGTATCTAATTAAAAGAGTTATAAAATTAATATAATTATATAGATGGTGTATATATATTCCATGTTCATGATCTATAATATTCATGACAATACATGCAAGAGAAAATAAGAAAATTAACCAATGAAACAATAGTGACAATGAATGATTATTAATGAACGAGTGATAATATTTTATAAAGGGATCATTTATAAAATTATAAATAATTATATGTTTTTAGTATTATTTATTAGAATTTTTTTAAACCTCTAGAATATATTTTAACGATCACATAAATAAATGGATGTTTGAGGTAAGATATTTCGTCCCGATTTTCATATAGTTGAGATATATTTTTTAATATACATGTATTCACTTTTAAGGGGTGTATATATTACCATTTAGATATTTTTAACAATAATAAATATTTAATCATGATGGTAAATTTTATAATAAAAGTTTATTAATTTAAGGGGTTATGATTTGAAGGTTACCAAAGGGGCACACATTTAATTTAAAATCACACTTTCTTTTAGCATTGCAATAACTATTATTGAAAGAATATTATCCTTATAAATAGTAATAGAGAATCATTTTCTAATCCTTTTTATATTTAAGTATTTTTTTTTCAGAAACCTTATCCTCTTATTGGTACAATTAACATGAAATTAGATTTAAAATAAACAGATTTTATTTCCTTTAAATCAAATAAATTTTCTTCTATATCGATTCGTTCCATAATTTAATTTATAGAAGTAATTTGTTTAGTCCAATGATATATAAATATACATTTAGTTGTATATTTTTAAAAAAAATAGTTTTAATGGAATATTTATACTATTTATCAATAGGTATATTTTTACAACAAGTCAAAAGATATATTATTAATGTACAAGGTGATGGCAGACTACCCTACTACCGTAACCATTTTAAAAAAATAGACTTCATATAAATTTTTTTAAGGGTATTAAAAGGAAAAATTATTTATAAAAATATTTTTTAAATACCACTTTCATTTCCTTTCTTATGCCAAAGGGAGTGACTATAATAGAAAAACTATTTTTAGATGAACTGATAACCACAACACATATCCTGATTAATTTTGTGATTGTTGACATTATTTTGAGAAAAATAAATTCTTGTATTTTTACTTTATTGTAGATTTCACTTAACATTGTAATACATATTATTTTTTTCATGGATATTATTATTCCATAAATGTCATACCATTTGTATATGTAGTGCTTAATTTGATGGTAATTTGTTTAAATGGATAAGTATTGATAAATTTGTATTCTCTATTCGTTATCAACATTTCTGGATATATTTTAATATTTATGAATTAGATTGATTATTTTATATATAATAAATACATTAGTCATATAGGGATTGGTGGGCCCTGAAATCATATAGCCCCCCCAATGCATTGATTGATCTCATTAGACATATCAATTTTCCTAAATAAATTGTTTATTACCCAGACCTGTAAACAAACCTATGAAAGATAATAATAATAGAGGTATTGTGATACTTAGATAATCATAGATAATAATTAAGAATTTAATTCATTATGAATCATTTAATATTATTGATTATATTTTTTAATGTATATTATCATTGGATTGATTTTATTTTTGAAACTTAATTTTTTTATTTATTATCAAAACACTTTTAAGGAAAAATAGGAAACCACAAGTTCCATACAATGCATCCAAATAAAAACATAAAAGAAGTAAATCCAAATCAAGACTCTAGAAATTGCCCCTCCCCTGCATCGTGATGTCAAGCATCCACCTTTGCATGACCACTCGGCTAGCTGCCCCGTGCAGGGTTGCAAATCCTTGTAGCAGACTAGTTGGTTTCATATATAAATTCAAAATAAAAACAGTTTTCAAAATGATGCCTCAACTCCCGCCCAAAACAGATTTAAAAAACCTTTCAAATTTCAAATCCAAAAAAGTATGGAATCCATCTGCAATTCATCGCTATCATCACGTTTCCAGCCAAACACTGACACCATCTTCCGTCTCCACAAAATTTCCATCTACAAGTCACCTTCGGGCCATGCACAACCAACCCATCGCCATAAGCCATCACAGACTCCATCGTTGCGGGAACATCTACTAGCCATCGAACGGATCATAATGTGTTTCCAGTTATATATCTTCCATATTAATTATTCCATATATAATCATGGTTTTTAAATTATTTATTAAATATATTTTTTAGTTATTTACATTTCCATATTAATTATTACTTATTGATTCATGGTAGCTTCTATTATATGTAACCCTTAAAGGGGATCTAAACTTACTCTTATTTTGTTTCCATTCCTAATGATATAATGAAGAATTAATTTAATGTGTTTGAAGATGCAGAATATTTTCCATTAAAATGTTTCATTTACTATTATAATTTTAAAATTTATATCATGTATCTTTGTGGTTCTCCAAAATTTCTAAAGTGGTTGGTACTCTGAGACTTGACCCATTGTTTCTATATCAATCTAACAAATTAAGGGTTGGATATAGGTTACACGAATTATTGTTGTTTCATGCAGCACAAAAAAAATTCTTGGTAACTAATTGATTATAACTTTCTATTTACACTATACCTCCTTTTATTACCTTCAATACACCCTTTGGTTTCATTAATTTCATTATAAATGAGACTTCAATCATCCAATTCATCAAGGGAAAAAAGGGGGGTTGTACATTAATTAAATAAAATTTTCTATTTTTTGGTCTTTATAATCCATTCTATGTCATAAATGTAGGTTTTATTTATGAAATCATCAATTATTACCCTATGAGTGTTTTTTATTTGAAATTGTATACATTAAAAAAAATAAAATGATGGGTCATGATACCATGTAGATGTGCCACACTGTGACAGATGCGCTCTTTGCCCAGATTCATTTTTGACCCCATATCTATTCTCCCTTTCTTATCTAAAGTATATTACATCATAAATGGATTATTTATGATGCAAATAATCAATTTACAGTATTTTCAAAGACTTTTTAATTTGTTTCTTTAGTTTTGATCTTTGATATTGGTCTTGAAATTCCGATTAATATTAAACATATTTTGGTTGATGAATTTATCATATTTAAGATTTTTTTTATAATTCCATGTATCCTATAATAAAATAAAATAAAAATTAAATTCTGGTATAATTATTCGATAATCTTTTAAAAAATATCTTTTATATTTAAATAATAATGCACAATATGGTTCATTGAATTCCCAAACAATTAGACATGGCTATACTCAAAAATGTAACCTTACCAGGATTATAATTTATTTTCATTATACTAATAATTATATCTTAAAATCAATAAACCAAAAAAAATAATACAAAATAATCATTCTTATTTCACACCAAATAATTTCCCCAACTCCAAAATTTTAATGAAATAATCTAATCATGAATTTTAGTTTTCTACTTTCGAAATAATTTTCCTATTCCTAATTTCGATATTAATTTATTAATTGATAATTAATGTGTGTGACTCATTCTAATTTACCTCATATTTAATTATTTTTAATCATCTATTTAGGTAATAATTGTAATAATTTTGGTCTTATACAACTTCTATATGTCACATACCGTAATCTTGAATGGATCAGTACATCTACCTACATTTAAAGAATGAAATAAATTTTAATAATGATGACATTGAATTAAAATTCCAATGTCTCTATGGCCTATGGTGGGTGGTTAATTAAAAAATATCAAAAAGGTGGTTTGTTTTTAGCATATGTCATGATATCAAATGATAAGATTATTAAAACACTCCCAAAATGATGTCATATCTCCTAATCTAAATTCCCACTGAATTCACATGTTGAAATTATGTATAATGAATTAATTAACCTATTTTGTCTTTTAAATTTTATACATATCTTTTATTCATTTTTAGTAATATTTATTTTAAGATGTTACATTATAAAAACCATGAATCCACAACCTAACCACATATGATCTTGAGATTAGTAGTCTGTAAATTTTTATTTTTGAACTATCTAATATACACCCCCATTTTCCCATTTTCTTTTTTTAGAAAGATCAGTGAATAAAAAAGTTCAATGAAAACATGTACTCTCCAAATATATCCTAGAAACCCATAGAAAATAGAATTTTATCCCCCATCTATCAAGGAAAACCTCTATCCCATAATTATGCTTTTAAATACAATGAAATATACTATGAGTATAGTAGGAAGGGTTATAATAGTATTGTAACATGGATCATTTCCATCAATATTATTCATGGATTATATAGGAACATTAGTATTTATTTCATTGTGGGTCCAAGGATAAAAGTTTTAATCAACAAATTTTCTTCAACCCTATTGAAATTAATTATTTTCAATCAATTCTTTAATAAGATTATCAGTATGTTCTAGAAGAGGAAATTCATGTATCTCTTCAGATATATACTATAGAAATAACGATCAATATTTAGTAATGAATTTATCATGGATGAGAACATAAATTTTGTTAAAATTATTTATGAAAAATCTAATAAACAATTGTACAATAAATATCAATTTCAAAAATTTGAAACATACCAAATCATTGAATATTTTAATTTATAAAATCAATTAGTCTTTTAAAATTATTACTTTTCAATTTTCCCCCATTCTGGCCTTTCTCATTCATCTTACCTTTTCACTTATATAATTATGTAAACTATATAAATTAAAAACTAGTATAATGATTATCCTAATAAAATTATTTCTCCCAGATCTTTGCATGCATTAAAGAGTGCCTGTGGGATATGAAATTTATATATAAAGATGTAAAAATTGGTCATAAAACTATACTGTTAAAATAATTTAATGAAATGAAATAGAAAATACCCTTTTAAATAAGACTATATGTCTCTTGTGCATATTTGTTTTCAAAAAATATGTTCTATATAAATTTTTTTCTTAGGATACACTTTATGACATAATCTCACTTTTTACAATGTGAAAACATTATGTAGATAGAATTCTCAAAATTATCCTACCATATGTGTTGTTGGAATGTTCTTCCAATAAAATGAACCCACTCTTTCACGTACAAGGATGGTGTCATTAAAGTTGATAAATAGAGGGATTGGGATGTATCCTAAAATGTTTCTAAATCTCAATATTGACATATAAATTTATAGAAAAAATAATAAAATAGATAAATCCTAATTTGATGTTCTATATGGAAAATGTGATTTTACTACCTTTGAAAGATAGTTCTATGTGTAATCTGATGTTTTTCGGTGGGTAGAGTGTTTTATATTTTCACCAAAAAATAATCCATTTTACAGCATGGTTTTCATCTTTCTTTATGAGGACTCTATGGATAGAGTACAATAGATATTACCCATATAAAATTTGGTAAAACATTGACGGAAATGGTAAGATAAGATACGGGCCTCCTATATCATGGATACTACTCATACAAAAGCTTCTACATTATCTAGTGTCATCTCTATATATGTTTCACTCAATGAATAGTTGAAAATATAGTTATAGATAAATTTTAGTTGAATAAATTTTAAACTTGAGGAATTAATTATTAAATATCTCATTTTATTATAAAAATCATATATATGTTTCTTCGAGAAGAACCAGTTGGATATATTCATGGACTACCCCAAATAAATGTTCCATATCTTTGGGAATCCTTATATATTCCTCAATATGTTCATCTTGTTTTTCTCTATATTCTTCTAGTGAAGAATATGATTTATTCAATTCTATAAAATAAAAAATAGGGGAAGTGATATACAATTTATCGTTAGAAAAAATTAAATTAGTTGAGTATTATAAATCATTAAATCTATGACTTAATTCATCAATAATATCTCCTTTGGTGAAAATCTCCTCTTAAAGTTGATTTTCACAAGACTAAGATATATAGTTAGTCCCCTCCATCATTTCCTAAAATTTCACCACATGGGTTGATTCCTCATATTATAAGGAGAGATATACATGCAATGTTTTTGGATCTTATACTTATAAAAGTTTGGATAATAATATAATACATCATACTCACTCATAATATTATCTCAATAATTTTGATAACCAATTCCTAGATCAGCAGGAAAGTCTTCATGATCATTAATAATCTCTATATCTTCATGTTTATTTTATATTTAGCGCTTGATCTGGCTAGGTTTGGGATAGTCTTCACGGTTAGCCTCAACATCCATTTCTTCTTCAAAACAATTGGTTAGATCCAATTGTACATCTTCAATAACCACTAGTCCATGTTTGGGTTTATATTGGGATTCATGGAAATATATAGTGATAATTTTCATTTCCCCCCAAGTAATCCATTATATCCTTCATCATTTTGAACTGATCATTTAAATTATTATCAAACATTTCTGGTTTCTGATGTTGCACCTATGACTAGTTTTCCTATCTAGAATAATAGGAGTACCCTTATATGAAGGATAAATATAATGTTTTTAGATTATATATATATATATATAAATAAAACAATGAAAATATCGAAAAATGAGATAATGAAAAAAAAGAAATAATGATTGCTTAGATCTATGAAATTGACACCCATTTTGATACACTTTTCATAGGGTAGTAAGAAAACTAATTTATTTTCCTAATTCATCATAGAGGCTAACTAGGGTTATCTCACTTAAAGAGTATCATAGTCAATCAATAAATTGTTTCTATTTCACCAAATCTAATTCCTATTAAATTTTTATTCCTTCATAAAAAATATAATTTTTTGTTTTGAGTTTTTCAAAAATTAATGTGACATGAAATATGAACCTAAATAAAGATATAAAATAGGATGAATACAAATTAAAGAGAACGGTCTTGGGACTTGGGTTTCTTTATGATGGTTTTATCATTAATAAATTCAATTCTATAACCTAATCCATCATATAGGGATTGTACACTCTGACTTGAGTGTTATTTTTAGCATGCCTAAGAAACCACCATTGCACACCAAATTTCACCTCCTCTAAGGGAGAATAACACTGATTATGAAATTCATGTCATGGGGTATGTTCACTACACCTATCTACTCCCCTATCATTCACAATAAATTGAACTAAAACCTTTTCCAAATTGAAGTAAAATAATTTAGAATGCAAGTAAAGCTCCCCTAGGTGCATGCCCAGGGTTGTTCACTTTCTATTTCTAGGTGAAAGATATATTTGAAGAAATATATAATAGATATAGAGATAGATAATTAATGAAATATATTAAAATAAGAAAGGGTTTTTAATGATTCACATTAATTAAAATATGAATTATGTTTACATCACAATGAAAATTAACCACAAAAACCCTAAAAAGCACAATATCCATATCCCGAAATGTCTTGATGATACTTAGTAACCTATTCATTTTCCGTTACCTTTCACAATGGGTGAAATTATATTGTCCAAAATATACCCCATGAACCATTAACTTCATCATAAGTGTGTCATCAACATTCTTGGTCTTCATGGGGTAATACAAAAGAGGTATAAGAATTGACTTCATCAAATAAAGTACTTCTAGGTATGTCTAATAACTTTTAAAGCATAGATAAGGGTTTTACAGAATAAATTAGTTGATCTATAACCCTATGAGTGTTTGCATCATTAAATTATTGTCACAAGAATATCAAAGTGTGTGTCATGTCATTAATCATATTTTTAACATTGTGTCATATGTTCTCTTTTCCCAAACTACTCTTTTTCCATTTTTTCTTCTCCCTCACTTCTCGATAGTATATTTCATCTTAAATGGTAGATTTATGCCATAAATAATACATTTCCTGCAGTTTTAACCAAATTTTCAAATTTTTCTATTGTTTTGAGATTATATATTGATAACTGACATTCCCTTTGTCATTAAAAATCCTAATCATGATTAATTAGTTTTTTAAGCTTATTTTCATAAATTTCAAGAATCAATAAATAAAATAAAAAAACAATACTGATTGAATAAATGATTTAATTAATAAAAAAACTTATATGAAAATATGTATAAAAATTATGGTTCTATCAATGTGGGAGAGCGTTCTACAGGGAGAATATGGCATGTCTTTCAATGAGAATTTGGAAGGGAATATGACTCTTGAAGTGGTGAGGATGTTACTCTTTTATAAGTGAATATAATTATTTTATTCAGTACTAATACATACATTTTATATAATGTGATGTTATTATTAAATATATAAATGTAATAATTTAGAAAAATATTTTATGGAAAAGTGTTTGTGGGTTGAATTGAACCTCAAACAATAATTTATAATCATTTTAACATATTTTTTCACTTTCCCCTTAGTAAAATTATTTTTAAAAATTTTATTTTTATTACGATAATTATTGTTTAAAATAAATTATTTTTGTAATTACCATAAATAAATAATAACTTAATAAATAATTTAATATTTAATATTTAAATTTTATTATTTAAAATTTGAAAATCATTTTATTATATCAAATTTCGAAATACGTCATAATTTAATTTTAAAATAAACACACTTAATTATGTAAAATTGTTTTTAGAAAAAAAAAATGTTTTCTAAAATTTTATATATCAGATAAAATTATTATTTTTATTGATTTTAATTATATAAATATTTTTAGAATAAATCATGTAAAATGTAGGAGCACTACATGTAAAATCCAAAAAAAAACTAAATTTGAAAATTATTTCTTCTAAATAAATACCTAAAACTTGTTTATTTTTTGTACTATTTTAATTTATCTCAAAACATTTGGACATATTATAAGGCCCTAGCCTTAAAAAATTCATAATAATGAATTAAGTTAATAATTAAAATTGTGGATCTCTTCAGGTTTAGAGATATAGAGAATTAGGTCATAACTTATACATAACAATTTGAATATTACAAGTAGACACTTCTACTCATTATCCATTTGAATCATAATATAAAAACTCTTAAATGAAAAAAAACATATTTAGTTCCATGTTTTAATCATCATGAATTTTCATTGATCCCATCCTTGGCCCTATTCCAATTTATGTCCTATAAAAAACATTTCAAAACCTTGGGATGAGCATAAGAAACTCAGTAAGGGATTCACAATGAAGGAAAACTGCTAATTTTTCAAAACAACAAGTAAACCATGAAAACATTATCATAAGTAATACCTTTCACCTTTATAAAGTTTTAAATACTCTTCACTGAATAAATGATCATTTATTACACTTTTTTAATCATTTGATTACCATAAAACCAATAGAAATAACATATAACCTATAAATATAACATGGGACATAAATATACTTAAATAGAATAACCATACTATCAACTTCCACACATATCACTAAATTGTATATTCATACGAGCGAATTCTATAACCAATGAATTGGAGGTTACAACGTTACCACCCATACTAGGTTTTTCACGCCACCACCTGTCATTTGGTTAATCATGTATCCACCCGTTAAATGTACAAGTACCATTATATAATCATAACACATAAAATATTGAAAATATCAACATTTAACTAATAACATTTCATTTAAAATTAGAAGAAATAATTTCAAGATATTGAAATAATAAATCAATATACAAAAAAAAATTTTAATAGATAAACACCAAAAAATGGAATAAGGGATTTTTTTCATTTTCAAAACATTAAGGCTTATAGAGGATGCCACATAACGATTACGGCGTCCGAGAGGTCGTTGTCCCCGCAAACATCAAAAAAATTCCTTTGGTCATTTAGTAATACACATTGTAAAAAAATATTCCCTTTCAATGAAAGTAAATTTCAAAGGGGTTTATTATACAACATGTAACAGAATGAGGTGTAAATTATCAAAACATGACTCAATGAAAGGAGATTGAGACAAAGTCCATTACCTTGTGTCTGACATGACTCATTAATTTTTAATTTCCAAAAGAATAAACTTAAGTTAATTTATATTTTCTTAAGAAAATTTTTAAAGTTTATTATTCATTATATATCAATTATTACCTAGCTATAACAATTAGTTAATTATTTGAGTTCATATCGGACATTTTGTTGATGTTCGGTACTTGGGTAAAAAAATGACCACGTTATAATTAAAAATTGACCCTATGGTTAGATTACCATTATCTCCAGAATAATATTAATGATTTATATATCATATATATCATATATATTGAGTATATATGTATTTATAAAATTACAAATCATTTGGATATATGAAAATGAAATGCATCAGTCGTGGGTACTGTAAGACTTATGTATGCATGAATGCTACTTCCATTCCATTTTTTCATTTTTAAAGGAATGAAAACCAAATAATACAGAGGTGTATTATTGTTACAGTATAATATCCACTTTTATATATGTTACATATGTTCATTAACTTCATCATTTATACGTTCCATGTATGGGATGAACGAGTCATGTCATAACGAGGGGGGGGGGGGGGTAGTTCGCTCATCCTCAAATGAAATTATCGTATGTATAAAACATGACAAGAATAATGTTATATTATAGAATAGTATTATATTAGAATAGAGATAAAATAAATAAAATAAATATCATATATAAATACAGTTCAATCATAATGGCCACCATAAGTGGTGGT
The DNA here is from genome assembly GCA_963277665.1 of Viscum album. NCBI lineage: Eukaryota > Viridiplantae > Streptophyta > Magnoliopsida > Santalales > Viscaceae > Viscum > Viscum album. The sequence goes on from CAUJRU010000090.1 coordinate 797,868, forward strand.
AAAATAATATTGAAAATTCATTGTTTCGTGAGGCAGTAGTTCTCCATCCACAGAATTAGTATGTTATATACCCATTAGATACAGGTGTGTGTAAGTTTTGTTTTAATACATCTCATAAAAACATCTTAGAATATTTATGATACTTTTGTTTTTATATAAACAAAGAATAATGATATCTTAGAAAGTGAAGAAGTAAAATAAAAGAACAGAAGTTGAGGGAAGATATTACCTTTAAATCGGGTAACTCCCTTTGGTTTGAACCCAAAATGTTTCTTGAAGTGCTTTCTGACATTGCTAAGTCTTCTATCATGAAGATATGGATTTTTGGAGCTTATTTGGGATGAGTTTGGGTGATCTAAGGGGCTTGTGATGTGTGAGTAATGGTTATAGGTGATTGGATTTTATAAGGGTGAGGAGGTGCTTATTAGGAATATTTGAATGTATTATTATATTATAAACAATATTTCTATTTAAAATGGTCCCAAACTCTGTAAATAAGAGTATATGGAGACTATTATTCGAAATACTCTTATCCAATTGGTTTTAGACAAGTTTTGATTTCAAATGTAACTTTATCATTTAGCTTTAACCCTAAGTTAACTAATTTGACTCTTAGCATATTTTCTTGTGTATTCACACTATATGGTTAGAATATTTACCCTAAAATGACAATAGAACCAAAATTGGTTAATTATTTTTATTTTCAAGCATATATATGTCATTTTTCTGATTATTATATTTTTAGGATTATTATATCCTTTAATAAAATAATATTTGTTTTAAAACTCATCTATGTTAATTTAAATACTATTCACATAATGACATTTTAAAAAATCCAAAACAACATGATTCATTACCAAAAAGTTTCATTAAATCAAAAATAATATGTCATAATCATCTCTAATATTCTTGGATGGCATAAAAAGTTTTGAAATAAATTTATTTTAATATTTATAATCTAATTTATTTCAAACATTCATTAAAGATGTAATCATTACATCATCATTGTGTCATTAATAAATTTTTAAATTTGATGTCTAAAAAATATAAATAATATAGCATGATATAGGAAATAATTTTGGATATATAATGACTATTTATAGTCAAATATATCAATTCTAAAACCCCACATTAAAACCCTATTATCCAAACAATACATGTTTGTGATATTATTATTTTTAAATTACATAAAAAGTTATTAATGTCATTATATTATCCAATTTTCCTTGAAAGGCCAAAAGCCTCACCCAAAGATTTTATGGGTCTGCAATGACTCAACCAATATATTTAAAACATTTGATATGATAATTTTATATTATTATAATATTATTTTTACCTTGAATTGCACTATTTACCTTTAATCGCGGTAATAAAAATCAAAAGTTACTATTCTTAAAATTTATTTTCATCTTATTGAACAAAATTTTACTTAAAGATTACAACCATGTATGTCAGATGTTTAAAATTCATTTCAAATAACCAATAAAATTTCATTTAAATGGAAGGGTCCGTTTTTAACTAATATGCAGTGTTTTTCACTATTCATCAACAATTGGTCATTTTCAGAAAAATATCAAAATTTCAACCAAAGATAATTTTGATATTCAGAATTCAAAAATGATGTATAATTTACCAAATTTAAATTATATAAGTTTTATTAATTAATTTAAAATTAATTCTTGTTTTCAAGACAATAAAGCATGTTTTTTTAGTAGTAAAAAAACTACAAAAAGATTGACATGTGTTTATGTCAAATTTTAAAGTGAAATTGCATCCAATGAACAAAATTAGATTAAATGGTAGAAATATAATCTAACTACACTTTAAATCCATTTAAAATATTATCTAAGTTTATAAATAAATTAGATTAAAAGGAAGTTTTGACTTAAAATGCATTATTTTTCAATATTCATTAAAAAAAGAACGTTATTATAAAAATACCAAAAATTTATTGAAAGTAAATTTTTATATCCCAATTCTAAAGAAGAAGATTAGTTTTCAAATGAAACATATAAAGGTGACAAAAAATAGATTTAAAAGGGGTTATCCATCAAAAGGCAGCAAAACAACCTTTTAAAAAATATTAGATTATTTATGCTTAAAATTGGATTCATTCTTATTTTAAGCCTCAAAATATTAATGGATAAATGTAAAAACATTTAAAAAAAATTTTTATTCATAAAATGGTTAGTTATGTTTATTCCCTCCAATACAACTACTAGGTGTTAATTTTCATATAATATAATAGTATTATATTTTTTTCAGTATCACTTAGCATTTTATGCAACATATGACTTTAGAGAAACCCACTGTTGCGTGTTGGGATTGCCATCAAATAGAAAATCACATTTAAACTAAAATTAATATTTAATACATAAATATTAATAAATAATAAAATTCCATATTCTTTATTTACCTGGAATGTTACATCCTTCCCCCCTTTTGGAAATTATGTCTTTGCAATTTTATTCACTTATCAAATAAGTCGGGTTATTTATCCCTCATAGAATTATCATATTCCCATGTTTCCTCTTTAACCATATGGGTTTTTTACAAAACCTTTAGCTATTGAATTACTTTATTCCACAACACTTCCTCAATTTGGTCAATAATTTGGTCTAGTTTTTCCTCATAAGTAAGGATCTCTTCTTACTGAACTACCTCTGGACTCAAATGATGAGATGGATCCAACAAATACATTTTCAACATATAATCATGAAAAACATTGTGTACATAGGATAAACATGGAGGTAAATCCACTCTGTAGGAAAATGATCAAACTTTCTCTAGGATTTCATAGTGTTCAATGAACCTTGAACTCAGTTTTCCCTTTTTATTAAAATGAATCACACTTTTCTTTGGAACAACGTTGAGAAAGATTCCAACACATTCCACGAATAAAAGATCCTTCTTCTAAATTTCCACATAACTTTTCTCCCTGATCTGAACTGTTCTCATGTGATTTTTAATCAACTTAACTTTTTCTACCTTCTCTCTAACCAATTCTAGTCCCATCAACATCCTTTCACCTCTTAGTTACAAGAAGCTAGAGTTTGACACCACTTTCCATATAATGCCTCAGAATGATCCATATTTATACTGGAATGAAAATTCATATTATATGAAAATTCAACCGAAGAATGATGTCGGTACCAAATTCCATGTATATCCATTGAACAAGCACGCAGCTTATCTTCCAAGGTCTGAATTGTTCGTTTTGACTGCCCATATGATTTTGGATGAAAACATGTACTAAAATTTAATTCAGTACCCAATGACTTTTGAAGGCCTTTACCAAAGTCAGAAGTGAACCTTAAATCACAATCAGATACAATGTATAGGGGAACTGCATGTAACCTAAATATCTCTTTAACATACAACATATAAAGTTGATCTAGAGACATAGTATCTCAAATAAGAATGAAATGATCCAAATTAGTTAATCGATCAACAATAACCCAGATTGTATTGTTACCTCAAGAAGTATTTTCTAATCCCCCATCAAAATCCATGGAAACATTTTCCAATTTTAGATCTGGCACCAGTAAAGGCTGAAGGATACCTTTCAGTGACTATCTCTCTACTTTAACCTAATGCGAAGTCAAAAACATCATATTAAATTCATCAATATATGTTTTCATATGTTGGCGCCAAAATTTGGGAAGAAGAAGAAGAATAGGGAAGTCTCCAGGGCTCCCTCGCGAAGACCGTTCATGGAGCCCTATGGCCCCGTGCCCACTGAGGTGCACGGAGGCGGGCCACCCAGCGAACCCCTTTGACGTGTGTGACCCTACTACAGAGCAAGGAGGAGGGATTCTCCACGAACAAATTTGACATTTGTGAGCCCACCACGAAGCAAGGAGGCGAGACACCCCGAGAACCCCTTTGACGTTCGCGACCTCACTGCAGATCAAGGAGGCGGGATGATTCATGAATGAATTTGGCGTTTGTGTTCCCACCATGGAGCAAGGGGAAGGATCCTTCGTGAGCCGATTTGAGGTTTGCGACCTACTGCGGAGAAAAATATTTCTTCGTGACGAGTGAGCTCAGCTTCGGAACACCTCTTGCATATAAATACAATGCTCCCCTTGAGCCCAAAGGATGAATCCTCCAACCTTTCACCCTCTGAGATCTCAAATCATGAAGCACTTCTTGCTCTTCGATCCATGAGCTTCTCAAATAACTTTTTCAATGTGAAGTGCATGCCCCTTTTCTTTAATTCAACTCCTCTTCCGAGAGGGATGCCTTTCACGAAGCCCACAGGACTTCACGAAGGAAGGGGATCTTCATGGGGAATTGGGTCATCTCGAAGAATTTATGCTTCGCGAAACACCCTCCATTCATTCGCGACCCACATGCTAAGGCATGGGCTACTCTGCTTCGCGAAGCACATTGCTTCCCAACACCTGATTCGTGAGGTATTGCTTCATGAATGACTTTCCACTTTTCGAACCTCCTCCTATATGCACATGTACCCCATGCCTAGGCTAGGAAACTTCTCTTCACAATGCATACCCCTTCATGAATCCCCTCCACTATATAGATAACCTAAGCTCTACAAAGCTTCTACCTATGAACTCTTTTTCCATAATACTCCTTTTCCCATGGAACCCTCTGGGTTTTCACGGAGTAACTTCCAAGTCACGTGGGTAGTGCTTCACATTGTGTTGCTTCGCCACATGTTTCTTTTCATAGGAACGCTAACGAATATTTCTTCTTTGCATAGCCACTCGAATGTGGACCCCAAATGTGATCACCTCTCAACACCCCCTAGTCATGGCATTGTCGATGCATTCCTTCCCTCAAGGGCGGGCGGGTATTGGTTATTTATGTCCTAGGGGTGTGGAGAAAACCCACCTCATTCGAGCTGCATGATGTTCAACTGCCAAGCCACATCGTCCTTGTCACATGATGTTAAACTGTGACCTCGCCCAATGTCGTGCACGCGGGGTGCCCCGTCTCGAACCTTCTCTATGCCCACTGGTCTCCACAACAGTGAGATCATTCCTCACATGGGATGACATCCTCTTTATTGGAGCGATGTCCATCCGCGGGGAATGGAGAAATGCCCTGGTGTATGCCCCTAGCCTTTTTTGATGGAGGTTTTACCCCTGCTCCTCCTCTCTTCCGGGGTGCCAAATCCATCTCCCACTATGCTTTGTCACCACCCAAGCCTGCATCTTGGAGTAAGTCCCAATCTCCACCTCCTTGGGCCTCTATCCTGGAGTTAGGCCATGTTTCCTCTTTGGGCCGACAACTATGTGTAGCCCCATCCCATTTCCCACAGATGCACCTTTTGTGACGTGATCCTCAGGTCTTTGCTGCCATTTGTTTCTCACATAGAGCCTGACTTTCATGGGCTTAGAGTAAGCATTGACTGTGACATCCTACCCAGGCATCCTAGATTTTAAGCCCCAAACACAATCTGAACTATGAGGTCTTCTATCATTGCCATGGCAGGGTATGTAAAAAGCCTCCCTGAGGTTCAAGCTCAACACCTGGTCACTCTGACCCCCTTCACGTCAGTTCACCCACTCATTCTGAACTACAAGGTCTTTGATCCTTGCCATGGAAGGATACGTAGGTAGTCTCCCTGAGTTTCAAGCCCAACACCATGTCACCTTGATCCATTTCAAGTTGGTTCACCCAATCCTTCTAAACTACATGGACAATGATCCTTGCCAAGGCAGGGTACATAAGAAGCCTATCGGAGGTTCAATCCCAACACCCCATTGGCCTCGAACATCTTCACGTTGGTGTACTGAACCCCATTTATGAACTACATGGAATTTGATCCCTACCTTGGCGAGGTGCGTAGGAAACCTCCATGAGGTACAAGCCCACCATCTATATGAGCCCTAGGTCCTCTTTCATGTCAGTTCACCTCCATCCTACATGACGTTAAACAGTGGATCTCAATCAGTGGTAAGCTGTTGTTCCACCAGTCAGCGATAAGTCATTACACCCACCCAAACTACATAGACTTTGATCATTTCCAAGGAAAGGTACGTAGGACACCTCCCTGAGGTTGAATCCAAAAAACCATTGGACCCCAGGTCCTCCTTCACTTCAATTCACCAACCCCCATCCCACAAGAATGATGTGGGTTTTATCTCTGTCTATTTGGCAGTGTATGTCGGAATCTTCCATGACGATTAACCCCCTCCAGTGTAAATCTATTTTGTCCCCATCCTGTGGTTAGCCGTTGTGGACCCTATTCTATGACAAGCCACTAAAACCTCATCCAACGGTAAACCGTTGGAACCACCGTACTACGTGGACTTTGATTCCATGCAACAGGGATACGTAGGAAGTCTCTTCGAGACTCATTCCCAATATCACCATCATCCTCGAGTGGACTCCATATCATTCTTCACCCACTTCATCTAACCATCCATCATCCATTTTGGATCTTATCTGGGTCTCCACATCCCAATGTGATCATGCTACCTCATTCCAAATCCCCTTTAATAACAATCGAGTAGCTAACCACACGTTAGCCGCAACATCGGTGTTCCCTCCAAGGGTCACCTCACCTAATCTTCTCTAGTCGGTGTTCCAATCAGTCCGACCCGTCTCTTCTAGATGTTAAAATCTGAAGTGCACTGTGTTTCATTTGTTGTCAATGAGGCATGAAGTTGTCTTGGAATGAATGGAAGTCAAGGAATGTCAAGAGGTGAATGACAAAGGTTGTGATGGTGTTGATGGTGAAGGAGAATGGCCATGGTACTAAGATGCATGTCACTTAGGAGATTCACTAAGTGGTATTGGAAATTGTGGTTGAAACATTCTCCATGGACATCTGATGATTGTTGAGCTGATCATTAAGTTCCAAGAACTTGTATCCTGATGGTATAATGTCACAACATTGTTTGAAGACCATGCATTGTATTGACAATGCATGAGGAGATGAAAAGAGATCCATCCACAACTTCTAAGTGGATTAAGTGGATTAAAGAAGTCCATGTACTAACTCTTAGTGCATGTGAATCAGAAGAAGATCCAATTGATCTTTGATTAGATCAATGAAGCACATTGAAGAATTTAAGTGATTCAGGAGTTCGGTTGAAGATGAACCTTCGGGAATTCGATATCCTAAGTGAAGATCATATGAGTGGAGGATTGATGAATTCCTAAGAAGAAGAGAGAAGAAATGGCTTAGAGGAGAATGGCTTCGAAGTAGTGGCATTCGGCATTTGCACTTGGTTACTTTGTTTTTAAACAAAGTCCTAAGTGTTTCCTCAAGAAAAAAATTAGCCACCAAGGGCCAGCCTTAAGGGTTCAACCCCCAAGGCACATGTGGGCCTAAGGCGCCACGCCCAAGGGGGGATCCCATGTGGCCAACCCGAGAGGCAGGGGGGCCGTGTATAAGCCCCCGAGGAATGCGGTGGTGAAACCCACGCGCCCGGAGGGTGCATAGTGGTCGCTAGGAGCGCGCCCGCAGGAGCAGAGAGTGGGCGCAGAGCGCGCCCGCAGGGAGAACACGGTGCGGGGCAGCACCGTGGAGGGAGGAGATTCAATTGCGGGGTTGAGGCAGCGCGAGGTTGATAAGGCGCAGCAATTACTCTCGCCGATTCGATGTGGGACGCGGGATTTTCCCGCGGAAGAGATCCTGGCCGCTCATCCAATCGCGCGGCTGATCACAGCCGCTCATCGCATCCCGCGCGAGATCTCCTGATCGCGGCCGTCCGATGTATTTCAAATGCCCGATCCAACGGCCGGCGAGTCGTCCTCTACCCCGAGCTCGGCTGAGGCCTCCCCGCGCATTCCCGCAGCCTCCGTTCGAACTAGAGGCATCCCGAACGATGTTTTCGAGATTGCGGCCACCATTTTCGAAGCTGAGGTGTCCCTCGTGATCGTCTCTCCACACCGAACCGAACCATGCTTAAAAATGGGCTTGCATGCAACGAGAGGAGAATTCGAAGTTCGGCTGAGGCAAGAGAATCTGCCGAGGCTATGAATGGTTCGTGTTTTGCATGGGATGGCCAAAACAGAGGCCATGCATTCGTTCGAAAATGCATGCACGTAGACAAAAATAAAAAGAGAAGAACCCGCGGAGAACCGAGGAGAAAGTTCAAGATTTGAAAAAATCTTGAAGATCCGAATATTTCGGGGATTTGAGATTTATCCCACGCAGAAGTTTTGAGAATTCTCTGCCTATAAAATTAGAGCCCATGCTCTCGGTATCGCTTGCTGATCCTTTGTTGAAAACTCGGAGTCCCGCGTGTGCCTCTGCCTCGCGAAGAAGAAGCCGCCGCACAAAGATTTGCGCGGCTGAAGTCCCCTGCGCGCTAATCCTTTGCGCGGCAGGAAGACCTCGTGGCCGCAACACTCTGCGCGCCTGAGGCTTGTTCCCTCTCTGCCCGCACCCTTGTGTGGCAAGAGGAAGTGCCCGCGGGTGCAGCACTTGCGCGCCCCGCGGCAAGAGGAGTTTGCGTGCTCGAAGGGTTGCGCGCCCGTGGAGCCTTGCACCTGAGGACCTACGCGACCCAAGGCAGTAGCCAGCTGCACCTTGCATGCCTTGAGTTGGTTGGTGTTAGGGTGTGTGCAAGTAGAGGCCGAGACCACACCTTGTGTGAGTGCCGAATTGAAGAACACACTTTGTGTGTGCTAAGTACCCTACGGGCAGTGTGTGCATAAGAAAGAGGAGGTCGAGGCTTTGCCTCTTGTGTGTGCAAAGTAAAAGTTGAAGGCCGAGAGGAAGTGTGTGCAAAAGAAAGGTGAAAGACCACACATTTTGTGTGTGTGCAAACAAAGGAGAAAGGTTGTGGGCAGTAGGTGTGCAATGAAGGAAGAAGGCCGAGGATACCTTGGGTGTGTGCAAAGAAGAATAAAAGAATAAATCTTGTGTGCAAAGGAAGTGAAAGGCCGTAGCCTTGTGTGGGTGAAGTGAAGACCACACCTCATTTGAGTGTGTGTGTGTGAAAATTGAAGAGGAACACCCTACGGCCATTTAAGGGTGTGCAACAAGAAGTGTGAAGGCCAAGTCTCAAGTGTGTGCAAAATGAAACAAGTGTGTGTAAGGAGACAAGTTGGCCGAACCTAAGTGTGTGCACTAAGAAGTGTGTATACACTTAGAAGAAATAAGGAGTGACCCACACTAAAGTAGAACACACTCTAAGTGTGTAAACAAATTGGATAAAGTGTGTGAAGGAGGAAGAAGGTGTGTGCTTAAAGTGACTACACCCTTTGTGGGATTATTGCACCTAGAAGAAAGAGAAGGAGAGTGCATGCATGCATGCATGCACGTGCACACGTGAACAGAGCCAAATCAGTGGTGTGCATTTGAGTTGTCCAAGACCAGGAGGTTCTTGAAGAATTGAGAAGGCCATGCTATCAGTGCATGAGGATGAAGAGCTGCCATGCACTCAGTGCATGAAGTTGAAGTGAACTGAGACTGGACCAGACTGAAGTTAAAGACATCATTTGTTTGAGTATTCAGTAGTTGGAGAGAAGCCAGGTCATCCTTTGAAGAAGGAGATAAATCCTAAGCAAGACGAGAAGACCTGATCATCACAAGTGATCAGAGGTACAGAGCAAGGCCAACAGTCTTTATCCCAGACTGCTGAAGATACTTGAAGAGCTGAACAAGAAGAAGAGCTACTCGTGTGACTCGAGCAGCCAGGAGAAGACCCCTGTGAGACTCAGGGTGGAGGAAGTCTTCAGTGGGATTCTGGAGCAGGCCAGTGGGACTCTGGTAACACTGTGTGAAGCAGTATAAAGACCCTCCTGTGGGACTCAGGAGAGATACAGTGGGACTCTGTATCGACCATTGTAATTCTAACATGTTATAATGGGAGAATCCATGCTGGGAGAGCATGGCAAGGATGTAGGCCTTTGGTGCCGAACCTTGTAAATCCTTGTGTCCTGTGCCTTTTCATTACTGCATCATTCGGGAAAGGTTGAGAGATACAAGAAGAGTGGATCGAGGCTTTAACCAGCCATAGAGGTTTAATTGATAAGAATCAATTAGTAAAAAGTTTTAAGGGATCACTGATTCACCCCCTCCCCCTCTCAGTGATTCACACTGATCTGGGCACTTCAAAATCACATAATACCCTAGGTTAAACATGGTAAGATGAGGAAAACCTCAGATACATGCCTATGGAATAAAATTCCTTGAGTTCGATGTGGGATCCATTGGGCATCTGTGCCCCTGAGAAGCCCTATAATAAGGGGAAGAAACCTATACACACCAGTGATTCAACACCCAAACATGCCAATGATGTCCAATATGAGTACTACTTAGACCGAAAGTTGCTTCCCTGACTTGATCCCTTGGAATTTATCGACAGAGGTAGTGTAATTAACTAGTGTCCATGAAGATATGGCACTGGGATGAGTTTCACGAACCACATCTTAAATCTATAAGGGAGAGCCGTACTAGGTGACTAGTTTTGAGGAGGAATCCGCAGAAGGAAGAACCGCCATCCAATCATCTAGTTTCGATCAATGAGAAAATGTCCCTAACAAGGAATGGATGCCACCAACCTTTGGAAAGAGGGAATGCAAGGAAGAAAATAGTGCCACCGTCCTTCGACAGACAGATTCGCGCGCCCCGACGAAAGCATCAGAAACATCATTCCATTATACATGTAATACTCCCGATGATCTTTTTACATCTTTGTATTGCCTGGATACACTAAAAATAATAACTATGAACATCAAATAAAAACCATTTCTTAAACTGTGAATCACAAGGAACACATAATCTCATTCCAATACTCAAAAAAAATTCTATATAAATATTAAATTCATGTAAATTACCCTTATGAACCAATCATAACTTTTTCTTCATCTCAATATCTTTCTTCATTACATGATTAATTCTATCTGATAGATATGATTTCACTTCCACTTGAAACAAAACATAATAATTCCTTGAACCAACAATCTCAATACCAAATTTTATCAAATGGTTAATCAATGGATCTTGTTGAAAATGTTACATGATTAATGTAGTATTACATTTTTCACACAAGGCATCATCCATATTATTTTAATTTCATGGATGGTAATGAATTGTGAAATCAAAATCCATGATTACTTATTTCCATCTTCTATTTCTCATGTTCAATTCATTCTATGTGAATATATACTCTAAACTTTTGGGGTCAGTATATATTTCACATTTTACTATATATAGATGATGCCTCCTAATTTTTAAAGCAAAACAACAGTATCTAGTTTCATGTCATGTGTAGGGTAATGTAACTCATGAGGATTAAACTGACATGAAGAATAAGAAATTACTTGATCATTCTACATTATTACAAAAACAAGTCCTTTCAACGAAGCATATATTCAATAACAAATTCACGATCTCTGTACGGTAAATCCAATGCTGGACCTTTCAACAAACATGTTTTCAATTCCTGAGAAAAATCATCCCATTCTATTTTCCAGATGAACATAACACCTTTTCATGTTTACTTAGTTTGTGGTCTAGATAACCCTTCATAATTCTCTATAAAACTTATATAATAGCCTGTCAAACTAAGAAAACTATGAATATATGTTATATTTATATGTATTATAAATTCATCAACAACTTTTTTTAGAAGGATAAATATTTATGCCATTTTTTGAAACAATGTGACCATGGAATTAAATAATTAGTAACCAAAACTCAATCTTGATTAATTTCCCATATAATTGGTTTTTTATAAATTTTTAATGGCACCCCTCCAATGACATCCATGCTCCTATTTAATTTTAGAACAATCTAAAATATCTTCAATAAACACAACCACATTCTTATCCAAGAACTCAAAAGAAAATCTATTTATAAGGTCCATTTATATAGCAGGTAAATTCGTTATCCCAAATTTCATAATAAAAAAATAAAAATGGCCTTATCTAGTACGTAATGTGGTCTTCAGAATCTTTGCATCCTTTACTTTCAACAGATGGTACCCTGACCTCAAGAAAATCTATGAAAAAAACTGATCTCCATGGAGATGATCAAACAAATCATCGATATGAGGCAAGGGATACTTGTTCATAATAGTTATATTATTCAAGGATCTATAATCAATTCAAATTATAATTTAACCATCATTTATTTTAACAAAAAATACTGTAGCCCCCCATTGTGATGTGCTACATTGAATGAAACCTTTATCAAACAAATCCTATAATTGTTTATTTAACTCTAAAAGTCCAATTTGATCCATTTGATAAGTGGGTTTTGATATTGGATTAAAATTAGGAACTAATTCAATAAGATATTCAACTTCCCGATTATGTTTTATACCATGAAACTCATCTGGAAAAACATCAAGATACCTATTTACCACAAGCATATCATTAATTTGAACAGTTCCTTTATTTTCAAAAATATGTGAATGTTATTATTCATTTCCTTCTTTTACTAGTTTCTCACCTTCCTGACATTTTTTCAAAAGTAAGGGTTCATTATTATACACAAACTCAAATTATTTCTGAAAAAAACACATTTCCTCTATAGTTAATCATAGCATGATAAACAGAAATCCAATTCATACCCAAAATAACATCAAACTATACTAGAGAAAAAGTAATAAGGTTTTCAGGTAGATTCATTATCCACACAAAGAATGGAAGGTTATTATAATTTTTTTTCCTCAACATTTCTTCCTGATGTTTTACCATAAGATCAGGATTCATATATTGAGATGGAATTCCTAATTTACAAGAAAAGTTTTCAGAAATGAAAGAATGTGTAGACCCTAAATCAAAAAAAACATCATCATAATTTGAATAAATAAATAGTGTACTTGATCCTACTTCATTTAATGGTCCTACATCAACCATAGTAATAGAAAAATATTTTTCTACACCCTTATTTTTTTTACTTATCTTGTTTTCACCTTGGGTAATCAACTTTGGAAACACATTGGCATAATTCCAAAACTCATTGCAACTAAAACATCATGCCTCTAGCCTTTCATTGCCTGATTGATCTTATTACTTACAATTACGGGCAATATGACTAGGCTTACCACACTAGAATCACTTTACATACATTGATAAACATTCTCTAGGATTATTTTTATCACAATTCTCACAATATAGATATTTAATTTTATTACCTTTAAAATTATTTGATAAATTCATTACCTTTTCCCACCAACTATACCTCTTCTTTTTCTTGCTCTCTTGGAACACCTGATCATCAAAAAACTCTATTTCTACCTTCTCATAACGTCTCAAAATTTTCTCATTGCTTTTGAATTCATGAGAGGCTAATGATCTTCAATATTGCGGCTTCAACCCTGAGTAAAATTGAATAATCTTATTATCTAGATATCAGATGAAATTTGGATAATGCCCTGCCAGTCAAGTGAACTTTTATTCTTAGGAAGCCACTGAGTCATACTCCTTCCTCAATTCCAAGAATTTTTTTCCATCCTAAGTCAAACCACCTTAGAAAAATATTTCTCAAGAAATATACCTTTGAAATCATCCCAACCAAGAAAATCAATCTCCCTGCTATCCCTGATATTTTTAACCATCGACCACCACTGATCTGATTCTGCTTCAAAACGTTAAATAACAAGACAAACCCTTTGATTGTATGTACATCCCATAACATCTAAAATATCTTCCAGTTCATCAATTCACCCTTCAGTTTGAATAGGGTCAGATATTGCCTCATGAAATGCTATACTATAGACATGTTCCTATGGGGTTGATCTGGTTGGTCTCATGCATGTATACCACCACCATATATATCCCAAATTAACTATGACATTACTACAAGAAACTATTTAGTTATTATTCCAACCATCTCGGAATGCTGATTTGAAAGGTTATTTTCCTCTGCATGCTATCCCATCGCTGCTGCCCTATTTTCTCTATGGAAAACCACTCTAAAAACAGAAACATCTTAGGTGAAGCAATATGGTAATATGTAAATTCTATATCATTTCAATATTAACATAAATTAATTTATGGATTTAATTTTAATAATACCATAACTCATAAAGTTCTCTAAACTGGTCTCTGATACCAACTATAAGGCCTTATCCTTAAAACATTACATAATCTTTAATTAAGATATTAATTTAAATTGGGTATTTTTTTCTGGTTTAGTGCTTTAAAAAATTAGGTCATAACATATACATAAAAATTAGAATATTAAATGTAGAAACTTATAATCTGTATCAATTTTTTTCATAAAATAAAAACTCTATAAAATAAAATAATCAAGTTTAGTTCATTGTTTTAATCATCATGACTTTTCCATGATCCCATCCTTGATCCTTTTACACTTTAAGTCCTGTGAAGAAAATTTCAAAAACATGGTATTAGAATAAAAATCCTAGTAAGGGATAGACAAAGAATGAAAACTATTAGTTTTTTAAAACAACAAGTAAACCATATATACATTATCATAAGTTATAATTTTCACCTTTATGAAGTAGTAAATACTCTATACTAAATAAAATCTCATTGCTTACACTTTTTTAACGAATATATTACCATAAGACCTAGAGAAACCATATATAACATATAAAGGTAACTTGGGACATAAACATACTTAAATAGAATAATCATACGGTCAACTTCCATAAATTTCATTAAATGGAATAGCCATACGACCCACTTCCATATCTAAAACATTGGAGGTTATAACGTAACCACCATTACTTGGTTTATCACAACTAAACCCTTCATTTGGATTATCATGTAACCACTCATCAAAAGTCCAAGTACCATTATAAATTCATAACACATAAAATATTGAAAATATCAGCATCTCAATAAAAAAAATTATTTTCAATAATAAGAAATGATTTCAAGATATTGAAACAATAAATCTATTTACTAAAATCATTTTTAAAAAGAAAAAACCCAAAAAGGGAATAAGTTATTTTTTTTCCTTTTAAAAACATTAATACTTATAGAGGAAGCCAAATAACAATTACTGCGGTAGTGAGGTCATTGTCACTGCAGACATTAAAAACAATTCCTTGGCCCTTTAGTAAAACACCTAGTAGAAAAAATATTCCAATATAATGAATGTAAAACCAAAATTGGTGTTTTTTACACCATGTAAAAGAAGGAGGTGTATATTATCAAAACATGCCTTAATGAATGGAGATGGAGATGAAGTCCTTTACCTTGTGTCCAACTTGACTCGTTTGTTCTTTAATTTCATGAATAATAAACATAAGTAAATTTATACTTACATAAGAACCTTTTCAAAATTTATAACTCATTTTATGTCACTTATTTCCTTGATATAAATATTTCTTAATTATTTGAGTTCATATATTACATTTTTTCAATGTTCAGAACATGAGTCAAAAATGAACTTTATATAATTACAAATTGTCATTGTGGTCAGAAGTCCATTATCTCTTGAATTATATTCCTGATTTATATATCATATATATCATATATATAAACTATATAAGAATTTAGAAAAGTACATATCATTTTCATATATGAAAATGAAATGCACCGTTCATGGAGAGAGTAAGCCATACATACGCATGAACGCTACTTCTATTTTTATTTATTATTTTTAAAAGAATGAAAATAAAATGATACATTGGTATATTATTATTCTTGTATGATATAAAATTTTATATATGTTTTTTAAGTTCATTAACCTCATCCATTATATGTTCCATGTATGGTATGAATGAGTCATATGAATGGTAGTCCGCACTTCATCAAATTAAATTATCATTTATATACAACAAGAAAACTATAAAGGTATGTTCGAAAAGAAACGTATAGATACATAAGTATAAAATAAATATCATAAATATCATAAATAATTATAGTTCCATCATAATGGCTAAAATAAGAGGTTGTAAGAGAATATCGAACAATCATCATTTTGTGAGGCAGTTGTTCGTCGTCCACAAAAACATTTTTTTCTATACCAATTAGATAGAGGTGTGTGTAAGTGTTGTTTGAATCATTATCATAACAAAATATTAGAATATTTAGGAGACTTTTTTTGTCATAAAATCATATAATAATAAGAGAATAGGCAGTGACGAAGTAAAATGAATGAAGAGAACACGAGGGAAGACGTTACCTTCAAATCGGGTAACCCCCTTTGGTTTGAATCAAAAGGCTTTCATGAAGTGCCTTCTACATAATTTAAGGATTCTAGGATGAATAGAGAGATGTTGGGAGCTTATTTGGGTATTGTTTGGATGACCCAAGGGGCTTCAGAGGTGTGAGTAAGGGTTAGATGTGATGGATTTTTATAAGGGGGAGGATGGGCTCTTTAGGAATGTTTGAAAATATTATTTTATTATTAACTAACATTTGGTTTAAAATGTCTCAAACTCATTAAATTAAAAAATAAGATGATGATTATTCGAAATACTCTCAACCAAAAGTATTTAGACTTGTTTGGTTTCAAATTTAACCTTATCATCTATCTTTAACCCTTAGTTAACTAATGTGACTCTTATTATGTCTTCTTGTGTATTCACTCGATATGGTTAAAATAGATTTTATAAAAATAAAATAGAACCAAAAGTGGTTCATTAATGACATTTTCAACCTTATCTATGTCATTTGGCCAAATCTCTGATTTTTTTAATAATTATATCATTTAATAAAATAATATTTGTTTTAAAACTCATTTATGTCAATTTAAATACTATTCATATCACGACTTTTTAAAAAATACCTATCAACATGATTCATTCGAAAACCATTAATTAATTAAAATATAACAAGTCATTGACATCTCTAAAAAACTTTTATGGCATAAAATGTTTCAAAATAAATTTATTTTAATATTTATAATCTCATTTATTTAAAACATTCATTAATGAGGTAATCATTACATCTTAATTATATCACAAAAAACATTTATTTATTTTATTTCTAAAAGTATAAATAAAATACCATTATATGAGAAATATATTTTTATTTCTAATGACTAATTATAGTGAATTATATCAAAACAATACATGTTTATGATATTTTTATTTTTACATTATATAAAATGTTACTAATGTCGTTATCGTACCTAAGTGGATTTCAAGGGCCAAAAGTCTCATCCAAGGATTGTATTGGTCATCTATGACTCAACCAATAAGGTTAGGAAAAGTGTTAATGTAATTTTATAATATTATAATATTATTTTTTTCCTTGAATTACCCTATTTAACATTAACCGCGGTAAATAAAAAGAAAAAGTTACTATTCACCAAATTTTTTTGATCTTGTTGGTCCAAATTTTACATACTGATGAGAACCATATATGTCAGATTTTTATAAATTCAATTCACCTACATGGTAAAATTTCATTTAATTTAAAATGTAGATTTTAACTATTATGGTGTGTTTTTTACTATTCATAAAAACGAATGTTTTCATAATTATACTAAAAATTCACCCAATGATAAATTAGATAATCCAGATTAAAAAATTAAGTCTATTTAACAAAATTTAATGGATTTAATCTTCATTAATTAATTTAAAATTGATTTCTGTTTTTAAAACTAGAAAGCGTGTTTTTGAGAAGAAAAAACTACAAAAAGATTGGCATGTGTGTATGTCCAATTTCATTGTAAAATTACTTCCAATGACCAACATTGGATTAAATTGTAAAATTATAAAATAATTACACTTTTAAACCATTTAAAAATATAATATAATCATATAAATAATGTAGATTAATAGACAGTTGTATGTCAAAATGCAGTATTTGTCACTATTCATTAAAAAATGAACTTTATCATATAAATACCAAAAAAGATACCCAAATTAAATTTTGATATCCTGCTTCTAAAGAAGAAAATAATTTTTTAAAATAATACTTATAAAATTAAAAAATACAACATTTAAAAAGGTTTCTCCATCAAAAGGCAGTAAAACTACCTTTTAAAAAATATTAGAGTATTTATGGTAAAAATTGGATTCATTCTCAATTTAAGCCTCTAAATTTTATTGGAAAAATGTAAAAACGTTAACAAAAATTTTCAATCAAAATATGGTTAGTTCTGTTCATTCCCGCCAATACAACAGATAGGTGTTAACTACCATTTAAAATAGTAATATTATATTATTATTTTTTCAGTTTGACTCTGCATTATGTGCAACAAAAGATTTCAGAAAAACCCATTGTTTTTTGTTGGGTAATCCATCAAATATGGTATCCCTTTTAATAAAAAATTAATATTTAATTGAAAAATATTAATATATATATAAATGTCATATTATTTATTTAATTGGGATGTTACACATATGATTTATAAGTATAATAATTTATTAACATGAAAAATTTTGTTATTTAAAAAAATATTTTATAACATAAAAGGTTTTGTAATCTTTTAGAATATTACTACCTAATGAAAAAACAATAAAAATTATAATTTGTGTAAAAATAATATTTTATTAAAAAAATCAACCTTTTCATAAAAAATAAAAATTTCATACAAAGTTATTTTTAGATAATCTGATTTTAATTTTTATTTTATTTTTTCAAAAATAAATTTTAAAATTTTAAAATTTAGTTTTTAAAATAAAATTCAAAATGCAAGGAAGTGTATTTTTATTTAAAATAACCCTTTTAAATATCAACTCATATTAATATTTTATGTTTTATATTTAATAAATTCTCATGGTTTAACATCTTTATTATTATTAAATATTTATTAGTATTGTTATTAAAATTTGATATGGTTATTTATTTTTATTATTTCATATAATGCAAGTCATCGAACCTAATCTTAATTTTCTAGGGTCTATAATTTCAAGTGATGAAACCTTGTCTAGTAGAAATATCACAACCACGAAAAAAATGTCAAATGATAACAAACCATTATAATGAAAATTAATATTTATAAATTGAAAAATGAAAATCACCTCGATTTTAAATTAGGTGATTGATTCACCATGGAAGTAAGATGTATTTATAGGATGTATACTAACTATACGACTCATGGAATAGTAACTGATCCTTTTAATTATAAATGGAAAGTTAATATAATTAGATGACTGTTGAGAGTAGTAAAATTAAAAAAAAATTTAAATTACAATATTTAAAAATATTATCTATATATTATAATCATAGAAAATTATTTTAAAAACATTTAATTTAAAATATAAATAATTATACATTGTAATAGTGTATCTTTTTTTATTATTTAAGAAATATTAATTTGTAATATATAATTTAAATAAAAAAATTTCCTATTTTAAAAAACTATATTTATAAAATGTATGTCACTAGTGGAATTAATATGCCAAAATAATCTTTGGGTGAGTTTTTTTATTATTCCATAAAGTTAGAATTCTAGGTAAATAATAAAAAATATATGTTTTACATGCTTTATATGTTCTATTATATCAATATGAATTAAATATAATATATATTTATTTATAAAAAAACATCAAATAAAAATATTTAATGATACTAATAAATCATTTAAATATAATAAACATAATTTCCAAGTCCATGAATTAATTTTCAAATCCTATATAATATTTTATTCTAAAAAATGCTTTTTGATCATTTTCTTGGAATAAAATATTTCTTAGATTCCATTCAGATTTGGTTGTGTAAAAATTTAAACAAAAGATATATTTTTCAATAACAACTATAAAAGGTGATAAAATTCAACATTATTCAATGTGTTAATAATGAATAATAAAATAATCAATATTGTATTCAAGGATACCCCTCCCTATTTTCTAAATAAAAACCCCTACTTAATTCACTTATCCTTAGTTCCAAACTTATTGGTTTCTCAAATATCAATACAAATGTTTATTTAAATATTCCTAGACATGTTACTCATGCCTCAAATTGTCATAACAATTGTTCACTGATGGATTTAGATGAATTGTAAAATATTAGACATTAAAAGTTTGTGTAGTGTTTCATTAACCTTATCTATTAATTTTAATTGTTATATTATCTATAATATAATTTAATTAATCATTATAAGTAAATTTTAATTATAAATTAAATGCTAATAAAACAATTATATAAAACTAATCTATTTTATATTTTTGTTATCTTCTAAAACTCTATTGAAATCATTTTTTACCCAAGGTAATTTTAGAATACCTATGTAAATAATTTTTTTTTAATTTTTATTTGGAATTAATGAAAATGTATTTCATAATTTCATGTAAAATTTACAAGACAATAATTTTATTTTTTTAATTCTATAATGATAAAAAGAAATGATAATAATGATATTAAAAGTAAATAGTCTCAATAATTTGAAACAACCAACACATATTTTCCAAGAATGATTCTATACTTTTTAATAAACAATTAGACTCCCCTACATACGGTGTGTTTTGAAACATATTTCAGGGTAATTTTAGAGAATATAAATCCATAGCATAGATTCCACCAACTATTACCTTTGCATTGAAGATAATTTTCGTTCCAGAATCAAAGAACCTCAAGAATGATATATTTTTACAATAATATACTAATATATAAATAATAAAATGATAATAAATGGATTATATAATTAAAATATATATGAAATATGTTGAAAATAATGTAATTAATCAATTTAAATCGATTATTTAGGTCACTATTAGTCCATATGAAGTAGAAAAATACTTTAGGTAATTGGTATTTCACACACATTATTATTCTTGAGGTAATGTTCCCTCTTAACCTTCATATATTCCTCTCTATTCCCCTTTTTAATATTGTAGTATTATTCATTTATAAACTTTATTCTACATTTCCTTTCGTTTTTCTATGTTTATTCAATCCTTTTTTTATTCAGTTTATATGCTATCTATGGGTGAAATAAATTGAAGTTAATAATAGTAGTGGTACCTATATCATTCCCCCTCTTTATAGTATGTTTTGGTTTGTTACACAATATTTACACTCTACTTCATGGATAGATATTTTTATAGGATATTTTTAACCTTTTTAATTCCAATACAATGTATTAATGTCATAGTTCGAGTGTTGAGATGACTCACCATTTTACTAAGACTTCTAACATCATTATGTGGTCTACTTATTTCCTAAGGGATTCTCTAGTGTTTATTATTTATGTTTGTTTATTTTCTATATTGAACAAATATTTGTCACATATTATGTTTTCAGGTGTTTTATTAGGATTATGTATCCCCATTTAAGACTTGGTAATTCTTATATCTTATGGGAGACTATGTTTGGTGCCCATATTGTGAGCATAAAAAATTATGTTATATTGGGACGATAGTTAGAATGAACAAATATTTATAATGACATATGGTATATTTATAATATATAACTATGATTATTATGATTATCATAGTGTTATTATATTTTTCCTCTTAGTCCATGTTTGTGGGTCATGTTGTTTGATCCTTCCATTTGTTGATTCCATTTATTGTCATTGAATATTATTTTTTCCTACCATATATATATATATTCTATTTTAACCTCATAGTGGAATTGTATCCCCAAAAAATTCCTTTTAAATGTCTATATGATATCTCATATAGTGATAAAAGTATGATGAGATTAAGAATTAGTTTATTAGGTTTGAAATAAAAAATTATATAGTTCATTAAAGAATATATTTTTATCTGCATATCATTTAAAACACAATAAAACTCTATACTTTTATTTTTTGTGTGTAAAATAGTGTAATAGTATGAATATAAGATGAGGATCATCATAAAAAAAAAATTGGGGTGAAATTGTCGACATGATCAAATGGGTTAATGAATCAAATCAAGGATAGTGAGAAGAATAACTCAAGAAATATAGTTACTAAACATGAATAAAATGTAGGTAAGGTTTTAAAACAAGATTAGGTGATTAGATGAAGTGATGTCCTGGTATAACATTAACACATGGAAGGAAAAAAACATAGTTCAAAATAAACAGTGTAACTAAAAAAAGTAAAACCATCATATCACATGCATTTAAATGACTCTAAATAAAAGATACATAAAATTAAATTGAATACAATCAACCTGTGTAGTTATTTAATTGAAAGAGTTAATCAATTTGTTTTTAATAGTAATATATATAACCAAATATCCTCTTAAAATATAAAAAAACTATACAAAAAGAATTTTAAGATAACACAAATTTCAATGATGATTGTGATGGAGACTAAAATGGAATTATTGAGATGTATCATGATTTGAACAGATATATATTTTTTCTAATATAAATTACTTTATAAAAAACATGAAATTATGACCAACTACTAGAATAAAAATTTATGTTTATTTTGGAAATATATGTATAATATTACATCAACCTAGTCATCCATAAGAATTATTTCAAATCATTCATTATAGACCTCATAAAAACTCATCATTATCTCTTTGTAAAATCAAAATATACTTCTATCATTACATTAGATAACCTGAGGAGATACATCAACAAGTAGTGAGCTAAAATCCATATATATAGATATTTAAAAGGGAACATGAAGATTATAGTTATTATAAATTTCATTTGACGATCATGTATATCGTGAAATATTATATTATATTTTTAGAATGTAGAATAAAAATTAAGAATCCCATGAGATCATTCAGCATGACATGATATTCATAATGTATAACAATAGTAAACAAAAATCACATCGTAGTAACTTTTATGCATATGGCAGAAATATAAAACATGGAATTGTGTGAATATGTCAAAGCTCATGACTAAGAAATTATAACATAGTGTGTTAGGATCATTGGCCATGTACTATAACCTATTATTCTTAACAACTTACCCATGAACTATAATTCAGGGTTCGTGGCTTAAAACCCTTTAACAATACATAATATTTCATGGGAAGTAATATATACCTAATTAAATTGAGATGTGTAAAATATTTGGTCCACCTATCACATCATATCATGTATTTTCATATGTGTTCCATAAAGAAAAAAACATACATAAATCATAAGAATGGAAAACTAGGGAAAATGAAATGGGATATAAATCATTGTTGTAAGAAATTATCAAAGTATAAGATATTAAAGAATAATATATATACAAAAATAATAATTTAAAAACAATAATGGGTGTAAAATAATTAGTAAATCTATGAATAAATTATTTTATTATTATAGGATATAGAATAATGTAAAATAAATAACACAATGATAGTAATCTAGAAAGAAATATTTTTATTGAGAATGTAATTTGTGATGAAATCATTAAAAATTATATAATCTTAATCAAAAAAACAAATATTAAGTGGGATAAATTAATATTATTTAATATTATTATGGGATGATAAAAATAAGAGGGCATAGAAGGAAGATGAATCATAAATCAAACAAGAAGAAAGAGTGAGTTTCCCTTATGAACATTGTATGTAATATGCATAAAAAGTGATAAAATGTAGATAATCAATATATTAAGAATTAATTGAATAAGGAATAATCTTTTCTTTGAATATGATAAATTCACACTATAAAGGCATATAATCATTGATATAACATTGTCAAAAAAGTGATCATAATGGGTTTGAGAAAAATTCCCTTTAATAATTTTTTATAAAGTAGATAAAATAATTTAATAAAAACATAGCCATATAATTTGTTAGGAAAAAATATGAATTTATTTTGTTTTTTTTAAATAATAAGATTTTGAAATCATAGAAAAAATAGAAATGATAGAACAATTGATGAAAGGAATGAATATATAGAAATGTTTTTGTTTTTTTACATTTTATAGTCATACATAAAATAAATTAACGGAAGCATAGTTTTAAAACAGTTATATTAAAATTTAAAAAATGGAAAACAATAATAGAATTCATTTCAATAGAAATTATTTCTACAATAATAACATAAATAATAGTGGGTGTGTAATCTAAAAAGAGAATAAAAATAAATAAATTAAAGTGTCCATTTCAAACATTATAATTTATAAACTGTAAATCTATAAAAAATATTATAAAAAAATAATAAAAATATGAAGGAATAACTATGTTTTATATATTAAACTCTTTTGAGATAAGATTTTATTGATAAGTTATAAAATAAATAATAAATACATGAAAATATTCGAGACTTAAAAGATAATAGTTATTTATTTTCCTAATGTTTGAGATATAGTCTAGAAATTACGTAATATTAAAAAATAAAATCTAATATGTATAAATAATAGAAATCCATTTTATGAGTCTTTTGTATCAAATAAATTTATAAAAATAGAATAAATTAGCTAATGATAGGTATCATTATTCATAAGAAAAATATTATGATTGAAATATGTTCATGAATTTTGTTAGGCATAACACAATCAGGAATATTGTTTGTTTGGAATATGAATCATATAAAGTTTTATAGAGGAAGATAATAATAGGTTTTTATTATGAAACACATCAAATTTTATTTCTATGGATTATAAAATGGGAGATATTACAAAAGTGTATATTGAGAGAGAACCTCATATTAAAGATAAAAAAGAAGCAAAAAAATATTTTTTGGGAATAAAAATAATATTATAAACAAGATTTTATGAGATTCATATTAGTGGATATAAAAAAAAGGCCATTAAGTCATAAAAATTTTATTTTTGGTTTTTTAAATAGAAATAAAAATGATAGAAATAATTCTCATTATACAAAATGATATAATTTTTCAAATTTTAATTTTCTAAAATAAAAATAAACAAATGAGTTTACATATAAGAAGTAAATGTAAATTTAATTAATAGAAATAAATAATTTATATATATATATAATTTATAGGAAAAATAGGTTTAAATGGGGTATAAAATGAAATAATGAGAAAGTTGAAAGAGCCCTCTTACATCCAATCCTGAATCATATGGATACCTTTCTAACCTCTAACATATATGAATTGAATAAATTTATTCAATAAAAATAAACCATATTACTATTAATTCTATATATTATAATAAATTTAATTTCATATAATTGTAATTTATTTGATTAATCACCTCTTTTTATTCTTTATTGTTTTCTAGTCCATATCCCCCAAAATGCTTCTGATGTATTTTTAATGGTTAATGAATTTATCATATAGAACCATAAATTATTAATGATCCATGTTATAGTTTGTTATTTTATTATAGTGGAGTAAAAGTATATTTTTCAATATACAGTCTAGATATATTACTGATTATAATAACTTTCTCAGTATTATTATTTAAAGAGGTTTGAATGGACATTATTGTTTATTTTTAATATCATTGATATAATTCATAATTTATATTTATAGAATATTTATTGTAATATAAATATAATAATTATTAATTAGATAAATTTCAAAAAATATACTCATGGAATTAATAGTTGATATGTAGCACCATCCATATAGATGGGATAAACCAGCCATAATATGATGATAATTTTAAAAATGAATTTTATTTAGTTGAATATATGATAATTAAAATAAAATTATTTCTTGAATTTTATACTTCTTGAGATGATGAAAATATTTTTTTATGATAATTATTATTTTGAGTAAGAATAAATAAGAAGAAAATAATTGATTTTTAATTGAATTCATAACATTTTATGTGTAAAATATCAATTTGATTACTAAAATATTATAATATCATTCTTTAAAAGGACTAATTACAGAAATATAAAAATATGAATTGTGGGTAGTGAATACTGAAATTTCTAATTTTTTACTCAATCATTTAATTAATATTCAATGAAAATTATTGTATTTTATTGTATATAACTATCAATTCTATATTTTACTCATTGAAAATTAAAAAAAATCACCCTTACATAATTTCAATGTGATGATTTCAATTATTGAATTATTATTTCAATAATTTTTTTTAAAATAAATATTTTTAATATTTAATTATGTTATAAAATGTACATACTTATTTAATTATAGAATTTTTTTACTAAAAATAAAGAATTATACTAAAATTATGTCACATTTTTTATTAATTCTTAGAGAAAAATAATATTTCCATATATAAATATTGCATAGTATAGATGTAACACCATGAACCTAATTACCCAGAGTCGGTGAATTGTTACAAAAAATTGGCATTATACAAGTAATCATGTCCTGAAAGACCGATCAGTTTAGTATCCTTGGAAGTACTAGATGCATACATAAGTTTTAAATTACCTCATGAAATAAAAAAACAACAACATTTTTTCCACTTTGACCACACTTATATTTCGTATCATATCCTTGTAGGTCAACCATAAAATAATTCTTTACATCATGGGAAAAATAAAATATAGAAATAGGTGAGATCATATGCCCAGTAAAGATAGAAATATAGTGGAAAC
This sequence comes from Viscum album, assembly GCA_963277665.1. Taxonomy (NCBI): domain Eukaryota; kingdom Viridiplantae; phylum Streptophyta; class Magnoliopsida; order Santalales; family Viscaceae; genus Viscum; species Viscum album. The sequence goes on from CAUJRU010000090.1 coordinate 824,059, forward strand.
ATTCTTAAGTAATAATAAACATTCACGGAAATGTATAAAACTAAAACAAAAGCCTTTTAAAAATAAACATGAGCATAATATGGAAAACATAACTCAGATAATTCCATTTACTTATTCACATGGATATTCAACTAGTTTAATAATCACATGTGATATCAATAACCGATTCATATTGTTGGAATTCAGAATACTAGACTCAATAACCACATTGTCAAGGCCTCATTCCATGACTATAAATAATATTTTGTCAAGGCCTTATGAAAAGACACTAGTTTGTCTCATTTGACCTACCGATGCATCTAAGAGATATATTGGGCTACACACATCACTTACTATGTCCAATGCATTCCTCATTTGAAAAAGTTGAAACATAACATAAACATTTGAATTAAAACTAGCATATGAAATTCTAATACTTTAACCATAAACCATAGATGGTATAAAAATATCACATCCACAGTCAAACATATCACAAAAACATCAATACAATTTTAATGATTTGTATCATAATAAATCAACTTCAAACAAGTGTAAAATTCATTAAAGGATTTGGACATAGATGAAATCAAAAATATTTGAGAGAAATATATTTTTCTATTTTGAAATAATTTAAAAATAACATAATTATAAAATAATAAATTTGTTTTTAAAGTATTCGTATAATCGTGTAAGGGAAGTTTCAATGATGTTATAATGATGGAAAATATCAATACTCTCCATATATGTTAAAAAACATTCTTTCAATGATTCTATTGAAAAGGTCGGGAAAGACATTATTTGAAAAATGATAGAAAGTTTAATTTATATAAATTTTATTGAAATTAAAACAATGGTATATATGACATAATCCTATATTATAGGAAATAGAAAATATGTTCTGAAATACATTTTTTTGAAGCAAAGATATGGATGATAAAGAGGTCCCATTAGATACTCACATATAAATAAACTCATATAGTAAAGAGATTATAGAATTAACATTTAAATTTTACTTTTAATTGATCAAGGATACATTAACCTCATTTATAATAGTTAAATAATTGTTGTTAAATTATAAAATAACCATATACATAAATATGGTATCATATATGATCATCTAATACTGCTTTATTAATATTTCTTCAGTAGTCTCTTCATTTTGGGAGTTAACTGATTCATTTTCCATTTTTTGTTTTGTTACATAAGTCAGGTTTGTTATGGATAGGATGTATTTGATTCATATTTGTAATGATATTGCATTTTTAAACATAAAATAAAAATTATTCTTGAATGATTACGAAGGGGAATGAATCTCATCGCATTCGTAGAGATGGTAATTCGTACGTACGCACGAGAAATAATATCATTATATTGATAGTGAAATCATATGTAATTGGATGTTATATCATATATAAATAATCCTTAACATGTTATATTTATTATTTACATTAGTCACACTCATTATTATATCCATCCAAATAATGAAGTCTTTGAATAAAAAACTACACCATGACGTGGAGATGGTAAGCCGTGTGTACGCACATATGATGACTTGTGATTCATATGATGGATCGAATAATGAATATAGTTGTACCATATTCATAATATCATCACAATATGTATATGTTACTGGAGTTATTATTTTGGTATGGACACAATAAATAAACATGATGTGGAAGAAGAAACAAACATTGAAAGAGGTGGTGAAATTATTACCTCTTCTTCAGGTGTTTCCTTTTTAGTTGATCCAAAGGTCTCCTAAGATGGATTTGTTATCAAAGTATGGACTCTATGTCTAAGGAATGGTATTTTGGAGGATATTTGGTTAGGGGTGGCCTATCCAAATGTCTTTGGGGGTGTGAATTTGAGAGAAAGAGAAGTATCTTTTTATAAGAGAGTTGAGGGTCATTTTATGAAATTCCTAAAATATTATTTTATTATACAATCATATTAGGTTTATAATGACTCCAAAATTATTTATTTATAGGATAAGGTGTGTATGGGACATAAAAATCTCAACCAATAGGTTATAGACAGGTTTAGGTCACCCTATTAACCTTATCTTCTTTATTTAACTCTTTGTTAAACAGTTTAACTTTTACCATGTATTCTTCACTTATTATATTATATGGTTTATAATTGTACTATAAATTTTCAAGAGAACCCTAAGTTGTTTATTAATTATATTTATATTATTATATAAGTCCTTTGGTTGAACCTTATATTTTTAGGACTATTATACCATTTAATAATATAGTATTTGTTTTAAAAACACATTTATGTGAATATTGAATCTATATAGTAATTGATTTTTGGGGAACCTCAGTGGCCTCTAGTGCCGGAACTTGTGAAACGCACTCAAGGGGAATGCACCTTATGCTGTTGGGGCTAGTGGGATCAGCTTCCCCATAGGTAGTGGTGCAGCTGGTACACCACATGGTGGTACAATTGCCGTAATGTGGCCCTGCACCGAAGCCTCATCGCTCTGTGAGCTGTCATCACATACTTTAATTGGAATCATGGCTGGCTGTCTACATGGAAGCATCCTAAAAATAAACAGGTGTTCCATGGTCATTAAGTTTATACCTAGTGAGCTGACACAAATATATCACAGTAAATACTTTCCAAAAACACATACGTAATTAGTGTTTTCATACACTGAGTCGAAAATCTGAAGTCAGGGTCCTGGTGTATAGATACGTCGGCCGCCACACCAACACAAGACTCCTTGAACTAAAAAACACCCCTATAACACATAAAAATATTCCTTCATAGAAAATAACAGAGTTCTAGTTCTTCGATAGAACCGAACACTTCTGATACCAATTTTTCATGACCCATCCCCCGTGGCAAGTGCCGTGACAACCCCAATCCCACCTTCCATATGCCAGGGGCTGGTGACTAGCACCAAAAGGTGAATTCCATAAAATTGGGATGGTATTTCCTTTTCATCTTGTAAACTAACCCAACTAAGAAAAAAAGAAAACTATAAATTAAAAAGGGTGTGTATAGAATGTAAAGGGTCCAGAATACAAGCCCAACTGAAAAGTACACGTAAAATTGAAAAGTACAAGCATAACTGAAAACAGCTCCAGGGAACACCCACTAAGGATCCTACCTGAAGAATAGATACAGCTCTCGGACAATCATCACTACGGTACACCTCATCTAATGTCCACCTCTGAGATACCTCCGGTCCTATTACACACTTCCTCAGTCAGTGTTTTCTGTCGTCTACCTCAAACACAATAAGGTGTGGGCATAACCCATGTAGGGGTGAGTATAACAATATTCAGTAAGGACCCAGAGGCCTCATATGGTCTCCCAAATTCATAAAATATAAACCATAAAAACATAGAACACCATTAAACTATACTTAGTTATATTCCCATAATATACCAATGTTATCAGAATATACCCACCTCACACAAGAGGGAAGAATACCACATAGTTATCACCATGAAGATAAAGACTCATCTCAAACCAGGATTTATTCTAGGGTTGTAACATATAACATCCCCAGTCACAATGTTGAACACCTCAGATGTTGGAGAACTGCTCCTATATCGAGTGTAGTGGGTCTTCCGTGTTACACAGTGGCACATCCTACTAACCTTGGACTATTGAGACACTCCTCCTATCCAGTACTGTGGGTTTTCTACATCAAACAGAGGTGCTCCGCATCGTGGGTCTTCTGCGTCACACAGTGGCGCTCCTCCTCAAGGCCTTATGAGGTACTCCTCTTATCGTGTACCATGAATATGTTGCGTCACATAGTGGAACTCCCCACCATGGGTGTGCCCTGTCACACAGAGGTGCTCCCCACTGGTCCCGTCGAGTCACTCTTAGTCGAAACGGTCAGCAGTCGTTAGGTCTTATCCAGTCGCAGGGTTCCACACGTATCACACTTGGGGGAACCTCTCCTCAATCCATAGTTCATATTTCAACCACCCCAAAGATCCACAAAAATGTATCCCAATGGTCCATCACGTCAAAATTGATCCAATGCAACAGAAGACACGTCAATCGGACGCCCGGTCTGTATGATATCAACGTTTCCACTTCAAGGGCCCCATTGGATTTTGGGTCCGATCCAACCCGGACGTACTTCGACCTTATCCAAAACTCAAGTGATGTATACCAAAAGTACTTCCATGATTGGTTCATCAAACAGACACTCATATCACAAGTTATGGCAAAAAAGGTGGAACTGGGTCCAGATGGGCCTGGGTCTCGCCCAGGTGGCCACGGCCTTGGCAGGCCCGGCCCGGCCCGCTGGAGCGGCCCACCCGAGATGGCACCAAAGGGAGAGCACCCCCTTCTGGTTTTCCCAAACGGTCCATCTGACCGTTCGGCTGGGTGCCATTCGGGACCCGCTGAAGGGGTCCAACCCATTCTCGTACGACCAGCCAGATGGTCGGCCGCCCTTTGGCCACCGGTGCGGCTGAGCCACCACATCCCCATACTCCACCGATGGTGCATATGTGCACCGCCACTCCACCCTGTGGCCGAAGGGTTGCGGCCTCCCCCTCACCCGCTGCGGCTAACGGGTCACAACCTCCTCATCAACTGACAGTGAGGATGCGAGCTGCCCTTCCTTCCTTACGGCCTGCTGGGTATCGGCCACTTCCTTCTTCTCCGAGCCACCGTGACTTCGTTCGTAGCCAAAAACTTTAAACGCTCGCATATTCATGATCCTTTCATCAAGGGATCCATGTCCATATATCTCACTTAGCAAAACTCTGTGTTTCCAGTGTCAATAAATTTTAGGCATTGTAGAACGCATGGAGAACGTGCGATTAATAAAAAGAAAAAAGAGCAATGTTTATGTATGAGACATTATCTATGTTCGTTTCGCGATTGTCATCGTGGATTATAGAGATGAAGAATCAATTAATTAAATTCAAACATAAATAAAACCTCTACCTCGTTCACCCATAAGAGATGCCTCAAGGAAGAAGACAATGTCGATGAGATGGTGACATCGACGTTCGTCATTTCCGCAAGTCGTTCTGATCCAGGATCGGTGTTTGTTCCTCATTCTTCATTGGGGGTGGTTCTTTATTGGGGAATGTTCATTCCAAATCTCCAAATATCTCCTATTTTTCAAAAGATTCTCCCCTAAGAGGTGTGGTGCCAATTTAATGAGTTAAGGATTAATGTTGGCATATCAAAGTTGTCATAATAAATTGGCATAATAAATTGAAAGGATCACAAGTATTTTCCCCATATTAAACAAGGGTTCGGGCGGTCCTCACCACAAGAATTAAAAATGGATGTTTCAATAAAAATAAAATAAATCTTATTTTATTTTATTTTATTTTTTTTCTCCCACAAAAAGAAGAAAAACCAACTTCTACCCTCGACCTACTGTGGTTGAGATGAAGGTCTCCATAAGCGAATATCTTGTCTGTGAGTTCAATGGTTCCCTCAGATTTTAATTCAGAGCACTAGTTTCAATGTTACAAAAACCCACTCAAAAATTTATTGAACGTACCTATTTTTTTTAAAAAAATTCATTTTGGGAACTCTTGTCCTTGAAATCACTCATCATTAGTTTTTGTGGACTCATAATATTCAATATAATTAAAAAATAAATTTACATGGAAAATCATGGTCTTTATAATATTGATGGTGAAATCATATGTAATTGGATATTATATTATAAATAAAAAGTATGTAACTTATTATATTTATTATTTACATTATTTACACGTATTATGATACCCATCCAAATAATTAAGTGTTTGAATAACAAAATACACCATGACGTGGAGACGATATGTCGTACGTACGCACGTATGATGACTTGTCATTCATAGGATGAATAGAATATTGAATATGGTTGTAATATATTCATAATAAAATAATAGTATGTATGAGGTATTAGAGTTATTATTTTATATGGATACAACAAAGAAAGAGGAAGTGGATGAAGAAATGAACTTTGAATGATGTGGTGGAATTATTACCTCTTCTTCAGGTGTTTTCTTTTTCAGTTGATCAAAATGGATCTATGGGTTGGCATTCAGATAAAAGTAAGGCCTCTAGGTCTAAGGGAGAGTATTCAGGAGGATATTTGGGTAGGGGTTGGCCAAGACAAATTTCTTTGCATGTTTTATTTTGAGAGAAGGGTATGTTCCTTTTTATAAGAGATGTGAGAGTCACTTTAGGAAAATCATGAAATATTATTTTATCATAAAATAATAATCAGTTGATAATGGATCCAAATTGATTTATTTCGAGGCTAAGGTGGGGATGTGTTGAAAATATCTCAAACAATATGTTTTATATTGGTTTAGGTCACCATATATTCCTTATATTTTAGATTTATCTCTTAGTTAAATAGTTTAACTTTTACCACATATTCTGGTATAATTAATTTATATGGCTAATAATATTAATATAAAATGCCTAGAGAATAAAAAGTGGTTAATTAATGATATATCTACTATTATAAAAGTCATTTGGTTGAAGATTAGATTTTCAGGACTATTATATCATTTAATAATATAATATTTGTTTTAAAAACTCATTTATGTCAATTTTTACAGTATTTAGTAATTGATTTTTGGTGAAGTCATAACAACATGACCACATCGAAAAAAATTCATCTAATCATCCATTAAATTTCATATTAATCTATAGAATTAGTTCAATACATTAAAAGTCTCAATTTACATTTATTTGAATATTTATAACATCAAATATTTGAACATTTCTTTAAAAAACCAATTATTGCATCATCATTGTGTCATAAATAAATTTAATTATTTAATGTCCAAAAATTATTAAAAAAATACCATTATGTAGGAAATATTTTTATCCTTATAATTAATATTTATAGTATAATTTATCTTATGTATAAACCAATATGAAAAATCATTTAGTTATTAGTCATTGAATTTAACACATTTCACTCTAATTGAAATAAAATAATAATTAATGTCCTAATCTTATCCATGTGGACCAAAAGGGTCATATTTTATTCCTAGGATTGATTTTGGTCAAAAAACACTTATCCAAAAGAATTAGGACATGTGTTATGGTGATAATAATATCATTTTTACCTTTAAATACGCTATTTACTTTTAACTATCGTTAATAAAAGTCAAAAGTTACTATTCACCAACAATTATTTTCCTCTTATTGAACCAAATTTTACTTAAATTTATCAACTATGTCTCTTGGATTTTTGAAACTCAACTCACCGTAGTGGTAAAATTATGTTTGATGCAAATTTGCTAATTCCCCTAGATTGCGGGTAAAAGACGGTAGAAAGTTCAATAAAATTGTATATATATAATATTATTAAAAAATGACTCTAATGATTTACATTGAACATATATTTTTTATTATGTATATACTTTTACCTAAAATAAATTTAAATAAACTAACTAATTATTTAAATAGAAATATGGTTTTAAATAATAACGTTGTGTTTTTCACAATTCATCAAAAATGAAAACTTTTCATAACATACCAAATATTCACTTTAAGCTAATTTTGATATTCCAAATCCAAAAATGAAGTCCATTTTTTAAAATAAATTCAAAAATGTCAAAAATTGGGTTTCTCTATTCATAACTGCTATTTTGGTTGGTTGTGGTGTGTTAATACTTCAAGTTGCATACAATTCAAGATATTGCATTATTCAATGGTAAAAAGACAATGGAGGCTTGGGGTGTTACATTAGATAGATATTCAATTAATTTCATAAATACATGATTCAGGACTATAAATATTTATTGTATTTGGATAATAGATACATAATTTTATTATTTCAGCAAATATTTTATTTATCTCCCAAAAAGATATCCCCACCAAGAAATCTTCATTGACATACTCCACTAAAACAATTCTTCAAAACACGGTGAAATGAAACACATGAAAGTTTGAGATCATATTATCAGTAAAGGTAAAAAATAGAGGTATCAATAATTTCATGATTATAACATTATAATTAGGGGATGATAAATGATATTATCCTTAGAAAACCATACCCTACATAACAAGATCAGAATCCTGAATCATTGAATAAATCATGGAAGTTCATAATACCTAAATCATAAAGGGAATCAATGAACATAAACTATGAGAGTATAACATAGGCATTAGAATGTGAAAAAATGTAATCTTAATACATTGCGAACACGTATATTTCAAAACAGGTTCCCTTATTAAGTTAAGTACATGAAATCTGGTCCTCGAATAAACATATGGACATGAAAATGAGTCCATACATAATAATATGGAAATAAAAACATGTTTATTTTATAACCATATGGATTGAATCCCAAAACTGATATAAATTTGTGAGCATGAAATCAGGTTCATGCATAACATACTAATGCCATGAATTGTAAACATTTAATTAATATATTGGAGGGAGCCATAGTTACCACCCATCGAATACTGGAAATAAAACCTATGTGTACTAGAGGTCATAAAATATTCATTATATAACAACATATGATATGAAATGGTTTCCATAAGAATTTCTTCATAGTATAACCCTTTGGAAAGGAAACACATATCATAAACATTAAATCATTTCATCAACAAAAATATTCATGAAATGGAATGTGTTTTATAGACATATTATCATAATAATATTAAAACACTAAAAAATAAGGTTGGTATTAATGAATCATATCCAGAGTCAATATTATGTAACATCGATTAATTTTATCTTAGAAGGAAAATTATTTTGAATGTTCACATTGAAAATTTCATGAGAAAATGACCATTGCAATTTGAAAAAAATATAAATTTAAAAAACTTGTTTAAATAAATTAATTTTAATGTAAAATTTTAAAATTATAATGTATTATTTAATGCACTTAGTAGTCATAATGGCGATAAAAGTTTTTCATGTTGTACATGTTAACAAAATATTTGCATAATATTTTTGGTAAATACCAACGATTCCTTCTATGGAAGATGTCATAAAGAATCCTTTTAATAAATTTAATAAAAATTAAATAAATGTTAAAATGAAATTAAATAATAATATAGGAAAACTAAAACATTCATGATTTTTTTTAGAATTTATGGTTATTGAAGAAAATGAGTTTTTGACTGAAGAGAGAAACAAATTTGAATTTCAATAAAAACATTCATTTGGAATATTGAGAACATAAAATAGTAAAATTAAATTAAAACATGTATTCTATTATAATAAACTATGTGTAATAATATTTATTATTTTCTTTATAAATATATAATATCATTTCATTATCAAAGTATAATCATAAATACTACTAATGAATATTGAGATAGAAACATCAAACCATTATCCATTTGGTATGTTCTGAATCATAAGACCCATTAATGATAGAAACATATACAGAAATTTATATAAAATACTTATAATTACAATAATCATTAAGAACATTTAGTAGTAGTATATACACCATTAAAAAAAGTAACAAGTGGTGAATATGACATATGTCTCCTAAAAATAAATGGGAGACTGGAAATACCTTACCATAAGTCCTGAAATCCTTTATACACTTTTGAACCACATATATAATAAGTATATGTTTAAAATAAATCTAATTCATAACCATACTAATTTATATCAAACCACATATGATTTACTTTTCATATTTTATTACCCACTTCTCAAATAATCAATGTTTAAAACATGTTTTGGGTAATAACTGCTCTTGTTTTTCATATATTTTTTTATTTGATATATTTGGTCTTAAATATAATGTGTTCACGTAATATCCATAATGATAACAATATTATAAATATCATATATATTCATTATATATATATATAATATGTAAAAATGTAGATAGAAAATAAAATATTGTGTTAATGGACATGGTAGGTTATATGTACCCATGAATATTGTTTCATTTTTTGTGACAGATGGAATGAAATAATAGTTATTTTAAATAAAATTTAAATGATAATTATTATTTTATTTATATCTCATTTATTTGTGAAAATTTTCTTTTTTACCATCCATGGAAAGCATAAGTGATGAATGAATCATATCACTTCTTACGGTGGTAGTCCATCATACACACGAGCGACGTTATCATATTCCAATGGAATGGAAGGTAAGAATATATATCCAAAATTATAATTCAATAAGTTTTATATTTTCATAAATATCATATATATATATATAAATTTAATTGGTCATTATATCCATCCATGAGAGGTTTTTGTTGAAAATGATTTACATTGGTTAATGAGGCGGTAGTCCACCGTACACCCATGCGATTGTTCTTTATCCCATTTGACAGAAGTGGAGATGGATATTGTTTATTAAGTTAACATAATAAGATATAAATATATCATATATTTTTTATTATATAATAATATTTTAATATGATTTTATTGAATATTAAGAAGAATTAAAACAAAAATGCATGTTTAATGATTTTACCGCTTCTTCCGATGCCTCTTTAGATCTATACCTAGAGCCTTATTATGGAGGATTCATAATAAATATAATAACTATAAGGTGTTTTTATGAAATTAAGTAATAAATTTTGGATGGGAATAACAAAACCAATGGGTTTTTAATGTGTTAATATGATAGGAGAAGGCGTGTCCTTTAATAAGGTGGGGAGAGGACACACATGAAATATTTGAAAAGAAAAATGTGTAGCCACATTTTATACCATTAAAATAAATCCAAAATGGATAATTAATTAACATTATATGATATACAGACTCAATATGAACATAAAATATGAAATAGTCATGTTTTAGTTAATTTGTTTCAAATTATCTTTTCAGTTTAACCCCTGAAAAACATATTTTTACCTATATCCAATTTAAATAATTTTTACTATGTGCGTTATTAATTATGGTAAATTTTTTTTTGAATTATTATTTAACAATTAATATTCAAATTCGAAATTTTTAATACATTTTGACAAATTAAATTCCAAGAAAATTAATTTGTTTTTTCAAAATTAAATCCACATATGCGATAAAGAAGATGTTTTCCAAATAGAGGTGTTACATAAGTATATGAAGTTTCAATATAAAAATTATATACAAAATTATTTAAAAAGAAATATTTAGAATTATAAAATATATTTTTGAAAAAATTTACATTAAAATTCATTTGAAATTAAAGTAACCTTAAATATACCTTAAATAAGAAGACAGTTTTCAATAAAAACCAATATTTTTAACTATTCATAAAATAATTATTATTTTCAGGAAAAATAACAAAAATTCAACATAAGATAAATTTGAAATGTTGATTAAAAAAACAATTTCACTTATTCAAATAAATTTTCTAAAAATTAAAAAAATTATATTATTTGTTCACAAAAAAGAAATAAAAATATTTTTTTTGATAAAAATTATTTTCAAAGCATATAAAGACATTACCAAAAAATAAAATATATATTTATAAATGTATTTTCTTCATAAGAAACCTTTATAATTTTTTTTCTAATCCTGGTTATTAATATTCATAATGTTAGTAATAGTTTCTCGGTTATAACTTTCTTGTTTAACTGTTAATATTTATTGTATATTGTGGTTCGTTAAAATTTGTTGTCGCTTGAAACCCATGTTGTCGAAGAAATTAAATTATTTTGGAAACTTTTATCTCATAAAATAATGGGGTATGACATTTTATCCCCCTTAAAATTAAATAATTCCCTTAAATATTTTCACTTTGTTATAAAAAAATTGTGATACTTATACCTCATTATATAATGATGTTTCCCCATAGCTTCCCCAAATAGGTTGTTTTGCAACAAAACATTGAGTAGTTGAGTGCTCTTGTATAAAAAAACTCTCTCTATACCATATAGAATATTCATTTTGTGTTCTTCATTATAATTATCATACATCATTTATACTACCTCAATATTCCATACATGTGATGGATAAACTATGTACTTCCTTAGGAGAGATACTATAAACTTGTTATGGACTTGAGAGATGTTTTCTGGAAGAATCAATTGATAAGCTACCATCTTAATATGATCATGAATTTAAATGTGATCAATATACCTAGGGAATAAATTTGATTTCATCCAAAATATCATAAACATATTACATATAGAAACTCATAGAAACACATTCTCACCAACATTCAAGATGACTTTGATGATAATATACATATACTTTTTCTGAATTTGTTCTTCCCTAATGTTTTTTAATAGATATAAACTTATCTTCCATTTATTTAGTTAAATAATGTCCCTGTATATTTCTTGGTCAAACATCATCCCATTTTGTTGTAATTATATACATCATTCCATAAAGGGATTCAAAATGTGCCATATGAATTCTAAATGGATAGCAATTATTATAATAAACTAAACTAGGGTAATATGTTGATTCCAACCAACATTTAAACCCATATAATTGTGTTTCAAAATATCATATATGGTTTAATCAAATCTCTCAAATTTTATATCAATCTAATAATTATAAGGTGTACAGAATGTCATCTCTATATCCAATTCCTATAGAAGAATTCACTAGAACATCAAGGTAAACATCAGATCCTGATATGATATAATAGAATGTGGTAATCTAGAAAAAATTATCAAATCCTTAATGTATATCATGGAAAGATAATTCAAGTAGAAATATAATTTCATAGTAATAATGTTTCCAATATTTTAAAGGTTATTGAATAGAACCAATATATCATTATTCCCTTTACAAATTTTGTGGTTTCCATTGAAAAAATGCATGGTTATATTTTCATATTTATATTCTAGTTTAGATAATGGTTTTAGTATCCTCATACAATTTTTATCTAATACTTAACATGATTACATACAAATAAATGGGATTCATACTCATAAATAAATATTTTCTAGTTTTCTTACTCCAAATACTGTTTTATATAGGTTAGTAGTATACACTATACCCATATCACCATTCTGTTATGGGTTCGAACACCATGGTATTCCTATATTTGACAACTCGTATCCTAGAATGAGTGTTATCCTTTTCCAGAATAATTTTAATATAATTCCTATAACATTAGAAAATATCAATAACATAAAATTACATCAACATAAAAGATAATATAAAACCTAAATCTTACCAATAACTTTAATCATATGTTCAATAAATGTAATGGACCACTTTAAATAACATTATCACTAAAAACTTATACAAAACCAATTGAATGTATTTCCTAAATGTCTCGCATAAAATACTTAATCATAGTAAACTCCCATAAAAAATTACTAGAAATGGGTTTTTATGACATTGATCATATGATCAACCATAAACTCGTAAACTTATGATGTGATCCATAACACAAATATTCATATTTCAAGGAAACATATATGCTTCGAAATGATAATTTAGCCTCTTTTAAATAAGATCCTAGATTAGACCAAAATATTTCAATTAGAGTATCATGTTCATCCATTCACTCATAGAATATAAAATGTGATTTAATTGTTCAATAATTCTGGCATAAGTATATAGTCATTGCTCAAAACCACAAAAACGTTTTCTATAGGATGAACAATAATATTTTAATAGGTATTATTTTCAAAAAAATATAGTATGAAATTACCAACTATAGATTGTAGTATAAGTGTTCCCTAATTAATGTGATTTACTTAAATAATTGAGATTCATAATATTTCAATTTATCTTTTTTCTTCAGAGGTTATTGTGGTATATCATTCCCATTATCCCTTTCATTAGAGCATTGATTCCTAAAATTCATTAACAACATGCATATATTGAACTAATGTGTGGATGGGGTGTCATATGGATAATTATCACCATTAATTTCATTGAATGAAATATTCAAACCACTTCTATATTATTTTTATGGTTTTCTAGGTTTCCTAAATTTAAAACATCTTATTTTTACTTTTAGTCTTTCACATGAGTGATACTTCCCACATATATGTTGTGTAGGAGGTTAAAATTTTTGCATTCCTCCATGTGACATTTCATTAGAGCTTCCATGAAACCCCAAATTCATTTTCTAATCTACTAAACCAAAAGGGGTTCCATCATATGTTTCCACATTGAGTGAACATCAAATGGTTTGTTTATAGAATTCAATATCCATTATGTCTAATTACATTGGAATAATTGGCTACCAACCATTAAACAATTGATTAGTTTTCCATTTACAGATGATGACTACACTAGATTCATACCTATAAATTCTTCTAAAATTTTTCTTCAATGGTACCAATAGATTCTCCACCCAACTACTTAAGCTCAATGTATTATTTCTTTAAATTTTTTATGTAAAATAAAAAATAATTACTAACTAAAAAATATCCTCTCAATATCATCCTATTTAATCAAGTCAATTAAATCCCCTTGTATCATATTATTAAAAATATTCCATTTGTAATCTATTTCACCTTCCCAGTGTTAAACACCATGGGAAACATTTTCACTATTCAATCACCAAAGATCTAAGAATATATTTTTCTCCACATTGACCCATTTCTAATAAATTGATGGTTCAGAAGTCCAATATATGGAGGTTGGATGTTGTCACATAAAATAATCAATATCATGATTATCCTTCCTTAGTATATTGGGATGTTTGTCATGAGCCTTTTTTTCACTTGTAGCTTTATGGATTTGACTAATCGTTGTCACAGGATGATTAATCCTATCTTCTAAGACATTTGGTTACTCGCGATGATGACCATTGCAATTCCTTTCATGTTTACAATTCCAATGATTTCTTTGGGTTACATCCATTAACTGAAACCAATATTTATTGCACGAGAAACAATAATTATATTGAGAATCCACATAATCATAAATAATATAAAGTATGTCTGAATAATGACACTTTATCTTCATATTATCACACCTTATGTTTAAACTAGGTCATCTCGGGTCATAAAATCTTATAATACTTCTTGATAGTTCATAATGAAGATGAAAAATATCAAAATAATATCCCCTGGATCATATAACTAGGTGTGTAGAAATGGAGCACTCACCGTGCACCATATCTATGGATGAAATATACACAACCAACTCATTTCATGGTTATATCCACTATATACATATGATTTAAAACCGCATCCACATGTATTATTGTGACATGGACATATTTTTTGGAAAACCACAAAATCAATTCCTTATGAAAACATTATGATTTCATCCCATACATAGAATTATCCCAAGGTTTTCAATAATTGTTTCTAAACCCATTTTCCAAATGTTAACTAAATATTTTCTCTCACTAAAAATATAGTGATCCATGTTTTCCATATATAAATATTACATCATATTAATATGAATATTCAATACATTTATATGGTAAACACATGAGGTTTGTGGGGGTTTAATGAATTTTCAGAATATGTCTATAATATTATATTTTTTTGAAGTATCTTCAACATATCCCACAAAGATGTCCTCACATAATACTCTTCATAGCTAATACCTACATAAAATCATTCTTTTTTACCTATGGAAAGTAAACCTAAGTAAGGGTGAGATCAAATTCCTCCAATGGTTAAAAAAGGAGAGATATCAATAGACACTTGAACATAACATTAGCACAATGGTATAGGAAAATAATATTATCCTTTAAAAACCATACCTTGATTCACGTAGATTGCAAACCTAAATAATGGCATAGATTGTGGTAGTTTATATGATTTTATTCATAATTTTAATTGATGAGCATAATCCATTAGATCACAACATGGACTGATCAATGTGACAAAAACACAAGTTTTTTACATAGTGAACATGTATAAATATAAGAATGTATATTCATTAAATTAATGAGAAGTAATTAGATACCCACATAATCTTATTGGCATGAAACCAATTACATACATAACCTTACGTATATGAATGAGAGGACCACATATAATATTATGGGTTTGAAATCTAGATAATCACATAATAATTTTTACATTAAATTAGGTTCACACATATCATAATGGTATCATGATTTGTCCATATATTCCCAATGCATTAGAGGAAGATATATTCCCCACATTACACATAATGAAAATAAATCATATGTGTGAAACGCGATCAAAAAATATTAATCATATCATAAACAATGAAAAGAAATTTTATTCGTAAATATTTCATCATAGAATAACCCATTGAAAATAAATGGGTTTCATGAACATTTAAAAATTTCATCATACAAAAAATTATGGAAATATAATGGGTTTCATGAAAATATTATCATAATAATTGTAAAAAACATAGATAATAAATTTGGATTGTATTAATGGATCTTATCCCCAGTAAATATTATGTAACACCAATGATTGTCATCATATAAGGAAAATGATTTTGAAAAATTTTCTAGAATATTTATTGAGTAAAATAGCCCTTTAACATTGAAAATAAACATTTTAAAACAAAAATATTACATTAAATTAGGAAAATAATTTTTTTAAAATAAAATTTGAAACATATAAATGATTTCTTAAAACAGAGTTTTCATGATGGTGGGAATTTCTGTTAAAATCATACATATTAAAATAATCATTCCTCTTAATTTTTATATAAATTAAAAATGGGACCTATTAAGAAAATGATAAGAAGATTAATTTAAGAAAAAATAAAAATAAAAAAATGATATTAATGACATAAAAATCATATAAGAACATTAAATCATTCATGAAATAATTTTCTAAAAAATTTGTATATGAAATAAAATATGTTTTAACCAATTAGAGAAATAAAGTCAATTTGATTTGAAATCATTATTCTGGAAAATTAATTACATAAACAGGGGTAAATGAAGGTGAAACATGTATTATAAATAAATAACCATAGTAGAACAAAATGGATGAATTTAGTGAGAAAAATATAATAATATTTTATCATTGAATGAAAAATGATATATAATCCTGATAAAACATAAGATTGTAACATCAGACCCCTACCAATTTGGTGAATTTTGAATCATAATCCCCAAAAAAGATAAAACATTTTAATGAAATGTATATCCAAAAATTATCAATATTAGAATAATTACATGAATTCATAGTTAGCATACACACCACATAAAAGTAACTAGTGCTGAATAAGGTATATATATTTTAGAAATAAATGGGATACTAGAAATATCTAACCTTAAGTCTTGAATTCCTTCATATATGTTTAAAACAATTATATAATAAATATAAATTTGTTATAAATACTTTAAATAAACATATTTATATATTTAATTCCATATTTTATTTACATATTAGATTTTATTAACCATTTATAAATATTTATTTATTAAAATCACATTCCATGTCATTACAATGTTTTTATGTATGTTTTGAATTGGTATTTTAATCCTGTTATATTGATTACAGTTCCATAATCTTCATAATTTTAACCTTGATATAAATATTTTATATATTCAATAAATATGTATTTATTGTAATCCAAAAAATAGAAATTGAAAATTAAATACCTCACTCATGCAGACGGTAGGTCGTACATGCAAGAATATTTATTCCTTTTTGTCCATGGATGGAGAGAAAGAAATGAAAATATTAATTTAATGTTAAATTATAATTACTATTTCATATATATCACATAAATTAAATAAAATTATGATTATCACTATCTCGCCAAATTGTAAGTGGAAATCCAAACAAATCGCTTTGTAAGGCAGTGGTCTGCTGTACACATGAACGACATTATCGTAAACTCATAGAGTGAAAAGTAAGAGGGTATATGTGATATGATAAATAAATAAGTATTAAAATTTTCTAAATATCTTCTATAATAATTAATAAATCATTATATACATCTATGAGTGGTGGGGATAGAAATTAATTACATTGTTTCATGAGGCTGTAGTTCAACGTACACCTGAGTGATAGTTTCATTTCCCATTTGACTTAATTGGATATGGATTTAGGTTATTAGATTAAAATAATAAAATATACATTTATTTCAGATAATATTAATCTTATTTCATAATATTATATAATATATGAATTATGTTGAATAATAAACAAAATAAAAATGCATGTTTATGAAGTTGACCTCTTTCTTAGAGAGCCTCTTTAGGTTTTTACCTATATCTAGATTAATATGGCTTACTAAAAAAACAATGAATCTAGTATGTGGGTATATAATGAATTAATATATTTTATCTATTAATGGAGTATCCAATAGGTTTTGAATATGTGTATAGGAGAGAAGAGGGTGTGGCCTTTTATATGTGAGGAGTGGACACACATGGAATTTCTGAAAAAAAAAATGTGTACCCATGGTTTTCACAAGTCACAAGGACCCAAAATGGATCATTACTAAAATATATAATATAAAATGTTCTAAATAAATATATTAAATATTAAATAAACATGTTTTGTGTCAATTTTAACCCTTATAATATTACTCCCTTGGTAAATCGTTTTTACCTTAATCACGGTATTTAATTGAAACTATTTTTACAAATCATTATGGTCAAAAATTTAGTATAAATTATAAAAAGATAATAGTAATAATTATTAAAAATAAAGAAACCATTTTTCCAAATTCAATTCATTGAAATTGAAATATATAATTTAAAATTAAACCCACAAAGGCAATGAAAAATAGGTGTTCCAATTAGAAACATTTCCAAAGTATATAAAGTTTTAATATCAAAATTCAATATAAAATTGATTACAAAAACATAAAATTGGATTATTAAATATATAATTTAATAACTTATTTTTTTATAACCATTTTAAAATATAATTAAACTTATAAATTTTATAAATCATAAGTCATTTTGCAATAAAAATAGTTATTTTTCACTATTCATCAAAATATTAATATTTTAAAAAATATCAAAAATTAAACGTAAGTTAATTTTAAAAAGTTGAATAAAAAAATTAACTATTTTTATTCAAATAAATTTTCTATAGTTTTGAAAAACCAAAATTTTATTATCTATTCAGAAAAATAAATACAATACATTTTTTGAGAAAAATTAATTTAGATCCATAGAGTTGATTTACCGAAATTAGGTACATATGTATTAATATTTTTTATCTATATATATCATTTAGAATTTTTTTAAAAGCATGGTTATTTGTATTGGTACAACCATTTTTAACAAAAAATTTATAATTATCTTGATTAAATAATAATAAAAATTATATATTGTAGTTTTCAAAAACTCGATGTTTTGTATAAAGCATGTTAATGATGAAATTAAATTTATTTTAAAAATATATATCACAAAATATTTGGGTGTTGTAATTTTTTTGGGAAGTTTTATAATTATATTTAATTAATAAATTAATTTTATAAATCATTCAATGTTTCACTTCATTAACTACCATAATGGTCATATCACTATTTTAATGGTCATGTTACAATTCTGAAGGCCATGTACATATTTTGATGGTCCTATTTCAAAATTAAATTGTAGCATCCCTGACCTCGAAGCCACAAAATCGGTGCTCCGAACTGGGTTGTCACATGACCACAAAAATTCCTCCCCATATACCAGAGGTTTCTGACTAGCGTCCATGGTCTAATGAGTCACATGCAGAGACTATAACCACCTTACTAGAGTAATCCACAACATAACATCATAGAAATAGCGAAAACTATATGAATAACCAATAAACATGCATAACGAAACATTTCCCAAACTGGGTACAAAGAAAAAATCAAATACAATCATGTCATGCCATACTAGTAGGGCATAGTGAATAAAACACAAAATAAAACAAAAGTCAAAATTCAGAAAACGGTCCCAAATCTAAGTCCAGGCACTTCTCCATGTACATAGTGAGTCCAACTCAACATCCTAGTGTAGGGCCTCTAACCTTGTCCTAACCAACAACCAAAAGATCTACTTGGGTACCCAACAGTGGCCCGAGTAGGGTGTGAGTACATATCTCAGCAGGCCACCACCAATGGAGTCTATAAAAAATCCAGTCTAATAGATATTACATGCAAGTATAATAATAATTAGAAGTAATCATGGGATAGTTTAAGTTCCATTAGTTAACAAGGTTCATTTAATTAATGATTAGTATTTATCCCAATTCTATTTCTTATAACATTTTCACCACATGAACAATTTTCAACACATACCCTTTTGGGTTAGGCATAGACATCATCTATACAAATGTCAAAGGAAATCAATCACAATTCATAGGAAAGTAAATCATATACCTATCTCACTAGGGGCACACGTATCACATCAACACATTATCCTCACCATGAAGCATCAATCCAAGTGGAATGCAACCGTTATGAGAATAGAGCCTTTGTCCCCTTACCTAACCCGTGCATTTTGGGGTGGATTTTAGAGCCTTAGTCTAATTTTACTAGTGGATGTAGAACATCAAGACAATACACCACTCTTCCAAGCCAATTGGACATGCTTATTTATCATGTCACAACCACCATACCATAACACAAACAAGGATATTTAATTCCATTATAATTCACAATACATGATAACTACATGGAAATTAATATCATGCCCCGATCCATTAACACATTTACAAATTAAAATTCATATTTTTTTCCCAAATTACCATTTTTGTGCCTTAACCCATTAGGTGTATTCAACAACCCCTATTCCTTATCCAAATTCATCACTTACCATTCATTAACCCATTTAGCTAGTTTATCATTTCACAAGAATTGAACCACTTATGCATCTCTAGTACACTTCTCATATCTTATAACACAATCCCTTTGTTACACCCCATTAAAATATTCCCCATTTCTCATTCCATTACCCAATTACAAGTTCACCATTTTATATTCCCTAATCATCATTGTAATTTCTATCCAAAATTCGTGAAACATTCAACAAAATCTCTTTCAACCCAATTACCCATTTTCATGTCATTACAAAAACATATCATGACCTTATCTCCCAAGGAATATTTATCATCAATTCCACTAACAACCTAATCAACGATTGAACATGTTCAACATGTGATTCACACTTAACTCGGTAATCCTTCAATTATACCAACCACTCTCTTGGTCTGGGTTTTCCACCCCACCCCATGGGTGGCCCTAAAATGTACAAGTCATCCTTAATATATCCCATGAGAATTGTGAGGGTTTAAATTGGTCACATAGACACCCGTTTTTATCAAACACTTCAATGGAACCATGAACACAAAAATGGGAAAACAAGAACACCAATTTCCATGCACAAATCTAATATAAAACAGTTGGATAAAACGTTTAGACCACATACCATGAATCCATTGATAAATGAATTCATAATCATGGTCGTAGATCCATATTCAAGTTCCCCTTGAAGCCCAAACCTATGTTCCATCAGAAAAAGAGGTTTTTTTAGGGTTTTGGATGAATATGGAAGAAATATGGAAACCCTAGTCGAAAAGAGGATTCAAGGATATTATCCTTACACAGGGCTTCGATCCGTAACCAATGGAACTCCAAAAGGACAAGAATCGAAGTAGATCAACCTATTGAAATTTCATGGAATCTTGGATCATCACTAGGGTTGAAGGAGGAAGAAGGAGTAGAAATCCAGAGTTGGGAATAAAAATCCAGTCATAGCAATTTTTTAATTTTCTCAATGTGTCCAGGTCGTATGTTTTACCCCCATGGTTTTCCAAACTGTGCACAAATCATGCAGGTAATACGTCCGAAAAATCACCCTTTTCACACAGTTTCCTAGGAATTTCTCATTGTTTTCTAGACTGTATGCAAAGAGTTCGGATTTCTACTGCCTGTATAGTCTCCCCTCACACGGTTTTCGAAACCATGTGCAAACAATGTGGATTTCCCGGATAGCCCCTTTCCACCCCTTTTTCATTTCCCAAACCCACAGAACACCCCTGGACCTTATCAAGGACCTAGTAAAACAATTATATTGTCACAAAGGGGAGGCCCAAGCCAAAACATAAACAAAACACACATTAAAAAATCAATGATCTTTCCACCTCCACACCTTATAACGGTACATCCTCAAACCACTCTTCTAGGTATCACTAATCTTCTATAACTAAAGTCCAATCCACTAGGCTTTCCTATATATTTACACCTTCCATGTTTCTTACTACACATCACAAAGACCTTCAGATGAAAAATTGGGGCACAACCTTTCCCCACCAGCCTTCCTTACTACAACCACAATAGGAGATGGATTCTCCTCAGGGATGCATAGTCTTCAATCATTCCCACTAAGAGAACTCCATGGGAGAAACATAGGTGACAACACCTCCCTCACAACACATGTAAACTAAACACACCTCATCACATCAACATGGAAGAACAAATTTGAACCTCATTTCCCTAATCCTCTATACAACCCATGCCACAAATCACCTTGCATCATTTTTCTCTGTTTTCCAAACTCTAATGGTGACCCAACCTCGATATCACTCAGAGGAAAATAGTTGATCCTTCCAGCAACATTTCATGATGATTCCATGTCAAAAATATGCATCCAAACACAAACCAAAACTACCGGGTACTCAACCAACTAACCTAGAGCCATAGATCCCTATTGTGGCAAACTCACCTGAAAAGTGACTACTCAAATCCTTCTAACCATAAAATCTGATCAAGTTACCAGCCAACCATTTATCTAGATTGGTTATATCCACCATTTTGGTTACTTAGAACCTCCACCAATGATTAAGGACCACCATAAATCTAATCAAGATCCCCATCATCTATCATTTTCCAAATCATCGTTCCAAAGAATCCATAGGACATTACCCTACATTGGCATCCAACTGCACCTTCAAAAAAAATTTGGAGGTCATTACAACACTATCCATCCAAGAATAATATCAACTTGACCTCACTCAGGTACCACTTCATTTTAAAAGGTTCTTTTTTCTACAACATGAACCCGGATGGGGGTCACTCTCACCACACCCATTCATGTTTACCATCTCAGGCTGAACCACCTTTGAATAGATTGTCCCAGAACACCCACCTTCCACTGATGGTATGCTACCCCTTTCTCTCACCTTCCAATGGTTCTTACTGACATGAACCCTATCATTTTCATCCCATGCACCCACTGAGGTTATTTCCTGAATTCTAATAGAATCCCTTCATCACGGTATTACTGTCCTCCAGTCCATTATTGGGGTTCACCCATGGAATGACACCACATCACATGGCCAATGATCACTCAAATTAACGACATTTCAAAACCAAAAAATGAAAAACTACCTGAGTCTCACACCAATCATAGTTGGATTTATAGAACCCCACTTCTCTTGACACAACATGTCGTCATATCAAACTAAACCCTCCTACAACTTAGGACATGCATCACAAGCTTCACTTTGAACCACCCGAAGCTCAAAAAAATACTGTACTCATCAGAAACCAAAACCAAGGCCCACATACCTCTCTTAAGAACCTGACATTCACCTCACATGTTCCTCATTGGTACCACAGTGCAACTACGTCGACTTGATGTTCTCCTCTCCATATTCAGGGCTAAATTATCAATCCCCACCTTAGAAGTGTTGTTACCACTGCTCAATATGAGGGATTACCACCACCATCCATTACACTCAATCACAAGACTACCCCCAAATCATTGATATGGACATCCATATTTTTACCATAATCATGAAAATGAGTTTCCACCAGTTTCCATTCTCGGATTCTGTGAACGGTACTCACAGTGTTTTTCAACATTCGGTCCATCCTGTGGACCTCACCCCAAGCCATAGAGGGTATACCCTCCCCATCATGCTCCACATACACTGTTTCAATGAACATAGCTTCATAATTTCCCTCATCTAACCAAACATTTTCATGTCTCCTGGCATGAGCCAGATATTCTCATCATGCCTGGGACGATGTCAAGATGTTGAAAATTCTTTTTACTAGATGAGGTGCACAAGGAAGTCTTCCAAAAACACCACCACCAACTTATCCATTTTGTATGCCAATCTATGGGAGACTATGAGATCCAAGGATTTCAGGCCACCCTACCCAATTCATCTCACAAACATTTAACCACCACCACTCAGGTGTGATTGTCAACCACATTTGACCATCGCTCCAGGACCACATCACAAAGCAACCGTAAACCAACATTTCGTGTGGCACTACACCCACCACGCCGCTCGAGTTCTTCAGCTTCATCACTATCAACTAACAATCATCAGACAACAGTATACCACACCAATCACCCAACAATCTCTCAAAAAACAACCCCATCTTGTGTATAGCCCATTTCCTGATTACTTACCTGACCATGAATCATGGTTAGTCGGACTCGTCAGCCCTGAGGCCGCCTTTGAATCTCACCCAACAACCAACCCATTCATACTAACAGGTTCAGCCACATGACGACCCTCACCATGGTTTCACCATCATGTGAATTTATATAACCACACATCATCAATCTTTGACTTTTCTTCTCAAAACAACTTATATAACTCCATTAATCCTCACCCAAAAAGGTTATTCAGGAATTCATATGAGAAACCCCTTTGAAAAAAACCTTGCCACCGATAAGAACCACTTGGGTTCCCTTACAAAGTAACCAGGCACAACTATACCATTTACTAAACTCATTGGTAGTCAGTATGAATTGAAACCACCTCAAGATGATTCTCCCATGCTCATATTCCAAGGCACCTGTTCTAATGGGCTAACCTTCCACTAGGTCACCCTTGATTTTCTGAAACTAGCATCACATAACCACAACTCGAGTGGAACATTCCTCCATCATTCTTCCCACATAGCCCTTAAGGCCAAAACTAAATCATGATACACTATAAGTCCCATTATCAAATTTCAAAAAAATATATAACTTTGACACACCCCCAAATTCACTATGAACTGAATCCAGCCTCTCTCATAGGTCATCTTGAAAGTTGAACGATACCAACTCCCTAGACTGGAATGACAACAAGAATAATCCATTGGTCCTCTATCCAAACCATACTTATCTTGAAATGAAAATGAAATCATAATTAATGGCACTCTCAATCCCATTCCGATGACACTATTCCTTGCACACCAATAACCATCTAATATAGGTTCCACGACAAAGGTGTACGCATTCATCAGGACAACGAGCAAAGCATTCTACTTGGTAATTAAGACACAATTCGCAAGGTCTCTACTCACAAGGACACCATGACCAAGTAACCATCCTTAGGGTCCATGATGAACTCCTTATAGTCACATACCATGAGAGTCTCTGCATTATTATTATAGAAAAAAGCCTCAAAACCCAATGACCACAACCCTACCAAGTGTTCCCAAAACACACCACCCAGACCATATCACTACTAGAAAGTCCTCATAATCCAAATCCAATGTCTCAAGATAGAGAAATTTCACTTCCTCGTCACACACATACAATGTTACAACAAAAAACAAAAGGGATATCCCCTATAGAACTCAAACATTATCATTTTTAAACTTATCACTCACTCGACACTTTGAAGAATGACCAACCGGATTTAACAATAGATGAGAAAAGTCCTCATGCTAGAAACATTAAAAAACTTATCTTTGTGACCCATCCTAATGGTCATTATCACCCTTAGGAAACTATCCTCTACCATCCCTACTACGGGTCATGGTCAACAAGGGGTAATCGATTTATTTAATCACAAGTCTATCGTCAGCACAACTCTAACCAACTCTTGTTTTACAACAAGATCCCATACTCTTAGGAAAATTTTCCCTTTCACAACATGTTAAAATAATTATATTATCTCATTTACACCATACATTGGGAAATATAATTAATAATTTTATAAGTATTGTGAAATATTTTACCTTTTAGTAACCAATTCATCCTTTTACAATTTATCACAACCCAAAATTTTAACCCTGGTCACAACATTTCTTTATACATGATATTCCATAGCAATTAATTTTCATTCATTTAATTCACCTACATTCATTACCATTATTAGGCATTACATTCTTTATATTTATCAAATAAGTAATATTAATTATACTCTCTATGACTCACACACCCATCCCGTGTGTGTGCCTGTAATGATGCGTGCCACCTATATCATTAGGTTCCTAAAATGATGCATGACTAAAAAACCCCAATCCATTCCGAACATGAGAAAAATACCATAAATTCGTCAAATCACACAACATTTGAATCACCCAAAGGTGAAATATCATTTAACTGTAACAACAATCTTCATGAACAACAATTCCAAACCATGGTGACATGGGTTTTACCTCATATATGGGCTAGATACTCCCAAGAACGAGCTCATTACCAAGGCCCGACAGATCCAAATATTATGTCTACCAATCATAAATAGTAAGGAAGATAAAATAACTCCTCTGATACAACTTTTAATGTCCCTGTCATAGAATCCACTAAACTGGTACTCTACATTGGGTCGTCCCATGATCTCAAGTGCGCCTCCCCATATGAAAGAGGTTTCTGACTAGAGGTGAGGGTCTAATGAGTCGTTTGGGGAGAGTATACCCTCTTTATCGGAGTAAGACACAATAGAGCATCATTAAAATATGGAAAATAGTATTAACAACCAATAAACATGCATAACCAAACATTTTCCAAATAGGGTATAAACCAAAAATCAAATACAACCATGCCATGACATATCAGTAGTACAAAGTGTACAAATCAAAAAATAAAAAAAGGCCAAATTCCCAAACAGGTCTCAGCTCCATGTATGGTTCCTTCTCCATGTACATCCCGAGTCTAACTCAACATCCTAGCATAGGGCCTCTTCCCTTTTCCTGACCCGCAACCAAGAGATCTTCTCGAATACCCAACGATGACCCGAGTAGGGTGTGAGTATAAAAATAAGTAGGCCACCACTAAAGGTTTCTAAAAAGTATCTATTATAATCGATAGTGCATGCAAGTAAAATAATAATTGGAAGTAAACAATAAAGAGTTCAGGTTCCATTAGTTAACAATGTTAAAATAATTCATGAGTAGTATTTATCCCTATTCCATTTCTTATACCATTTTAAGAATAAAAATTATTATCAACACATTCCCTTTTGGGTTTGGCATTTACATCATCTATATATGGGTATAAGTCAATAAATAACAATGCACTGGGTAATTAAACAAATCCCTATCTTGGTAGGGGAACACATATCACATCAACACATTATCCTCACGTTGAAGCATCAGTTCTAGTGGAATGAAACCGTTATGGGAATAGAGCCTCTTTCCCATTCCCTAACCCATGCATTTTTGGGTGCAGTTTAGAGCCTCAATCAAAGACAACCCATGGGAGTAGAACATAAATTCAATACCCCACTCATCAATGTCATGCCCCATTCTTATTTATCAAGTCACCACAACCATTTCATAACACAAAAAAGAATATTCAATGCCATTAGAATTCACAATACATGGAAACAACAAGGGAATTAATATGATTACATAACAAATTAACACATTTACCAATTACAATTTAGATATATTTATCCAAATTACCATTCTTATTCTGTAACCCATTAGGTGTATTCAACAACCCCTACGCCTCATCCAAATTCATAATTTATCATTCATTAACCCATTTATCCCATTTTTCATTCCACAAGAATTTACCCACTTATGTATTACAAGTATAGTTCTCATATGACATAAAAAATTCATCTTATTGCCTCCCATTAACATATTCCCCATTTTACATTCCATTACCCAATTTCATGGTCACCGTTTGATATTCAATAATCCGTATAGACATTTCGAACCAAAATTCAGGAAATAATCGATACAATCTCTTTCAAACAAATTACCCATTTTCATGTAATTAAAATAACATATCTTTCCCTTTTATCCCTAGGAATATTTATCATAAATTATATATACAACATTATCAACTATTGCACATGTTCTACATGTGATTCACACTTTACATCGTAATACTTCACTTAACCCTACTACTCTCAAGGTTCGGGTTTTCCGGTGCACCCCATGGGTGGCCCAAAAATGGTCAGGTCATACTCAATGAATCCCACTGGAATCATGAGGATTTCAATTGGTCACTTAGACATCCATTATAATAAAACACTTAAACAGAACCAAGAATAAAAAAGGGTAAAACAAGAACTCTAACTTCCATGCAAAAATCTGATATGAAACTGTGGAATACAACTTCTAGTCAACCTACCTCAAATCAGTTGAAGAAAACACTCTTAATCATAAATATAGTTCTAGATTCATGAACCCAGTTAAGCACCAATCTAGTTTCCACTAGAATAAGTTATTTTTTAGGGTTTCCGAAGAAGATATAAGAAATATGGAAACCTTAATTGAAAAGAGGAAGCAAGGAGGAGATTTTCCTTACCTGGGGCATCGATCTGCAACCAACGACACTTCAAATGGCCATGAATCGAAGAAGATCAACCTCTTGGAAGATCGTTGAAGATTGGAACATCAATATGGTTGAAGGATAAAGAAGGGGGAGAAATCCATAGTTGCGAATAAAAATCCTGTTATGGTAATTAAGAAATTTTCTGAAAGTTTCCACCCCGCACGGTTTTCTAAACCCTGCGCAAACCATTCAGATTTCCCAGATAGTCCCTTTTCCCCCTTCTTCAGGTCCCGAATCCCCGAAACACCCTCAATCCATCTCAAAGACTTGGGAAAACACTTATCTAGACACAAATGGGAGGCCCAAGAAAAAACAAAAACAAAACACACATTAAGAAAATAGGGACCTTAGAGTAATTTAATAATTATACCTCTTATAAATGAAAGAAAATCATTCATTTATCATTACCTTATTTATCTCTCATGGTTCCCTATATTTCTTATTAATTCCATTCGGATTTCAAATATTTTGTTTTTTTACATTATTCTTCACAATTGTGATATTTCTCAGAGACTATGACCTTATGAATTTCAAACTTCAACTCATGTGGGTTTTTATCGCATTATACCATATTACATATTATAGATTATTTGTTCCGCCATATATAGGATTTTTATATGAAGATATATAATGATTTATTGTATTTTTTATATCATTTATTTACATAAAATATTCAATTACACAATAGTTAATATCTTATATATAAAAAAATATTTAATAAATGAAACAATGTAAGAGAATGTATATTTTCAATTATTTTTTACTTTCAGAAAAAACACAATAAATCCAATATATTTATCATTTATAAAAATAATTAACTAAAAATAATGGTTGTTTCAATGTCCCATGCATTTTATCTATGATTTGAATTTCTATATATTAAACCAGTGGAAAAATGTTCTAAAGGATTTGGAAAAACTTTAGTAATGACACATAATTTATAAAAGGTGTGAACCATTTGTTTTCATATTTGATTCCCTTTTCAGCCAAAATATTAA
This sequence comes from Viscum album, assembly GCA_963277665.1. NCBI lineage: Eukaryota > Viridiplantae > Streptophyta > Magnoliopsida > Santalales > Viscaceae > Viscum > Viscum album. The sequence continues at coordinate 853,285 of CAUJRU010000090.1, forward strand.
CTCCTTAGGGGAACATGGATATTTTAGGGGTGTCCAAATCTTGTTTGGAGTGGAAAGACCTGATGTTTTAGGGGAAAACAAGGTATCATGGTTGGGAGAAATCAATTGACACCGCCTTCACGGTTTCTCTAACCTTGTGCCTTGAGATAATGGGGTACCGGAGGTCACACATTTTGTCTTAAACCATGTGACCATAGGAACATGCCCATTCATGATTTCAGAATTTTGGGATAGTTATGTTTTACACATTTCGTTTAGGGATATACAAACTATGAACCTCAACTATGCTAGGGTCCTCCTTGGGCAGGGGTATGGCACACAGTTGGCACACGGTTTGTCTAACACTATGGACAAACCATGCACCCCTGTCATTTTTGGTGAAATTATCATTTTTTTCTTATAATGTTTAATGCCCCTAATTCTATTCCCCATTCTCATATTCTCTACTAGTGGACGCTTGAAGCATTACTCTCCTCCCCCATATATTTTTTTATATCTGCCTCATTTGAAATCAAAATATTTCATCAACAGAAGCATCCGAAATCATAAGGTAATCACTAGAATCCTTTAACATATTTTTATAGTTTCATTAATCCTCTGTTGTGCTATTTTGGTGCAAGATCGTTTTCCCTATTTTGAGGTTATTGGGTCGTTTCTCAAATTTATATCAATATAGATTGATTCAAGGGTCCGAAAAGGATAAGTGGCCTACTATGAGGTAAAGTAAGGTGGTTGAGTTCTTTCCCACAAGTTTCATCAATTTCTATATGGTGTGTCATTGTGCCATTCACCATACCTTCCCAGTGACACCTCTAATGTTCAAAATAAATAAAATTGACTATGTTTCCATGTCTAACAGGTCTATAGTGAGCAGAGAACCACTAAATTGGGTGATCACATTGATTTTATACACTATGAATGGTGTTATTCCTCCTTTGAAACCTTATTTCATTAATCCTGGATTACATAAACACCATTGGTGGAATGATTCACCACTGATAAATTCATTAAATCTACAAATTTAATTGATATGAATTATTATACATGTTTTAGGCCCCTTTATTTTTATACATTATGATTATATTTTATTTCTTATGAATTATTCCCTATGCTAAGGCATCACTCCTTATTCCTGATTCTATGTTCCATATTCAATATTCTTATCTCTCAGTTCCATGTGCCTATTTACTTAGGCCACATTTGTTTGGACTGAATTATTCTAAATTAGATTTCTTGATTATCTTGTGGTATTATGATATACCCTGTTCAAGAATTGTGATTGTGAATAATGTGACTTACCTTCTTTTGGGCTAGGTGTGAAAATGGGTCCTAAAATAAGGACAACATGTTTGTACTCATCATGATTTGATTAGATTACCTTGATGCTTCGGGAGTGATGCTAGGCTTGCCTTTTATGGTCTCCCTGAGTAGATTTGATATACTCTTCTGTGACAATGGTTCCCAAGTTAAGCAACCATGGATGGGAACATTGGTATGATTTGTGTACCATGCCTTATGTAATACTTAGTCTCCTATGTGAGAAACCGTATACGAACACAGAGGTTACCATACAAAGAGTGATATAGTGGATACTATTATGGGTCACCATGGATAGAGTCTGGGTATTGGTAATATCAGAGGCTCTTGTTGAAACCCATGGGATTCCTTATGGATCTCCATGGATGGGCTCAGGATGCCCTGATATGTTTGAAAAATTATTTTTTGGTTTCATATTTGTTTCATCTATTAAATCATGAGAATATGTAATTCAAATTTTAGGAATGCATCCTTCCAGAAAAATAATGATCTTGGGATCATTCTACACCTGTTATGTATTTTAGGATGACCCATGTACTCACCATTTAACTTGTACATGTTATTGTTGGATAGAATACTAATCTTTTCTAGAAGTATATTAAATCAATCGAGTATCCTTTCAAGAACCTAGGCTAATGTATTATTTACTAATTTATTTAATTCCTTGAATTTTTTATTTTTTATGGAATTCCACTCATTTACAATTTAATAAATGGGTTGTTTTAGATGCTGTTGGTGGTGGCGTACAAGGATTATATCTAAAACCCTTCTTGGATTGCCTTTGGTATGGAATAATAATTCATTATTGTTTGTATAGATAAAGGGAAGAGACCATATTCCAAAGAAAGAATGATTTTCTAGGATGGACTATGGGAGAAGAAGGCCAAACCTTTACTTGGGATGCTATTTGTTGTTGTTTTATTCCGTTTTGGAATTTGTGTGTAATATGTAGTATATGTGTAAATCACATGTTCCCCATATACTCATTTTGTATAGTTATATGAATACAGGACCGTAATATTTTGTATCAATTTTAGTACAGGTTCCCCCAGATGTTTTTTATCATAGATGTCATTTATTTATTATTTCTACTAATACCTGTTGCGTAATAATTCTTCCATTATGTTTGTTTACCGGTTCTGTCAAACTAGAGTCTTCATTAAATGTTTCATATTTCTTATATAATGTTGTTCTCTAATCTGACCCATGCAAAAATAGTTTCACTATGTACACTTTCTGGGACCTCGTTGTTATTCAACGACCTTTAGTGTACAGGGAGGCACGATTGACATCTCATATCCCACTATCTCAGGACACTGTTAGGTGGAAACTGAGGGGGGACACTATGAATTGGTATCATGTGTCTTTTCATTTTTTTCATGATTTTTGTGTAATAAAAGTGATTTTGACATTTTAATTTGGTAGTGAGCATGTTTCTAGGATTAGCTTACCCATGTACATGGGAAACCAAAATTACCTAGGATCAGTAAATGTAATTATTTTATGAGCTGTTATGGTTCCATGGATTTCAATTTTGGGTGACACACATTATTTTTTCTATTATTATTGTTGATAAATTATTAATGTCATGGGTTTTTCTACCTTGACCTGAGCATGTGAGGGAATATTAGAAATCATACATCATACTAGGCACCATAGGATTTAATTGTATTGGATTATACTATTTTGTATCTACTTTTATTTTAGGTCTGTCGTTGATTCATGTGGTTCCTGAATTTCATTGATTATTGTATATAGAAGTGTATTCAAATTCTATATAGGACAATCAAAACATAAATAAAACTTAATGTTTCTGCCATAACATAAAAATATTTTCCTATAGAGTTTAAAATGGACACATTAACCCATAGTTTATGAAACATTAATCCATTGAACCTTTGTCGCATGAGATGGAACATGTTTTGGTTAGGGTTAAGTGGATTCCACATTTCAATTTCTATAGTGTATGGGACCTTATGAATTGGAATTTTTATTCCTATAATTAAAAAATATAAAGGGATTTAAATAAATAATGGAATAAATAATTAAAATTAATATGATAATTAAAATAAATGGTCACCATTTATGTGTGATATGAAACCAAAACCCGGACCCTAGTAGTGGGATGTAATTTGTGTCTCCTACAATCAATCTCCAACATTTTTTATCACCTAGACCTGGAACTAGGAACTTGTTGATGGTTAAGTCATGTTATATGAAGTCCTTATACATGTTCCTTCCTTTATCACTCTCCCAATCGGTTATAAATCCTGTATTAGGAGTGTTCTTGGAAAATTGTAGATATATTCCACCACGACATCTCCATGTTTTATGTAATGAAATTTAAAATGAGAATACTCTTGAGGTGGTGGGACTTGATCCACCCATAGTACCTCTTATAGTTCAACCTAAGGAAACTCCTTATAATCTTCCAGTATGTGATGAAGATCAATGTTGTGACCATTTCATCCTATTTATTTAGTTTGATCAGGCTTCTCTAGGACCTGACCCTTCTATGGAAAATCTAACCTAATATTTCAAACAATATCATTCACCCACCTTCATGGAAGGTGGTGGACCTTTGGATGATGAGTAATGGTTAGAATTCATTTTCCAATACTTTAATAGCTTGATATTCCTAAAGATCTATTGGTCATGATTTTTAATGACATGTTACATGATTATTCCATGAGGTGGTGGGACATCATCACCCTGGCTAAGCATTATCGAGGTATTGTCTGGGTAGATTTCTATACATCCCTCCATGATCAATTATTTATCCATACTATAAAATTTGACTATTCTAGGGATTCCATGAATCTTTATAAGGGAACTATGACTGAGGTCAAGTGTCCTTTTTTCTACCCCAAGCTCCATCATTTCTCTCTATCTTAGACTAATAAGAAGTTGAAGGCTGTGAGGTGTTTTGGGGAAGGTATTTTGTATTATGTCTTATCACTAGTGAATTCATTTAAATTGACTTGGATTACAAGGATAGTGAACCACTACCTTATTAAAATATGAAACCATAGATAAGCTGGCTATGTGAGATAGAAAGGTTTTCTTTTGAGATAGTGCAATGGTTCATATGGCAGTGTAAAGCGTTCTTTCGTGGGTGCACGTGTGGACAGTTCCATTAAGGTGGCACACACTGATAATCATGTGGTGTGTCACCAGTGTGGAAGGTTATACCATAAATATACCCACTAAACAAGGACCCCAATTGAGTTTTGAGATTGCGGAAGGGTGGATCACCATCAGTGATTCTACCAGTCTTTTACTTTAGCCTCCAGTGAATGCGGATATGTACCAACAACTCTTGCAGGTACTAGATCTGAGAAAAAATTTCAAGATAGTATTAGGTCTTCTATCATTTGATCAGACCTAGTTTGTATTGTTTGGGGGTTTGGTAGTCCAGTTTTAGAGGTTCAACATCATGAGAGTAAAACTGGCCAGTTTAGTCAGATAGCATCTCAAGGCCTCAATTTGTGCCATATTTATGTTGTGAAACCTACACATAAAGAGAAGAGTCTTTGTAAATATAAAGTTATAGGTACTATTATATTATACTATACATTAGTTTCATCCCTTTTAGATATAGGTTCATTACACTCTTTTATATATTCAATCGTTATGGGAACTCTGGGCCATGAAATTGAGTACTTATATAGTGTTATATACCTCGAAATGTTTTTAGGGGTTAGATCAGAGGGAATAAACTAGTTATAGTAGTACCCCTTGTGATAGGTGGGTTTTGATTATTCTGTAGTTTGTTCATCCCCAAGATGACTGACTTCGATTTCATACTTGAAATGGATTGTATTATTCCTTATCATTACCAAGTGGATTTTTATTGTCAGTGGGTTTCCTTTACATCATCTGAGGGAAGCACACATATTCATAAGGGAAAATATGATATCCAAACAAATTGATATGGACCCAAGCGTACAAGGTTAGGTTAACACTAATAGATATCCATGTACTCAAGATGAAACATTAATATCCTTAAGAAATGGGTTTTATCTATGCTAACGAATTTCAATGGGTTTACTTGTCATTTTCACCAAGAAGGCATATGTTACCCATAGTTTTTTCTTAGTTTACGGCCAATTTAACTAGATTAATGTAAATAATCTGTATCCACTTCCTCATACAGATGACCTTATTACTCTGCTTTGCGGACAAATGGACTTCACTAATATTGATTTTAGGTCGAGCTACCATCCGGTGTGTGTGAGAAAATAATAAATATCATGTAAAAAATTATGGAGTAGGTATGGCTTGTACACATACTGGGATAAGTCATTAAACCTTAAGAATATAGTATAAGCCTTTATGACTCTGATTAATTAGGTATTCCTCCAATACCTATATTATATTGTGGTAGTATTTGAAGAAAACATATTAGTGTATTATCATAAAAGACATGACCATGAAAACCATCTTGAGAAAGGGATTAATATAGTGAGTGATAAAAAACTATTTGTGTAGCTTATCAACATACACATTTTGTTCATAAAGATTCAATTATAGGGCTATATCATATCTAACATGGGGAAATATGTTGACCTGGAGAAGGTGAGGGTTTTGGTTTCTAGAGGGAATCCCAATAACATATTTGGCATATGTAGTTTCTTAGGGAATGATGGATATTACTAGTGATTGATCTAGGACTTCTTCCACTTAGATGGTCCTCTCACAGCCCTAAATAAGAAGTTGGAGCGGTTTGTTTGGTCTCAACCATGTGATATATCTTTTTCAGTGTTAAAAGGGGGATTTCCATCATCATTGATCTTGATTTTTTCTTAACAAATGTAAAACATATTCTATATATTATGTCGCTTCAGGTATCAATATATGATTAGTTCTTATATAAGGTGATAAGGTTGAGTGTATGGGTCACACCTGTTGAGTCCCCATGAGAATAATTACCCTACACATGACCGTCATTCATTTTTCATAGTCCATGATCTACACCATTGGATGCATAATCTCATTAGTCCAGGATTATTTATTTTCATACATCATAAATTCCTCAAATATGTCTCCATGTATAGCGACATGAATCTAAAGTAGCATGGGTGGATTGAATACCTATATTAATTTGAATTTCAACGTACTTATATGGATTTTATGTTAAATTTATTTGATGAAACCATAATATAGTGAGTGGAAAATTATGGCCTTGTTTTTTAAGTTTCACCTGTAGATTTAGGAATAGTAAGAAAAGTCATTTTTAGTATCTCTGGTAGTGATATACTCTCTTTTGGATCATTTCCAAATGTGGCAGTTATCTTTTTCGAAATAAAATTCTTTTAGGGTGAGTGTCTCATGCAATAACCCACCACCTAGTTGGTTTTTTGATGAAAATGAATCCCTAATCTTCTATAGTCTTGTATGGGTGCCTTCAAATATACAGGAAGAGATGATGAAGGAATCTCATGCCTTTAGTTTTGGGGGTTGTGTATGAAGATGCAAATAGAATGTTTCATCACATGGTGTTCCACTAGTCATTAGGTAGGGGTTTATCACCAGTGACATACTGGAATTCTATAGCCTCTATCCATTCCATAATGATAATGAAAAATGTCATAATTTATTTATTCCCGGTCTTTTCAGAGATCCCCTCGAGGTACTGATGCATTATTGGTGATCATTAATAGGATAACCATGGTCACACACATTCAACCAATCCTAGGGACCATCCAATTTTATGAGTTTGGGAGGCTTTATAATTGGGAGATAATGTTCCTTCTTTGTGTCCCATGTTCTATTATATCAAATTGATACATGTTATTTACATAACGGTTATTCAAAGGGTTGAAAAAGAAAATGGGTTCAAATGATTAATTGAGAATATCACATCACCCTCATACCACTAGGAAGTACAAGTAGATAATAAGAGTGTTATATGATATGCTTCAGGAATTTATCCTTGATATTTTATGTTCTTTGGAAAATCATCAACCACTTCTTGTGTATTCCTTTAATACCATCTTTATGGAAACAATTCAGAATAATCCATATGAGTACCTTTATGGTATTCCATCTTGTTCACCTCTATACTGGTTTGAGGTAGGGGAATTATTTTTACTAGTTCCACAAGTCTTTCAAGACACATTATATCATGTTCAGAAAATTTAGATGTGTAGATTTATAGCTCAGTCTAGGTAGAAGCGTTATACCAATCATCACAGTATAACTACAGTGTTTCAGTTTAGAAATATAATATTTATTCATGTATCTCTTATATTTAGTCAGAAAAGAATATAGAGACATGGTATGTTATCTCATTGGAATGTGTGTCCCTTTTAGATAGTATAGAGAGTTAGGATGGTAGCCTATCGGTTGCAGTTACCTCAGTGGTACCATACCATGAACACTTTCCTTCACATATCATGAAATCATGGGTATGACGATGAAATGTGGCATTCATTTAACCCAAAATACATTGAACTATATACAGATGTGTATATCATTGAATGGCCGATATATAACATTAACAATTGAACAAAGTCTCTTTGAGATAGGTAAGTTCTTCTGGTTTGGTTTCTATAATAGCATTGACACATATAGGATGAGACCTGGTAGTAGGATCCTGATGTACATGCACAGTGGATAGACCGTTTCTTGGAAAACCTCTTACCACCCCTGGAAGGGAAACTCAAGGATGAATGGTCTTAAGTAGGGGAGGTTGTGACATCCCAATTTTTCTCAACGGTACAGACTGTTACTATTTTGATTGAATTCCTCAGTTTGACCCTCAGATAAATTCCTAAGGGATTCTAGGAGTCATAAGAATAAATGGGTCTTTTTCGAAGCTCAATTTCTGAAAAAATGAATAGGCATAATGGGACGCATGGTTTGGAGAAATCGAGCCATGTATCCTAAACGGTTTCTCTAACCATCTGGCTTCAAATAGTTGGTGCATGCGGCCACATGGTTAGTTTGAAACCGTATTACCCTTGGTGGATGCCTATGCGTGGTTGAAGACATTTGAGACAATAGATTTTTGTGTATCATTCACATGGTTATCCAAACCATACACCTCAATCATGAAAGGGACTTCCTAAGGAAGTGACATAGTGCATAGTTGGCACACGATGTGTCCAAAAGTGTTGCCAAACTGTTCACACATGTCTATGTGGTGGAAACTTCCATTTTCCCTAAATTTTTGTAAATCCCCCAATACTCCCTTCCTATCTCATTTTCTCCTCCATCATCTATCTGAAGCCTTACTCCCCTCTCCTCAAAGGTTTTTTGATATCTCCCTTGTTTTTCATTTAACAATTTCAGGGTCGGAAGCATTGAAATGCATGATGAAAGATATATAATCATGTTAATTTTATTTATAGTCTCTCTCCTATTTTGTTTCACTATTTATGTTTGACCCATATTTCCTTATTTTTAAGTCTATGGATTTTTTATCAAATAAGTCTCATTCTAGATCAATTCGAGGGTCGAAAATGAATTAGTGGTCTTATATGAGGTCAAGGTAGGTGTCATAGATATTTCCCAAGTTTTTCATCACTTTCTATATGGTGTGTTATTATTTGATGTGTCAAAACAACCTGGTGATAACTCTAATATTAAAAATAAAATAAATTGAATGTTTTTTCATGTTTAACATTACCATATATTTTATAAAATGGAAGATTTTTTTGATCTCTTTGACTTTAACCACTCTTGTGGGTTTGATTCCTCATTTGAGACCTAATTTATATAAGCCTTCATTTATTGAACACCCTTGTGGGTGTGTTCCACCACTGATAAATTCCTTAACTACGAAAATTAAATTGATATGAACAACAATTCATGAGTTAATAACCTTTAGTTTTATACCTTATTCTTATATTTCATTACCTACACATTATTATATATATTAAGGCTTCACTTATTTTACATAATTCCACATTTTATATACTATATTGTTTCACTTATTTTAATGTGCCTATTGACTTATAACATTGTTGATTGTCTTGGATGAAATATAATTGGCTATCTAACTTATTTTGTGGATAAAAATTGACTGTGAATATTGTTCCTTACCTGCTTCGGTGTTGGGAGTGAACCTAGCTACCTAATTAATGACTATATTGATGGACTCACTAAGTGAGTCCTAGATATTCTTGATCCATGAGGAGAAACACTGGGTAAGCCTTATATAGGATCTATAGGCGGATTTGTTATAATCAGGGGTCAAACAGGTTCCCTAGGGCAGAAACCATGGATAGTTCCATTTTTAATATGGTTATACCATGCCTCAGGAGATACTCGGTATGATATCAGTGATAAAGTGTATAGAATCAGAGCTTACTGTACCAATAGTGATATGAGTTATAATGTTCTATTTCACCTTAGATGGAATCTAGGTTGTTGGTTATATCAGGGGATCATGGAGAAACCCTTTGGATTCATTATAGATATCCTTGGAAGGGATTAGGTTTCCATACTGGATTTGATGGATTGGTTGTATTTCATATATTCTATTCCAATTTATTAAATCATGATCATACTTTGTTGATATATAAGGAATTTATATGCCAGAAAAAAATAAAAAATCATGCGGTTGGCCCACACATATTACCTTTTTTTGTTTTCCTTTGTTTAGACAACATACTTAGGTTGAAGCAGGTATAATCGGTTAGGTATCCATTTATGAACCCATGCCAAAGTGATATTTATTTTAGTATATATTTAATTATATATGTTTAATATTTTTTATCATTCACTCGTAATTTATATTTCAAGAAAAAAATTGGTATAGACAACATTAGTGGTGGCCTAATGGGATTATATCTCACACCCTACCTTAGCCGCCTTAGCTACCCAAGAAGACTTCACGATTACAGGTACAGGTAATTGGAATTTACTATCTTCCGATCCTTGATGGACTTTCTATATTTGACTATAGGAGAAGAGGATCTATATTTTTTTCTAGATTCTAGTAGTATATATTTTCCCATTTTTTGTATTTTTCTATTGCATGTAGTATGTACATGTATCCCCTATTCAACATGTACTCATCATGTATAGTTACATGATATCATGACCATTATCTTTTGAAACTGTTTATTTTTAGCCTCCACTAGATGTTTATTTTGATTGGATGTCAGTTTTTTATTTTTTATACTGTTTCTAGATTTCTATTAATGCTTCTAATCTAACGAGTTGCTGGTCTGGTCATATTAGTGCATGTTTCCAAAATTTTCTCTTTATAAAACATTTTTTTACTCCAAAATGACCTATGAGGAAATATTCTACCCATGAACACACCCTAGGCCCTCACTTCTAGTTGGTTGCCTTTAGTGTATGGGGAGGAGTGCTTGAGGTCTTGTGGCACACCGTCTCAAAATACTGTTAAATTGAATCTGGGGAAAGACACTATATTTTAAATGGATTGTAGACTCATGGAAAATATAATATTATATATAAAATTATATTAGGGAGAGTATCAATATATTTATATGATAATTATAATATAAAGGATCTATATTAATCTTTATGGAACATATGATTTCTCTAAAAAATATTCTTATCTGAATATTGATGGTGAATCAACTCCAAAATTATTATATTTTCAAAAGGAAAAACACAATAAGAAGGGTCTATTATTTATACAAAAGAAAAAAAATCATATTTTTAGTGAAATTTCAAGTTCAATGATTTGAGTTTTTTTAACATATAAAATAAAAGGGAAAATTTCATTAGAGGAACATTCCTTAAAATTGTATTTATAAGAGGAATGAAATAAGTTAATGGTTTTTGAATTCTATTAATGTAAAAAGATGATATAATTGAGTTTAGTTAAATATTATGACTGTATAAATCCAAAGTCAATTAAAATAGAATTCCACAGGATTAATAAAAAAATATAGAGGAGACAGATGAAGAACAACTGGAAAAGGGTTTTGAGAGATCCTTAAACATGGAGTTCCAATATACATTCATCCACTAACAATATTCTAAATAAAATTGGTACCTATAAGATATCTAGATTTATTATAATCTCTTCACATAAGGGTGAAATGATACTCTAGGAAATAGAGATCTAAATATTAATTACTAAATAATTAAAGTCGTTAATTTTAGAATATATAGATGTATATCCTCATTTATTGGATTATTATAAAGATTATGTGAATCAATTAGAAGAAATAAAAAATTTTCAATAAAATAAATATCAATAGGATACTTTATAAATTCTAATTCTATATAACATATTTTTAATCTCTCTATGAAATTTGATTCTAGAATGATCATTTCAGTGACTTCTGTTACTCAAGTTAAAGAGATAGTGAATAGTTAATAGTTACAAAGACATAAAATGTCTTATTATATAATTAATATAGGATTATATAAATCAAATAATATTTTTCATTTTTTAAAATTGATTTAGTTTTATATTTATAATGATATTTAAATTAATTTTTATACAAAAGTTTTAAAAAGAAAATACTTTTTTCTAAAAATATATATAATATTTATACATCCCACCAAAAATAGTTCAATGGAATAATTGATTCTCTTAAAACAAACCTCAATACTTTTTTTTACAAAAATAGTGTGTGTGTTAAGGGATATATTAACTCTCCAACAAGAAAAATTAATGATTTTTTTTATTTTTTATTTTTTAGCTAATTGTTTTAGTCTTAAGAATATTTAGTTATTAATTTATTTCATTTTTTGGTTTTCAAGTTAATATGAAGACTATTTCTTAATTGAATCATGTAGTGTATCATAAATACCCATTTTAAGTCCACATCATCACAAAAACACATTAATTGGTAGAACACTTGGTATTATCTATAGGAAAAGCTTTGAATAATTTAAAAAACATGGTCACTTATATTAATAAAATTTAAAGGAATTATGAACATGTGTATATGATTCATATTATATTATATAATACTAAACTCATTAAACAAATTACAATAAATGTGTGGTTTCCTAATAAATATTTAGATATCACTTTTAGAATTTAATAATGAAATCATGCATGTGTTGGGAATGTTTTTCTAACTCTTACAACTCTGAAAAATATTCACTAAATCATTACATGCATTATCAATCATTCCCAAAAGTTATTTTTCAAAAAAACCATGGGATCATATATAAAACCACTAGAACCTATAATATTTCCAAATCATTCTATACTAAATTAGTTAAATTTACTTTTTCAGAAATATAAAAATGGGTTGAATTCTTAAGAAACTTTTTCTCTTTGGAATCTCAATTTCTTCTCTTTAAAACATATAATGGATTTAAAAACACATTACTTCACCATCCATCAATGTTCATACACTAGGTAATTATTATATCATATTAAATAAATGAAAAATAGGTATAATAAATTAATTAATCATTTAATATTTTTTCTCAATTCATATCACATGAACCAAACTAATAAACAAGTCATTTTTCTCTAAATATAATAATCAAAATAACAATATGAAAAAAATTATATTATTAATGGTTATTAATTGATCTAACATAGGGATGTTTTTTTATATCTTTTTAAATCTAGATATTGATTTTTTTAGATCGAACAAACCTCTTGTTTCCCTAATGTTTCTTATTGTGGATGGTTGATCCCTTATTTAATATTTACCTTTGAATCTACTCAGGTGTGTGATTACTCAATGGGTTACGTAAGATAAGACAAATCCATGTTTATCATCTTTTAAAATTTAATAAATTTTTATATAATTTTGTTTTTTAGATTGATTCATTTTTCAATTATTAATTTCATATCTAGATTTTCTATTTGTAAAGAATGTTACCTCATTTTTAATATATTATTATTAATTCATATATCATAAAATGTTCAATTTTTTTTAGATTTTCAAAACTAAATTAGCATATTTGAGAAATTGGTGTTTTAGTTATAGTTCATTTTTACCATTTTAAAATTGTTACACATATTTATATATAACAATTTTATTTTTATAATAATTTACATTTATTTTAAATTTTCAATATCACTTTTTTTAATAAAAGTTTTTAGTGTTATTTTGGAACCACTATTAACTACTCTAAATAATTGGATAAAGGGTTTATTAAGTTATTATTTGTTTTTTATATCACTTTCCAATTGTAATTCAATTTTATTTATAACAATTTTATTTTAATAATATTTTTAATATTTTTTCTTTTATAAAAAATATTTCTTGTGTAACAAATTTTATAAATTTTATTTTATGATTTTAATGAAACGTTTTAATGAATTTGAGTAATAGTTTGTAGTTTTTTTTAATTTTTTCTCCAACCATTTTGAATATTTTTTAAAATATTTTCATAACAATTTTATTTTTGTAATCTTATAGATTTTTTTGATTGGACTATATAATTTTATATTCTATAAATGTTGTAAATATTTTTTCTCATTTTAGTTAAATACATTAATTGATAAAAATAATTTTTTTAGTATAATTGAATTTATATTGGATCACTTTTTATTTTTAATTTAATTTTATATGTAATACTTTTTTTGTATACAATTTTAGTGATAGTTTGTTAATTTGATTTATCAGATAATGTTACATTAAACAACTAAATCACCTAAATAGTATTTGGAGGACCCTGTACTAAATTCGTCTGAGGAGCCTCTTTAATTTTCTATATATGAGTCTTCTACTCTTATATGGAGAAATAATTCTTCCACAACATTGTAGCATAATTTTAATTAAATTATCACTTTCTTTTTACTAAAAACTAAGGATATCTTTCGTGTCTTATATTAATGTCCACCATAGCACCCAATATTGAATTAAATTTAGGAATTAAATTTCTTTGAACACTTAAATGAAGGAAATCATTTTGATTTTGTATCGAAGAAGACGCTCCATGATTCCACTCTCTCAGCTAAGGGGGATTAATATGATAAGATTAATTATTATTTTTATATTTATCACTAAATTTATTTAAAAATTTGAGTTTTATTTTCCATCTCAACTGATTACATATGATTAACCTAACACTAAATAAATTTATATTAAAAAATTATATATTTCTTGTAGTATATGGAAGGATTTCAAGTATAACTTTTATTTAGATTTAAATTTCTATAAAAAATGAAATTACAAGTGATAGATATGTGATTTTAGATAATGATATATGGAAAAATATTATTAGAACATGATGAAAAATATCATTTTTGGTTTCTTAAATTCCATATTTTTTTATTCTTTCCATATAATCCCCCCAAATGATCATATTAATGATTTTTTACTAAATCCATAGACAATAAGGATATCTCATTAGGATATATAATAAAAAAAATACCGTAATTATTTATCGTATATAGGGTATCCATTATTCAAAGAAGGAATAATGGATGAAAATAAAAAATAATAGATATCTTATTCATCAGTATCTATAGAGATTTCCACACTTACCCTTACCTAGAAATTGAAAATGGAAAAGGTACAAATATACCTAAAAAAGGAGAAAAACATATGAAATAATCAAATGGTGTATCTAAATAAATTTTATGAAGTTAATTTATTTATTTAAGTAATTTTAAGGATTATAATATTTTATAATTCTTAAATAAATTTTTAAAAAATTATAAATGAGAAGAAATTTAGGAGCATATAAAAAACGGGAATTCCTACCAGAGGGTATGAAGGATATTTTTACTACTTCATTCTGAAAAACCATCCATTGGTGTCACATTTAAGGACACAAAGTTGGTGAATAAAATTAATAAATTTTTCATTCCATAACTTCTTTAGTGGAGGATGAATATAACAACGACGTAGAATCTTACGATGATAAATTTTTTGCAGATGGGTATGATTTTAGATTATAGGATTTGATAATTAGTATATTTGATGTTTCTATAGATATGGAGGAAACAACAGGACAAAAATCACACTCCTACACCTTTGTAGGAATATATCACTCCTTCAACTCCACCTATGTATCCCAAACCTACATGTCGACCTCTGAGAAACTAAATCTCCTATGAGTTATATGTTGCATCACCCCAACATCATATTATAGTATATCAAATCATGTTATATAATGATTATACTCAACATAATCTGAATAATTAGATGTATTTTCTTAGGGTATCATTATAAGTTATTATAAATTAATTTTATAGAGTATTATTCTCTATTAATGAGGTCAATATAGTTATATAATGTTCCATACATTGTTAACATGTCCATATTGACTTATCCAATAACAATTCATTGAGGTAAGCATAAGTTATATCATCTATTTCATATTACTTTTAATTTTAATGTTTTATCATATATATTTTATAGGAATTAATTATAGGTAAATAAATTTATTAATGGAAGTAAAATAACATTGTGAACACTTTGACTTTTAGTGTAACTCCTTCAGATGTGGATTTTTTATTATCATCAAATGAATTTATGTTATTTGATGATTGTGTTATTACTGTGGGGGATGACCCTTATACGAATGGTTATGTAGTGTTGATTGGTATGGAATATATCATAGAGAATGTAATTTTAAATATGGTGGGTTGAATATTGATGTGATTATTTCCCATGTTTTTCAATTATGATATTTCCCTTGTTTATATCAATTTGATCTGAATTAATAACTATGTTTTTTTATTAGGAATATTTATAAAAAATTTAATCAATATGATATGAAAATATTGTATGGAATAATGAATATAAAATTTATTCATCCAATAAAAATAACAATGAACAATAAAGAATGAACATCTTATATTTCACAATGATTTTAGAATGATGAAATTTAATGTTATATGATTTTTATCAAAATGGGTATTAAAAAAATATTTTAAAAGTTTTATTTATCTTAATCAAATAACTACTCACATTATATTTGTAAAATATTTTCCAAAATATATTTCATGTTTAATTTCCATAATAAATTAAAACATAATATTTATTCTCCATCCATAATGATGTGTGAGAAATCATTGTTGATGTATTAAATATGCCCGTTTTATTTTTCTAAAACATGCACATAAACAAGTATATTTATATATATTTTAATATTTTTTCATAATTTATAATTATCATTTTCAAATTTTCCATTGGATTATGATATATCTATAATTTTTGTGTCTTCTATATGTAATAATAAAAATATTTTTAGAAACCATAGTGTTTTAGCACTATTATAAATGTCAAAATTCCTATATTCCCTCTAATAGTTTGATCAACTAGTTCTTGAAGAAGCTGTTATAAAGCCACAAAATTTTCTTAGATAAATATATATGAGGATTTATTTCACTCCCATGGGTTTCGTAATATATAATTTTACTTTATAACCAATCTGTAACTCCCATGGATAGAGCCCCCTTTTGTTATAATTTATTAAGAGTTTTTGGATCATCGGTGCTTTACTATATTATTGAAATCATATTTAAATTAAAATTTACTTTTATAAATATATTAATTTATTGTTTAAGAGTTATAAATAAAAAATGTATATTGCATTTGAATTTTATATTTGTTATAAACACATATGGAATAAAATGTTTTTTACATTATTAGGGAAGTGGCACAAACTCTGCCAAATGGAATTATCTCTCTACATTGATGACTCTAGTGAATTTCAATGTTTTGGTAACAATATAGTGGTTATAGAAAAAATTAAATTTATTATTATATGATTTTGGGACCTAAAAATGTTGGAATTTTATTTATATCAATAACAAATTATTATTAAATTCATTAGAATTTAAGGATCTCAATACCAATTGCATTCTATGTTTTTTTATTTCTTCCTTATGGGGGAACCCTCATAGTATTGTAATAGTTTCTTCTTATATAAACATCGATTTATTATTAGGAAAAATTAATTAAATTATTTTATTATTCTAGTTGTTCTTCCATGTTGTAAGGCCATTTCTTACTATATCTGTATGGAAACACACATCATGTACACATTTTATTTCACTATTAAGACAAACTATCTAGTATTGTTGAAGGAATATACCAACTCAAGTGGGGAGGGCTCCTCGATGCTCTCTCCTTTCTGTTGATAACGATAGCCTCTACGCTGGCACCTCCCCCATTTTGGGGGAGGGGGAATCATCGTCTCATGGGAGAGCAAGGTCCTTTTGGCCTTTCTCCAAACCGGAGTTCCTTCCCCCTTTTCGGAAAGCCTTGATAAACCCTAAAGTTCCAGATCTAATTAAAAGAGTGTCGAACCTTCATATCTCATCATCTTATTTTATGGAAGCCTCAACCTTGTTGAATCTCACACTGGTGGCTCGGTTCAAGCACAGTATGACTTTAGTTGATGACTTCGACCAATTTGTCTTCTAATTTTGGGATCTCCATGGAATAGTGGTGGCTGTCTTGCTCAACAGTAGGTAAATCATGATTAGTATTGAATTAAATGCAGATCTCATCCAAGCTTGGTCGAGGGCTCCTCAAAACTTCAATGGATCTCGTTTTCTGCTTTTACATTGGTCCTTCGATATTCATATGAATCGCGAATTGCCTTCCACTGTGGTTTGGGTATGATTCCCTACACTTCAATTGCCGTTTCAAAACCCTTCATGTATTCGCATGTTGGGAAATCTAGAAGGTAGATACCTCTACACTGATAGTCGTACCGAGGCATTTTTCCATCTGGTGAATCACTGGGTGTGCATTGAAATGGATGTGTCTTTCATTCCTTTTGATTTTTTTAGATCACGATTGGCGAGGAATACCGATGCAAAAAGGGTTGTTTATGAAATTTGACTGATATTTGTGTCTCTTGCAAGAGATTGGTCCACTCTGTTGATTCATGCCTATGAGAATGCCCTTAACAGTTGATGAAGGTTCTTCGTAATGGGTAGTTTGCTTCTGTGAGCACTGAGGATTTTTCTAGAAGAAAAGTTTTGGAGGTTAGTGTGAAGGTGGGTTTGGATTCAATAACTACAGAGCCCGTTCATGGAGGGAGGGGATCCCATTTGTCTTGTTCAGCTGTGGATGGAAATTCATCTGGGTATCATTTGGTTTATTTGGAGAATGACTAGGACCCTAGGGCTTCCGGTGTTTAGGAGAATCAGGCTTATCCGATAGTTTCTTTGGTTTTCCAAAGGCTAAGGTAGGACTTAGAAAAACATGCTACTTCCATGGTTAGTCTGGGTACAAAGAAGATTAGGGAAGGAAGGGATTCCAACATTGCGGAGGTGATATGCATAACTAGTGATAAGGATACTAAAAGTCTTGATCATATGGCTAAAACTTTTCTATATTTGAGTAATAGGTTTAAATGGATTTATGGAGACATGTTGGTCACAAGACTAGAGGAGGATGTTTTTACAGGAGGTGATGGTGGTTTAGAGGCCTTAGAGGGTCAGAAGGTTGGAAGCATGGGGCATGAACCAACTTCAGTTGGTGAGGAGGTCTTTGAGGATTCACATGGTAAATTCATGGGGCATGAAACAGTTACCCGGACTGTGGAAGATAACCACAATGTGGTTATCCTTTGGTGGATAGTACGGATCAAGGGTCGGGGGATAACATCAAATCCTTTGATTCTGTTTCAATGGTATGATACTAAAAAGGGAAGTAACATTTTAGGATGGTTGTGGATGGTGTTACAAGGATGGTTGGTGGTGAAAAATCCCAGTAGGGTCTACAGGTTGAAGATATGGGGAAAGAGTCACATTCCATGGTTTGTGGAAAAAGCTACTATTGAGGACAGGTGTGTCCCTCTGATAGAGAGTAACATTCCAGACCAGAGGCTGGAGAACAACTCTAGGTGTCCTGATTCTGTTTTGAGGGAGTGAACTGTAATAGGAAAGGAGAGTTCTGGTGGAGGGGAAGAAAATTTGAGTGTCCCATTCAACCGTTCATTCAGTTATATTATTCAAAGTGGGAATCAGATGATGGCTACACCTGAAGGGCATTTTCCTACTACACCAAGAAGAAGACCATGGAAGGATTACTCATATAGTCCGTGGAAAATGAGTAATATATCTAACTCTATAAGGAATAACGAGGTGACTTTGGCCTTTAAAAAGGGTTGCGTGGTCAATAAGGCATCCCCAGAGCAACCCGTACTTGATCAGCTTTGGAGTTAGGCTCAATGTGAATGCTTATGGAGGTATCCAGAATGGGAATCGGCTACTGGAGATGATGACTCTTTCATGGGATGTAGAGATAAGTATGGTTATAATGATGTGTAATTCTCTATTGGTATTCATTTTTAGATGTTTTTGTTTCAGTTGTTTGTGTTTGTGGATGTAAGATGGGGTACCGGAAACCCATAAAACAGTTTTTGAAAATGGAAAAAAATGATTTTCTCTAAGCATTGTTGAATATCTCTACAAAATTATGATGGATTAGAGGATATTATTATATTATTATATTTCCTTAATGACCCCAATTCTGAAAATGTTGAATAATATCTCTCCCATCAGTCAATTTTTTTATCATACACATCCCCATGATTTAATTATTAATCATATATTTCCCAACCTTTACAACCTAGATGATCAGGAAATACACAATGAATAATCCATATGAATATCATTTTAAAATTTATTATAAATTAATTCTTCTTTTAGAATTAAATTATCCATTTTAACTTTTTATTCAATATGTTTCCTAAAACATTTTAACTCCTTTATTAATATTGTTTTACTAGGAAAAAACATTAATTAAATTAATATATATATAATAAAACTACAATAATTATACTCCAACAACATTCTAACACACTTAAGCTATTAAATTTACTCAATTAATTACACTAAATAAGGATTTACAATGATTCCATTTTTTTCTCAAGATTGATACATGGCCATTGAATAAAAAATGATATATAATTAGCTAATCAGTGTTTTATGAAATTATAAATTTTCATGTTCCTTAACATGTTGTTTCTCATCCACTATTCAATTTCACTGGTCCTTGAATCATATCTATAAAGTAAATTAATAATTAATTTACCATTTATAATTTTTGTTTTGTATTGCCCATCCCTTACATAGATTACAATAATAAGGCATATGGAAACTATTTTTCATATTCTATTTCCCATTTATAATACTTATTTAAGAATTAATTATATCTAATAAGGGTCTAATCCACCACAAAAAAACAATAATCCTCCTATATTTATTTTAATGAGGGAATGAAATAAATTTAAGATATTTTTCTATCTTATTTCCATTGACATTTTTCATCGATTTTACTTTTCACCCATATAAAATTTCCATGATTTTATAAGAGACACGATTTTTTATTCAAATACTCATTTTAACCATTATTTTAAATTAATTAAATGTTTTTATGATAAAACAAATAATTTTTACAGGTACATAAAAAATTATCCCATGTTGGAGATCAATAATAAAATTCAATCATGTTATATTTTTAATAACCTAGTACCAAAATTATAATTAAATTTTAATAAAACTATTTTGAAAATAATAGATTATATGTTATATATATAATTTTTTTCTTGGAGTTTTAAGGAAAATAATTTTACCCATTCTTTCACGCACAACACTCACACTGGCCCACTGTATCAATTTTCAATTGATAATTCCTAGGAGTGGCCTTTTTGAAACCTCCAAACCCAGTCACCCCCCCCATGAAGAGGTCATCTAGAGAAGACCTAACATGGAAGGAGTTGTTTCTAGATGAGATGGGAGAGCATCCTATGGGGTAATAGTCTAATCAATGATGGTTTGGAAAAACAATTTGTCAACTAGGAGGTATACACACTCATTCCTACATGGTGAGACACTCTGGACCTGACAATGTGAGTGGATCATGGTAGGCATTTATTACCCAAAGGGTGGGCTCCCAGGAATCGAACCACATACCTCAGAAAACACCGTTGTTATGGCCCTCAACCTTGAATTACTACACCATCGTTAAAGACGAAAAACTTGTTATATGTGTAATGAGGTATATGTGGGAGATGAACCATTCTTATTATTAGACCAACCTACCACATGTGCACCAGAAGATCCCAACTAATTTCTTGTGTGGTAAGACTCAAACCCGATCATATTATATTTTTCGGGAGTGGAAGGCTTACACAGAACACCTAAGCTATCCCCGGTCAGCCCAAATAATTAT
The DNA here is from genome assembly GCA_963277665.1 of Viscum album. Classification (NCBI taxonomy): domain Eukaryota; kingdom Viridiplantae; phylum Streptophyta; class Magnoliopsida; order Santalales; family Viscaceae; genus Viscum; species Viscum album. The sequence goes on from CAUJRU010000090.1 coordinate 874,656, forward strand.
CTCCCATATATTGTATCTCATATATTATATATTAATTCATTAATTAATTGAAATAAATGATATTCAAATTAAATACAATATTAATGTAATTAATAAATTATTAAAAATATTTTTAAAAACCCATAAATTCTTAAGTTTCCCCTAACTTGCATCACCACGTCTATGGATAAAAATACAGATATAACCACTTTCCTATTCTTTTTAGTATCAATTCCATCATTACTTATTCTATTTTATAGAATAATTATTCCTCATACTATAAAGTTGCATTTATTCTAGTTCTGTTCTGGGTTTCATTTGTTATATCTTCTTATTTCCATTATATATATTTTCCAAGCATTATTTAAAATTTATAGTCACCATATATAAGTCATAAATGAGTCATTTAATATTCATTTTCATCATATCAATGGATTTTTACATCATAAACCTTAATAATAAGAAGGATAATTGGATAATGAAAATCAAATTCTCATATAATAAAATGTTCCTTAGAGACACATAGCGATAGTCTTTTCTTGGTGTGATAAATACTTTTAAACGTAATTATAAATGGAGAAACCATAAAACATACATAATTTTGAGTCACTTTCTAATGTTTCTAACATCTATTCAATAAAATCAAGAGAGAATCGATGCATATTTATCACTACATTAAGTTTCATATAAAAAAGGCATACATAAAATATGTGATAGTTCGTATATAAATGTTTTCATTCTTCACATTAGTCGTTAACATTATTTTCACTTATTTGGTACAACATGAGATAAACTCACATACAAATATATTGAAATAGGATATTGCTTTTTTATTTAGACTCCAATTCCTATATTTTTTATTCATTGTGGACCAAAATTCCATTGGAATTCGCTTACTAGGACATTGCAAATGATGCTTTAGTTTGTCAATTGTTTTATAAAATTTTTTAGAATCATATTAAAAATTTTGTGAAATTTTTCCCTATGTTTGAATAATTTTTATGATTTTATTCCTGTTATTAATTATTCTAAGTCATAATACCGTCTACACTTAATAAATTTATTGGATAAAATCCTTTATTTAAGAGTGAACTGCTTGTGGGGATTACACTACATATCATTTGATCCATTTATTTTGCAACTCAATAGTTTAGATCCACATAAGGAAAAAATCTATAGTTTTACACCATTAATTCAGTTTTTGGGTTCCAATTAAAGGAGTCATGATGTGCATTTGTATTTGAATTTGACCCATTGAAGGGGTTTCCAAGATATCATGATGAAGGGAATCAAAACCCACTTGATTCAGTGAAACATATAATGAAACATAAAACCTTTTAAATATATGTGATGAGGATAATAGTGGTTCCATTTGTGTATATGAATCTATGAACACTTCCATGTAATTTAATGTCACACTATATAGTTTAATATATGAATATTTTGTACAAATGGTTAATGTGGGACTTAATCCTGAGAGGTTATCTTTGGGTCATACTCTTTGTGCAAAACTATATAGAACATTGTATATTTGAGACTTACACATAGTGTGAGTCAAATATCTAGTTTTCTACCCCACGCCTGTCTTTAAATAGACTAAAAAGGAAGACAAGACTCATAGGGATATTTCCCTGTTGGGAATTGTTTGGGATTATACCAAATAGAAAATCCATACAAGGGTATGTGACTAATTGAGTGGGAAAATATTATATCATTAGTTAGTACATGGTATGAAAAATCACAAATTCAGTGGAAAAGATATCATTTTCTACCCCTTTTTTATTAACATGATGTGTAATTAAGATAAAAAAGGATGGGGATTAAACACAGTATGAGGTATAAGATATATATAGGGATTGGGATTGATCATGAGAGACTATTCTAACATATCTTACCAAATAAAAAAAATCATATCCATTTAGTTGTAGTTTCATAGGAGGAGATCAAATTTAAATATTAGTCAATTTAGTTTACTATCTAATGGTAAATATTTTTTCATTTTAAAAGAGATGAAAAATAGTTGGATAATAATGGATTATACATGGGAATACCTTTTCAAGAATCATCTACTACCGGGGTAGTGAAACAGAAGAATATATTCTTAGGTAATAACCCTAATAAGAGGCCCATATATGGATAATTTTTACCCATTATGTTGTTATGTAGAAAAGGGAGGAATGTTGGATTCACCAATATATGTCTCAATGAGGAATGGATTTGGATTATGAATGATCATTCTATATAAGGTTTATGATGGATAATGCCTTATATAAATCATTCTATGGGAAATAAGAGTAAAGTCTCATATAAAAAAGTATGATCAATTATTTTAAGAATTATTTTGAAATAATGACACATAATGTTAAAATTTGAATTTTTAAAATCATTTTTTTCATCATATCATGTATTTTAATTAAAAATATTAATTTTTAAAAATTAGAATTATTATTTTATAAGATTAATTTCATTTTAGATTTTAAAATATCAATATTATCTTATGGTGATGTTTGGATTTTTTTCATGAAATGCCTGATTTTTATGTGAATACTAAAACTACAGGTCTTTCTAAAACCTTATATTTCATAGATTTATCAGTATACATTGAAGAGATATAATTTTATAAATCCATTAAATTGATAAAATATATATTTTAGGTGTAAAAATATACATTTTCAAAATACTATCGTGAATTTATAATAAAAACTATTAATATTTTATGATTATAAGTATTATTTTGTCGATAAAGGAAACAAAAATCTCTCATTTATTTTAATTAAGAAATGTTTTGAAAAAGATATATTTTGTATTACATTGAAAGACAGGAAAATTATTTTTTTATAGTAAACCAATTTATATCTTGAAAATAAAATACATTTGTAATTTTATCAAACACATAAATATAAAACATAACAATACACTTTTTTTTAATAAATTCTTTTTTACATGTTACACGCACTAATATTAAAATAGTTTTTTCCTAAACATTGAAATTTTATTTGATAAAATGGATTTCATATATTTAATAAACATTTACATATTATATAGTATTTTCCAATTTATATTTATTCATTAAATGTAAATTAATTATGTTAAAAACGTTTACCAAGGTAATAAAAAATGGTAAAAATAATTATTCTTTAAAAGGAGGACCTAAACATATTTAAATGATAGCATGTATTGAATTGATGGGGTATTATAAAATATATCTCAAACATGAATCCAATATTATCAACTTTTTCTCCTATTTATGGGGTCCCCAAGTGATCTCTTTATATTATGTAGAAATATTTACAAAGATTTCATTCTCACCGCATCTAAAAGTTACCTCACAATACCCCATTAAGAACACTCTAAAAATTATATTTATTCTTAAAAATATTAATTTATTCATTACACAACAATCATATTCCATTTAACATATTTTTTTCTATAATGTATAACACAAATACCTCTATTTCCAAAGAGTCTTCCATGGGAAAGCCTAAGCCCTCAACATGAGTATTATTTTCACATAACTACTGTTATGTTCATTGATACATTCCCAAATAAATTTTTATTATACTATATAATTATCATAGTTTTATTTTTATACTTAATTATATTATTATATGGTATTAAATAATAACCAACATTCCCCTTTTATATTTAGTAAATTGAAACTGGAATTCGTGAGTTGTATGAACTACCACCTCCTCGGTCTGACAAATTCGATTTTACAAAATGCCACAATTTACTATCTATATAGTTGAAATTATAAATTAAATGGGATATATTTATAAAATATTTGAAATTTTCATTAAAAAAATTATAATAAATTTTATTTCACTATAATTAATCTATATATGAAAACATTAATCATGAGTTGTCCAAATTTTCACCACAATGAAGTAAGGTATATCATTTTTTTATATAGTTTCATTATTATTTATTAATGTATCATAAAATATGATTCAATTATTAAATATAAAAAATATAATATTGTTATTATTATATAATAATTTAATTATTCAATACATAACCACCTTTATGTTCATAATCTTCCATTAACTTTGGTATGATCATGTTTTTGTCGGCCTAACCAGCTACATGAACAATGATATAATATAATATCATGGATAACTATGAGAACTTATATTTTTATAATATTTGATATAAATAATAATATATATATTTTATTTTGTATTCATATTGGTCAATTTATTCTAAAACTAATTTATTAATATACCAATGTCTGTTCATTAAGAATAAACAAGACATGATCAACACAAATATCATATTTAGTGATCGTAATAGAAAATCAAACAAAATGAAATCTAAGTATTATAAATAATTAAAAAAAATTATAATTTTACCATTAATTATTTATAAATTATGATCATTTGAAAAATAAAATAGAACAAAATTTATATTAAAAAACTAGTTCAAATTGGTAAATATTATTCACTCTTAGAATATTAATTAGATAACATCTAACTAATATAAATATTTAGAATATTTGTAATTTAAATTTTAAAAATATTATGTTTATTAATAAGTTTAAAAAAAATATAATTATATTTTTTATTTTTTTTATATGTAATCTTAGAGTTTATTAAAATCCTTACTAATGTCATCTAAAATTAATATATTTCATTTCATTGAATTTTCATTTTTAATAGTAATATCATGTTATTTGAATTCTTATAAACCTATTATTGTAAGGGTTTTAATGTCTCAAATTTGACTCATTTTGATATTATTTATGTTTAACACTTTTTACATATTATGAGGTATATATTATTAATGTATTACATTATAAATATAATGATTATATTTTATTTTGGAGGATTATACTCATGAAAGAATATCACCGACTTTATCATTCCTAACAACCCTTCATGAATTAGCATAACATTTTTCTAAATGATTCTATTTCTAAAGACTTTATATTATATTCATTTCATTGAAGGTTCTTCACCTAGAGACAATAGGCTGTTTGATTGGAAAATATTACTGAATAAATTACATAATGTTTTTAAATGTATAGTTTAAATAAAATACCCCTAAAATTATTAATTGATGTTTATTTTCTATAAAAGTAACTAATTATCATTGTATTCTTATTTATATTCCATGGGATTATATTTTTATGATTATGAATGATATATTTATGTGATTATATTTTGAAAGGATAAAAAAACATTTTTACATATGGTTTCTCTATGATATTTTGAATGAACCCTGTTTTAATCACAGGGGTTCATTATGAAATTATTAGTGGCTGATTTAATGTGTCACTCACAAGTATGGATGATTATTTGTGTGGTTATATTTATCCCTCTAGTGCATTGGCTATATATTTGTATCTAATAAGATAATTATAGAAATTGATTATTGAATGATCAAACCACTATGAGAATCACATAAAGATTTCTGATTACATTTTTATGAGAATGAGTTTGTGTATAATTGTCCATTATTTTATAGTAATCAGTTGGTGTATCCTTCTCTTACATGTCACCTTTACCTAGGCTCATGTATGTGCCATTGTTTTGTTCTTATTCTCATGATAATGTTGTGTTATCTTGGATCATGTTTATACCTAATTTTTCACACCCTTTTGATAATGGAATTTTCATTCCTCTATGATTTCGGATATATAATTTATTGGCTACCAATTTTTTATGTATCATGATTACAAAGATAATATAATCATATTCCCCATTTTGATGTTTTTATTTTTTTCTTCTCTGTTTAGCCATTAGATGATTCATATATCACACCCATTTTATGTTTATTTGTCATTGGGTTATAAAGATGAGTGTAGCCTATGAAAAAATTATTTTTAAGAGTAGTATGGATTTATTAATCTGAAATTTGAACAATAATTTAAAAATATGTTTCAAATGTAACTGGTCCTGAAAGAGAATAAACCATATGTTTCACCCATATTTATGAGAATATTGAGAGATGTAATACTAATGTGAATTTTTTTTTGTGTTTAGTTTTTATCGTCTAACAATATATTAAATAATATTTATAAAATTAAGTGTTTTTTGATGATACATGATAATGTGGGTATAGGGAAAAATAATTGGTATAAAAAAAGTGTTTAATTATTTTTTTGGATTAATTTAGAAAACCATAGTGAAAACAATATTGATATGTATAAGGGATAAATATAATAATTATATATCATCATAAATATTAGAGAAGTAAAAAGTTTGGGTTTTATATATCAGTAACATCTATGTATTGATACTATAAGTGGATACTAGATCATTCACATATATACCTAGGGGTAATAATCTTGAGAAGGTAGTGTTGGGTATCTACTCGATCATCACCTAGTGTAGGAAAAATATGGCTGAATACACACTTGGTTTGATAGTCAAAAGGGATATTATTTGGATAAAATTATTTTTCTATATGAACTATTATAAAGGATTAATATTAAATTTAACTTAAAGGTTTAGATTAAGAATTAATAATTAACACAACATAAATTAATGTATTTTAAGCTAAGAAAGTTGTAGGATAATCCAATTCTGAAATGGCATCAATGGTCAAAATAATGATTTAATTGGAGAAGATATAATAGTATTGACTTATTGTATTCATGTGATATGACTATTTAAACATTATAATAACCAATTATGTTTTAGTATGTGGTAGAATAAGTTCATGAAAATGATGCTGAGAACTGTATATATCTAGAAAACACTATATTGATAACATAATATTATTCCACAAATAAAATGGTGTTAATTTTTTATATTCCTTTTATAATGGAAATTTTGAGTTTTATAGTCATACCTATGTTAGTGAATATGGAATTTTAATACAAATTAAATCTGGATACTCTAATCTATTTTAGATAAAGTGTTATATTTAGTGATGATTTTCTCATATATTATACTATCATATTGAGTGATAGAAATATCAAATAATTTTTCTCCAAAAATTATTCTTTAATGTTATAAAAATATATATATTTGTCTTAAATAACCTTAAAATGTGAAAATATTACAAGGTTATATTTTTAAGATAACTATTGTTGAACACATGATTGTCATATGAAAAACTAGTATGATTAATATATGCTTGATGTTGATCTAATACAGTGTTGAAACCTTTTGAGAAATGTTATTTGCATAGTTTTTATAGTTTATGAATTAATTAGTGATTTAATAAAAAGTGATCCAACATATTATTTCTTAATTATATCTCTTTTTTAGGATTATGATATATATGGAATATTTGTATTTTTTAAACATTCGATTGATACATTTTTGGGTGAAATATGGATTAAATTTTTGGATGAATGTATGATCTCACTTTAGTTTAATATGAGAGGTATTGAAATTGTTTTTCTAAAGATATGTTTTGAAGAATATATAATTGAGGTACATAAAAACCTAGGTAGATTATTATATGAATTATTTATTTAATTTTTCTATGGATAATTAAATTGATATATCCTTAGAGAGAAAGGAAAATGTAATATTATAAGATCTATATTGAATGATGATTATGTTATAAATACCATCAAATAAATTCATCACTCAATGAATTTTAAACTTTTGAGGATGGAATTTATTTTAGGATATTGACATTAATGTCAAGAGATTTTGGACCATATAGGTTAATACGATCTTCAATATATTGTGTCATAGAAAACACCAAACTATGCAAACACCAAACTATGAAAAATATCATATATTAAAATTATATAAATAATAAATTCATTAGTATAAAAAAATATATTGATCAATTAATATAATCACCTCTTATTATAATATTAATTATTATTATTTCATTGATTATTTTTTTAAAAATGCCTTTAAAGAACCATTTAAAAAATATGTTATTGTAATTTACCTTATAAAATGAATATGATCATAGTTAAAAGTCTATTAATGTTATAAATATTTATCTTTATAAACTAATATTCCAAAATGAAATTATTTTAAAATTCATATAAAATAAGATTAAAAATGGTGTTTATGAATGAAATGTTTCTAAGAAAAGTTTTTTATTCTGTATTTTTAATTTAACAATAAATTTATAAATTTACGAATTTTATTTTTAAATAATTATCAACAGTTTAAAAAAAATTAATATTATAGTAAAGTTATTTTAAATATTTTTCTAACATAATAGAATATTATGGGGGAAGTGAAAAACTAATGTTTTTTCTAAAATTGTATATTTTATAACTTTATGATAATATAATCAAGACCAAGATGACTATAAAGCATTTAAATTTATAATTTTTTTTAAGAATTGAAAATTTATATTTTTAAATAAATTAAATAATTATAAAATCTTTTTTAACATTTTTTTAATGTAAGTAATATTTTTATTGAAGGAAACTATTTTTGGCCTTTTATTATAATTAAATTTAATGTTCCCAAAATTCTTTTTTATCATTATATAAATTCAAAAATATATCTATTTTATAACGGGAAAATTTATATATTTAAATTAAAATAAATTAATAATTTTATCCTAGAAATAATATTTAAAAAAACTCTTTTTAGGAATGGAGATTAATTCCTTACCTGATCTACAGTTAAAATTTATTTTTCTTACGCATAGATATTTAATATGATAAAGTATATTTTATATTTTTAATAAAATTTTCTACGTAATTTAATATGGGACATTTTATTTTTTATATATTTAAATGTAAATTACATATGTAATTTTTTTTTCTAAATTAATTTAGAAAAGAAAAAATTGAGTACTATAATAGTAAAGATCTTGAGAAAATGTTTAAAACATGTGATGAAATTAATGGATGATTTATATTATACCTTAGCCGACAACGACTCAATTATTATCATATTCGGAGTGTTTTTGACATGTAAAACATTTTCTATCTTGATATTATGTTCATATATATACTAAAATTTCATTCTCATCAATTATAAAAGGATTCTCACATTACCCCTTCAGTACTACATTAATAATTTGGTTTCCATTTTTAATTATACTATTTCTATATCCCAGATAGTTATCTCACATTTACCTGAGACTCTTGTCATAAATTATTATCCTAATTACACTATTTTTAATGAGTCTTCGAAGGGAAATTATATATCCCTAACATGAGTACAATTATTTTTCCTAACATTTTTTATTTATTTCTTACTTTTCCATGTAGAATTTTTTGATTAATATATGATTGAATAAGTTTTTTTTGTATAATGAATATAATAATTATATTAAACCCAATATTATCCATTTTAACTCTTTTTATTGATAAAAATGATGCCTTCATTAATGTGTTTTCAGATTATTTCAACAATGAAGCGAGGAATTCTATTTATCATTTATACATATCTTCTTTAGTTATTATAGTGAAAATGAGAAATAAATGTGTAACATGTAATATAATAATTTTTATTAAGGTAAATATTATAATCCAACTAATTTCCATCACATTCATCAAGAAAATTAATTTCTAACTACATGTTGTGTGAAATTTCCCCACTATGACGTAATGCATCTCATTTTTTAATCAAGTTTAATTCTCATTTAATAAGATCCCATAAAATATAAATCACCAACCTAAAAAAATTGTGAAAGATTCATTATTATTATATAATAAAGATAACTTTTCAAAATAATCAAATTTCATAATCATAATCATCTATTCACATTTGTACCTTCTTGTTTCTGTATGTCTATAAACATACATGAAAAATGATAAAAAATAACATCATCAATGAATATGAGAAATTAATTACAGATAATATATTATATAAATAATATAATAATTATTTCATTTTTATTTTGTTGAGGCAATGTAAATATTAAATTCAGTACTTAAGATAACAGTATCTGATCATTAAAAACATAGGAACATATCCATTACCGATTTAATATTTATGTACTGTAATCAAAACATACATAGAATGAAATTTTAACATTATAAATAATTTTAAAATATAATTTTTATTATGTTTATTGATATAGTAACAAAAAATATTAGGATAAAATTATGAACAACGTAGATGTGATGAATGTTTCTCCATATTATCATGATTACTCCATCCCGGTATTAAAAATGTCAATAAATAAGTAATATACATATATAGTAAAATTATAAATGATGATAAAGAAAAGTTTTTTATGAAATTCTAGTTTTTAAAAAGATAATTAAAATATTTATCATTTTTAAACGGATCATCATAGAGTATTAGACTAAATGGAGAAGCATGGTAAGGTATTATTTTTTTGGATTTTTAACCATCAGACATATTTCAAAGAATATATCATATTTTTTTAATTGTGTATCTACTACACAATGATTATTTTATATCAATATACCCTTGTTATTCAAGGAATTTAATTTTTTATTTGAAATCAAATTCATTAAGCGTCTTTTATTTTATTTTTTTGTTGGGTGTGTGGGGTTTTTCTCACAAATTTAATTTTATGAGATATATTTGATATTTAAAAGTATAATTTATTTTATATGGTTCATTAAATGCCCTATTTTCTTCATGTAAAATTAGTATGATTAATTTTATTATATTTTAATTTCATGTTATTCCTCTCATTATCAATTGTTTCTTATATTACCATTACCGAATGGGTTTTTTATTTAATTTTTTATTCATTGAAATATTATTCATATTCATCAATTTAATACTTTTTAGTGTATTTATTTTCATTGGAATACCTCCTAAAACATCTCATATATTTTTATGGGATTAATGTTGTATAAATCCATCAAAAATGTTTTCATTCCCAAAAATACATCATGATTGTGAACAACATTTCATCTGATGCTTTTACTTTGTGAACATCATATAATTCCTTCCTTTGACAGGAGGGTGTAAACTAAGACATAGTAATTTTTTTTTATTATGGGTAATTATTGAAAAACCATTTGACTTATTATCTATAAGATGTAGAACCCTATTAATATTCATATTAATTGAAGTGAATTTACCTAAAATGTTACTAAATATCATTTGATACTGATTTAAATTACATTGGTTTATATTATTATTATTATAATTGGTTTTATTTTCCATATTAAATTTTAAAAGGATATGAAACCTATTTTCATTCCATGGGTATTATATGTTGTGTTGTATAAATTAAATATTCATTCCAAGGGTTTTTCATGATATGATGAATGATGTATTTTAAATAGTACACATATGTATAGATGAACATGGGTAGGGCCCTATAATACCCTTTAATACATTGGTTATGGATTTTTATATCAAAATATAGTTAAGGGAACCATATATAAAATTTTCAGTCAATTATGGGAATTTGGTTGTGATCTATGTTCTACACTTTCATTAGAATCCGGTGGTGTATCCTAGTCCGCTATTTTATTGGAATCGGGTGGTTTTGTTTTCTCCAATATGTATTGTTGACCTATTATCAGGTTGGTCCAAAAGTTTTATTCTTATTCTCTTGGCCATGTTATGTTCTCAAGGTTCATGTTTTTGAATAATGTTTCTGCACTCATTGATTCGTGACATTTTCCTAATTTAATGATTAATAATCTATGCATTTTTTGGTTTAATTTTATATTGTATGTTTATTATATCAATTTTATATTCTTAGGATCAATTAGGATATTTTATTTCGATTGGTTTTGTTTTCCCTTAATGAATATATGATCACATCCCTTTCTTATGTCTCATTTTCCAAAATTAATGATGATGAGTGTAAACTATATGAATTTTATAAGGGATTATAATATTCATTTATTAATTAGAAATATTAACAAGATTTGTAAATTTTTTATCCAATGTAACTTGTCCTGAAAGAAAATTAAAAAATATCTCTTCATTTTTTTTAGAATATTTTCATGTTTATTGAAAATGTGAGAATTTATTATGTTTAGTTTCGATCAGATTAACCAGTACTATGAAATTTTTAAATGTATATTGTTTTACCAGAAAACCTAAGAGTTATTTTTGGATCCTCAATATAACCATAGTATGGGGGCCTATTAAAATTAATGTTAAAGTTCCTTTTAGGTTTGATCGTGTGATCCTAGGAACTAGGATTAAAAATCATTTCACTCGTGTGGTTCAGAGCCCAGGATGATGGGTGGTCAGGTAGTGATGTAATGGTAACAACACTCAAGTAGTCCAAAACATGGATAATGCATTTTTTATACACAAATTCAGATTAGGTGGACTATGAGTGGAATTTCTATCCCAATTCTATAGGTTTTGTCTTGAAAATAACCAAAAATATTATTTTCCAAAAGACCTTGTACATAGAGTTGAGATCCATGTGTTCAGTGTAATGACCCAAACATTTATTAATGAAAATTCTTATTGATATCAATAAATATATTATTTATAAAATGGTTATATAACATATGATATTATATAGTTTTAGGTTTTTGGATTTCAAAATACCGTTATGAATTGTTACTATTTAAAATGTAGTTGTTTAATAGTGATAACATGATTAATATAAATACAGTGCTTTAACAAATCAAATTTACCTAGACAAAGGAAGTGATGGACTCATATAGTATAATTCCTTCATAAAGAACCCCATTTTCAGAGATAGGAAAGGAGTTCGCGTCAATGGTCTTCACTTTTGATCAAGCCCAAGCTGAGCTTAAACATGTTAAACTCAAACAGAACTGCCTTCAGGGTAAGTGGAAGTTGATAGAAATTTCCACCCGAGAAATGTAATCTGAGCCACCCCAAGAGTCCATCACCATCACACACCTTACCCATATTTCATATGAGGGTGTTATAAGGTGTTATGTAACAAGACTCTAGCACTTTGATTATGTGCATTATCTTTATATAGAACAATGAATATACATTCATTTTATTATTATTACTTTGTAAATTGTTTTTAGAGCACAAATAGTATTTTTAGTTAATATTCAATTAAAAATCTATTTTGATGAATTAATGGATTTTTGAATTTAATAATATTTTAATAAAATATTATTACTAAATTAATTTTATTAAATATTAATGATCGTAGAATTTTTATGAATACAATTGTGTATGTATTATGGTTTGGAAACCATTTTGGTCAAAATCCATGAATTTTCTATAAATGTTGGTTTATTTTAAAAGTAAAAATTAAATTTTTTTGAAACTTATTTAGGTTGAAGGAATATTATTTTTTGAATCAGGATGTCAAAATTATCCAATGGTGAATTTTTCATTATTTTCACAAATATTCATATGTTTTCGTAAGAATTAAATACCGTTTAATTATATGATGTGTTTTATGACATAATAAAATACTATAAATGGGATGTATGGAAAATATATGTTTTACCATTAAAAAAATTTTCTTTTATGTTTATTTTATTTATTTTACAATGTTTTAGTTGACCCTGTAAGACATATAAATTTTTTTATGTTTTTAAAATGATTTCCATGAGTGTGTGAATCACCCCCACATAAGTAAGACTAATATTTTATTAAGACGTGATATTAACATTATAAAATAATTTTTCCAAGTCCCCATTGGAAAACACCATGGTAAAAAACCATGGATTGGTTTATGGTTTTGATTAGTTTAATGCATAGTGTCAAAAACCGTAATAATAAATAATTTCCTATATTTTCTTATATAAACCCACCCATGATCCCACTTCCTATTCACTAAAAACATTTGGTACTGAAACATCATCTTCCTTCCTCTCTCTATAATCCTCCAATAGCACCACATTCTCCCATGAAGCCTCTCTCAAGCCTCTCCCAATCCTTTGAGATCACACATCCAAGTAATGGATTTCTTCCTTTCTCTCTTTTTCCCACGATTATTTATATTTATATACCTTTTTATTTTAAAATAAAAATTATGGGGTATGATTTAAAAAGTCCCCCATACCTACCTCCTTATTTTTTCGTGATGATGACGAATTTCTTTGTTACTAATGCCTCTCATGTACAACTGTTACCGTTCTGAAATTCCATAAGGAATTTATCTCCCTCATTGGCATTCACGAAATTATTTTATATTAAGAATCCAACTCCCATTAAGTATGTTGAGACATTTATATATATTACCCCTTACTTTCCAATTCATTTAAATATTATGAGACATCTATTTATCATTTATCAACCATTTTTATTTGTTCTTATTTCATGTTGTTATGCTGCTAAAATTGCACCGTGATTTTCGAAGACAAAGTCATTGTGCGGATAATACCATGGCCATTTCCCCATAAAGGGTATTCAACTTCATGCACATTTACACATTTTTTATATATATTAATGTATGAATTCCACATTCCTTTATCATTGTTTAAATGATGTTGATTAATGAATCTATCTTATATAATCCATGTGGCACATTAATGGATGAAATGAAATGATTGAGAAGGGTGTGCCCTGATAAAACTCCAATGAATTTGGTAAAGATTAATATCATGATATTTCAAGTTCAATGAGGTTTTACTCATGCTAATTCATTTTCAATGAGTTTTTACTCATAGTCCATGTGAAATGAGGCTTGTCTCATGATAAAATCATGTTAAATGTTATTGCCACATTTCTATGTTACGATAATAATGTTATAGCGTACCTTTAGGTAATTGTTTCTCTTATGATCTATTGATATTCCTATTTCCTAACATGTATTTTATTATTCATGTTATGCCTTTTTTACTCCCTTACTAGGCTATATAGCTCAACCTTTTCATATTCATGTCTCCAGGTTATCCCATTCAATGCAAAGTATGAAGGAATTCCTATGTTCAAGTAAAATAAGTTTTCAATAAATATGTTTATTTCAAGTTTTAATTTGTAATGTAATGTTCCTAAGAACCAAATACACTAGACCTCTTGATATTCTATGGTGTATCAAGTGATGATTTTATTTAATAAATTATGATTAACTATGAAATAAAGAGAAAGGTTATTATAATTGGTATCAGAGGATAAGTTTAATTATTTGTGGGATTATAATTAAAAAACTCTAGTGAAAGACTTAGGGATAAGACTATGTAAAATAAATAATTCCCTAAATTTTGGTGGGTATTTATTAAGTGGGTTTTCAATAAAATACATCCATGTCTGGATACAAGCAGGTAGAGGGGGTTTTGGCACAGATGTACCTAGGGATATAACCCAAAAACATCGCTTTAAGCTAGACTCGAATAGGAATTGGTGCACAAAAAGAGGCTTTTATACACTTTTTCTTAAGACACACCTGGGGGATACACTTCATTAAATTGATAAGCTTTGTGTGAACCATTATTAAGGGAATAAAAAATTCTTTTAATAATATATGTTGGGAAGTAGATCATGGATAACATAGATTTATTCTTATAAATTCATAAGTTAAAGAAATAAAATTAATTTATAAGTTATCAATTTTTTTTTCATTTCCATTTATGTGTTACCCCTAAAATTCATTTTTATTCCATCCAATGGCCGGTTATATGAGGACTCAGGCTAACAATCAATGCAATGATCATTATGATGACTGTTCTAATGTGATTCCCAATTTGATGGAAGTGGGAATCACGATCTTTGTGAGGATATTCTCTTAGTTAACTCAACGTTTTAATAGAAATATGGGTCAAAAAGAAATTTTCACCCCCCATGAAATAACAATTCTCAATCGAGTGATTCATGATATAAATTCCTCCTACAATAAATGTATCATCAAATCCATCAATCACCGAACAATTGATCCACTTCATTGATAATATCTTCTCCATACTTCAATGTTCTACAAAATAGAAGGAACTTGTGGATGCCTACCATATGCAGGGTGAAGCTAATCAATGGTTAAAATTGATAAAAAATAAGAATCCTATGAAAGCGATCACGGTTTGGAATTGAATTATGTCTGGAAAATGTTTTTAGATAAATATTTTCTAGGCACCCTCCGACTTAAGATGGAAAGGGACTTCCTTTCCCTCATGCAAAAATATGAAAACTCCATTGTATAATTTAGGGAAAACTTTAGATGTCTTGCAAGATATGCCTCCGTTATTGTTATTACACACTAATTCAAGGTTGACTGCTTCATTGGTGGGCTAAAACCTAGCCTACGGAAATCCCTAGCAATCTATGACTTTGAGAGCTATGAGGAAATTTTCTGATGTGTCCTCAAAGTAGAAATTGAGATCGGAAAATCTTAGGGTAAAAATGGGGATATGAAGCATAATTTGGACATTAATTATGGTGGTCTTCTGGATAAATCCATTAGTGCTATGAAAATTTAATTCCCCACTCACAAGAGGGGTTGAAAGAAGCACCATGGAAATTGCCTGAAGGCGGTGAGGAAATGCTTTAGGTGTGTAAGAAAAGGGAACCTAGCCATTAAATACCAAAAAGAAATTTTTTTTGCTACAACATTGGAGAGGAGTGCTATATTCGACCCTAATTTTATTATTAATTGCTTCAAATAAAAATAACCATAGAAATTTTCAAACCAATTCCCTAAGAGAATGGTTTTCGGAGGCAACTAACAACCTCTAAGGTAGTACGGGAGAGCTTTTTCTATCACTAATGCTGAAGGGATCCTTTATAGTTAAGTGGTGATAGGTACTCTAGTTATTCCATTAATAATAGCGAACATAATTTTTTATTCTAGTTCTACGCATTATTTTATATCCCAAAAGTATAGTAGAACTATATCATCACCAATAAAAATCATGGAATTGAAGATGTCGGTGAGTATGAAAAATGGGTAAACAATTGTATCCCATGAATATAACTCCTACCATGTCATAATCTGTGGATTGAAATTCCCATAAATCCTCATCATACTCCCTTGGTTGGAATTGGATTCAATTCTTGGCATGGATTTCATTTCCATATATAGAGCCAACATATATTTGTGTGAGAGAGAAATCCCTATCAATATGGCGAATCGACCCCTGATTCTGTACTAGTGGAAGGAGGAGGATGAATATTTATTTAGCACCATAATGTCATGTGTAGATATTACTACACTATGAGCATGCATATCTTGATCAAATGATTAAGTCAATGGAAGCAACCATCCTTGAAGACATTCCTATTATGAGGGAATTTACTAATGTGTTTCCAGATGAATTTCATGGTCTTCTTCCTAGAAGAGATATTGAGTTCTCGATTGATCTTATACCTAGGGTTTTTCCAATATCCAGAACTCCTTTTAAAATGGATATTGTAGAGATTTATGATATGAAGAAAAAATATAGAAGAATCTAGATAATGGGTTTATATGCCCAAGTACATCACCGTAGGGTTCACCAGTACTCTTCATCAACAAGAAGTATGGGACAATTTTCCTTTGTATTGATTATCATGGGCTCAAAAAAATCACAATAAAAAACAAGTATCCTATGCCAAAAATTTATGACATGTTCGATCAATTACGTGGATCAAAATACATCTATACGGTGGATTTTTCTCAGGATGATACCAAGTAAGGGTGAAGAATGAGGATATCCCCAAGAATTCATTACATACAAGATACGGTAACTATGAATTCATTGTAATAAATTTTGGACTCACTAATTCTCTATAAATCATCATGGATGTGATGAATAGAGTCTTTATAGATTACCTTGACAAATTTGTGGTGGTCTTTATAGGTGATTTCTAATATAATCCAAAACCAAGGAGGAGCATGAGGAGGAAATAAGCACTACCCTAGAGACCTTGTGAATGGAGAATATCTATGAAACATAAATCAAGTGTGAGTTCGGGTTAAAGGAGGTTTTATTCATGGGTAATAACATCACATGCAATGGGTTATCTATGGATCTATCCATGATATATACAATAGAGGTATGGCCAAGGATGACATCGGTAACAAATATCCATAGCTTCTTGGGGTTATCTTGATATTATCACGAATTTGTGAGAAATTTCTCACAACTGTCCAACCCTCATACGTAGCTAAATCAAAAGGGAGAAAAATTTTCTTCTAGTGATGAATTCAAAGAGAGAATCATGGAGTTGAAAAGGAGTCTCATCACTATGCTCGTGCTCACATTACCAACAAGTGGAGAAATTTTTTTGTATGTAGTTATTCATTAAAGATGGGAAAGTGATGTGAGTTGATGAAAAATGAAAAAGTCATTTCTTATTCTTAAGGGAATTGAAATTTCATGAGGAAAACTATCCAACACCTGATCATGATTTGACGTAGAAATATTCTCTTTAAAAATTTCAATAAATTACCACTTTTGTGTGAATTGTGAAATTTAAATGGATCCCAAAATCCTGAAGTATTTATTCCCATAGAAAGAGTTGAACATGTTCTAATAATGATGTTATAGTTTTGATCATTGACTATGACTGCTCAATCAATTACCACCCTGGGAAAGAGATCAAGGAGTTAAATGCTATATGTAGAAAGGATCCAATAATCCAGTCATTGATGATAATTGAAAAGGGTCTAATATTCTAATATTTGATGATGATGGTCATGAGAATCATAAATAAGGGAACATCATCAATCCTTTCAGAAATGATTTCTCAAATATCTCTTTTTCAAAGGTTAAGTGATGTTCAAAAATATTATGTGGGAATTCAGAAGAAAGTGGAAACTATCATAAAAGGAAAATTCATAGATATCAATGTTAATGAAGAAGGAAATGTGAGATTTGGGTTAATATTATGTATTCAATCAAATCTGGATTTAAAGAAAGAACTTTTGGATGATTCACATAGTTTGAATTTATATATTCACCCAGGAAACAAAAATATGTATGGAGATATCCAAGAGATTTATTGGTGGGATAACATGAAAAATGATATCGTTGAGTATACATATAAGTTACTAGTACGTTAGAAAGTGAATGCTGAGAGGCATAAGTCTAAGGGTATGATGAACCCATTTACCATTCTAACATGGAAATGGGAAACCATCACTATGGAAATTGTCACCAAAATTTATAAGACATAAAATGGAATGAATTCTATCTGGGTTACTGTGAATCGACTTACAAAGACTGCAAACTTCATTAAAATTTTGGATAATTTCTCATTACATAAACAGGCATAGATATAAATCAGAGAAGTGGTAAGGCTGCATAGAGTATCACAATAGATTGTATCCGATCAAGATCTAGGATTCACCTCTACATTATGGAATAATCATTAACATGATATGAATACTAATTTGAACTTCATTACAGATTATCATCCTCAAACTGATGTCCAATCTGAGCGGACTATCTAAACACTTGGGGACATGTTGAGAGCATGCTAAATGGAATTTAAAGGAGGATGAGATAAATATCTTCCTCTAGTTTTTTTCTATTACAAAAAACGTTTCCAATCAATAATCCAAATGGATCCTTATGAATCCCTTTATGAGAAGAGGTGCAGAACACCGATATGTTGGGTTGAAGTTTCGAAGAAAAAACTTATACACCCATAAACTGTCAAAGAAATGGTGGAGAAGGTTAATACCATAGAACAGAACAATAAAACTTGTCAGATTCGACAAAATAGATATGATGATAATCATACTTGAGACCTAGAGTTTGATTTTGGATACATGGTATTCCTCTTCATATCTCCATAGAAGAGAGTTATTATATTTATGAAGAGGTTAAATCTTAGTCCGAGGTACATTGGCCCTTTTTATATCCCCGGTCTCATTTGAGCAATGGCCTATCGAATAGTACTCCCACCAAACCTATCTGAAGTACATGAAGTGTTCCATGTATCACTCCTGAGAAAGTACATACATAACCCATCGCACGTACTCAATCCATAGGTTGTACCATTAGAGAAGGACCTCTCCTAGGAATAGAGGCCAGTGAACATCTTAGGTTATAGGGAAAAAGTTATACGAAATAAGATTCTTCCCCTTGTGAAAGTGTTGTGATGAAACCAAAAGTTTGAAGAAGCATCGTGGGAATCAGAGGAAGTGATGAATTGGAGTTACCCTCATCACTTTTTTGAAGGAAAAGGAAATTTAGAGGGAAAAATTTCTTAAAGGGGGAATATTGGAATGACTGAAACTTTTATTAATTAATATTTCTCTTGATCTAATTAAATGTTTTATTATGTAAAATGGTTATGTAACATATGATTATATTTTTTTTATGATTTTGGATTTAAAAATACCACTATTTTATTTACCATTTCTTATTTTTTCGTTGGAAAGTTATAACATTATTAGTATAAATATAGGTCTTTAACAAATCCAATTTACTCAAACAAAGGAGGTGATGGCCTCATCTTATAGAATTTCTCAGTAAAAATACCATTTTTTGGAGATCATAAAGGAGGTGGACTAATTGGGATTCTCTCTTGACCAAGAAATTTCCGAGATTCAACACGTTAAGAACAAACGAAACTGCATATGGGATAAGTAGATGTTATCAGATATTACCACCCGGGAGATGTTATCCGAGCCACCCCAAGAGTCAGTACCCACTGCACAACTTATCCTTAGGTCATATGAAGGTGTTATAAGGGGTTATGTAGCAATAACCTACAACTATGATTATGTGAAATATTTTATTAAATAACAAAGAGAATACGTTCATTTTATTATTGTTACATTGCAAATAGTTTTTAAAGAACAAATAGTATTATTAGTTAATATTAAATTAAGAAATATATTTTGATGAATTAATGAATTAATGAATTAAATAATATATTAATAAAATATTATTACAAAAGTTATTGAATTAAATAAAAATTATCATATAATTTTTATGAAGGCTATTGTGATTTTTATTTGGGTTTGAAAGCTGTTTTTGTCAAAAGAAATGAATTTTTTATAAATGTTGGTTTCTATTTTAAAAGTAAAAATTACATATTTAGAAAATTATTTAGATAAAATAAATGTTATTTTTGAAATTAGGATGTTGATATTATAAAATGGTGAATTTTTCATAAATTTTCAAGATAGTGGAATTGTTTGGTAAAAATTAAATATTGTTTAATTATATAATGTGTTTTATGACATTATAATGACAAATAATTATGTAATGAAATAAAATATGTAACGCCCCAACCCCAGTTAACCAGAGTCAGTGCATTATTTTAATACATTGGAATGATTACAAGGAATCAAGTCCCAAAAGTCCAATCAGTTTAGCAGTCTTGGAAAATAGATTACATACATTAAATTTACATTAAAATTTCAAACATAAAACACATCTTAGATAGTTCTTTGAGAATTCCATTATTTCTTTTAGCTTAACCCTACATATCAATCATAATACACTTCATGGAATCCTGGGAAAATAAAACATAAGAAAGGGGTGAGCTCAGATGCCCAGTGTGGGTAAATAATTTAGCGGAAGCTATAATATTTTTTTGGAAGATGTGTAATAATAAAATAGACTTTTAATTATAAACTTGAACATAATATGGAAAAATAAATCAAACATTACCATATAAACATGAACATGTATATTCTACTAGTTTAATAATCACATGTAATAAATAATTTCATAATGATGGAATGTATAATGCTGAAGTTTAATTTATGTGTAATGGCCTCGTGCCAGGACCTAGGGGCTAACTTTAACCAGACCCCAACCCAAGAGCCTCTGTAACCAGACTCAATCCCGGAGAGCCTCTATAACCAGACACCAACCCAGAGAGCCTCTCTAACCGGACTCCAACCCAGAGAGCCTCTGTAACCAGACGCCAACCTAGAGGGTCTTCTGTAACCGGACCCCAACCCAGAGTGCCTACTTTTATCGGTCCCTAACCCAGAACATACTAGTCCCACACATTCATTTTAATAAGAGGCTGACATATAACATAAACATTCGTATTAAAACTAGCAAAAAAATGTCAATAATTTAACCATAAACCATGAATGGAATGAAAATAAATCATCCATAGATAAACATTTAACAAAACCATAAATAAAATATGGAAGATTTTTATCATAATAAATCAACTTCAAACTAGTGTAAAATTTATCAAAGGATGTTGACATGGATGAAATCAAAACTATTTGAGAGAAATATCTCTTTATATTTTAAAATAATGTAAAGGTAAAATAATTATAAAGAAAAAATTTATGTTGAAAAAATTCTTATAAGCTTGTAAGGGAATCTTTGATGAGGTCATAACAGTAGAAAATAGCTACACCCGACGTATAAGTTAAAAAACATTCTTACCTTAGTTTTGTCGAAAAGGTTATAAAGTACATTGTTTGGAAAATGACGGAAAGATTACTTTCAAAACATATAAGGTAAAATAAGGGTACAAATGACTTTACCCATAGTCTAATAAATAGTAAAAATGTTTTGAAATAAATTTTTAAGAAACATGGATTTGGATGATAAAGAGGTCCTAGTAGATAATTACGTACAAACAACCTCGGATAATGAAGTGATTATAGAATTAACCCTTACCAATTTGGTAACTTACGAAACATACACCCCATGAAAGAAGTATTATATATTGAGTATGTAAATGCACATAAATTAAAGTTTATTAAACAAATAATACAATTATGGGCAGTACATACACCACACAAAAGGTAATAGTGGCAATATGGCATGAATCTCACGGGAATAAGGAGTGAGATGAAAACCCCTTACCTTGCAAATTCCTTTAGTTGATGGTATGTTTAACCTCCAGTATGAAGAACTTAATAGGTTAGTAATGTATAACATAACAATATTAATAATTATGATATCATACATGATTCATTAATGACCTTCTACTAGCTATTTAATAATAATTTCCATGTTAAATTATCATTTCGTGTAATAATCGCTTTCTTTATTGTATATGTTTTAACTTGTTACTCTTGATTGTATCACATAGATAAATATTTAAGTAATTAAATAATATCAAAAAATATTTCTATATCATATATATTTATAATATCAATATGTATAATAGACATATATATGAAATGAAAAACATCGTTTATGGATACGGTAGTCCGTACATACGCATAAACACTGTTTCTGTTTTCATATCCTATTGAATAGAAATAAGTGAATAAGATATATGTAAGTACATATATATATCAACATTAGCATTATTATGTCATATTTTACATACTTATTAGTAATATATATTTTTATAATCATTGATGAATGGTGAATGTGGAAATGAATCTCATCGCATTGTGGAGACGGTAATCTGTTCATACGCACTAGCGAAAATATAATTTCCTTAATGGTCTGGAATTGGATAGTATATTAATTTTATGAAGAAATTATAATTATAATTTCATTATTTATATACATATTACTCATCATTATATCCATCCAAATAACATTGTGTTGAATAAAAATTTACACAACGACGTGGAGACAATAAGTCGTACTTATACACGCATGGTGACATTATCATTCATAAGATTTATAGAATAATGAATATAGTTGTTCCATATTTATAATAGAATCAAATTATATAGAACATACTGGAGTTATTATTTTATAATTGTAATATCAAAGAAAGAGTAAGTGGAATAATTAGAGAACTTGGAAGAGGGTGGTGAAATCATTACCTCTTCTTCGGGTTCTTCCATTTGATTTGATCACAAGAGATCCATAGGTTGGATTTATGACCAAAGTAAGCTCTCTAGGATGTAGTTAGTATAGTTTGGATGATATTTGGGCAGGGTATGGGCGAGCCAAATGGCTTTGAAGGTGTTAATTAGACTGAAGGGGAGTGCCCTTTTATAAAAGGGTTGAGGGACACCTTAGGAAAAACTCAAAATATTATTTTGTAACAAATTAATATTTGGTTTATAATTGATCAAAAATGAATTATTTAAATGATAAGGTGAGTATGGGTCAAAAAATACTCAACAAATAGGTTTTATATATGGTTGGGTCACCATATTAATCTTAACATTTAGAATTAACTCTTAGTTAAATAGTTTGTCATTTACCATGTCTCTTTGTATTTTTATATTATATGGTTAATAAACATACAATAAAATGACAATAGAACCACAATTGGTCCATTAATGTCATATATATCATTATATTAGTATTTTGGTCAAAACTTATATTTTTAAGACTATTATATCAATTAATAATATAATAGTTTTTTAAAAACACTTTTATGTCAATTTTGACACTAGTTGGTATTTTGTTTTTGCTAAATTTATAACAGCATTATTAATTCACAAAAAATAATTCTAATCAACCCTAATATGTCATATGAACCTATATATGTAGTTTAATTCATAAAAAGTATCAAAATCAATTTATTTGGATATTTATAATATCAATTATTTTAATATTTCATTAATTAGGTAATTCCTGCATCATCATTATGTCATAAATAAATTAAATTATTTAATTTCTAAAAACTATAAATAAAATACTATTATGTAGGAAAACTTTTTAAATTGATAATAAATATTTATAGTTGAATTTATCTTATGTGGAACCCTATATTATAAATGTTTTAGTTATTAACCATTGATTTTATCTCTTTTAACACTTCTTTGAATTAAATAATAATAAATGTCCTAATCAAATCCAAGTGGACCAAAGTGGTTCATATTTTATTTCTAAGGTTGTTTTTGGTTGATTTATACTAATCCAATAAATTAGGACATGTGTTAGGGTAATAATAATCTCATTTTTACCCTTAATTATCCTATTTACTTTTAATTGTTGTAAATAAAAGTAAAAAGTTACGATTCACCAAAAATTATTTTCATCTTATTAAACCACATTTAACATACTGATATCATCTGTGTCTCTCAGAGTTTTGAAATTCAATTCACAAAAGTGGTAAAATTAAGTTTAATTCAAATTTACAAATGCTCATAAGAGGTGGGTAAAAGATGGTAAAAAGTTCGATAATATTTTTATATATCTAGAATTATTATAAACTAACTACAATGAATTACATTGATCATATATAGGTATTATGTATCTATTTTTAACTAAAATAAATTTAAATAAAATAAATAATTATTTAAATAAAAAGTTGGTTTTAAGCAATAACTCAGTGTTTTTCACTCTTCATCAATTATTGAGAGTTTTCAGAAAAATACCAAAAATTAACCCTAAGCTAATTTTGATATTCCAAATTTAAAAATGAATTATATTTTATCAATTTAAATTCCTATATGTTGCATTAATTAATTTAAAATTAATTCCCGTTGTCAAAACCAAAAAGTGTATTTTTAAGAAATAATAACTAGCAAAATATTGACACTTGTTTATGTCCAATTTCAATTTGAAATTACATAAAATGACCATCATTGTATTAAATGGTAAATATATAATTCAATTATACTTCCAATCCATTAAAATGTATAATTCAACCCTATAAATTATTTTGATTAAAAAAGTTGTTTTTAGTTAAAATATAGTATTTTTCACTATTCACCCAAATATAGAATTTATTAGAAAAACACAAAAAAATTATTAAAACTAAATTATTACGTCCCGATTCTTAAGAAGAAGATTATTTTGTCAAATTGAATATATAAAAGTTTCAAATATTGGATTTAAAAATGATTTTCCATTAAATGGTGGTAAAATTGCATTTTTTGAAAAATATTTCTTTTATCTAAAAAAAATTGAAATTGGTTCTTATATTATGTATAAAAAACTCATAATATGGATTCTAAAATATAAGGATGATATAATGTTCAAAATTCAGTTAATACTATTCATAACCGCTTTTCAACGACTAGTTTGGTAAGTCGTGGTGCGCTTGTACTCAATGTTGCGTGTTGTGAAAGTTATTGAATTACTTTGAATAAATAACATATTATGAAATCTTGGGGTGTTACATTATTCCCTTGTTCAATAAATTGTGTCATCATAATTCGAAATTGTTCTTCAAAAATAAATGGTTGAAAATAGAAAATACCTTTGTGGGAAAACCCACATCGGAAATTGAGTTAATAAAATTTAGTTTTATCTTAGTAAAGGGGGAATGAAAAAGTCACCACCAAATTATTATCTCAATTAGGAGAACATTGGTGGAAATTAGAGATAAATAATTGGAGAAAAACATAAATATTTATAGGGAGTGATTGATGTCATCTGTCACAAACAATTGTAGAATTGAGGGCCTCAAAGCCATCAATCTATGACGATTTAAAATATCATTAGTTCAACAAAACATAAGGTATTAGGATAACACATTTTTAGTTTTATGTTCTCTTACCTAAATTTTAAGAATTAATTTCTTCATAGAATAAGAGAAGAAAAAATATATATTTGACAAGTAGAGTTCCATCCATTAACTAATTTCTACCACAAACTCATCTTTCACTCTAAAAGATATTATAACATTAAAAAATATTATATTTATCTTATTCGTATAGGGTTCGAAAAAAATGAATTTATAATTAATCTACCAGACCTTTAGAAAAAACTACATAATTCAATCCCGGACATTATGTGGGCTAGTGGTAGGTGATACACCCTTTTCTCCCTTTAGTTGTGGGTTCAAGTCTCGCGACCTTGTCAGACGTGACAATTTGCCACCCGACCACCAGGTTGTCCTTTTTATGGAAATCCAAAAAATAATCTCAAACTAGAATTATGCAAAATACTTCTATCCAAATGCATAGTTCAAAATTTATATGGAAGGAAAACACAATGAAGATCATTTTTCCCTGTAATACATGTGAACACCATCATCATGTTTTCTTTTAAAACACATTAACATCCTAAATTACCATAAAACCTTATTGATTACATTCATGATCTATTATTACTTATAGAATACTGTATATAATCCTATAAAAAAATAATGAAAACTCCAACAATGATGGAATATACAAATAATTAATTAGTTTCATGGTAGTCAATAATATCCAATATAATTTATCCAAACAATCATGTATTATTCCAAAATCACTACCTCAGTATCAGAACCATATTATTGTTTATCTTTCTCTAAACCATATATTTTCGAAAACATTAAACTGATATTGAGTCACTTTTCATGGTTACACATAATCTAAAGTCCTTAATGAAATAGTACTGTAGTATAATTCTTATATACTCTATAATTCTTGTAACATGTACATCATTAATACAATACTCAAATGACACAATACTTTAGTAATAACATAAAATATCTAATCATTCCTCTTCATCTTCAGTAGTATCATAACTATATTATTATCCAATAACAGCATTTGGGGTATACTCGGATGATTTATACATTGATTCTCAGAGTGTCCCAACTCCCTTCAGATGAAGCTTTGTACATTTGAAACTTTTTTCTTACCCTTTCAATCATGTACTTGATATCCTTTTTCTCTACACTTATAACAAACTCCCATTCCCTTCAAGCATTTACCAAGGTGATTCATTCCACAATTATCACATATGGAAATATATTTCTTTTCCCTCTTCCCTTTATCCATCTTTCACTCTTCCATATTTTTCATCTCTTGCTTCCATTAAAATCCATAGGACTTAGAGAAATCTTTACTTATCATATTAACATATGATACTATTTCATCATATGTTGAGAATACATGGGAGACTATTTCCCTTCTAAATGTTGGCTTAACACCTTGAAATATATGATCCTTATTACTCTTTGGATTATATGTATTGCTGGAGTTCACATTCCATCTACTGGGCGCCATTTCTATACAATGACATACACTAGGTCAGTTTATGAATTACTATGAATAATTCCAAACTTGTAAAATACCTAACGTAAACTAAAAAGTTTATTGATATAATCAATAATCATAAAAATATTTTCTTTCCGGAGTTTTATACTTGTAAATCCTTCATAATGATTTTTAAATAAAATTAGACTTATCCTAAGCATATCCCCCAGGAGTGTCGTAACCAAGAGTGCATTAAGGCCAGTTGTCGTGTACTAGTTCCCATTCAAGTCCATATCAAAGTGGTGTTTTCGGGTTTTACCCCTAGGTACATCTGTGCCAGCGTCTCCTCTACCCGTTCGTATCCAGATAGGGATGTATTTCATGGAAAACTCACAAAATCTATATAATACCGAAATTCTAGGAATTTCTTCTATACTAATCCTCAAAGTCTACCCTAGGGTAATGTGATCTATTCAGAGTTTATCAAAATCTAGTATCCAAGGTTATTTCTAAACATACTATGATACCAACTATAACGCCCTAAACCCCGTTACCTAGAGCCAGTGCATTATTTTAATACATTGGCATGATTACAAAAAATCAAGTCCCGAAGGACTGATCAGTTTAGCAGTCTTGGAAAATAGATTGCATAAATTAAATTTAAAATACAATTTCATACATAAAACATAGCATAGATAGTTCTTTGAAATCTCCATTATTATCTTTAGCTTAACCCTGCATATCAATCATAACACACTTCTTGGAATCCTGGGAAAATAAAACATAAGAAAGGGGTGTGCTCAGATGCCCAGTAAGGGTAAATAATTTAGCAGAAGCTGTAAACATTTTAGGAAAGATGTGTAATAAAAACATTAGACTTTTAAATATAAACCTAAACAAAATATGGAAGAATAAATCAGACAGTACCATATAAACATGCACAAGGATATTCTACTAGTCGAATAATCACATGTAATGACTAATTTCATAATAAGGGAATGTATAATGCTGAAGTTTAATTTCTGTGTCATGGCCTTGTGCGAGGACCTAGGGGCTAACTATAACCAGACCCCAACCTAGAGAGACTCTATAACCGGACGCCTTCCCGGAGAGCCTCTGTAACCGGACTCCAACCCTGAGAGCCTCTTTAACCAGACTCCAACTCGTAGAGCCTCTATAACCGGACTCCATCCCGAAGGGTCTGCTGTAACCGGACACCAACCCGGAGGGCTTACTTTTACCGGTCCCCAACCGGGAACATACTAGTCCAACACATTCATATTAAGAAGAGGTTGAAATATAACATAAACATTAATGTTAAAACTTGCATACGAAATGTCAATAGTTTAACCATAAACCATGAATGGCATAAAAATAACTCATCCATATTTAAACATATCACAAAACCATAAATAAAATATTTATGATTTTTATCAAAATAAATTAACTTCACACAAGTATAAAACTTCTCAAAGGACGTTGACATAGATGAAATCAAAAATATTTGAGAGAAATATCACTTTCTATATTGAAATCATTTCAGAGTCACATTATTATAAAGAAAACGTTAATGTTTAAAATATTATTATAAGCTTGTAAGGGAAGATTTGATGATGTCATAATGGTGGAAAATAGTCGCACCCTTCGTATAAGTTAAATAACATTCTTACATTAGTTTTGTCAAAAAGGTTATAAAGTACCATGTTTGGAAAACGACAGAAAGTTTCCGTTCAAAACATATACGGTCAAATACGATTATAAATTACATTAACCCATAGTATAGTAAATAGTAAGAATGTTTTGAAATAAATTTTTAAGAAACATGGATGTGGATGATAAAGAGTTCCAAGTTGATAATTACATATAAACAAACTCAGATAATGAAGAAATAGTAGAATTAACCCTTACTAATTTGGTAACTTACGAAACATACAACCAATGAAAGAAGTATTATATAGTGAATATTTAAATACAAATATATTAAATTTTATTACACAAAGAATTCAATTATGGGTAGTAAATACACCACACAAAATGTAATAGTGGCAATATGGCATGAATCTCATGGGAATAAGGAGTGAGATGAAAACCCCTTACCTTGCACTTTTCTTTAGTCGAGGGTACGATTAACCTCTTGTATGAAGATATTAGTATGTTATTAAAGTATACTAGAACCATATTAATATTTATTATATCATACATGATTCATTAATTACTTTATACTACCCATTTAATAATAATTTCCATGTTAAATTAACATTTCAGGTAATAATCTTTTTCTTTATCGTACGTGTTTTAACTTGTTATTCTTGATTGTATCACATAGATCAAGATTTAAATACATGCAGAAAATAAATCATGATTTATAAATCATATATATTTAGAATATAAATATGTATAATAGACATATATATGAAATGAAAAAACACTGTTTATGGAGACGGTAGTCCGTACGTATGCATCAACGTTGTTTCTGGTTTCATATCGTGTTGAACGGAAATAAGTGAATAAGATATATATAAGTATATATATATATATATATATATCTCCAGTACCATTATTTTGTCATATATTACATACATATTAGTAATATATATTTTTATAGTCATCAATGAATAGTGAATGTGGAAATGAATCTCATCGCATCGGGGAGACGGTAATCCATATGTACGCACGAGCGAAAATACCATTTCCCTAATGGTGTGGAATTGGATGGTATATTAATTTTAAAGAGACATTATAATGTTATTTCCATTATTTATCTAAATATTACTCATCATTATATCCATCCAAATAACATAGTGTTAAATAACAAATTACACCACGACGTGGAGACGGTAAGCCATACGCACGCACGCATGTTGACATTATAAATAACAATATGGATAGAAAAATGAATATTGTTGTGCCATATTTATAATAACCTCACAGTATATATAATATACTGGAGTTATTATTTTATAATTGAAACAAAAAAGAAAGAGTAAGTGGAAGAATAAGAGAACTTGAAAGAGGGTGGTGAAATCATTACCTCTTCTTCGGGTTTTTCCTTTTTATTTAACCAAAAGAGATCCTTAGGATGGATTTATGACCAAATTAACACCTCAAGGATGAATTTAGGATAGTTGGGAGGATATTTTGGTAGATTTTGGATGAGACAAATGGCTTTTAAGGTGTCAATTAGGGTGAAGGGTGATTTTCCTTTTATAAGATGGGTGAGGGGCACCTTTGAAAAAACCTAAAATGTTATTTTATAATAAAATAATTTTCGGATTATAAGGTCTCAAAAATGTATATTTTAAAGGATAAGGTGGTGATGTGTCGAACGCTACTCAACCAATAGGTTTTAGATAGGTTTTTGACACTATATTACCATTATCTTATAGATTTAACTCTTAGTTAAATAGTTTGACATTTACCATATCTCTTTGTATTTTTATATTATATGGTTAATAAACATACTATAAAATTCAAATCTAACCCCAATTGGTTCATTAATGTAATATATATTATTATATAATTCCTTTGGAAGATCCTTATATTTTTAGGACTATTATATCAATTAATAATATAATATTTTTTTAAAAACTCTTTTATGTTAATTTTTACACTATTTGGTATTTTGTTTGTTCTAAATTCAAAATAGCATTATTAATTCGGAAACAATTCATAAAATCAACCCTAATATGTCATATTAACCTATAAAATTAGTGTAATTCATAAAAAGTCCCAAATTAAATTTACGTGGAAATTTATAATATCACTTATTTTAATATTTCATTAATTAGGTAATTACTGCATCATCATTTTGTCATAAATAAATTAAATAATTTAAGTCTAGAAAATATAAATAAAATACCATTATGTATGAAATCTATTTATTTTTCTAACGAATATTTATAGTCAAATTTATCTTTCTTGTAACCCTATATTAAAAATGTTTTACTTATTACACTTTGATTTTAACTCTTTTAACTCTTTTGGAAATAATTAATAATAAATCTTCTAATATAATCCAAGTAGACCAAAGAGGTTCATATTTTATTTATAATGTTATTTGTGATCTAATTATACTTATCCAATAAAATTTTGACATGTTTTAGGGTAATAATATTATCATTTTTACCCTTAATTACCCTATTTAGTTTTAACTGTGGTAAATAAAAGTAAAAAGTTACCATTCACAAAAAATTATTTTCATCTTATTGAACCACATTTTTACATAATAATATCAACCATGTTGCTCAATGTTTTGAAATCCATTTCACAGAAGCAGTTAAATTATGTTTTTTACAAATTTGCAGATGCTCCTAGGAGGTGGGTAAAAGACGGTAAAAAGTTTGATAAAATTTTTATATATTTAAAAGTATTATAAACTGAATCTAATGAATTAAATTAAACTTATATAGGTATTATGTATATATTTTTAACTAAAATAAATTTAAATAAAATAAATAAGTTTTTGAATACAAAGTCGGTTTTAAACAATAACTCACTGTTTTTCACTGTTTATCAAAAATGGAAGGTTTTCAGAAAAATACCAAAACTTCACCCTAAGATAATTTTGATATTCTGAATTAAAAAATGAATTTTATTTTACCAATTCTAAATACTATAATTTTAATTAATTAATTTTAAATTAATTTCTGTTTTCAAAACCAAAAGGAGTGTTTTTATGAAATAATAACTATCAAAAGACTGACAATTGTTTATGTCCAATTTCAATGTGAGATTTCTTAGAATGACCATAATTGGATAAAATGGTAAAAATATAATTCAAATATACTTCAAACCCATTAAAATGTATAATTCAACACTATAAATTATTTTGATTAAAAAAGTTGTTTTTAGTTAAAACATAGTATTTTTCACTATTCACCCAAATATAGAAGTTATCAGTAAAACACAAAAAATCTATTGAAACTAAATTATTATGTCCTGATTATAATTAAAAATTTTATTTTGTCAAATTTAATATATAAAAGTTTCAAATATTTCCTTTAAAAAGGGTTTTCCATTTATAGGCGGTAAAATTGCATTTTTGGAAAAATATTTCTTTTATCTGAAAAAAATAAATATGTTCTTACATTATGTCAAAGAAACTCATAATATGGTATCTAAAATTATAAGGATTATATAAAGATCAAAATTCAGTTAATACAATTCATAACCGCTTTTGAACGGCTAGTTTGGTAAGTCGTGGTGCGCTTGAACTCAGTGTTACGTGTAGAGAAAGTTATTGAATAACTTTGAAAAAATAACATACTATGAAATCATGGGGTGGTACAAAATAAATGGTATGTTATGATAATATATGTTTTACCATTAAAATAATGCGATTTATTGTTTTTTCAATTTATTTTACAGAGCATTAGTCCACCCTCTATGACTTATAAAACTTTTTATGTTTTTAAAATGATTTCCTTGAGTGTCTGACTCACCTCCACATAAGAAAAACAAATATTTCAATAGGTTATGACATTTTCAATATAAAATAATTTTTCCACTACCCTTTTTAAATAACCATGGGAAAAAACCATGGGTTTGTTTTTTATTAGTTTAATTTGTAGTGTCCAAATCCTAAATAATAAGGAATTCCCTCTATTTTCCTATATAAACCCACTGAAGATCCCACTTCCTCTTCACTCAAAACCTTTGGAGCTCAACCAACATCTATCATCCTCTCTCTTGAATCCTCCCAAGTCACCCCAATCTCTCAATAAACATCTATCAAGCCTCTCCCAAGCCATTGGGATCACACTTCCATGTAAAGGAATTATTTCTTTCTCATTTTTGTCCAAGTTTATTTATAATTTTATACCTTTGTGTTTTAAATTACAAATGTTGGGGGTATGATTTCACACCACCCCTGTTCTTACCTTTTTCTGTTTTAATGCTGCTAGACCTCATTCTCTCTCATTAATGCCTCCCATGTACACATGTTATCATGCTGAAATTTTATAAAGAATTTCTCTCTTCTCATTTATATTCAAGATATTATTTTTTATTATAAATATAAATACCATTAAGAATGTTTGAAAATGAATCTACATGTCCCCCCACATTGTTAATTTCATTTATATATGATGATAAATCCCTTAATCTCTTATCAACCATTTTTATGAATTCTTATGTCACGTCGTTATGCAGCCAAAATTGCATCGCGATTTTCAAGACAAATTCATTTTGTAGTGAATACCATGACCATTTCTTTGTCAATGTTATTAACCTTTATGTACATTTAATTATTGATTATAGAGATTAATTAAAGATTTCCACATTCATTTATCATATAATAAATGATGTTTATTAATGTATCCATGTGATATGATCAATGTGGCACATTAATACATGAAATGAAATGATTAAGAATGGAGCACCCTAATAGCGCTCCAATGCATTGGGTAAATAGTAGTATCATGATATGTCAATTTGAATGATGGTTTATTCATGCTAATTCAAGGGAAATGAGAGTTTTCTCAGGATCCTTGTTAAATTAGTCTTGGCTCATACTAAAATCATGTAAAATATTATGGCCACATTTCCATGTTATGATAGTCATGCTATATCATGCCTTTATGTTAAATTTTATCTTATGCTAAATTAATATGTATATTGCCTAAAATTTACTGTATTATTCATTTTGTGACTTCTATACTCCCTTAATGGGCTTTATATCTCACTATTTTCTAATTCATGTCTCACATTATCACATGCATTTCTATTTATGAAGGAATTTGTGTGGTCATGTAAAAGACGTTTTCAATAAAGATGTGTCTTTCATGTTTTAATTTGTTATGTAATTTTCCAAAGACCCAAATACATTATACTTATCAATGATTTATGTATGTATAAAGTAAATTTTTTTTTGTAATAAATTATACTTTTGTGTGAAATAATGAGCATGTTTATTATAGTCAGGTACTCTAATATCTCATCAATCGATTTGATGTTTTAAAATGGAGAATAAAGGTGGGTAATTTTATAATAAACCCCCATGACTGGGTACTTACAATTGGTGTTAGATACCTAATCATCCCAAATAAGGGTGTAAACCTGAGGAGTTAGGTATAGATAAAGGCGTGCAGAGATAGTCACCTGAGATAAGGCACACACAAGTGGCTACATCTGAGTGTGCCACACAATGGTGTGAAGTGATATGGAACATAAAGTGGTAAAAATAATGCATAGTGTGAGGTACTTGTCACAAAAAAGTCATGGAATTAGTGTGATTAGAAATTTTTTACTTCATGATAACTACATCACAAAATTTTGTCTAAAAATGACACTAATGTTTTATCCATGTTTACATTCTAAATCTACATGTTGTCAAATATTAGACTAAAAAATTTAGTACACCACTCGATAATGGGTTAAATGGTATATGGAGTTTTCTATGGTGAAATAATATCCAAAATACCATAAAAAACGTGTTTTACTATTTTAGAAAATCTTAACATTATCAATAGATGAACTCATGGAAAACTCTTACAGGGATGTTCTCTCTTCACATTATTTAAATGTGAAACATTTTTGAAAAATATTTATATATTAGTTAGTGAGAAATCATAGAACACATTAATATCATATAATCATTTTCTGTATGAATAAATATTTTATTTCTTGTTTTGAAGAACTTATGCCATTTTTCTTATGGTTATATCGTTGATTCCATGGGATTGTGGATGGTACCCATTTTTTCTAGTGCCAAAAAAATACCCAATTAGAATTATATTTATTTGGAAAGATATGAATCCTAAAATACTGAAATATATTGATTGTTTCTGAAATACCTGAACTTATGGATGACTTATATAACTAAATCACTATTAGTGGGTTGCTTACTAAGAAGATTTTCTTAAATCTGATATTCAGTTCACCAATAAAGGAACATCGATGAATGGTTTTATATTCACCAAGATAAATAATTAACCTTGTATTTTTATCTATAATAGTTGAAAAATTGACTCATAGATTATTATATACCTGTATATGGTAAATAGAGGAAAATCCCACATGATTTGTTATCCAAAAATACAAGGATGACATACAATTGTGTCAGACCAAGGATATTTAAACACTACTATCTTTCTATTGAGAATAATAATCAAACCCAATATGTTTTTTAAAGGGGTATATATATAGATCAGGCATAGGCATAAGGAAAAACATAATGGCATTGTCGATGTGTATAGTTATTGTAGTAGACCTAATATGAATTGGTAAACTCATACACTAGGAAATATTTTTTATATTTGTTTCATATATAATTATGTAATATTTTAAAGAATAGAAGACTATATGGAGTTTTATTTCATAAATTATATAAATTTATACCATTAAATGGATTATCTGAACCAATATATATTCAAGTAAATAAATAATGATATATCTTTTTCGTAGTTCGATTGACCTAGCAAAAAAGATTATGTTTTTCTAGGATTGAATGGTACCCCCAAGAAAGATTATATATTTTAATTAACACTATAAAAGCTTCCTAATATGATGATAGAGAGATATGGTGGGAATAATTTGATACCCTAATATTCTAAATCATGATTATATTTGATAGAATATAGGACACACAACACGAGGATTTAAAAATCATGAAATATTATTATTTTATACCACAATTATAACATATCCATTGAATTAGTGTCTATTAATATGATTAATATCAGTATTAAAAATAAATATAAAGGTTATAATCAATAATTTTTTTTGATAATTGATTAAAAATTAATCACTTGATTTTTAAGGATGTTATTTTATGCTTCCAAAATACTTTTTTTTTATCAAAAATTGTTTTTTCTTATCTTTGATGAAATGTAATATAATTAATCTATACTAAATTTTAAAAAAAAAATTGAAAAAAATTCCGACATTAAATTATAATATAAAAATTAATTTGAGGTGAAATTTTGTGATTATTTAGGAAAGGTTATTTTTCCAGTGAATAGTGATGAAATACTAATTTGAATGAAAATCGTCTCTTCCATTTTGGAATTTAAAAATCCCGATTTTTTGAAATGATTTAAAAAATAAATTTATTTCCTATATATTTAAAATAATAAAAACATTATTTGAATTACATTATATTTAATTTTTTTATAAAACTATTTTATAATTAAAAATTCATTTTTATAAAAAATTATTTTGCCTCACATTTTTTGGTTTTATTTCTGAAGACGTTACCTTAACATATAAGGATTTAATTTTGAAACAATAATTCATTATTTTTAATTAGAATTTCCATATTGGGTAAAGTTTGAAACATTGTTTTTACATGATGAATATAAACCATGCTGAAAAAAAATCCCCACGATAAGGTTAATAAGATTAAAACATGCCTAAAACTATTAAATATTGCATCAAACTCCTCTCTACACTTTCCTATATTTCATTATATTAGTGTAATTAGACTACACACTACATATATTTGATCATATTTATTTTTGGTTCCATTTTCCTTTTATAAATACCTATATATTATTTTAACCAATGAAAATTCAAAAATCTCTATTTCCTACTTTTATGATGTATGATATTTTTTAATAAGGATAAAAACTAGTTTTTAATAGTATTAAAATTAGTTTTTTTAATATGAATAAAATTAATTTATATTGATATTTAATTATTAATTTTTCTAATCGAAATAATAACCTTAAATTCATACATAATGAGAATACAGTGCTAGTTCATGTTGTTGAACAAATCAAGTAATTTATTTTATTTACATTAGAAATAAGAATATTTGGTTGTTTTTTTATTCCAAAAATATTTTGAAAAATATATAATTTAATATTGATATTTTAAAAGTATAAATAAAAACACTGCACAACCCATTGGGCCGGTCTAGTTCTTCTATGATACAAACCTCATGTGACATCTATAATTTACTAAAGGATAAAAATTAATTCATAGGGATTAGTAAAACATTAATGGATAATTTTACCAAAATAAAAAATATAACCTAATATGATAAAATGAGAAAAGAACTAAACTAAATATATGATGCATGATTATTAAGAACACAACTCTATGAAAACGAAATAATCAAATACATAAAATTAACTGTAAAAAAGTAATAATAGGTGAAAAAAGAAACCAAAGGATATAAAAATGCAGAAACAACAATATGGAATCAGTCTAATGAAATTAAGAGAGAAATCAAATAACATAAATTCATCCTAAGGAAGTATCATTAAGATGGAAAACTAGATAAGTACAATAAATTTCCATTTTATATGTCCTAGTTACAAAATACACAAACACACCAATGTTCTGAACCAGGGAGTGTGTTTGATAATTAATAAGAAATCTACTAAACATCCCAATACAAGTCACATGGATAATAATATATTTTACTAGTTTATATAAATAATTATGGGAATGTCAAAATAGTTTCAACAAGAAATACATTTAAAGATAAATAATTGATCTAAATGAACTTTTTTTTATTCTTTATATTCAATTGAGAGTACCCATTACATGAATCACACACACACATGAATACAGAACATGGATTGCCATATACTCATTGGTGGTGTTTCATCTTATCACTTAGACTTCATTTGGTAACCCCATTTATGGTGTCACTTCTACCCATGACCCATCATATATTTTCTCTTCTGAAAGTTCCACCTGTGACCCAGATCCATATTTATGTACATGAAATCATACTAAAGAGACATTCAATGTTTTTCTATGAAACCATTAATTTTTTTAAAAACATTTTACATCAAGAATTTTATCAAACATATTGTGTAATCCATTACAAGTAAATGGGTTTTTTCACTAAAATGAAAATAAATTTCCATAAAAATTAAACAAAGGAAATTAAATTACACACTCTTATGTTATAAAATGTTTAGAATGACAAATAAGTAATATAACACTAAAAATATGGTGATAATTAATAAGGAATTTGAAAAAACGTTTAGATTTATAAACTGAAACATTTCTTTTAGTAGACCAAAAAAGGTATAATCAATATATACTTCAAGGGATTTAGATCTACCCATAAATGTTTTGATCTAATGATAACTGTTAGAGTAAATGGGAGTACTATCAAGAAATGGAAATAATGAATAATTAAACTTTATTCTAGAGATACATCACAATTTGGTTAATGAAAATTTTCATCGGAAGGATAGAGAAGCTATAAAAGATACTATGAGAGTAGACGAGTTCATGATCTATGAATAATATTAGAATAATTGGTGTTTTGGGGCCCTAGTTTGAGTTAAAAATTAATTTACAGATCATTAATTTCAAAACAAATTATTAGGCCGTATGTCTTGTCAAATCATGTTCCAACCATGAACAATATTCTACACATCTCCCAGGGAGCCCCACAATTATGTCATATGGTTTGGAAAACTGTTTATTTCTGCTACCTTAAGGCCACCCCCTCATATAGCTATCCTGAAATGTTTTAAAAATAATCTCTTATCCATTATTTTATTATTGTCTCTATTAACAAGGTTATCCAACAATGCACATAGTTTGGATAAAATTTTCAAAAATTCTGACCCATCCTTGTTTCTCTTAGTATTTACATTTTCAAATTCTTAGAGATATTTCATGCTTTCCCTAAACCATTATCCAACCATAAACTTCCAAAAAAACTTCTAAATCACAGCTAAACAATATAAAATCTCAAGAAACAAAACCAAAGTATTTTTTTTACTTCAAATTAAACCATAAAATTGTAAATTAACAAAAAAAACTATGGTATTACATTCTTCCCACCATTGTTTTTCTATCGTCAAAGTGTTTGATGTTTCTAGTTCTTTAGAAATGTTTAATCCATTTCTCTTTTATTTCCTTCTCATGTTACCATGTCTCTTATTAAATTCAATTATTCTAAAATAATACCGAATAAAAACAAATTATTTTCAGTGAAAATTTTTCCCTTATCGACCCATTATATATTATTACATATGAATCAATATAGATTTAGGATAAATATCAATAAGGTTCCATTATATTATATAGTCTGGATTAGGATGGTACTTCATCAATTCAAAAATATGAAAAACATTGTTCTCTAAGTTGTGTCCTTGTGGAAAAGCCAAAAAATAATCGACATTATTAATTCCTTCATGTATTTTAAATAAAGCAATTTTCCATGGATAAAACATACACTATAATCAAAAACTAAAATGCCCAAGACTAGGAGAGATTCTCATTATAATATGATCACTCACCTAAAACAATTATGGCTGACAAAAATATTGCTTTCATTTTTTTGGATGACTTTGGGCCATCAAAATTTTATTTTATATCACTAGAATCACTACTGTTATCTCAATCAAAATGCTAGCTCTAATATATGAAGTCTCACATATTTATATAAAAAATGTGCAAAGTGATAAAGATGACCTTACATAGCATCAAAAGGAGTCATATTTACCATTTATTTACAACTATTTTTGTATGATAAATATATTAAAGGTATATAATTCACCCATGATCCTCCAAAATTATAAAACAAATATCTAATCATGTGTTACATCATTTGGATCAACCCCTCAAACTGAATATCTGTCTGATGGTGATAGGAACTGCTCATGCTCAATTAGATTCCAAGGGATTACTATACAGATTTCCAAAACTAATATGTAAACCTGGGATCCAAGTTAGACATACATGAATCAAAAACACCATGATCCATTGAAAATTATTTTATTTAATTTTTTGATAAGTCTCTCAATGTAATAGATTCATTAATAGGGATAATATGGGATAACATTGTGAGTTGACCCATTATCACCCATATAGAATCTAGATTCATAACAATTATCGGGATACACATTACAAAATACATTGTTATTTTATATTATTTCCACATGGGGATAGGATAATAATGAAAAATAACTTCTGATCATCATTGCACTACCTTAACCTACTGATATGTGAGTCATTTCATGACATACTCTACCAAATTTATCTTTATGAAAACCCATAATACTACAATATTATTTCCATATTTTTTATTGGTAGGATGAATAGCCTGTATTGAGTGGTGTTAGGTATAGAGACATTATTCTAGATAAGTTGGAGGAACGCCAATATTATCTCTAGAATTCATCATATATCTCCGATCCAGTACTTATCATTCAACGGTCTCCCAACAATTGAGTTTTTTCCTAATGGTGATATATTCAATATTAGATTTGTGATTATTTTTAACCTACTCATTATAATTGGGATCATTATAAATTTTATAGAAAACATAAACATTACATTGATATACGTATTCTAGATACATATCATCTTTTACATAAATTTTTTTCCACCTATCAAAATCCTCTTAGACAATTTACTATATGAATTCCTACATAATGCATTTTCCTTAGAATTTCCTTTATCGATTATATATATCAATCAAAATTCAAATATACAAAGGTATTTCATTTGTATTCATTTCTTTATATTCAAATCTATTTTTGAGAAAATATGGTTCATTCTCATTTTATACATGAACACATTCAATTTATCACTAAAATGATTGTGACACCAAGATTCGAAGGCATGGACTAAAGTTACTAATTTTATGTCAGATGTTGGGTAAATATTTTTATGCACCCATAACTATAATGACCCATACAGAAGAACATAATCTAGCTACATGAGAACACATCCCAACCTAGATCACGATACATCAAAATAAACCAAAAATCCTAGTCCTACAACCTATAAATAGTGGTTCTACTCTACCAGGTTCAAATACTTGTATCCATTAAAAAATTGTCAAAACAATATCTATGGTTTTTAAACTAACTTATATATAAATATAGTCGATATTGGCCTTGAATTATTTCAAAAATCCATTCATAAAATCAATCCATGGATATTTATATAAAGAACAGATAAATTGATAACAAAAACAACCACATATATAGTTATAAGACATGATATATAGTTAAATCCTTAACACTACCATTAAAAAAGATGTCTTTGAAGAGTCAATTTTTGGGAAATCATCTCAAAATGTAATCCCTTATGGTCAACAAGATAAGATGTAATTAAACTGTGGGACAAACAAGTAGAAAAAAACTATTTCGTAATAGTATAATTCAAAAGAATAACAACTCATATAATCAAAGGACCAAATTAATCTATCATGATCATATACAATACACCATAAAATATTCTTACATTCTTCCACTGTTTCTTCTTTTCCATGATGTAATTTTATTTCATAGGGATATATGGAATTTCTAGAATCTCCTTGGCTCACTTGATTTTCTGTATGGTAGTTTTTGGGAAACATAATAACATCAAATAATTGTATAAATGAGATATATTAGATGTATCTCCAACAACTGACTTTTGAGAACTATGAAAATAAAATTATTTATTTAACAAAAAATTATAGTTTTGGAAAGATCTCAGTGGTGTTATAAAATCTCACTTTACATGAGATAAAGAAGAAAAATAGAAATAATTTGTCTTTTTATTGGTTCTTTGAGGAAGGTTAATCAATTATATCATCTAAATATCTGGTTTCCCACCTCCTTGATAATAGTTTCCCCACTTAAAATTGTCCCTAAAAATTGAGTTTCCACTAATTCTTGTGGTTATTAATACACTTCCTCTAGTAATATTTTAAAAAAGATCCTTTTTTCCACTTCCACCCTATTGAGTATATTTAAATAATTTTGAATACATAGAATGACTATTTATAAGAGAACATCATGACTAAAGCCTAATTCCATGTTGTCTTCCTTTAAATAAGCACTATAAATAACCTCTGGGGAAAAGAATTATGTTCACCACCATATTTGTATACTACTTCATCGATAGATTCTATGGAATCAGGATAAAGACATATGTTTATCAGGATATCTTGAATGTGAAACCATATAATTTTTATTCAATACGTCAAATTATTGTTTTATATAACATTATCTAAATTTATCATCAATTCAATATAATTTAAGATCCTCTAATATAAATATTGCTTACATGACTATTAACTCGACTGGTGTACCATGGAAATCAAAAATTAATTTCATTATATTAGGCCACCTAGCCAATTTTTTAGGTTTATAATCCCGCAAAATATTTTTTGATTATATTTTGGAAATAAAACATAATAATCAACTTTCCATGGCTCATAATTTATATTTCCATTATCAATGTATTGGAATGATTGTACATTGATCTATATGATATATCATGTCACCCATGTCCTAGATTTAATAATTAGTTATAAATCATCTTCTAATTTATTTCTATGAAGTATACATGAGTACATTATTAAAAATAAGAAAAAACTACAATTATTCATCCCTATATTGAAATTGAAGACCAAGAAAATTTTATACCATGATAAACAATAATCATTAAAAAAATTATTGAAAAATAGACCATTATAACGAATATTCAAATAATTCCAAACAACATGTGTATATTGTAGTAATAGTGGGATGTCTCATTATAAATGTATGATAAGATATACCCATTGGGTAAACCCATGATAATG
This sequence comes from Viscum album, assembly GCA_963277665.1. Classification (NCBI taxonomy): domain Eukaryota; kingdom Viridiplantae; phylum Streptophyta; class Magnoliopsida; order Santalales; family Viscaceae; genus Viscum; species Viscum album. The sequence continues at coordinate 917,581 of CAUJRU010000090.1, forward strand.
ATATGAAAGCATACCTAGAAGTTTCTTAGAACACTTTTGTACAAAACCATCATGGTAACTTTATGTTCAGTATATATAGGTTAGCTATATATTTTTATTCTATACATTTCATGTTTTTACATTCCTATCACCTTGAAACAATCCCAAAGAGACATTTAAATAATCCATGCCTGATATAATTTGTATCATAATTTCCCAACCCATTATATTTTTTTTGGTTTAGAGGATATACCAATATTAGGTGACATAGCCAGGACACCAAAGTCTAGAAAATAATTACATGTCATTAGTAAAAATTATGGTGATGATTTTATCTAAATGAAAAACATATCTAAACAAGAAAATATATAAAATAATATATACCAATGATAACATAAATGAGTATTAACAATAAAACAAAATAAAAATCAAATGAATAGAAAGGTCAAACTATAAATGAAAAGGAAATAAAATAATACACAAAAATACCAATGAAAATACAAACACAGTAACATAAACGTGGAATCACTAAAAACAATTTAGAGAGAACTCCATACTCCAAACTTCCACCTATGGTTGTCACATCATGAATTCCTACTAGGGAAGTATGATGCATTTTCTTTCCAATGTACCAAGAAAATATATAAATTCACTAATGTTCTGAAGAAGGGGTTCAATTTGAAACTCAGTAGGTGATCCCCAAAATATCTGAATAGAAAAAACTATTACATGAAAATTATTTCATAATTTATATAAAAATTTATGAGAAAATGAAACAATTTATTATGAGAAATTCAGTTTAGTAAAGAAATTAAACAAATTCAATCATCTATATTTGTTCAACTCCACTTGGAATACCCATTCAATGCATTACACACCCACAAACATGCACACACTCATGTGAAATCCATAATATAATTATTTCTGAGTAAAATTGACATTAATTTATCACATGGTGACCCTATTTATAGTGTCACATAAAACCATGAACTATTCCATATATTCCTTTCTAACAGTGGATATTCTAACCATGATTTGTACTTTTTCACCTAAATTCACACCAACAACACATGATATATATTTTAAAAAAACTTTAACCCATTTTAATTCAACCATTATATAATATTCCATGTATGAAACATTAAAAAACAATATGTTCTAGTATTAAAACCAAAATTCATTCCATTTAATTGAGTGATCGGTACATAAAAAACATGACTTCATGTTATAGAATTATTAGAATGGGAGAGAATACACCAACCTCTCAATGGTTTGAGATAATAAATAATGAAAAAGGATACATATAGACTTGGTCTCAAAAAACATTTCCTTTAATATATATAATAATATATCAAATATATATACATAAAGGGACATGGATCTATCCATAATTGATTAGAACTAACGATCTATGTGAGAGAAGATTAGACGATCAAAAGAGAAAGGTAGTGAATAATGATATACTGTTGATTCGGGTGTTCCAACACACTTCAATTAATTAAAATAACATTATACAGATGAGGTAAACTGTATGGAATCCTAATAGAGGAGGGGATTAATATATTATAGAAAAATATGATAAAAATTAAGGTTTTGTTTTCTAATTCTACGAATAATATTTATTTTTGATGTATTAAAATCATGTCACACTATTGTATTCCTTACGTTTTTTCAAATCATGTTCAAATCGTGTTCAATATATAGGAAAATCCCAAGTATAAATAATGTAGTTTCACATGGGATTGAAAATTACAAAACAACCATGTGGTGATACTACCTTATAGCCATGGCTTCTCATGATTTACTCACATGGTATGAGAAACTCTGAAGCACTTTTAATTTTCTCACTGTCTCCACTCAGATTGTTCATCCTGATATGCACATGGTTTGGACAAACCATGAAAAACTAATTTTCCTACCATGTGACTCCTATAATTATCTTAAAAGGTTTAATGGATATAGTATGAAGTTTACTTTAAATGTACTCAAATTGTGCCCCTATAGAAACACTTCCAAATAATCTAAAACAATATAGAAACTCCTGAAACCATGCCAAATTATTTTGTAAAATAGAAATACATAATAAAAGGGTAAAATGTAGGAAAACGAGGTTATGTGTATTTATATTCTATCTAAATTAGTTTAGTGATATATCAATTTATTTTAAATTATGTAAACAGTCTTGAAACTAAAGTTAATATTTTTTACGTTAATTTTTTTTTTAAAAAAATTATTTATAACTCAAAAAAATATTATTACTGGAATGGTGAATAATTTATGGATGAGAATATAAACCATTTTCTATTTGTGGGTCACATTTCGTTCCTTAGTAATTTCATGGTGACTAAAGAGTAAAAACATTGTTAATGTGATAATCATTAAAGTTGTTAATAAAGTGTATGGGGGTAAAATAATTGTATAGGGATAAAACATCACCTAAAAATGTAAAAAATCTATTAGATGATTTTATATAAATATATATTCACATTATATTTGAAATATTTTACTTTCCTTCTACCTGAATATGAATATTAATTTAAAACAATAATTAATTCTAATGATACATGTATCCTATCTTATATAAGGAAACATACCCTCCTCTATTCATCGCGAATTATGAGCCATGTTTCTGAACTAACCTCTAAAATAACTTCACAAAATTATTCTCTACTGTCTCAAGATATTGGTCTAGCCAAAGGCCAAAATAGAATTCTAATGCTGTAAATAAAAAGTGGTTCTTGAAATCGAATGTAATCATCTTGTCTTTGAATTTTTCATATTATTTTTTCTTCTACATCCTTAAATTATGTCCCTAATATTCCAATGTAATAAAATCAATATATAATATATACATATATTTTACTTTGTTAATTATTTAACCCCTTTAATCTCATTTTCAATAAAATGGGAATCAAAAACTTCATTTGTACCGACATGCGGTCTACAGCCTTATGAACAGACATATTTCATTTCCCATCCCCATATCATATGACTAGACTTTATGATGGTTTTAATGTAAATATATATTATTGATGAAAACTTTATTATTTCGAATACATATGGACTAGAGCCTCCACATAGTGATGCACCCAATGTTTCAAAAAATATCTTTCATGGATGGTTATGTGGGTGAATTTAATAGATATTTTGATTTTTATAACATTATTATAATATGATAAAGATTAATTTAATAACATCCTTTAAATTTTTAAATCATTTCACTAGTGCATGTATGAATACCACCTCACAAGAAGACGTAATTTATTTTTCTTGTTATCTTTTCATGGGATAAAAAAATTATATATTTTTATTAAAATTAAAATTACATTGTGATTATTATTTATTCGATTATGGAATAATGAATCTTATGACCATAGTCAAAAAAATAATGTATTTTTTAATTACTAATAAAACTTCTTGAAAAATTTTATCATGAATTTAATTATATATTCACTAAATAATACATGGAAATAAATTAAATAAAATATATTATCATAAGAAAATAAACATTATAAAAGATATCATAAAAGTAAATAATTAATATAAATTAATTATACTATATTTAATGAATGAAATTAGCAAGTTGGGCAATGATGTATGGAATATTCAATCCTTAAACTGATGTTCAAAATGTTTTTAATACATCTTTCTATTATTTTTCCTCCATGTCCATATTGTTTTCTGGATGTTCAAAAATATAAATTAGTAAATTCCAAAGTTTTTTACCTCTCCTTCAAATTTATTAATTTGGTATTTTAAATTAATCTTTTTATATATTTTATACTTAATATTTGACCTTTTTACCAAGTATCAAAATGAATTATTTTTATGTATATGACATGAGTGCGGATTCCTATCATCTTATCCTAAATATTTTATTAAGATACCTATATTTTTTTTTACATTGAAAATTAAATTTCTCATTTTTTTGGAGTACTCAATTTTTAGGCGTTTTCAATAAAAATTGAAATTTTACCATATGATAATAAAAAAATGGAAAACGTAATAAACATGGGATAAAATTAACATTGTTATTATTTTGATGATGTAAAATCGTGATTTTATGTGTTTCATGTTTTTATAGTGCTTATAAATTGTTTTTCATGCTTTTTTGAGGCCAATACCTATATAAATTGAATTGAGTAATGATTATGTTCTCTATATAATTATACTATAATTTAAATTTTTTGTTTTTCAATTTTCAAGTGTCCTTTGGTGATGTTCGGCCATGGAACTTCCATTACATATTTTTTCATACAAATTACTTTTCATGGAAATATTTTTCTTTAATAAGAAAATATAATAATTTTTTAAAGAAATTATTATTCCATTTAAATGAAAAAGGGTATGTTTTTAAGAAAATATTTTTCAATGGATTAATTATTTTAAATAAACCCTCATGATTAGTATTTTTCATATATGTTTTGTTATTATGTATTTTATAAAAATAAATATATTAATAAATTTACATAATTTGTAATAAAATAATTTTTTAATGTGAAAATTTATTATTTTAATGGAGACCCCTCTTAAATGATCTCATGGTTTTGTAATGGACTGACAGTTTTTTTCAGTATATATCCCATACTAATATTTTTTTACTCATAAATATTATTAAAATTATTTTTATATGTGGTAATGATATTTATAAATTTAAGTAGATTCGTTTATATAGATATGGATGTTAACTTGAATGAATCCAGCATGTCATTATAATGAACTTGTTTTTTGAATGTAAGGATATTATAGGAAAAAAATCTTATTGGTGTAAGTGATTAACCTAATTACCTAAAAAACTATTCATAAAATTTCAATGGTATAATATTTTATTTAATATTTATATATAATTTGTATGTTTTGGATGGATAAACATGTGTCATATTTAAAATTTTTCAAATCTAGAAATGTAATGATTTAATTTTTAGCACTAGATATATGCGCGATGTTTTATAGCTATTATAGTTGTTATCAGAGGAGGGTTTAGAATACATAGGAGATTAGAATGTTTATATGTTAGGATAAATTAATTGTTTTGGATACCATCATGGCTTTATAAATTTAAGGTGGATCATATGTTCCAATACATTGAAAATAATATTGATCAAATATGTTGAAGTATATAGATAACATTTATGGTTAAAATAATATTTGATGTTTATTTAATTATATTAAATTAGGATACAATCCCTGTATTATTTTGGTATCATATTTCTTATTCTATAGAGAAGCATGCATAGAAATGTGATTTGATGAGTATGTCATAAATGTTATTTTTATAGACATCAAAATTTTGGGAACAATATATAATTAATGTAAATGAAAATACTTTTTGAAAATATGGAATTTTATTTATGGGATAAATTTTATATTATAGATTTGAAGTATTTATAAATTTATTTTATAATTATTTTTATTTATTTTATTTATTAAAAATGTTATAATATTTTTGAAATTATATGATTATCACATAAACATTTATCGTTAAATGACATTAGGAGTGGAAAATTATGTTTGGATAAAAATGTTAAATTAGTCTCTAAAGAATATGTGATCATTTTCTTATAATATATTTATGATTCAGTCATGGAAAATTATATTTTAAGTAGTTTTAATGTTAGTTTTTTATGTAGATTATAAAGTTTAACACTAATGGTTATTGCAATGAATTTAGATATTAATGTATAATTTCAATACATATGATATTATATTACCTTATGATAACCTTTTTGGTTTTTTAATCCATAGAAAGGTGAAAACAATTTATGAACTTTTTGGATCATGTGATCTATTATAATTTTATTTCAGTTATTAGAGAATAAAAACTGATATTCAATATTCATTTCTTCGAATAATATATGTGGTATAATTGGAAATTTATTGAAGAAAAACCAAATGATGAAAATTTTCTAATGAAATTAAAAGATATCATGTAATTATAATTTATTTTTTTTATATAAGAGACGGAAAATTCACATTTTAAATGCATGAAAGGGATCTTAAAATAAAAAAAATTATCCTTTTACGCTTATTTCAGGTTAATTGATGGTATCTTCTCTTCCAAAAAAATTATAATATTATCTCTAAAATAGATCTTCTTTCAAATTATATGTTTCCACTTTCAGTCAATGATCTCCTAATTTGGGAACCCTATTATTAATTATTTTAATTTTCCATCCCAGTTCACTTTTCACTATTTAAAAATATTTTTTTTATCCATTTTTATGATATATTTCTCCAAATAAAATTATTTTTTGTAAAAATATATTAAGAATGGTTTTCCTTTCCTAATCAAATGTTTGTTCTTCCACTCCTTGGAATTGATGTTAAAATACATTTAATCGTATTTTTATTTGGAATAATATTAAATATAGGGGACTCATTTTATTTAAGGTGGTATAATATAATATTCCTTTATTTTAAACGAATATTATGTTCAATAGCATACATGACACACAACAATAATATTTAATAACATTTCTTTTTAATATTTCCATTATAAACATTTCATATAATTAATGGGTAATCATACGATTAATAAAATTATGATATATATATATTAATTCTTAAGAAACAAGTACACAATTTTTAATGAATTATTTTAATGCTTTAAAAATCACTTTTTTCCACATATAGATTTTAATTTTTTTGAGAAAAATATTTTAATTAATCTGATATAATTTTTAAAAAAAATTAGAAAAATTATATCATTTTTATCATATGGTGAAATCTTGGTAATTTTCTTAAAATATTAATTTTTCCATGAATAGTAAAAATAATATTTATTTTATTGAAAATTTTGATTTACATTCAAGTATTTAAAAAGTTCAATTATTCATTAAATAGATAGTAAATATTAATTAGTTAATTTTTATTAAAATTAATAACATTAATTTCATATGGATTTAAAACATTCTAAATTTTGGTAAAGAATAATTTTTAAACATAAAAATGCATTTTTATGGAAAATAATTTTTCAACATGTTTAGTGTGTTTATTTTAAAAGTAATTTCAATAAATTAAAGGGATTTAATTTGATAAAATTTATTCCATTTTTTTATAAATATTTCAATAATTTTATAAATATTTCAATTTTTTTTCTATATGAATAGTAGTAGTGCTAAAAATGTTGTCACCATAGTAAAGCTAAAACGGGTAGAACAACGTTAAGACTAGTGAATACTACTACAAAATGATATATACAATAGATTATTTTTCAATGTGTGAGGATAAAGTTTCAACCCCTTCATATATTTTATAATTTTTAAATATGGTAACATTTCCCATCAATAATTACTTTTATATTAATTTTAGTAAAATAAAATTCTAAAATATCTTTTTATTATTTTCATATCAATAATATTATTTCATAGGGAAACAAATAAGTTACCAAAGGTTATAAAATATTTATTCTAATATTAATAGACAAATATTTTGTTGGAAATTTATTTTAACTTTATTAGTGAGGAAATAATTACCTTAAATTCTTATGAAACACCAACACGGTGTATGTGAAAGTAGTACATACATAAAAAAATATTTTAAAAAAACATTTCATGTATGAATTCTGGTGTTCCAAGAATTATTTATATTAATATAATTAATTACTTTTTGTGTTACATGTTTATATTAAAATTAAATTTCTATCATGTCATTATTCTAAAATTCAAATTATCAGTATATTTATGAAAATTAAATTTAGGGTATTTTAAAAAAAACATTTATTTAATGATTTAAAAGAGAAAACAAATATTATCAATAGTAATTATAATGATATATAATATATAATAACAATTACTATCCCTTTATTTTCTTTTATATTTATATAGTAACAATCCTAACCCCAATAGAGTCAAGAACGTTGTTATTATAATAATATTTAACAGAGTTAACTAGGGGTTAAAAATAAGAGATGAGGATTAAAATATCCCATAAACATGCCAAAGAAATTTATTTGGAAATAAATATAATTATATTAACCCTATATTTTAAATTAATTAATTAATTTCCACTTGAACATAAATATAAATTTATACAAATTTAATAATATAGGAAATTCTAATAGTTCCCCTCAAGGCTCTTATAAAAAGACAACACCCATCATCTCGTCCTCAAACTTACTGAGCTAGATTCATTGTAAATTATCCAACCATATCACATTCAAAAATTTCTTCCCACTTCCTATAGTCCTTTGTCTTATAATAATACCAACCTATAATTTTAAATGTGTAAGAAAAATATGTCTTATCTAGGAAGAGGTAATCATCATAACTGAGAATCTTTTTTACTTCTTCATATACCTCCTTCAATTAAATCCTAATATTTTGAATATAATAAAAAATAAAATTTACATATTTTTATATGATAATATATTAATGTAATAATCTGATTGAAAAACCTTTTCATCAAATCGGAAATGAAAACATTGTTTGTTTGAACGTGCGGATTCCCACCACATGAAAATGATGCATTTTGTTTCTCACTAATTTATTTTATGCATGATTATTATGATATATTTATTATAAATATATTCTATTAATTATATAATTATGAATATATAAATAGAATATATCATAAATATTCAAACAATTCTAATTATTAAATATGGAATCACCAAAAATGGGTATGTACGGACTTCCGACTCCATATTGTGATTTATCTCATTTTTCAAAAACCACATCTCAAGGATGTTCATAGAGATGGATTTAATTAATTTTTAATGGATATATCATTATAATTATTGTTCATTGATAAGATATTATTTTATTTACTAGTTTTTTTATCCAACTAAATGTAAAAAAACATCACCCATACTTACATATAGAGTACATTATCTTGAGCCGATGTAATTAATATTTTATGAATATTTTTTTGGAAGGATCCAAAATTTTAATTGATATATAAAATTAATATTTATTTTGTGGTTTTTATTATGGGGATTCTATAACAATGACCTTTTTTACCTTGATGAACCTACCAAATTAATTATTATATTATGAGGAGAACATCCTAAAGACATCTTCTATGAACATAATCAATTTAATAACTATAAAATAAAGGTTAGTAAATTAAATTAAAGAAATTTATTTATGTGAATAAAAACAAATATAGTTTTTTTATAATTTAAATAATTAATATTAGTTAATTATACCGATGTCAATTAATGAAATGTAATTTTCAAAGTTTAGATAAGAGATATTATATCTTAAAACTATTATTTAAAATATTATGAAGATTTATTTTGAATAGTTTTTCCTCAATGACCATGTTTTTTATGGATGTGAAAATAATTAAGGAAATAATTTAAAAACATAATTTTACCAATAAATTGAAATTCTTACATATGTTATCTGATGGGATCTTTTTTCATATTTTATATAGATTGTTTGACCTCTTTTACTAAAGTGTAAGAGAAGTTTTTTAACGTTTTTTTAATGAGTGTAATTTTCCACAATCAAGACTTTCATTTATAATCAGTATTCCTATATATTTTTTCATTGTTTAACAAATAAAATAAAATTTCCCATTTAATTTAGTAACATTACGTTTTTAAGATTTTTTATATAAAAGGATATTTATCTATATGATTATGTAAATATATAAATTGTTCATATCATGTGTTGGAATGAATATTAATATTATTTTGATGATTTTAATGAACCATTTTATTTTTCTTTTGTTTTCTATGGCCGATGTTCATATTTCATAATGATGTATAATCTTGATATATCTATTAAATGCATATTATTATAATTATGTTCTATGAATAATTATGCGGGAATTAGTTGAGTAGGTTGTTCCATTCGAATGTTTTCATTGAAGATAATGTTTCACGAAACCAATAATAATTTTTTATTCATGAAAATGGATTCTCATGGAAATATTTTTATTTAATAACTCAAAATGATTAAATTTGTTATAAATAAATTAATATTTGTTTTATTGTTAAAATTTATATTATTTTAAAAAAATCATGCTTTATCATGTTTTCTTATAATCCATCTTGATTTTGATTTCATTCTTTTATATTTTCTTATAATATATTTCATAAAACATTTGGTTCATAAAGCTAATTTCCTATCTAAGAAAATTTTTATCTGTATTTAATGAATATTATGTAAAATGTCAACATTCTTATATGATCTCATGGTTTGGAAATTGAAAAACTGTTTTTCATTATATTATTAATATATACATTACTAAGCATTATTTTCCTCATCTATATTTATAGTCATTTTTTATAAGTATTTCGGATGAGTGAAAAAGTTAATAATGTCATTATTCAAAATATTAAACTTACCTAGAATGATGATGGTGTAACGTTATAAAGAACATGTTTTTCGTTAAGAATAAATGTTTTGTGCAAACATCCAGTTTTATATGTAATAGTTCATTCTATTTCTATAAAACACTAAATCTAAGATTCCAAATAGTATGTAAGTGATTGAATATTTAAATTTTGTGTTGTAAGATTTAAATGGATTAAATTGGTTCATTATTATCAGTATTAAGTATTGAAATGTGAAGACTATGTTATTATCATTGGATAGTGGTACATAGGTTCAAGGATGTTTAATAGAAACATGGATTTTTCTCAAGATTCCCTTTTCTTGTTTTCTAACATTATGTTTTTACTACTTATCCTACTCTTAATTCTCAAATTATCCCTATATAGTGCATGGAGAAATCAAAGTGATTGTGGACTAGATATTTTCCCATATTCCCATTACGGGGTTTTAACCTAAAAATTAATATGACCATTCTATTTAATTTTTATTTAATTTTATATAAGAATGGTGATGTTGGTTTTTATGGTTATATAGATTTTCCTAAAAAGTGTCGAAATAGTATGGTCATACAATCCTGGTTAAAGGGTGATACACTCTCTCTAACGTGGGAAAGGTAATCTCAATGTGAATATACAAACCAATCATAATATAAATAGTATAATAAATGTATGAATATAATTTATCTTAATTATTTTTCAAATTTTGTTTCATTTGGTTTAGGTTAATGTGATGAGATCATGGTACACAATTTGAATTTTGAATGTGGATATCTCAACTCAATACTTTGGTATGGTGAGAAGAGAAACATGACTCTTGGTAAATTTTTCATAAAAAATCTGCATCCTTATATAAATAGGAACAATAATATTTTGTCACAATATTTATATAAAACTAGGAATGATTCATAACAGTTTAACATACAGGGAAATTCAATTAAGATGATTATTTGGGTCACGTAGTGTTTAAATAATAACATAATAATGTTTGAGATAATCGTAAAGGGATATATGTGGGAACAATCCAACTATTTAAATTGTTCTGAACACCCTTCGAAATTCCAAAGAAAAGTATATGATTAAGTGATACCTCTCCTCCGAGACCAAAAACACTCCATAGGGCTTACATTATTGCTTAAAGGTAACAACGTTATCCACTATTCAAAGGCAGTATATTTGGAAAAGTCAATATTTCTCTCAGAAATTCTTTTGTAAAATTTAGGAAAGAGGATTCAATCAAGGTTATGGGATTCAAAGATATATATCAAAACTCATGGAATCAATTTGGGGATTATTCATATATAAACAGTATGAAGATAGTTCATGTTGAAAAGGATATTCAAAAAACATTTTTTCGCCATAAAGGTAAACCACTATGTATTAAATAAAAATTGAGGGAAATGTGATATGAAATGAAATTCCATGAGTACACCATACTCTGGAAGTGATTTATTCCAGTTTCATAGTTCCTTGAAATGTGTGTTCTAGTTTTAAGAATCACTATTTCTAGGTAGTTTCCATTGGATTTATTTATGGAACCAGAAACATCCAAAAGCTCTTTATCAAAAGGGGACCTACTTTCTAAAAGTAGGTGTTCGTTAAGTTTGAACTTTACAATACTTAAAAACATTCATTGGTTGAGAGAATGGGAGGTCGGACTCATCACACCCTTTTGAGGGGAATTATTGTCTACTCTGGGACTCTCTTAGTAAATTTGAGATTTTTTCATGAATCCTTATTAATTCACCATTTATATCATATGTATCCCTTGGAATTTAAAATCAGTTATTTACATGTTTAAAATTCCTTATCATTAGTATGAATTCTAGATTCTTCATTAATGGAAATATGAGTACATATGCATGGTTTTCCATTAATGGTATCCTCTAATGTATTTCTTAGATATTATTTTAATCATCGTTGTGATGATACTGGTTTTCAAGAAACTTAGTGGGGCACTCTGGATTTTATTTTCATCCAGGAAGACAATGGTTTGATTTGATTTTGGGATCTTGCCTATAAAATGGGCTACATACGTATTCTTGTGAAAGGAATCTGAATCCTCGTAGTTTGGTGTCACAAAATAGCACACATCAAACCTTTTTAGGTCAAGTGATATGAAACTCTAAGCTAATGGTGACTGGTCAAAACTTAGTGTGGGACTTATGTTGAAGTAGCCCAATGATCTTTAGAATGAATATAGGTTTGCATGTTAGATTAGACCCAGTTGGGAATATGGACCATGGTGAACAGGGTTGATTTGATGTTTTGGGTTTGAACCTCAAGGAGGCTTCCAACATATCAAATATAGATGAGAATCAAATCCCACATAGTTCAATAAGTTTCATAGGAGAGTATGGTCGTTTGAGAGACATGGGTTTGGACTTACTTCCTCAAAAGGATGAATTTATGATTTGGGATTTAAATTGGGGATTATTCTTAAGGAGGATTTCTAGATTAATGTAATTAGGATTGAGTTCCGGAAGAGGATGTACAGTGAGATCGAGCCCTAAAAAAGGCTTCCTATGTATCCTTGTTTGAACTGGAATTAGAGTTCCTATAGTTCATTCGATTCCACAAATGTTGTCACCGTGATAAATCTATAAGCCCACTTGAGTCATGATTAGTGTAATAAATAAGACGATGTCCAAGATTCAATAAATCCATTCACACTTTATAATCATTCCTCCTCCATTGGTGGAAGATGAATCTCCTATGATGTCCAAGGTGAATGAAGTTGAGGCGATCATGAAAGAGGGAGAGGCGACGAGCCATTAATTCTTTTCTATTTATATTGCACAAGTTTCCAATGTAAGGAGGAAGGGATGAAGGTTAATGGATTACACCAGGATGGATGCCCATGGTAACAAAGCACAGTAGGAGAGGGAAAGGTTAACAAGAGTCTCTATGCCTATCACCCCTCTAGTATTTGGTACCGAAGAATAGATGAGGATTAATGATGCTACCTCCTACAAGAAAATCTTGGGGATTTCACCTAGTTGGTTTCCAAATAATAGATCCTAGTATAGGAGGGAGACTTATCCTTTCTTTTTAAGAAGAAAATTTGGTATGAACCATACCTTCCCTTAACAGAGACCTGAGGTTCTGGGTCATCTCTTTGAGAAGGGAGAGGCCAAGACCCAACACTCCTTCTAACGGGGAAATTCACAACACTGTTTTTTGGAGAAAGGTCCATGTGACTGTAGATATACAAACACATAGACATTCCATGTATCTTAACTCTAATAAAAAAAATCTAGGAAACCTCTGACTATGGAAATAAAAAACCAAATTGGGGACACACTAATGTTCCTTTCCCAAAGGTTTGATAATTCATGAGGTTTTGGTGGAGGTCTCAACAGAATCCCTTTCAGTCAAGGGAGAAAATAAAGAATAAGCCTATCCATGAATGGATTAGAGGAAGGATTGATGGCTTGTAAACTGAAGAGAGTGAAGGGAAGTAAGTGATCCAAGGAGGGGTGACCAAGTAGATAAGGGCGTGCTAGTATGGGAATACAATTAAACTTGGGAAACATGATGTTCACTTCGGAAATGAACAAACTGTATGATAATACATGGGTGAGTCCTTTCTCTAGCCTTCAAGACTATTCATAGGTGATCCGAGAAGTGGGGTGATCATGTTCTGTTGAGATGAATGGGCAGCACACATGTATTTTTGACTTGGGGAGGTTGGGTGCTTTAGGCATGAAAGAGTTACTATTTTAAATCAATAAAGGAATTATGTCCATATATACTTCATTCAATCTTCCACTCAAGGTGTTGAAGAATTGCCTTTAAAGTTTTGGAAGACTAAAGAAATGTATTAGGGGGACCAAAGCAACAATCCGGCTTCAATGAAATTTGTCCGTACAAATGGGGGCCCAAGGGTCTATTTTTAGGTACATAAAGGACCATGGATGAAATAAGTTTGGACCACAATTTACTTGTGCACCAAATTGGGGCACGCAAGTACCTTGTGTGCTGCTGGTGTTTTGACTATACTAGGGTGACACCTTTAAGACTTAGCCAAAATTACACTTTCATTCGTCTCCGGCATGGTGGTGCATAAGTGGGCTACACGACATATAGGGGGTGTGCAATTATGCTACTTTCCAAAAGAGTTTTGGATAATCATAGGCGGCCAAAAACCTACGACTTTGAAATTTTTTGACTTTTCATTATGCATTCCCTTGTTTCATTTAAATGGATTCCATTCATCATGTTTTTTAGACTCTTTTATGGAATAGAGTGTCAAAAAAAGTTCCCTTGTAAATTTAGATCTAAAAATGAAAATAGGATCCTATACTGAGGTGAATAAATGAAGGAGAGGTAGAGAGGAGAAAGAAAAGAGTCCTGAGGTGTGCATGTGTTGGCGCTTAAGTGGACTTGGGTGTGAAAGTTTGAAACATGTATGATTCCTGGCATGCATGGGGATATGGGTCTCTTATATATTCTGACTTTACTTCTGCAAAAATTCTCACAAATTCTGAATTTTCAGCTCTCGTCACACAAGTCTTCTTCTATTCTGAGACTTGTATTTCGCAATTGTTATTATATATATTTTGTGTTGTGTGCCATAATTAGGGTGCCATTCTTGTGTGCTGACTTATATTTGCACGCCATAATGCCCTTTTCATTTTTTTGTAAAACGTCAAAAAAAAACTTACTTAAAAGATGATCTATATCTTTTTTGTAGTTTCAATGACTCCCAATAGATTTAGAACTCCTGATGAGATTTCTAGTAAGGGGACTGATGACATGATGAATGTCATTGGTCATGATTACTTTGACATTTGCGAAACCACCCATCCAAACATAGAAAAATATTTGAATAAGTTTAATTTCAACTTTCTTCGAAGAATCTATCTACCTTTGTACAGGTAGGGCCATTTGTAGGATGCTAACATTATAGATCCAAAGAACTATGTCCCAGATTCTCGGTTTCAAGAATATACCAACTTCTCATTGGCCAATTTTTAGTTTGGGGATCGTTATCTAATGTTGGGACAATAGAGAAAGACCATATTATGCATCATAGCCGGTGTGCTCTAGATTTGAAGGCACACACACCCGAGCTATAGCCACACCTCTAATCATCCATCTATCGAGATTCTCAGACAGATCAGTCCATGGGCTGGAAGAAATGTTGGTATTTATACCTAGTAGGAAGTGTAAAACCCACATGGATGTGAGCATACTGCATGTGAAAGACATGTGAAAAATTTTCAGACGATTTGAAAATCGTCGGGATTTATGAAGTTTTCCCTGTTGGGAAAACCTATGTGTATAGAAATTATGAGATTGGCCCTGAGTTATTAAGTCAGTTGTGTCCAGAAACAAATTCCTTCCATTTAACACTTAGAGATGTAGGTATCACCTTGTGAGATGTTTACAAGATTTTTGGATCTCAAATCCTTGGAGAAATGTATGATGCGCTTGTTCCTCCCAAGGTGACATGGAATGACCTGGAGAAGGCACGATATTTGGTTCTTGAGTTGATGAAAATATTTACCGAACTAAAAAATTTAATCACCAATAAAACTCACACCCGAATGGATATTCATTCATCAGAATGGATGAAAGTATTTTTGATAAGGTTGAAGGAAAAGGGGCCCACTTACCCACTTCCATCTAGCTGTCCAAGGGAATAGAAGAGAGGCACTCTTAACACCATTTGGATAATATTAGAGAAGAGGGAATTTACAAAATGGGGATATGATATCAACCCAAAAATTCCTGCATATACATTTCTTGAAGGAATCTTAACCATGTGGCTCAGCGTGTATTTATAACCACTCTGAGACTCCAAAGGATGTGTGAGGCCGAGAACAATTGGTATTACATCTAAGATGGCGGAAAAAAGGTTGGTATGGTTGGATACTCTTGTTTTGTCCAACATTCATAGTATTTATCTACATATTTAAAAAGGGAAATAACTTTTTAGAATAGAGGTACGCTTCTAGGTGTTTTGGGAAAGGATTTATACTCATTTTAGAACTTATCTCTTACAAGGTGGAGTATAATTTTTTACAAGTTCTTTCCGACTGTCTTTTCTATAATTTTCTGTTATTTCACCTATAACTTTGAATTCTTATGTCAACAAGGCTAGATTGAGCATGCATAAGGAATTCCATTTCATTCTTTATAGGAATCCTTCTATAGGGCTTTTTGTTGATGATGGCACTACCATTTTGGAACAGTGGGAATATATGCTAGCTTGAAGAGATGGCGTGTTGGACACCAGAATCGATAGAGAAATCATATGTGATGCCTATGCTCTGTATAGATTTGCCCTTAAATTTAAATGTCTATAACAAAATATCGTATCCCCTCTTTTTCATGTTAGATTAGAGTAAAACACAATGGTTTCCTAATAACTATGATTTTTGACATCTGTACAGAGGAGTAGGGAAATATTTAATTTACCCACTACTAATGCAGTAAGTAGATTGACCTTCTGGTATTCTGAAAACTGGGTTTCATGTTACCGAGAAGGGGTATTAAATCATTCTGTCCCTTGAGTCAAAATGAAGAGAAGTTTCATGAAGGAACACCACCGCTTGGAAAATAAATCTTCACATCAGGGCCCGACTTGCAAGATACAGAGGGTGGAGGTGACGATGATCCAAATTCATCGAAGAGACCTTTCACCAGATATAAACCACCTGTTAGAATTAAGAGCTCCAAACCATCAACCCCTACAGAAGTTGTATCAAGGTGATCTATTCATCATCAGTATGATGTGCAAAAAGTTCCATTTTCTAATCCTTCATCTGTGATTTCTAGTGCTGGGAAGAAACTCAAGTCCAATGTTGTCTAATCCTTCTCCAAACCCTCAGACATACATTATGAATATATACAACTGGAGTCTGTTCGATAATGGAAGAGCATGTACTATAATTCTAATACCATGTGGATGGATCTGTTCAGTGGACTAAATATTCCAGGACTAGGGGATTTGTGGGATTCTTTTGAAATTATCTTTAAAGATAATTCCAATGAGGCAAGGACTTACATTTGAGAGATTAAAATGCTCATATATGCCACTGATGACTCAATTCACACCACAAATAGGGTGAAGGAAATGATAGATTGTGGTACCACTAATGTGATAAATCCTTTATTAGATGGAGAGTGGCGCGACTTTGTAGATATTGAGGATATAAGTTCCCTTTATTTTTCATCTTCATCCATTTTACAACTAGAAATCCAATAGAAACATTGTTACTTATGATAAACATTGTATTAACTTACAGTTGGGTAATGAAAAGACAACTGAAGTTCTATCACCACAATATAGCCCTGTAGGCACTGTTCTTGGTGCTACCGGATCACCCTATGAATCAAGAGATATATCTCTAGGAAAACAGACCATGGAGGAGGAAATAGAGAGGGTATTGGGATCTTTGATACCATTCATTATAGATGATGATACAAGCCTTCCAAAAAATATGAAGAAGAAAAATAATTGTAGAAAGAAGACCATTTTTAAATGATTTCATGGCAGTGGTAAGTCTCCATGATAATCATGAATTTTAGTCATTATTCAGGAAAATGTATAAAAACCTTTTTATATTACAAGGGCTTAATTTATTTCTTCATTGAAAGAATCTACTAGTAAGATTCACAGAGCCATATAAGGTGCTGCTGAGAAAACAAAAATTCCAAATCCAGTGGTTCCTAAAGAGGCATTAAATCCAAAGGAACCCACATCTATTCCCAGCACTATGGTGATTTCCGCTATCAGATGAGTGGATGATTTTGGGAAATCAACAATACATCATAACATATCAAATGATGTTATAGATAACTTCGATTTTATGATACTTTTAGGTTCATCACATGCACCAGAACATCTGGAAGCACCAGGACTTGACACCAAAATTTTTGCTGAAGAATCTATTCAGGGTCGAAGGTTACTGGAAAAGGTTGTGAAGAAAACACATCATGTCCATCCATGGGTGAGACTAACCTGGGATCTGAGATATCATTGGATGAAATGATGAACCTTGGAATGTCTTTTGAAGAACTATTAGAACATAAAAAAATATCAAATGTTTTAGAAGATTTTGGAGATCCTTGTATAGAATAAACTGGACATGAGCTCTTATTATTCATCGTGTTAATCTTCTTATGATTAACCTACTAACCATGGATGATTGAAATATACAGTTCCATCAAAAGAAACTCCTGGTGAAACTGTACTTGATGGAAGATTTGATATTAACATCAACCCTTCCATTAAGGAGACATTGGATCAAGTGGATTTTGGGATATAAGGTTTTCCTAAGATTCATTTTGAAAATCTTGAGAATATTAAATATTACACTCCTCATCCAGAAGCGTCAAAAAAATTGCTAAAACTGAGAACATTGGGGAGGATTCTTATCATGTTGCTGACCTACTACTTGGAAAAAGATACTGAAAATTTCATTTCATTCACATATTTTATCTCTTGAATATAACTATAATTTTTGAATTACTATATAGGGATATCAACTTCAATGGATAAGTTTGGAGGTGAAGCCTCTCCATCAGACCAAACAACATTGGAAGGTAGAGCAACCAATGTCTAAGAAGGAACATGGTAGGGCACTTCTTTAAGTGAATTAGTCACAAAATATATCTCTTATTATGACAGGGATTCTAAATCAGACCTAAGAATTTAAAAGGATCTTCGTCTTGCTTATCGCAAAGCATGGAAAATATTATGGAAGATAATATCTGATATGCCCCTTGGGGAACTACATTCATGAATTCCACTACATTCATCTATGTTTATCACACTAGGATTTAGTGGTTTTGAATAAAGTGAAAATAATACTACAGTGAAAGAGATTATATAGATGAGGGATCCAGAGAAAAAAGTTCTACCAGACATGATAAAATCCAGAATATCAATCCATATTGAAAGGATTCCAAGTAACATTATCCCACGGTGAGGCTAATCATAATCAAAAGTTGAAGGGACTGAAGTAGACAATTAAATAAAAGATTGTTCAGTAACTATGCCTTCAATCGGAGTTAGATATCATTATAGGGGAGCTTGACCAACTTCATAGCTCATTAAGAGAAGTCCAGAAGGATGTTACAAAAGTCATGCAGATGCTATAGAAGCACTTCTTCATGCAGAAGAGAGCGAGGCTAGTCAAATAGACAAACTCCATCAAGAAATTGATGGGGCTCAAGAAGCTTTCAAACAAATGAGGAATTACATATGAATCCTTTTGTAACTTCTAAGAGAGAGATACCAATTTGTGGATTCTCCTCTATGAAATGTCTCATAAATGAAAATTATTTTTCTTTAAATATTTATGTTTTCACTTTCGTTGAATGCTTTTGTTTTACCTATTCCACTAGGCCCAGTAAGAATAGAATCATTTTTTCCCATATGGTTATATTGAGAACCAAAAAAACATTATATCTCCTGACTTTTTATTTCCCAATATTACCTAAACCATACAAAATTCTCATTTATTGAGTTGGGACTTGACTTCTATTCAGAGTTCCATTTTTGAGATCTCAATATAATGACTGCCATTTCTTAGGTTGTTTGGAAGTTTAAAGTCATGCATGATGGATTATATGGTTCTAATATATAATCTCGAATATAATTGACCATAAATTTTGAAATTTGATTCCAAAAAAACTTTATGGCTATGAATTTCTTTAATAATCTTTAAATATTTCCAAGGGGAATCTTGATCCATGATTTTTATGGTCACTAAATTTTAAACTTGTGTCAACATAAGTGGAGCCTTTTCCTAGAACATAATTCCCATTAATTGACAAACCCATTGGGGGGAGGGCTATGTTATGTAGGGCCAACTGAGGCAGATGCTACATAGCCAAATAGTGGAATCTTTTGACTGACTGTCCTATTATGTAGGCTACTTATGCAAGGCCATCTAAGGGAACGTGCTACACATTCGGGGAAAAAATCTCTTTGATGTTTAACATTTACTATTGATAGATAGGGAAAAATAATATTTGGGTAACTAAAGACCATAGTGGGTGGTTTTTCCAAGGAAATTAATATTAAGAGTGAAAAAGGGATATTTTAGATAGATATAATTCATGAATAAGAAAACAATTTCTATTCAAATTTTGTGTATGAGTAATGGTTAAAATTTATCATAAAGGGGAATTTTTAATATAATATTTTGCCACTTTAAGTCATGGAGTTAAGAAATTGGTATTGTTTAGTTTTAAGTCATATAGTAATGAGATTTGGTGCTATGCAATTTTAAGTCATGCAGTGAGGACATTTGGGTACTGTGCTTTTTTAACCCATGTTGTGATGACATTTGGTACTGTGTAGTTTTAAGTCATCCAGTGAGGACATATGGTACTGTGCAGTTTTAAGTCATGTAGTGAGGAAATTTTGTGGCTTTAATTTTAGGTCTTTAGCTCTGCCCAAATGTATGGAAAAACTCTCCCAATTTCATGATAATTTGTTTAGAAACATACTATCTAATTCATGTATGGAAAGAAAAATTCTAAACTATGATTTGTGAATTGCTGCAATCGAGGAATGATATATGAAAAGGGCTAAAAGCATTAGAGGATGTCTTTTCCATGAAAAACGTTACCTTTACTTGACAAAACGGTTATGGGGGTTTAATTATGAAGAACCAGCCAGGTCATATGTTGTGTATCCAAATAGTGGCACCTTTTGACTGATAGACAAGCTATGTAGGCAACTTTTGCATGGCCACCTAAGGGCATGTGCTGCATATTCATGAAAAAGATCTCTCATAAGTTTGGACATTCTATTTCTAAAAGTCTAAGAATGTCTATGGAGATTCATATTTTTTGAAGCATAGAGTTTGGTTTATAGAGAATGGTACCTGAATATGGAAAGGGTATTTCCAACCAAGATAACCAAAAAATTGGAGTAATAAGTCTTTTATGAAGGTCTGACCCAAAGGTAAGAGATATGGTGTCTGTAGTTTTAGGTCACACAACTAGTACCTGAAATAGAAGCAATATATAACATGTGGCCAAGTGATTTCAAAGTTATTTCATAGTGCATCGAACACATGGTGAGGGAAATGTGTAAACCGTGGTCTTGAAGACTTTTAGATCATGATAAATATAATGGGAAAAGTATACATGAATGAGTGTTTTAAAATATATATTCTTGTATATTGTCGTATAAGATTAAAGGGGATAAAGATACTATAACCATGACCAAAGTTACCATTATTTGGAAAACCCGTTATGGGTGCAGTATTATGTAGGGACAACTAAGACATATGTTGCAAAGCCTAATAGTGGAATCTTTTGATGGGCCTTCCTATTATGTAGGAAACATATGAAACACCACCTAAGTGAATGTGTTGCATAATCAACCAAAAGAGCTCTCAGATATTTGAAACCCAGTTACCAGAAACCGTATGAAAGATTATGAAGATCTGAAAAATATTCAAGATTAAGAGTATGATATATAGAAAGGGTTTATGTTAAATGTATATGAAAAATATTTGAACCATTATTGGCCAGGAGTTTGACATCCTTTACATAGATGTGACTCATACGTATAATGGAGACTTTTTTTGTTTCCTCTGAATTAATATTCTGATGTGCAGTTTAAAGTCATGCAATGAGGACATTTTCACCCCCCATAAAGAATTGAAACACCTTACTTATATAACGAATTATCTTATCCTATTACTAAGATCACATGATCTATGCTCAGTTTGAGAAACAAAGAGTAGTAAGGATCTCTTTTATAATAAAAATGTGACATAGATGAATAATGGGGGTGTCTGATTTCCATACAGGTTAACATCATGCGGTAAGTATGAGAATGAACTGATGTGAATGGAAAGACATATTGTAACTGGATTAAGGGATAAAACCCAAGTGTCAGTATATGTCTTTCTGTGGAAAAAATCAAGTCATACATAGTTCATAAAACATTCTTTATGTAGATTTAGTTCTTATAAAAGAAATACTAGTTTTTTAATCATAGCTGGGACCAAGATTGGAAATCTAGGCATCTCTACATATCTAAAAATAGATGAGAATCAAGACGTACATAATTCTTCAAATTATTTCTCTATACAGATCTGACTAAAACATAGGAACGATAGTGACTCATGTACTACTAAGGAGTAGTGATGATGTCAATTATGTTTTCTTAGGGAAGCTCTTAACGTCAAATAGATAAGAATTTAGTTATTCGAATGATGTCATGCAGTTTAACATCATGTGACAAGGAAAAAGATGCTACACATTTTTTTTCATGCATCATGGACGATAATGTTTGTTATGTAGTATTATGTCTTGCAACTAGGAGAGAAAGGTTGTGCAGTTTTATGTCTTGCAGCAAGGACATGATACTGTGCAGTTTAAGGTCTTGTAGTGAGGATAAATGTGCACCACTACACAAAGTATTTCTTCAAGAATCTCTCATTGGTTGGAGATGTAATAATATCCACTCCATTGAGATTAAGTCCGAAGCTCCATTTAAATAGAACTTATTTATAGAATAATTTCCTTCCCACTTTGGCTCATATTTTGGAGGTTTCTTCCCTGGTATCATATGAGTCCTATGAACCAATACCCACTCTCCTTGAAGAAATTAACTGAGGTGAACTTTTTTGTTAAAATCTCGTTATATTCTATTATGATAGACATCTAAATGATGAAATTTATGGAACCTTTTCTCATCTAATCATTCCTACTCATTGAATCGTTTCTAAGACCTCTCATCTATATAAAAATTATCAAAGATTGCAACTATACGTGAAGGAAATTGCATTTCAGTTGGAAAAATTCCTTCAGTTACATATACCAATGAATATGGAGTTTCTTGGGTATTAGTACAGGTAGTTGTTCGATAAGCCCATAAATCATTGAAAAGTTTATTAGACCATGATTTATGATCTTTATCCACCATTTTCTGGAGTATATTTGATAAGGTCTTGTTGAAGGCCTCTATCTGTTCATTGTAATCCACATGATAGCAAGAAGAATGGTTGGATTTGATATTATGTTCCTCATATAACTTTTTTACATTAAAAGAACAAAAATTGATGCCATTGTCTATCAAAATAGTATGAGGGACACCAAATCTGGTGAATATATTAGTTTTGAAAAAACTAACAATGCTTTTGGCTCCGAATTCCTTGAGAGGTATTGACTCATAACATTTAGAGAAGAAGTATGTAGCAGTGAGAATAGACATGAACTTCTTAGCCTTGGTAAGAGGATAAGGTCCTACTACATCCATTCCCCATGTAAGAAATGGCCAGGATTATTTAGCTATATGTAGAAACTATGGGGGTTGATGAATGATGTTGGCGTGCACTTGTTAGGGATTACCTTTTTTAGTGAGATCTGTAAGCTCCTACGTCATTGATGACCAGAAGTATCAAAGCCTTCATATCTGATTAGAGAGTCTATACCCAGACTGGTGGGAACCACAAACTACTGAGTGAAATTCTTTTATGAAAGTTGCAGTCTCTTCTCCATCAATACATCTGAAGATAATTTTATCAAATCCTCTCTTATGGAGGATATTTTGGTGTTCTAGACTATCATAAAGAGTAAAATTTTCTGCTCGTCATCAGATCTGTTCTTTTTCATCCATATATGGTGAAAGTACCCCATTTTGAAGATATTCCATGATGGATTCTCTCTATCCCATGGTATGACCATATGGTTCAGAAATAGGATAAATTTCATTAATTTTCTCCATTCTGGTTTGAATAAAAGGCGACATTACATGATGATGATCTGTACTAACAACTATCTCATCCTGATTTGGATCTTCCAAGGCTGTATCTGCATTAGCTAGTGCATCTGCTTGGGAATTTTAGGATCACAGGACATTAGACAATGTTGTCTCTAAAGGAAATTCATACCTTACCCTCTGACGGAATCACACAAAGGAACTAACTTTTCTTTTCTAATAGAATATTCTACATTGATTTGTTTGAATACCAATTCTAAATCACCTTTTACCTTTAAATGATCCATTCGCACCTATAGGGACCATTATAAACCTGTGATGAGGGCTTGATATTCTACCTCATTTTTGTTACCACCTTCTGATAAAAAGATGCAATAAAAAATAATGTATTTTATGGGGAAATAAAGACAATTCCTAGCCCAAAATTGTTTAGTTTAGGGGTTTCCATTCTTTTCCCTGTAGGACATCAAGAAGCACCATCAAAATACATTTCCTATATTTGGGAATTATCTTGGATAGAGAATACCTATTCATCAAGAAGTTCAGTATTAAATGATGTATCTTCCGCAGATGGATACTCAGTAAGGAAGCTAGCTAGATCTTGGCCTTTTATTGCCTTTTGAGGCACAAACTAGATATCAAACTTTTGAAAAATAACTGTCAATCAGGCTAGACTCCCTTTAAGCATAGTACGACTGAGAATAAATTTGAGAAGGTTATTGAGAGATTACAATTGGACCTCATGATGTTCCAGGTTGTGCCTCAATTTTTGAAGTACAAAGATTAATTCCCGACAAATGTTTTCAATACTTGAATATCGATTCTCTACCTCAAGCATAGTTCGAATGAGATATTAAAGGCTATTTTCATTCCCAGCACCACTCTTTTGGGTGAGGAATCCACATAGTGATCGCTCTAAAACTGTGACATAGTGAATAAGTAGTCTTCCTTCAATTGGTGGCATTAATACTGGTGGACTCAAAAGATATTTCATGAGGGTATCAAATGATTCTTGAAATTCTTTGGTCCATTGGAAGGTGACTCCCTTCTTCAATAATCTAATGATTGGCATACACTTGCCTTCCAAATTAGATACAAAGCACTGTATATAGGCTATGTTTCCTTAGAGACCTCTTGATTCTTTCCAATTTCGAGGAGGTGACATACCAAGGATTGATTTTTTCAAATCAAGATCAAATTTGATACCATGATGGTGTACAATGAAGCCAAGAAACTTTTTTGAGGTTACCCTAAAGAACATTTCAAGGGGTTCATCTTCAAACAGTGTTGCCAAATTTTATTGAATATAGTTTCCAAATCAGCCATATGATTGGATAATTGTCTTGATTTGACCACGAAATTATCCACATAATATTCAATAAATTTACATAAGAAGGATTTGAAGATATGGTGAATGGCACATTGGTATGTTGCACCTGCATTATTTAATCCAAAGGGAATTACCTAATAGAAAAACACACCTTGAAAGGCTCTGAAGGCTTTATATTCATTATCCTATAGGGCCATACAGATTTGATTATACATAGTGTAGAAATCCATGAAAGAAAGAGCTTCATTGACATATGTTGTATCAATTGGAATATCGGTAATTGAAACTAAAAAAATAATATTTAGGAAAATTTTGTTTAAGATATCTGAAATCAATGCAGACTCTAATTTACCAATTCTTTATTTTCACTGGGATTATATTGTCCATCCATTTGGGATACTGAACTTCCCAAAAAAATTGAGCCTTTATAATCTTATCAACTTCAGCTACAATTTTAGAGGCATGTGTTGGGTGTGTTCTTCTTGCAGCTTGCATGAATCCACAATGTTCTTCTTGAAAAATAAAATGATGGGTGGTGACATCAGGGTTAAGACCTATAATTTCTGTATAATTATGAGAAAATAAATCTTGATGTTGCTTTAGAAAGAAATTATACACCTATTTTTCTTCATAGGACATGGATTCACTAATTAGAGTGGGGCTTGGAGCTTCTTCTGTACCCAGATTTATTTCTCTGTGCTCATCCACAGTGGTAGAGACCCCTTCCTCAAATGTTGGAGGAGCATCCCCAAGATCATCCACTTCTTTTTCATTATGTGTTATTTTGTATCTTTCCATTTTCATAGTATATTACTAGGAAACATTCCCATAGTTATGTGGGAAATTAGTAATTTAACATCCTGAATCAGAGGCCACCATATCTGACCATACTGATGACGAAGTGTCTTCGTGTGGTAATAAAGAGGGATTGACGGATTGAGAATCAACACCTTTGTTTTCCTCTAAAATAACCAAAATCTCTTCTACTCTGGTTGATGAAAACGAGGCTTGTTGTAGTTCAATGGATGAAATGAGAACATCTCCATTTAGGCTTTCATCATTTCTTGATGGATCGACAGTTTCTTCCATGTTGTCAGGCTCAATTACTGTAATTGACATTATGGAAGTTACTGGACGCGTTCCTATATTTGGGTTTACCATTTCAATTCAATCGATTGGTACCAAAAAATCTATACTCAAATGCATAAATGGATTTTCTAGGATATTTTCTATTCCATTTTGGAGCCTTAACTGTGGTTATTTCCTTTGTCATGGTCTTCATTCCTTTTGTGTGACAAAACTCTACTTCAATGTATTGAGATTCACATGTTTTGAATGAAGCCTTGTAACCATTCAGCATCCATATTTGACCATTGAAACAATACTTAAGAAATTGGTGGTATGATGATGGTATGGCTGCATTTTGATGAACCCAACACCTTCCATTCAGAATATTGAAGGATGTGTCGTGACGAAGAACCATGAAATCTGAATTATACAAAAGATCTCCAAATTGAGTTTTGAGTGTAATCTCACCCAGAGGTTCTTTTTCATTCTTATCATAAGCTTGAAAAATTAAAGTTGAAGGAAATAAGTCAGATTCAGTGAGGACCAATTGATGAAGTGTACAAATAGTAATGAGGTTGACTCTAAAGCCCTTGTCAATAAAGACTCGTCAGATGTCTACGTCATTGACCATTCCAGACAAATAAAAAGATCCGATCTGTCCATGTACAACATAATCTTCATCTTCACCTATAAAAGATATGAATACCTAACACTCTGTAGGATCATTCAATATACGTTAAACCTCTACACCAGCAACATTAGTTTCAAACTCTTGAAGACTTGAAAAATCCTCAATGAGTTATTCTCGATGATCTTTTGATAGATTCAAAGAATCCAAAATTTATATCATGGCCGGTACTTGGTCCAATTATTTCAAGACATCATAATTTTGATCCAAAGATCTATGTTTCCCAACCTGGAGATGTGGTTTTGTAGGTGCTTTAACAGTTGATGCTTCTGATGTAGACGTACTCTGTAATGGATCAGAAGTTGGAAATACTCCTAGCTTTGGTAATTGAGACTGACTATGTCTATTCATTTGTTGGGAAGTAGATGATGTGACTTCAAATTGGTCTTCGAAAATAATTTTGTTAGAACCGAACATATCTTTAATGGAAGAACCTCCTTGTTATTTTTGAGCCCACTGAATGTCTCTTCCATGAGTTTCTACTGAATATATGGTTCAACCAGGGGTAGAGTTAAAATGGTGGTTTCTAGAATTCCCACATCTTCTCTGGTATCCTCAACCTTGGCCTCTTCCTTTAGTTCTGCAATTGAGAACAAGGAATTTTGGCTCATTATAATCAGAATCACTATTAGAATAAAGATCAGTTAAATGGATAACCTTAACGAAACCAAAGATCAATTATTTATCGGATGTTGATTTTTGTTGATAGGATAAATCATGTTATGTCATTCGGCTGGGCGGTGCCCGTGTTTTTGAGAATGATGATATAAAATCTGCCAGGGTCAAGGATAACTTTGGCCTTGACATGATCTCTTCTTCTTCTGACTTCTCTTTTTCTTTTTAATCAATTAGCTTTATTGAGTAATTACCATTTGATGATGGTGGTTTTGCAGTGTAAGGAGTGGTAGAAGACAAAATCAGTTGTTCCAATTGTGTTTTTAAAATGGCATGATTCCGGTTGATCGTTTTTATAAACATTCAATAATTATATTTCAGCACATGTTTACTGTTGGCCTATTTTCATTGGCCTTCTTCTTCTGAATCAGTAGTAGTAACACATGATAATTGAGTTGATATATTTTTCAATTTCACTTGTCCAGAGTCTACTATATTTTTTAGAAGGTATATAAAAACAAAACACTCTTGAATTGGGTGTCCTAACATCTTGTGATAGGGAAAATTATTTTAAAGATCTTTATCTCCATCATTATTTTGCTTCTTTAGCCTTGGAAACTAAAACAAATTGTTTTCTAAGGCTGAGATGGAGTTTCTAGGAACTTGATCATTTCTGAAAATGAATAAACATTATTCTTTAATTCCTCGAACTGTTTTTACCTTTGATCTATTTGATCATCTTGACGATGCATTCATTGCTGATTATTATCAAGAAGTGGTGTAGAGACCCAAAGATTGACGTACATAGACATTACATTAATTTTGTGGAATATCTAATACATAACAAAAATAGACACCAATGGACCGTAATAGTTTAGTGTTTTTGGAAACTCTTAATATAATCTTCTAATCTTGGTGAAAGATCTTAAAAATCTCCCATAAAGATCTTCCTTTTTTACATAAAACCTTTCCTTATATCCTGGGGAAAATAAAACATATAAAGGGTGAGATAAAATTCTTAGTAAGGGTAAGCATGGAGAAAATAAAACAAACCATATACATTTGAACCTCAAAATATGAACATAATATTTAAACATCAAAATCTTGAGTAATGACATAAAACATGGAAGTACGCAAGGCATAGATCATAATGGATCATAAATCATGATAAAATAGCATGGGAATAAAACATGTAATTGTGGAAAACCATTAAGCACATGATATGATTTCCATAGTAGCCAAGGCATTGCTTCCTAGACCATCTTAGTGGACAAAGTCCCTTTTTGAATCGATTTCACTCTCGTTTCAGTCATGTATCACTGAACTGGATTAACTTTCCGTTCCAGCCATGTCTATCTCATTAGATATAAATTATTACCCAATTCATTGGAGGGGGATATAGGTCCCACCCATCTTATAATGAAATCATTCATTCATGTGCCACAAAATAAACATACATTATTCATAATAACCCAACAAATAAAATGGGTTTCATAAACATCATCCCACCATAACATAATCCACATAAAATAAATGGATTTCATTTCATCATAATAAAAATAAAACCATGTAAACAATAGAGACATTATACTTGAAACATAAACATACTGAATAATGACATCGTAGATGGAAAATAGTTTTGACAAAACACTTGAAATGAATTCTTGAGGAAAATATCCTTTCTTCTTGAAAATAATTTTACTTTCACAAGATGACATTAAATTTTAAAAGAAAAGTATATTTTTGAAAATAATCATGAAATCTTGTACAAGAATCTTCATGAAAATAATGTGTTATGAAACCGTAAAAATCCATTCATGCTGTATAAATTTTCCTCGTACTTTTAACGGAAAAGTCAAAAAGTTCCTTGTGTGGTAAAAAAAGTAAGATAAATTTCATAACATGTGGTAAAATTAAAAAATGGGTAAAAATGAAATTAAACATAAATGAAAACATTTTTAGAAAACATGGTCATGGATGATAACAATAACCCCAGTAAATACTTACGAATAAACAATCTCGGATAAAAATGATATTGAAAAAGTTATCCCTTACCTTAGGTCCGATATGCATCGTACGTATACAAAACTCCTGTATAATGATTAAATAATGTCATTGAAGTATTAAAGAATAATATTTAATGTTATTATATCATATATGGTACAATTATGACATTATATTACCCATTCTTTTTTAAATTCCATGTTAAAGCAGCGTTTTGGGTAAAATCGTTTTGTTTATCGTACGTGTTTGGACATGTTGTTCTTGATATTATTATTCCTTATATCAAGATTTAAATACATCCAGAATGTAAATAATGATTTATATATCATATATATTTAGTATATATATATATATATATATTATAGATAAATTAAATGAAATACACCGTTCATGGAGACGGTAGGCCGTACGTATGCCTGAACGTTGTTTTATTATTATTATTGACTTGAATGGAAGAAAGTAGATGACATATATAAATATACATAAATAAAGTATCTTTATCATGTCATATATTTCGTTATTATTCATTATATATACTTTATAATCATTCTTGAGAGGTTAACATGGAGAATGAATCTCATCGCGTCGTGGAGACAGTAATCCGTACATACGCACGACCCATGATATCATTCCCATAATTATTGAATTGAATTGGAGTGGATGATATAATATATCAGAATAAATATTATTTTATAATAACTATATATAGTTATTCTTTACACCATTATACCCATCTATGTAAGGTGGTGGTGTAAAAAAAGATTACACCACGATGTGGAGACGGTATTCCTTACGTACGCACGCGTAGTGATTTCATTTTTCGTAGGATGGATAGAAGGTGAAATAGGGTTGTTTCATATTTATAATAACATATCATTATATGAGTGATACTGATGTTATTAATTTATTCTGAAAAAAATGAAGAAGAAGAAGTTGAAGAAGAAGGAAACTTGAAAGAATCGGTAGAATAGATTACCTCTTCTTCGACACACCCCATTTAAGCTTCCTCTAAATGCACTAGAGTTGGTCTTTTGAGGAGACCAGAACCTCTATAATGTTTATAGGGAAGTTTATAAGGGAAATGGGTAGGGGTTGGCCGATATTGAAGGCTCAAACCTATGTAATGAGAAGAGGGAGGACGTTCCCTTTTATAAGGGAGGAGAGGGGAACCTTAGGAAAAGCTTAAAATATTATTTTATAATAAAGTCATATTCGGTTTATAATAGCTATAAATTTATTTATTTCGAAGCTAAAGTGGGTATGGGTCTAAATCATCTCAGAAAATAGTTTTTAGACAAGTTTAGTTTACTATTTTAACCTTATCATTTAGATTTAACTCTAAGTTAAATAATTTAACTTTTATCGTGTCTTCTAGTTTTCTTACACTATATGGTTAATAAACATATTATAACAAGACAAACGAACCCAAGTGGTTCATTTTGAATATATATAACCTTATATAAGTCATTTGGACATACCTTATATTTTTAAGAATAGAATTTACAATTAATAATATAATATTTGTTTTAAAAACTATTTTATGTCAATTTTGACACTATTTGGTAATTGATTTTTGTGAAAATCATAACAATATTATTACTTCGATAAAAGTTCATTAATTCAATACTATCATGTCATATTAACCTAGAAAATTAGAGTAATTTATAAAAAAGTCTCAAATTACATTTATTTAGGTATTTATAACATCAATTATGTTAATATTTCATTAATAAGGTAATTACTGCATCATCATTGTGTCATAAATAAATTAAATTATTTAATGTCTAAAAATTATAAATAAAATACCATTATGTAGGAAATATTTTTATATTTATAATGAATATTTATAGTCTAATTTATCTTATGTATAACCCAATATTAAAAATCTTTTAGTTATTAAACATTGATTTTAACTCTTTTAACTCTTCTTTAAATAAAATAATAATAAGTGTTCTAATCTAATCCAAGTGGACCTAAAGTGTAATATTTTATTCCTAAGGTTGTTTTTTGTCGAATTAAACTTATCCAATAGAATTAGGACATGTGTTAGCGTAATAATAATATAATTTTTACCCTTAATTACCCTATTTAATTTTAACTGTGGTAAATAAAAGTAAAAAGTTACAATTCACCAAAAATTATTTTTATCTTATTGAACCATATTTTACTCCTTGATATCAACCGTGTCTCTCAGATTTTCGAAATTCCACTCATAGAAGCGGTAAAAGTAAGTTTTATGTAAATTTGCAAATTTTCCTAGGAGATTGGTAAAAGACGGTGAAAAGTTCAATAAACTTTTATATATCTAAAATTACTATAAAATGACTCTAATGAATTAAATTTAACTTATATAGGTACTATGTATAAAATTTTACCTAAAATAAATTTAAATAAAAATTTGGTTTTAAACTATAACTCAGTGTCTTTCACTATTCATCAAAAATTGAAAGTATTCAGAAAAATACCAAAAATTCACCCTAGGCTAATTTCGATATTCCGAATCAAAAAATGATGTTCATTTTGAATGATAAAATTTATAAAATTTCAAAAATTTGGTATTACTATTCATAACGGCTAGTTCACAATAATATTATAATAATATCTCATTTAGTGAAACTTGGTATTGCATACTACATGCGCTATCGAGGAAGGTATTGATTGCGTGTAATGAAATCCAATTCAGGGCTGCATGTAGTGAACGCTCTGTTTGGTTTTGTGTATAACATAGTCAAAACTTATTTCATTTATAGATTAAACAAAATCTATAATTAATGTTGCGTAGAATAATTTCCACAAAATGAACTTTACATTGTGTCTAACATGTGCCAAGAATAGTGTTGCATATACTGCAAGCTAATATAGTGTTTCATATGGTACAAGATAATCTTGGTGTAGTGTATAATAGAAGACATAAACAAAATTAAAAATAATATATCTCATAAAATCTCGGGGTTTTACATTCTACCCCTATTAAAATGAACTTCTCCCTCGAAGTTCGTCAGGGTTATAAATCATTTACTACTTGAAAGTTTCATTCGTAAAACCCACATCGTAAAAGGAATACTTTAACAATTAAAGTATGAAATGTAACGGTTACCCAGATTAACTCATCACTGGGTTTCTGCATAGGAGAACATTGGTGGAAATATGGATATGGAAGAAAAATCTAACCATCAAGTTCTGATAGTGAGTGGTTGAGGACATGGCTATGAAAAATCCAACAATCACAAAGCCATAAATTTGTGATGATTTAAGGTACCATCTGATTAATTGGATATAAGGACACTAGGACAACATTTCATTTTGTTTTCAAGATCCTTTCCCTAAAGTTGAAGAATTTTTTAATTAAAAAAAATACTTACTTGATTTGGGTACATTCTTACTGTTGCTTGTGCCTTGAACAATTTCCACTTCATCTCATAAAGAAATGATGTTGAATTTGTCTTCCATGAAGTGTTATCAGATCATGCGATAGAATGATAGGTCATTCCATCTATCTCAAACATAAGGTTAGAAAAAGTTATATACATAAGTCCATCTATGGTGAGATTAATCATATATGGTTCCAAACATGGACTTATACTTCATCTATCATACCGCGTAATAAAATACAACTAGTTTATACTAATCAGGGACTTCCTATAGGCCAGAGGTAGGTGATAAAGGAATGTCAGACTTTAGTTTTGGGTTCGATTCCCACAGCCTTAGCCGACGCGAAGGGTTGTCGCTCGTTCTGTAGGATGTCCCTTTTCTTAAACTAAACTATTTTAACATTACAGAAATAAAATCGAAAAAAAGTTCTACCCTTAAACAATACTATAGGATGTTCAACTTAATCCATTCCAACCATAAGAATTATCCAAAATACTTCTTTCCAAACTCATAGTATAAAGAGAACGATTACTAAAAAGGTTATATAACAAGCACGTGAATACCATAATTTATCCCTCATATATCACAACATATATCTAGTTGGACACATTCCAAACAAGTGATTACCTTAATCATTTATTCTTTTGAAACATGTATTACCATTGAACCTTAGTCAAAACATGAATTCTATCAAAAGTTAACTCTTTCCACATTCCAAAATCCCAAAAATTATTTATACTCAAACCATGATATCAATTTGTCCTTATCTCAATCATGAACTCATGAATAATATCAAACATATTATTTTATCCTTATCCCTTCATTATGCGCATATCATCTACTTTCCAAAAATATTTCAATCACTTTTTATGGTTACCGGTACCATATAATTATTTAAAACCACAATGGACCAATGCATAGATATTCCAATATACCAAAAAAGTACCTCAACAACATTATTCTTGAATACCAATACAAAAACACTTTAATTCATTCTCTTCAATGATTTTCATGTAATAAGTCCTTACTTGATTTATAAATAACATCTTAGGTCAGGGCATTGAGTTGGGTAATTCCCATGTTCTCCATAGATAATACATTGAACTCCATAACAGTTTGTCACACTGTGACCCTTCTCTCCACATAGAAAACATCTCCCCATCCATTTGATGTATTCCTGAAGGTTATTCTTCCCTTATTTATAAATCTCAATCTCCCTTTATCTGTGCTCCTCACCATGCGAGCATGCATAAAAGTCCATCTTTCTCTTATTTGATGAATTAGGAATACCACTAATGTTCACCTTGGTAATTATATATCGTGATGACTGATTCGGCCTAATCACAAGAAACTTTCTTTCTAGTAATTACTTAATTTTGTTGCTCATAGTCACCAATTTTTCCATTGGATTCAATTTTGACCCATTTCCTTCTGGTTCCCTCCATTGACTAAAACCAAAAACCATTCTGTAAGAAACAGTTTAAATAACAAGGAAGCACATAATCATAAAAAGTCACTTATGGGATGTCTAACTTATCACTCATTCTTGAATACATGACACCCTAGGTTCACCCTAGGTTATTCATGATCGCCAACATTATTCTAGGACTATAACCTATAGTTATACTAAACCTTATTGACATCCCTATACATACCTTAGAAATATATCTAGGGATTTCACTAAAGTTTTCGCATCCTAGTTTCCAAAGGATAACTAATCTTTTCCCCTGATACCAACTATAGAGACCCAAAGCATGATGTACATAAACATTACATTACTTTTTTGGAATATCTAGTATATAACAAAAATAGACACCAAAGGACAGTAATAGTTTAGTGTCTTTGGAAACTCAGAATATAATCTTCTAATCTTGGTGAAAGATCTTAAACATCTCCCATAAAGATCTTCCTTTTTTACCTAAAACCTTTCTTTATATCCTAGGGAAAATAAATCATATAAAGGGTGAGTTCAAATTCTTAGTAAGGGTAAGCAAGGAGAAAATAAGACAAACCATATACATTTGAGCTTCAAAACATGAACAAAATATTTAAACATCAAAATCTTATTCAATGAAAGAAAACATGGTAGTACGTAAGGCATAGATCATAATGGTCATAAATCATGCTAAAATATCATGGGAATAAAACATTCAATTGTGGAAAACCATTTATCACATGATATGATTTCTATAGTATCCAAGGAATTGCTGCCAAGACCATCATAGTGGATAAAGTCCCTTTCTGAATCGAGTTCACTCTTGTTTCAGTCATGTATCTCTGAACCAGATTAACCTCCCATTCTAGCCATCTCTATATCATGAGATATAAATCTTTACCCAATGCATTTAAGGGAGATATAGGTCCCACCCATCTTATAATTAAATCATTCATTCGTATTCCACAAAATAAACATACATCATTCATAGCAACCCAACGAATAAAATGGGTTTCATAAATATCATCCCATCATAACATAATCCATATAAAAGAAATGGATATCATTTGATCATAAGAAAAATCAAACCATGTAAATAATAGAGACATTATACTTGAAACATAAACATACTAAATAATGTCATCTTAGATGGAAAATAGTTTTTACAAAACACTTGAAATGAATTCTTTAGAAAAATATCCTTTCTTCTTCAAAATCATTTTATTTTAAAAAAATTCCATTCAATTTTAAAAGAAAATATTTTTGTTGAAAATAATCAGGAAATATTATATAGAAAGCTTCATAAAAATTAGGTGTTATGAAACCTTAAAAATCCATTCATGCCGTATAAGTTAAAAAACATTCCCCTCATACTTTTAATGAAAAAGTCAAAAAGTTTCTCGTGTGGTAAAAAAAAGTAAGATTAATTTCATAACATGTGGTAAAATTAAAAAATGGGTAAAAAAGACTTTAAAAATACGTGAAAACACTTTTAGAAAACATGGTCATGGATGATAATAATAACCCTAGTAAATACTTTCGAATAAAAAATATCGGATAAAAATGAGATTGGAAAAGGTATCCCTTACCTTAGATTCAAAATGCTTCGTACGCATCCGAACCTCCAGTTTAATGATTTAAATAATGTCATTGACTTATTAAATAATCATATTAATTGTTATGATATCATATATTGTTCACTTATGACTTTATATTACCCCTTCTTTTGTAAATTCCATGTTAAAGCAGTATTTTGGGTAAAATCCTTTTATTTATCGTACGTGTTTTGGACTTGTTGTTCTTGATATTATTATTACATATATCATGATTTAATTGCTTTCAAAATGTCAATAATGATTTATATATCATATATATTCATTATATATATATATATAATAGATAGATAAATGAAATGAAATACACCGTCCATGGAGACGGTAGGCCGTACGTACGCATGAACACTATTTTCTTTTCCTTATTGACTTGAATGGAAGTAAGTAGATGACATATATATATATACACACACATAAATCCAGTATATTTATCATGTCATATATTTTATTATTATTGATTATATATACTTTATAATCATTCTATAGTGGTTAACATGGAGAATGAATCTCATCACGTCGTGGAGACGGTACTCCGTACGTACGCACGGGCGATGATATCGTTCCCATAATTATTGAATTGAATTGGAGTGGATGATATAATATCTCAGAATAAATATTATGTTATAATAACTATATATAGTTATTATTTACCCAATTATACCCATCCAGGTAAGGTGGTAGTGGAAAACAGATTACACCACGACGTGGAGACGGTATTTCGTGCGTACGCACGCGTGGTGATTCCGTTTTTCATAGGATGGATAGAAGATGAAATAGGGTTGTTTCATATTTATAATAACATATAAGTATATGAGTGATATTGATGTTATTAATTTATGCTGAAACAAATAAGGAAGAAGAAGTTGAAGAAGTAAGAAACTTGAAAGAATCGGTAGAAGAGATTACCTCTTCTTCGATGCACCCCATTTAAGCTTCCTCTTAAGGGACTGAAGTTGGCCTTTTGAGGAGACCAGAAACTCTATAATGATTATAGGGAAGTTGAGAAGGGAAATGGGCAGGTTTTGGCTGAGCTTGAAGGCAGAAAATTGTGTAAAGAGAAGAGGGAGGAGGTGCCCTTTTATAAGGGAGGAGAGGGGCACCTTAGGAAAAACTTAAAATATTATTTTATAATAAAGTCATATTCGGTATATAATAGGTCCAAATTTATTTATTTCAAAGATAAAGTGGGTATGGGTCGAAATAATATAATCCAATAGGTTTTAGACAAGTTTAGGTTACTATTTTAACTTATCATTTAGATTGAACTCTAAGTTAAATAATTTAACTTTTATCGTGTCTTCTTGTTTTCTTACACTACATGGTGAATAAACTTATTATAACATTCCAAAAGAACCCCAAGTGGTTAATTATTAATATATAAAACCCTATCTAAGTCATTTGACAGAAAGTTTGGTTTTTAATAATAGAATAACAATTTATAATATAATATATTTTTTAAAAAACTATTTTATGTCAATTTTGACACTATTTGGTAAATGATTTTTTTCTGAAAATTATAACAGCATGATTAGTTCAAATAAAGTTAATTAAATCAATACTAACATGTCATATTAACCTATAAAATTAGTGGAATTTATAAAAAAGTCTCAAATTACATTTATTTGGGTATTTAAAACATCAATTATGTTAATATTTCATTAATAAGGTAATTACTACATCATCATTGCGTCAAAAATAAAATAAATTATTTAATGTCTAAAAATTATAAATAAAATAACATTATGTAGGAAATATTTTTAGATTTATAATGAATATTTATAGTCTAATTTATCTTATGTATAGCTCTATATTAAAAATGTTTTAGTTATTAACCTTTGATTTTAACTATTTTAACTCTTCTTAAATAAAATAATAATAAGTGTCCTAATCTAATCCGAGTATACCTAAAGGGTAATATTTTATTCCTAAGGTTGTTTTTGGTCGAATTAAACTTATCCAATAGAATTATGACATGTGTTTGGGTAATAATAATATCATTTTTACCCTTAATTACCCAATTTACTTTTTACTATGGTAAATAAAAGTTACTATTCATCAAAAATTATCTTTATCTTATTGAACCACATTTTACTTCTTGATATAAACCGTGTCTCTCGGATTTTCGAAATTCCTCTCATAGAATCGGTAAAATTATGTTTTATGTAAATTTGCAAATTCTCCTAGGACGTGGGTAAAAGACGGTGAAAAGTTCAATAAAATTTTTATATATCTAAAATTACTATAATATGACACTTATTAATTACACTGAACTTATATTTGTATTATGTATCAATTTTGGCCAAAACTAAATTTAAATAAAATAACAAATTATTAAAATAAAAATTTGGTTTTAAACAATAACTCAGTGTTTTTCACTATTCATCAAAAATTGAATGTTTTCAGAAAAATACCCAAAATTCACCCTAGGCTAATTTAGATATTCCGAATCCAAAAATGAAGTTCATTTTGAAAGATAAAATTTATAAAATTTCAAAAATTGTGTATTACTATTCATAACGGCTAGTTCATAATAATATTATAATAATATCTTGTTTAGTGAAACTCGGTATTGCGTACTACACACGCTATCGAGGAAGGTATTGATTGCGTGTAATGAAAGACAATTTAGGGTTGCATGTAGTGAAAGCTCCATTTGGTGTTGCGTATATCATAATCAAAACTTATTTCATTTATACATTAAACAAAATCTATACGTAATGTTGCGTAGAATAATTTCCACAAAACGAACATGAAATTGTGTGTAACATGAGCCATGAATAGTGTTGTGTATACTTCAAGCTAATACGGTGTTGCATATAGTACAATCTAATCTTGTTGTAGTGTATAATAGAATACATCAAAGAAATTACAAATAATATATCTCATAAAATCTCGGGGTGTTATAAGCGGATCCCATCAGTATGATGAGGGTCTTGTAGTAGAAGAAGGTACAGGTGCCTGTATGAGTGTGACTGTAGTAGCTTCTTCTTTTCCTGTCCTCTTCCCCAGAGCTGATGGAATTACACGAGTTTTACCCTTAGATTCTATAATAGAGTCTTCTATCTGTTGAGTGATCGCTATATGGTCTCAAAACCCTCCTTTTTATTTTATAGGGATCAATGGTCTGCGTAGCTCATCACAAAGATATTCAACACAAATTGGAAACAACACTTCTTAAAGGAGTTCTAGAATTAAGAAATATGTTAATCCTTTCTATCATGCAATGAAATATGAAACTCTTTCATTCTCCCTTTTTTTACAATTGGATAGATAAAAAACTGTCGTATTTTGTAGCATTGAGCTAAATTGAAGAAGTAACTTATGACGAAGATCGTCTCATGAAGTAATTGATCAAGATTGTAAACATGTATACTAGAAAAAATATGGTCCTTGTAATGACTGCACAAAAAAACCTAATCATAACTACTACTTGTTGTTGAGAAGTTCCAATCAAGGGATCACAATGAGAAACAAAATGTGTTAAGTGTTGTTCTCAATCTCCTGAACCATTAAAGATTGGGAGTGTTATTCACAAAATTTGGTAGGGGGTATTGCATCCATCCATTCAGAGTAAGCTCTATTTTCTAGCTGAAATGGTGCACATCATTCTTCCACAGCTTCCAATCGAGTCGTTATCTCCTCAATTGTGTCCATAAGCATTTGGGAAACATCCGTATGACCTGGAAATTCTATATGTATAGAAACTAGAGCTTGATCTGGTGCAATGAATGGAAAAACAATAGATGGTGGTGCTGATATCTACCTTGGATAACCCATGGGAACATGATTATCAGGATATATATGGTCTTGACTTGGTTGGGTATCCAGTGGAGGGAATTCATTATCCACATCTGAACTCACTACAAATCCTCTTTGTTGTGGAAATCCTATAGGATTTTCAAGCTGAGGACCTGTTTTGGGTGTATTTATTGTAGAAATGCTATTTCAAAGTAACTCTATATTGTGTCTTTTCAACTCCTTCACTTTCACTTCTTGCTGTTAAAATCTCTCTTCAAGAAAAAGAGATTGACCTTCTTTAGTGGAAAAGTGAGATGCAATCTAACATTTTCATTTCCCCTTGTTATATGCCTTTCAGAGAATGGGAAGTTGGTTATTTGAAGGACTACCTAGACTCTGGGTAAACATCTGATTTTTGGTGTGCAAACCTTCTTCATTTTCCTCAGTGTGTATCGTATTATGGAAAATAACTTCTTTTGATTCCCCAAAACAAGAATTATTTTTAGAGGATATTTTTCAATGGTGTTAATGATATTTACTGATGTGTATTTCATCGATGTAATTTTTGTAGTATTTATTCTAGATGAGCTTTCTTTGTTTATTTCGTGAGACTTTGTTCTCCTATATGATGAATTCCTTGGAACTGTTTGGCAGACAGTAAACAAAAGGGAATCCCGGATAGTTCTGTTGAACACTCTCCTTGTGGATTTTTCCTAATTAGAAGATAACTGACTTCCTTTGAGGAGGGGATTTCAGATGTGAAAGTTCCACTAGCCCTGTAGCCCGGGGTTGTTCCTATTCTCCTTATTCAAACCATTAAACTTTGTTGAATGAACATGATGGTTGAATAAAATGAGCACCAGGATTTACAGGCTGGGGTGATTCTGGAACTGGTATGGCCAAAATTTGTGCAACTTCTCTTCTGAATTTGCGGATTTTGTTTAGAAATTAGTCGGGAGCATCATCCGACAACCATTTATGTCACATGTTTCAAATTATCATTGTGCAATTCTAGACATTTTCATTCTCTAATTTCTGGCATCCTTTAAGCGGGACACCTTCTCAAGATTCTTGGATGATTGATGTAAAAACAACTCAACAACCACTTTTTTGGGCAAAGTTCTGATGAGAATTAGTTAAGGCATGTTCGTGAGTGTAGATCCAACTACATAAAAAATCTATTGATTGTGGCCAACCGTGGGCAATTAAGTTGCATGAGACCACTTTTGACAAACTTTTATGATTTTAGAGGGCAGTGAAATGAAATGCTCCATGTGCACCCATTCCTATGATATAAACAATAGATGTGGAATTAGAAATTAACTAGCATAGTCTCCATAGAGCATTAAGACATGCATGCTGAAGGGTTCTCTGCTATTTTCCAACCTTTGGATGTTGGGAAAATGAGAGAGATGCCAAGTAATGTTTGCATTGAAAACCTTCTAAAACCTTTATATGATTTTGATATTCATCATATGGTAATAAGTTGGTTTTAAAATGATGATGAGTTTTCTATATGTTACGGAGGATGTCATGAACGCAATCTTCTGTCATCCATTCTGCAATGTTATGCTGATAATTTTCCAAATGCCAGAACATGACTGCTATTTAGTCTTTAGCTAATTGTCTCTTCATGTTTGACACATCTTCATCATCATTCACCAGAGGTGTCAGCACTTGTTCTTACCAAAGTGGATTCTCTATATTAGAAGGAAAATGACCTAATGGAGGGTCGGAGAACGACCATTCCCTTACGATGTCTCTTGGTTGAGAAAGTGTTTCGCCCATAAATGACAAGGAATCAGACATGACTGGCCTTCTGATTTCAAGTGTGTTGAGATAAGAGGGTTTCTCATCATTATATTGTCAATTATGGAATTGTCCTGACAATGTGAAATACAAATACAGAGAGTTCTATCGTAGAGAATTCCATTACAGGGAGGATCACCATGATGAATTAAATCCATGGATTAATTTTCTTGCTCCTTGTTCTTCTAGCCACACTGAGGGTTGTCGTAGATCTCATATGGATATAGTCACTCGGAATTGACTGAATTTTCATGAAGTAAGCCTTCGGGATGAAGTGGCTGACGAGGAACTTTAGAATTGGAACTATCACTCCCATAATATGGTAATGAGAGGTTTGGATCTTGATCTTTTGTAGATAAATATGTGAGGACTTCAAGAACTCGAGCATTAATAGGAGCCAAATTGCTGATTGACTCTTAATTTTCCTACAATTCTTATCTAAACTTCTTTTTGGATGTTTTCTTATACTTAATTAGGGCCACTTGCTAGGAAAAGTGGTTATCAGGGGCATGTGTATGTGCCTACAGTTAATTTGTTAGTGGAATGAACCAATTACCTCCAATTGGAAAGGGTGTATGTTCATGTTCTTTTTATCCATATGATATGTGGGAATATGCCCAATGACCATCTTCGACTAGAACATAAGTATGTATATGCTCTGGGATGGAATTATGATGTGTCATCCCATGAGTGGGGATAGATTTATGTGTCTGTTCCTTTGATACTGGTGAATTAATTATTACCATATCTTGGCATGATTTCTGAATAGGGGCAGGGATATGCATATGCCCTTTCACTATTGGTAAAATGTGTTTGGTGACTTCAGCTGTCGGAATGGGAATATATGACTATTCTGTATCTGGAGTAGGTTTATGTGCCTCTTCTTGTCCTCCTTTTCTTGTTAATGTATATTTATAGTAGTCATGTATGGGTGTAGAAAGTTGGGTCTTCCCTAAATTTGTCATTAGAGCCTTCCAACGAATTTCTCCAGGTTCTACCAAATGAGACTGTTGGCAGACTTGATGAACATTGGAAGGTGTATGTGCCTGCTGGCTATTTTCTGTGAAGTATTGTTGATGTAATTCCTTCAATACTAGTAGATGATAATTCTGATGTAATTGGTGATTGTAAATATGTGTATATTCTTTTTTACTAGTTTCCACCACTTTAGATTGGAAGGCTTCTTTAAATTCAGTCAGAGGAGCCTGCTGATAGGCTGATGACAAGTAACTGGGTGTATGTTCCTGTTCACAGTACTCCACTGGGTTTATCTGGTAGGATTGGTGGGTGGTTGTCATATGAGTCTACTGAGCAACAAAATTAGGACGGATGAGTGTATGTGCATGCACGTTGTTTTCCATCAATTTAAATTGATGGACTTCTCCGGAGGAGGCAGAGGTGAGAACCTGCTCCTTGTTGACCGGATGTTGTCCTTGGTGGTTAGTCTTGCATTCCAGGGTCTGAGAGATCTAATCCATACATCAATAGGCGACACCCCCATCATGTTGACGATACATAACCACACGATTCTGGCGGCGACTGGTGGTGGGAGTCCTTAGGAAGGACTCCTGAATTCTTGAATTTAGTCTTTGAGTAACATATTAATCCACCTCCCTGTAGTATGGGAGGAATTGATTTTTGAGTTCAAGGGAAAAGGACCTGATATGGTGGGAAACATTGGATGGTGCCGTTGACTTCGTGATCATCGGTCATCATTGGCCAGATGATCGAGGATTTTTGTTGACCTGGATGTCATGTCGAGCAGCCTCCAAAGATGGGATTATACCGTGCTAGAAATATT
Source organism: Viscum album (assembly GCA_963277665.1). NCBI lineage: Eukaryota > Viridiplantae > Streptophyta > Magnoliopsida > Santalales > Viscaceae > Viscum > Viscum album. The sequence goes on from CAUJRU010000090.1 coordinate 961,017, forward strand.
CCTTTACCAGCACATTAGAGAGCCAAAGTTGAAGAGGCTGGGTTGGTGATGTCATCCATCTCATGGATGGAGATCCAGTGTGAGCAGCTGTCATGATGTTCACAGATGTTGTCTTGGAGAAATCCATTTTTTAAATGAAGGTAATTCTGAGAAGAAAAAACATGAACAACAAACTCTATTAAAGAATAATATTTTAGATGGATACATGCAAGATATATTCCTTTGTCCGACCTTCCATTATCTATTGATAGGGGAATAAAAGATGTGTAACATTATTAACTTGGTTAATGATTCACATCGGGTTCACAATTTTTGTTTCGTAGTTCCTTGAAATGTGTATTCTAGTTTTAAGCATCAATGTTTCCAGGTGGTTTCCATTGGATTTATTTATGGATCCAGAAACATCGAACAGTTTTTATAAAACATGGACCTAATTTTCAAAGGAAGTTGTTCATTATGTTTGAAAATTATTATACTTAAGAACGTGCATTGGTCGAGATGATGGGAGGTCGAACTCATCAAACCCTTTTGAGGGGAACTTTTTTCTACTCCATGAATATCTTTGTAAATTTAAGATATTTTCATGAATCGTTATTAATCATCCATGTATATCAAAAGTATCCATTGGAATTTACAATAACTTATTAACATGTTTAAAATTAATAATCATCAGTATGAATTTATGTTTTTTCATTAATATAAATATCCATATGTATGAGAGGTTTTCTATCCTTGGTATCCTATAATATCCTTCTTAGATATTCTTTTAATCATCGTTGCGATGATACTGGATTTCAAGAAACATAGTGGGTCACTCTGGAATTTATTTTCATCTAGGGTGACAAAGGTTTGATTTGATTTTTGGATCATTCCAATAAAAAGGGCTACCTACGTATCCTTGTGAAAGGAATCATAACCCTTGTAGTTCAATATCACTTAATTGGACACATCATAACTTTTAGAGTCATGAGATAAGACCTCTATGCGAAAGGTTCCTAGTCAAAACTTACTGTGGGACTTATGCTAAAGCATACCAATGAACCTTGGAAATAATATGGTTTTACATGTTGAATTAGACCCTGTTGGGAATATGGCCCAAAGAGAACAATGTTTTTTTTGCTTTTTTGGGTTTGAAATACAAGGAGGCTTCCTACGTATCCCATAAGGGTGAGAATCAAATCCCACGTAGTTCGATAAGTCTCATAGAAGAGTATGGTCCTTTGAGAGAGATGAGTTTGGACTTAATTCCAAAAAAGGATTCCTTGATGATTTGGTGTTTAATTTGGGGATTATTTCTAAAGAGGATTCCAAGATTAAAGGAATTAGGGTTGGGTTCCTGAAAAGGATTTTTAGTGAGCTCAGGCCTAAAAAAGGCTTCCTACATATCCTGGTTTGAATAGGAATCAGAGTTCTCGTAGTATATTTGATTGTGAAAATGTTGTGATTGTGACAAATCCCTAAACCCACGTGAGTCATGCGTGGTGTGATAAACAATTGGGTGTCCAAAATTCAACAAAGGCATTCAAACTTTAAATTTTTTTCTTATCCACTGGTGGAAGATGGCACACCTATTGTTTCCAAGGTGAATGAGGCTGAGGCAATCGTGGATGAGGGTGAGGAGACAAGCCTTCCATAGGTTTTAATTACATTGGGTAAGGGACCAATGTATAGAGGAAGTGATGAAGGTTAAGGGATTACACCAGGATGGCTTCCCATGGTAACAAAAAGCACCAGGAGAGGGAAAGGGTATCAAGAGTCCATGTGCCTATCTCCCCTCTAGTCTTTGTCACCAAATAAGAGAGTGAGATCAATGATGCTACCTCCTATAAAAAAGATAGGGTCTTATGCCAAGTTGGTTTCCCTAAAATTGATCTTGGTAGGGGAGGGAGTCTTATCCTTTATTTTTAAAACGAAAAGTTGGTATGAAACGTACCTTCCCCTATAAGGTACCTGATTTTCCAGGTCATCTTTTCATGAAGGGAGAGGCCGAGACCCAACCCTCCTTCAAACCGGAAACATCCCAATATTTTTTTCTAGAAGAAAGGTTCATGTGACTTTGTATTTTCAAACCCACTGAAATTCCTTGTACCCTAACTCCCTTAGAAAACAAATGTGGGAACCCTTTAACTGTGGAAATGAAAACCGAAATAGAAGACACACTGATGTGCCTTTCCCAATGTTTTAATAAGTCATGAGGTTTTGGTGTAGGTCTCAACAAAATCCCTTTCAATCAATGGAGCCAATAATGAAGATTCCTAGCCAATAATGGCTTTGAGAAAGGCTTGACGGCTTATAAATTTAAGAGAGTGAAGAGAATAAAGTGATCCAAGGAGGGGTGCCCTAGTAGAGAAGGGAACACAAGTATGGGCAAGAAAGTAATCTGGGGTGACCTGATGTTCACTTAGGTGATGAACAACCTGTATGGTAATACTTGGGTGAGACCTTTCTCAATACTTCAAGAGTATTCACGGGTGATCCGAGAAGTTGGCCGCTCTAGTTTTGGTGAGAGGAGTGGGCGGCACACAAGTATTTCTGACTTGGGGAGGTTGGGCGCTTTAGGCATGTAAGGACCTTACCCCAGTTGCCCGAAGTCGGTGCCTTATTTGATTACATTGGTATATAGAAAAATGAATAATCATCCTGAAGGATTGAGTAATTTAGTATTATTGGAAACAAGATACATAAATAAGTCAAACATTACATATTTAAAGGAAAACAACACTAAATTATTCTATTGAAAACATCCATGCCTCATAGATTATGCTTGAAAGTCAATCATAATTTACATATTCATACCCTGATAAAATGAAATATAATGAAGGTTTGAGAACCAACTCTTAGTAAGGGTAATAAAAATAGTGGAATATAGCATAAACATAAGACATGGTAAGTAATTGAAAACACATGACTTTAATAATAAACTTGAACACATTAGGGCATGAATATGAGCTAAGTAAATAATGTCATAAAAAAACATAATCATGGGTATTATACTAGTCTAATAACCACATGAACGTCAAATACTCACATCATAATGGGGGAAGTTCATATTCCGGACATCGTAACCATACTCTCAAGGCCTCGTGCTAGGAAAATAAATAATCAATTTGTCAAGGCCTTGTGCCAAGACCATAGTTTGTCTCATGAGACCTCCTGACGAATCGATGTTCTATAGTGGGCCCCACTCATCACATAATAAGTCCAATTCATTCTTCATATGAGAGGGGATAAACATAAACAAAATATCATTAATATTGAAACTATTATATGAAATGTAACTAACTTACCCCAATCATTAAACATAAAACACTAACCATTTTGAGTAATATGGATAATATTATTAAGATAGTTCATCCACAATGAAGTTAGTCATAAACCATTAAATAAAACATTTTATATGACTTCATAAATTATAAAACCCAAAAATACAGAAGAAACAACAAGAGTGTTGAATCAAATGAAAATAATCTTATAAAATCATTTAGCAATCTTGAGATAAATACACTTTTTATTTAAAAAGAAGAGTTCTTATGGAAAAAAATTTGTATAGAACCATAATTAAATTAAGAAATTATTTTCATAGTAAATTTTTTGATTTTATCAATATAATGGTTTCCAAAAACAGATTAGAGATTACCCATGAAAATAGGTAAGAAGTTGTGATATTCCCTTGAATCGGGTTTGTATTTTGAAATCAATTTTGAAATTTCCTTTTAAAATGTGTAACTATCCATAAAATATGAAAGGATTATAGTTGGTGTATACATATATAATACCCAAACATAATTTATTGTCAGTACATAATAATACATGATAATTTCATTGAGGTAATTAGAAAAATAATGTAACCCGAATGAAAATGGATGTTCGGGTGGAAGACCCCTTACATTAACTCCAAACATGTTCCTATCTCGGAACATAACCTCATAGAATATGAAATTATATTTATTAATTACTTATTTAATAACCTAGAAGACATGTATTTATTTTATCATAATTCTGGTTAGTTCATTTTTGTTCTTATCGATAAGTTATTGTATTGAATTTCGTCGCTCAAGAGTGTTCATTTTCTTTATTTTCATCTTCGGTCCACAAGTTTTTAAGTATGTGGAATGGATGTAAATCTCCAGAATTGAAATTATATATTATTTATGAACATAAATATGTGTTATTGGTCATTTATATAACTTGGTTTCATGGAAAGAAGATGAATTATTATATAGAACTTTAATGATAATTGTTTCGGTTAATTTGTGGATTTTCGTTACAACAAACTCATTTTGATTTATAATTTAATACCATTTTTACAAAGGGGTTACAGAATCATAAATAGGTTATATTATATATAATAATCTTGTTCATCCATAACAATAATGGTTTCATGACAAGAATTTCTGATGATAATATTAATCGAAAGTCCATCGTCCTTGAATGTGGAAAATGGGCACATCTCAGATGGTATTCTTTCTACTAGTATAAAAGAAGTTAAAAAGGGGAGATGATGATAACTTATTACACTATGATGATAAAATTACATTACATATATGGTACTGTAGGCATCAAAAAAATTTTATAAGGGGAAGTAATAGAAAATGAAATCAAATGAACTTGAAAGGAAAGACAAAGAATTCAAAAGAGGAATTTACCTCTTGAACCAATCTTCCTTGAGAACCTCCTTAAAGATATGTTTTGGTATTTTTATGAGACCAAGACTATCTGCACGTGGGGTAGGAGGTTAGAAAGGTATTTGGAGAGAATTTGGAGAAGGCACAAGGGTTGAGAGGAGTAAATGGAAGGGGGAGTGAGAGGGGGGTTTAATAATGGAGGAGAGGGGATTTCATATTATAAAATTCATTAATTTATTAAATCACCTCAAGACAATTAATAGTGAGTATTATATGACCAATAATAGTAATTTTATCATGTTAGATTGAACCAAGTGGTCTTACATTACTTGTGATGTCATGAATAGTGTATTTAACTGAGAATTTTCATATACGGTATTTTACAGTATTTAACTATTCATCAAAAATTCATGTATTTCATAAAAATACAAATAATTTACCCCATCTTTTTTTTGAAGTGTAGAATCCAAAAATTTAATCCCTTTTTTAAAAATAATTTCATAAATATTATTAATTGAAATTTTAAATAAAGTCATAGTAAATTCAAAAAAATAACAATTTTAGAGGTGCAATTAGTTTTATTGCACATTGAAAATTTAATTAAGATATCATTATATTATTTTCTTATTAAAATAAAATATTAATATTATTTACTATTCATATGGGTATGTTGCTACTTAGAAGGGTAGGTTACTATTCACCAAAAATTAAGGTTTTTTTATTGGACTCTAAATAACAGACTGATCGCAACTCTATATATTGGATTTTTGAAATTCACATCACAGAAGTGAAAAATTATGTTTTACGAGTCACATAGCACTTAGTAATTAATTATGTTGTGATTTCATGTGATTGTAACATATTTATAAGAAAGGAATTTCCTTTAATAAAAAATTTTGGGTCGTTACATTCTCCCCTCCTTCAAAAAATTTCACCCTCGAAATTTCATTTTACAATATAGGCCTGGAAAAAGTGGGGGTACTTTTCCTTCATTGATTCCTCCAGTCCCCAAGTTGCCTCTTTGTACTTATGGTTTCTCCATAGTACCCTGACTAGATGAGTAGTCATTAGGTGTAGAACTTTGTCTCTATGATCCAAGATTTCCACTAGCTTCCCCACATAGGAAAGATCATCCTCCAACTATACCACCTCTAAAGAGATTACATGTAAAGGGTCTAGTATGTACTTCTATAAGAGGGATACATGAAATGCATCATGTACTTTCGACATGGTATGTGGATGTTCCAGACAATAGGCCACAGTTCCAACTCGATCAAGGATCTCCAAGGGGACGATATACCTAGGAATTAGCTTTACTTTCTTCCCAAACCTCATGACCTTATTCCATGGAGATATGCATAGAAATAACAGGTCTCCAAATTTGAACTCAAGGGCTCATCGACATTTATCTGCATAAATCTTTTGTAAACTTTGGGCTACCTCGATATGTTTGTGAATGTTTTTCACCTTCTCCACAATTTCTTAAACCAATTCAGGTCCCAATAGCTTTTTCTCACCGACATTATCCCAACACGTCGTTGTTCTACACCTTTTCCCATAAAGGGCTTTGTATGGTTCCATTCTGATGCTCGAGTGGAAACTGTTGTTGTAGGAGAATTCAACCAGTGGAAGATGTTGGTCCCACCCTCCTTTGAATTCTATTGAACATGGCCTCTCCATTTCCTCCAGTGTCTGAGTAGTCCACTCAGATTGGCCATAAGCATGAGGATGATAGGTCGTACTAATCTTCAGTTCAGTTCTTAGGTCATGTTAGAGACCTTTACAGAATATTGAGGTGAATCTAGGATCACAGTCGGATACAATGGAAGGTGGTACTCCATATTGTTTTACCACTTATTTGATATAAATCTATGCATGTTGATCCAATGAGAAGTCCTTTCTAATCAAGCTAATGTGAAATGTATTTGTAAGACAATCCACAATGACTCATATAGCAATGTTTTCTCTAGATGTCATTTGTAGTCTAGTGAAAAAGTCCATGTTAATGTCCTTCCACTTACATGATGGTATGTGTGGTGGTTACATCACCCCCTTATACTTGTGCCTCTCAAGCTTCACTCGTTCACATACCAAGAACTTTGATGTATGTTCATCAATATCCATTTTCATATTGTCCCACCAAAAGTTTTTTCGGAGATATCTATACATCTTTGTGCTGCCATGATGTAAAGAGAAATTAGAGATATGAGCATCATCCAACCGTTCTCTCTTCAACTCAAGAATAGTGGGAACACAAAGCCTCTTCTCGAATTTCAAAATGCCGCCTTCATATGAGAATTCTGTGAATATCCCATCATTTATACCTTTAATTTTTTTTGAAACTCCTCATCATAATCCTAAGAACTTTTATTCCTCTTCAGTAAATAAGGTTGGAAAACTATTTAAAAAATTAGTGATGTTTTACCTTCCTTAATAATTCCCATATCCATCTTTACTATATACATGAACATAGGATCCCTTTCAACTCTCATCTTGTTTTGAATTCCATGGTCCTTTCTACTCAAATCATATGCTACCTTATTTTCTTTCCTCAGGTGGTAGTGTGTTGTGCAATGATAATCTTTGAGTAGCTCAATCCACCTCCTTTGTCTCATATTGATTTCTTTCTGTGTATTGTGAAATCATTGAGGTAATGTCTCCAAATATTCAGAGCAAATATTACCACTGATAAATCAAGATCACGAGTTGGATAGTTTTGTTCATGAATTTTTAGTTTCCTAGATGCATAGGCAAGCACTCGATCATTCTGCATAAGGACACAACCCAGTCCTTTCTTTGATGCATCACTATTGATAACAAACCCATCATTTCCCAATGGTAGGGTTTGGATCAGAGCATTCACTAACCTCCACTTCAATTATTCAAAAAATTATTCACATTCCTTTGTCTATACGAACTTAATCCCTTTTCGTGTGAGCTTGGTAATTGGGTTGGATAAACGGGTGAAGTTTTGAATGAAACGCCAATAATAACCTACTAAACCAATAAAACTACCTACCGCAGTTACGTTAGTTGGAGTAGGCCATTCTTGCATAGCCTTTACCATCACAAGATCTACAGATATTCCATCCTTAGAGACAATTTGGCCCTAAAAGGGAATTGATTGGAGCCATAAATCACACTTGCTAATGTTCCCATATAATTCATTTCTTATCATAGTTTTCAGAATAGTGTGAAATTGATTTTTATTTTATTCATATCTTTTATATCACACCAAGATATCATCAATACAAACCACCACAAAGTAATCAAGATATTCATTGCAGACTCTATTCATCAAATCCAAAAAATAGATGGATCATTAGTTAGTTCAAACGGCATTACTATAAACTCGTAATACACATACCTAGTTCGGAATTATATTTTTGGAATGTATTCATTCCTCACAAGTAACTGATGATATCGAGATCGAAGATCAATCTTCAACAAATATTGGGCTCCATGATGTTGATCAAATAAATCACTGTTTCATGGCAGGATATACTTATTCTTTATTGTAACATCATTGATTTCCTAGTAATCAATGCACAACCTTGTAGACCCATCTTTCATCTTAACAAAAGAACATGGTATCCACATGGAGAAATGCTAGAGAGAATAAATACTTTATTACTCAATTACTCTAGTTGATTCTGTAGCTCCACTGACTCCACAATGGCCATTCTATAGGTGGTCTTTGCTATGGGCCTTGAACAATGAATTAATTCAATGAAAAACTCAACTTCATGCTCTGAAGGATGTCCATGTAAATCCTCTATAAAGATATCAATATATTCTTGAAAAATATGTACATATTCTATTTGAACATTATTTTCCTCACCCATTGTTAATTCATTCTCTTCCTTCCCGATAATTAAATTTAGTTGATCTACTGGGGGTGGATCTATATAAGAATCTGGTGGTGACGTTTGTACTCTAAAGATAAGGTACTCCTTATCAACATCGAAAATAGTAACCTCCTTCTTCTTACAATAAATTTTCACATCATCATTCGAAAGCCAATCCATACCGACAATTATATCAAATTAAATCATTGGTATGACAATGAGATCAGCAGATAAATGAGATTTATATGACTTAATGGGAATTGATTCACAAAACGTTGTTGCAATGATACATCCCATATGAGTTTGTACTGACAACTCCCTTATTAAATCAAATTGTAAATATCTAATTTTCATAGTAAAATAGGAAGATATGAAACAATTTGATTATCCAGAATCAAATAAAGCATTGGCTATGTTTGATTAAATGAATAAAATTTCTTTCCACAAAGTCATTCAAAACTTCAACATCTATAGTTGTGATCGCATAAGTTTTTCCCAGCTCCCTTGGCCTTTTTTGTTGCATATTTCCTTGACACTTTGGAAAATCATTAAAATAGTGTCCCATGTCCCAACAATTATAGCATTGAACATTAGTAGCATCTTTCTTCCCTATGAAATCACCAGAAATATGGCCTTTTTGACCAAATTTTTAGCATACTCCTTTTCCCTTTAAGCACGCACCAGGGTGTTTCCTTCCACAATTATCACTGGGTGGAAATTCAACTCTTCCCTTCTTACATGTTTCCTTATTTCCTTTCCTAGAGTTCTCAACAGCCCTTTTCTCTTCTTGCTTTCTCTTAAAGTCATAATACATAGAGAACTGTTTTTCTGTCTTTATTTCACATCAAACTATATCCTCATATGATGAAAAACGTTCTGATAATAGTGGGCACAATAGAAATGCCATTAGTCCATCAATGAATCAATCAATTTTGCTCCTAGGATTTCAAATATAGTCCATAACATGTCTTGGTAACCTTGTGAAGTTAGCTTCATACTTTGCAACATTATCATCTTCCTTCTACCTCAGATTCAAGAATTTCCTCTCCATATATGCTCTCTGTTCGCGAGGAAAGTATTTCTCTAGGAAGATTTCATTAAAATTTCTCCATTCCATCTCTTCTATTTCTTCATCCTCATTTGAGTTTTGGATTAATGACTATAGAATCCCAACCCTTTCTTACATTACTACTACATAATTTTAAAGATAAAAAACATAGTAGTATTACACATAGAGGATCCAACGATTTAGTGTCTTGGGAAAACTAGGACCATACATAGCAATTACAACATCAAGCATACACATTCATTTAATTTCTTCTTCTCTAGATTCTTATTAGAACTTTTCCTATCCTTAGTAAATGTAGCCACCTATGGATATACATCAAAATGTGTAATCTAAAAGCCCAGTAAGAGGATAGATAAGAAGAATATAGCCTGGGGTGAGCATAATCATGACATAGGCAAAAGATCATGAACCTGAGAGGAGCATAAATAAAAGACTTGAAATGTGGTAATGCATAAAAATGAAACATCATGTCTTAGTGGTTAACTACCACACATACTAGTGAACCAAGATAGAATATTTTTAACACATCATTTCACATTTACTCATGAGATTCATTACTTTACCCAATGCATTGGAGCACTGTATAATTCCAGGCGCACCTGTTACATTGAAACTTTCATATTGCGCTATATAATTCTAGGCGCACCCGTCAAATCATAACATTATCATAATCATGATTTCCACATAGAACAAATATAAAAAATTTAAAAAACATACCCATGGAATGGAATGGGTTTCATTTCATAATAACATATTCATAAGCTTTGGGTTCCCAAAATAAAGAGGGAATAACATACATGTTACAGGAACCGTCCACTTTGAGTGAGAAGTAAAAGGGGTGTTCTTAAAAGAGGATTTCTTTTGGAAAACATTTTGTTTGACATAAAAACCAGTGAGAAACATGTATATCTTATAAAATTAAATAAAATGATGAACAAATGATCTTTATGGAGTAACCATATCAAAAATGGAGTGAAAGAGGGAAAACCCTAATGAAGAAAATTGTGTTCGAGATTTCCCCTACCTTGTATCCGAAAAATTCATTCTATTTAATGTCATGTATAATGAAATTATATTCATTAATTATAAATATTGATCCTTTTTTACATTAATATGGTTCATTATGGTTTTATTAAGTGATTTTTGTGCCTTTGGATGAGTTATAGAGTTTAAAAACATTGTCCGGGAATGTTTGTTTTCATGGTTTTCTTGAGTGGTTCACTTGTATTCTTAAATTAAAGTTCTGGTAGAACATGAGTAAACATACATAACTGATATTACATGTTTTTAATGAGATTATAGGAGTTCAAATGATATTATAATGAATTATATTTGATCCATGTGGGTGAATCATTAGATAATAATAAATAATGATTAATTGGGTTAATTTGGGCAGTTTTTCGATCATAACGAACTTGTTTTAACTTATCACTTAGTAATATGGTCATTATATAGCTCAAGAACATTAAATAGGACATAATACATATAAAATATTCTGGTTCAACAATAAAAATGGTTTCAATACCAGATCTGAAGGTATAGATGGAAGAAGAAAGCATGTCGTTCTTGAAGGCAAAAAACTAACACCTCACGAATAACGCTCTCTTTAATAAAATAAAAGGAAGATGGAAAGGTGGTTATATGATATAATATCCAATTAGAATCATAAAATTACATTATATTTATAATAATGAAGTTACAATACCATTTGGAAGTATATAGGTTGGGAGAGAGCAAGAAATGAACATGAACTTGAAAGGAAATTAAAGGAGAAGAGGGAGAGAAATTATGTCTTGAATCATCCTCTTGAGATTCTCCTTAAGGAAGCTAGGATTGGTCTTTTAATGAGAGCATAAGATCTTGGAAGTGGGATAGGGTATAGGAAGGATTTTTGGGTAGAGTTTAGAGAAGTTTTGGAGCTTGAGAGGTGTGAGAGAATGAGGGTGTGAAGGGTGGTTTTTATTGTGGAGGGGAGAGGGATTTCCTTAATATAAAATTCATTAGTTTATTAATTTCTCCCAAGACAAGGAATAGTGAGTATTGAATGAACAATAATAGTAAATAAGGCATGTGAGTTCTAGATTTGGGTGCTTAAATCACTTGTGATGTCAGTAATAGTGGGTTATAATTATAATGTATTTAAACAGTAAATTAATTTATTTTACTATTCACCAAAAATTCAAGTATTTCAGAAAAATCCCAAAAATTTACCCCTACCATTTTTCAACATGTAGAATTCAAAAATAAATTAAATTTTTCAAAAATAATTTTTTAAATAGTATTAATTTAATATTTAATTAAAATCATAATTTACAAAAAAAATAGTTTTTAAAATTAAAACTGATTTTATAGTGATTTCAAAAATTATGCAGGGTCTTATAGAATTATCTAAAAACTATAAGGAATTGATTTTATAATTAATGAAAACATTTTTAGAAAATATTTTTTCTTTTAAATTAATTAATTTATTACAATTAATTATTTATTATTACAAAATACCAAAACGTTTAGTATGGTCAAATTGTCACTTCCTAAGATGTCTAAATTTAATTTAATTATTCATGGGTAAGGTTACTCTTATGTTCGATGAATTAATATTCATAAGGTTCATATTTCTATTCAAAAGGGTAGGTTAGTATTCACAAGGGTACATTACTATTTACAAAAAATTATTTTTGTTTTATTAGTCTCCAAATATCATCTCGAACACAACCATGTAAGTCAAATTTTCAAAATTCAAAACATATAAGGGAAAAACTTATGTTTAGAGGTCCCTTATCACTTAGTAGTTCATTATGTTGTGTTTTCATGTGATATTTTGACCTAATTACAAGAATGGAATTTCCATTGAAAAAATTTGGGTTGTTACAATCTCCCCCACCCCTTAAAAATTTCGCCCTCGAAATTTCACTTTACATAAACAGGTGAGGGTACTTCACCTTCATTTCTTCTTATGGTTCCCATGTTACTTCCTCAAACATATTCTTCCCCCATAGCACTTTGACAAGGTGGTTTGTCTTGTTGCGTAGAAACATATCACTTTGGTCCAGAATCATTAATGGCTACTCCTCATAGGATATATCATCTTCCAGCTACACCACCTCTGAGTTTAGTACATGTGAGGGATCAGGTATGTACTTCCTCAGGAGAGATACATGAAAAACATCATGAACTCGAGCCATATTTTGTGGATGTGCAAGCTGATATGCCACGACTCCTATGCAGTCATGGATTTCAAAGGGGCCAATATACCTTGTGCTTAGCTTCCCTTTCTTCCCGAATCTCATGACTCTCTTCCATGGAGATATTCGAAGGAAGACATTTTCTCCAAAATCGAACTCCATGTCCCTTCGACGGTTGTCAACAAATCTCTTTTGCCAACTTTGAGAAACATTGATGTGTTTTTGAATGGCTTGAACCTTCTATATAATCTCTTTAACAAGATCAGGTCCAAGTAGCTTCTTTTCTCCAACTTCATCCCAACAGGTTGGAGTTCAAAATCGCTTTCCATACAGAGCTTCATATAGAGACATCTGAATATACGAGTGGAAGCTATTGCTGTTTGAGAACTCAAACAATGGGATATGCTGATCCCATCCACCTTTGAATTCTAGAGAGAAGGCTCTAAGAATATCTTCAAGTTCCTGAATAGTCCTTTTAGATTGGCCATCAGTTTGGGGGTGATAGGTCATGCTAAAATTTAATTCAGTACTCAAATCATGTTGAAGGATCCACTAGAATTTAGATGTGAACCTCAGATCATGGTTAGAGACAATTGAGATTGGAACACCGTATAGTCTCACCACTTCCTTCAAATATATTGTTGCAAGTTGTTCAAGTGAGATATCTTCCCAAATAGCGATAAAATGGGCAGTCTTGGTGAGTTGGTCAACCACAACCCATATCGCATTATTTCCCTTTGACGTATTCAGGAGACCTGTGAAAAAGTGCATAGTAACATTTTCCCATTTCGATATGGGTATAGGCAATGGCTGCATCATACCTTTATACTTTTGTTACTCATCTTTAAATTCCTGACATACCAATCACCTTGATATATATTCTGCAATATCCTTCTTCATTTAATCCCACCATAAGTGTTCCCAAATATCACGGTACATCTTGGTACTCCCATGATGGATAGAGAAAGTTGAGCTATGTGCATTTTCCAATAGCTCCTTCTTTATCCCGGGTGATGAAGGAACACAAATCCGTGTTCCTAACCGAATCACACCATCATCATTGATATAGAACTCCTGCAGCTTCCCTTCCTTTACTACATTCACCCTCTTTGGTATCTCTGCATCATCCCTTTATGCTTCCTTAATCTTCTCCTGGATGGATGCTTACACAATGCTTTGGGTAAGGTAGGATGTATCCCCTGCCCTTATGATTTCCAAATCCATTCTTTGCATATCCATAAATATAGGGTCTTTCTCAATCCATAGCATGGATAAAGTAGCAGGTTATTTTCTGCTTAGAGCATCAGCTACCTTGTTCTCCTTTCTAGGATGATAATGAATAGAGAAATTGTAATCCTTGATTACATAGAATCATCTCCTTTGATTCATGTTGAGCTCCTTTTGTGTGAATATATACTTAAGGAACTTGTGGGGGGGGTGTATATGTCACACTTCTCACCATAAAGGTTGTGCCGCCATATTTTGAAAGAAAAAATCACAGCTGTCAGCTCTAGATCATGGGTCGGGTAGTTTTGCTCATGGATCCTCAACTTTCGGGAGGTGTAGGCTATCACATTGTCATTTTCATTAGTACTCAACCCAAGCCTTTCTTTGAAGCATCACTGTATATAAAAAAAAATTCTCCATTTTACAGTAGTGTGAGTACCGGTGCAGTGATCAGCCTTCACTTTAACTCCATGAAGCTTCCCTCACATTCTTCAGTCCAGACATACTTCAACCCTTTACTAGTTAACTTAGATAGCAGGCTTGACAATCGTGAGAAGTTTCTCACAAAACGTCGGTAGTACCCAGCTAATCAAAGAAAAATACGGATTTCGGTGACACTAGAGGTCCTGGGCCATTCATCGATCGCCTTTGTTTTTGAAGGGTCCACAGAAATTCCCTCACATGTGATCACATGTCGCAAAAAAGTGACATGCTTCATCCAAAAGTCACACTTGCTGAACTTGGCATACAACTTATCCTTTCACAATGTCTCCAACACAATTCTTAGATGTTCTTCATGTTCCTCCTTGCTCTTGGAGTATATAAGAATATCATGGATAAAAACTACCAAAAACTTGTCAAGGTAATGTCTAAAGAATCAATTAATCAAATCCATGAATATTTCAGGGGCATTAGTAAGTCCAAAGGGCATCACCAAAAACTCATAGTGCCCATAACTTGTACGGAAGGTAGTCTTCTGAATATCATTCTTCTTCACCTTTACCTGATGATATCTAGAACGAAGATCCACCTTTGAGAAGTATTGAGCTCCTTTTAACGGATCAAACAAGTCATCAATCCTTGGAAGAGGATACTTGTTCTTTATGGTGATCTTGTTGAGTTCTCGATAATCGATACACAACCGCATTGTTCCATCCTTCTTCTTCACAAAGATCACTGGTTCACCCCATGTTGATGCACTGGGGCGTATGAACCCTTTTTCCAAATTCTCTTGAAGCTGCATCTTTAACTCCTCCAGTTCGATAGGATCCATCCTATAAAGACACTTTGAGATAAGAGTATCTCCAGATATGAGTTCAATTGAGAACTCTACCTCACGATCCGGGGGAATTCCGGGTAACTCTTCAGGAAATACATCTTTGTATTCCCTCATGACGAGCATTTCCTCAAGGTTGGAACTTTCCTTCGACACAACCATTTGGGCGAGGTATGCTTCTTCATAGGGAATCAACACCCACACCATTGAAGGATTTTTCAATGGATATTAATGATCTTCCTTGCATTTGTAGAAGATCCAGGGATGGTTCATAATATTAAAAGATATTTCCTTCTCCCAGCAGTTGATATGTGCTCTATATATTGAGAGCCAATCCATTCCCATTATAGAGTCAAATTCCACCAAGTTAAGTATTACAAGATTTGATGGAATAATCTTCCCACATACGCCAATAGGAGAAGAGTCAAACACTTAGGTTCCAATGATTTCACCACATAGTGTTTTTACAGGTATATCTACTTCAACGTTTCAGGGCTTCGAATCTATAGTTCTAGAAAACTGGAAAGATATAAAGGAATCCATAGAACCATAATCAAATAAGAATTTTTCCATTCTTGAGTGAATAGGAAGTGTACCTTGTACGGCTTCATTATCATGATCCACCTCCACAGTAGTGATGGAATAAGCCTTCCCTTGTTCCTTTGGATTTGGTGGTTGCTGACGCTGATTACCCTCATGAACTGGGGGTTTAGTGCACTGGTTTTCATAGTGCCCTAGCTCCATACAGTTGTAGCATTAAACCATGAGTGGTTCTATCCATTCATCAGCTACATTCTCCTTCATTTTCTTGTCTTTTAGACACTCTTGGGCATGGTGTCCTTCTTTCCCAAACTTGAATCATTTCTCCGTCCCTTTGAGGCAGTTCCCATGGTGAAACTTCCCATATTTTTTGCATGTGGGTCGTTTATTTTTCATCCCACCTTTTTCATTAGATCCTCCAGCTTGAAACTCCATCTTTCTTTTCTTATCACCAGAGCCATGGGACCATTCTCAAAACTCCATCTCCACTTTGAGAGCACATCAAACAAATTCTTCAAAACTCCCAAAGCCTTTAATTGCAATATCCATTCAATGGTGTGTTTTTAATCCACTAATGAATCTATCGATTTTTCTATCATTGTTGATAACAAAACCTGAAGAGTACCTTGCATGCCTTGTGAAATTATCCTCACAGGTTGTGATAGATTCTACTTCTTTTTTCTTGAACACTATAAATTCTCTCTCCATCTTCGTACAAAGAGTTCGTGGGAAATACTTATAAATAAACATTATCTTAAAGTCTTCCCATTCCATCTCTTCAATTTCCTCCCTTGGCTTGGTGTTCATAATAAAATCCCACCATTGATCAGCTTCTCCATCTAGATGATAAACAGCTAGGGTCAGCTTCTCTGTCTCAGAATAGTGAAGAACAGAAAGGATCTTCTATATGGATTTAACCCACTGTTCCAAAACTAGTGGATTAAAAGATCCACTAAACGTCGGTGGTCGTTGCCGCCTAAAACATTCGATAGCCAGTTTCTCCCACTTTGGTGAAGGAGGAAGTTCCCCATTATTATGGTTATTGTTCAAAACCAGAGATAATTGGGTAAGCATCTCCATGAAGTTTTTAACTCCACCTCCCAAATCATTAGGGATGTCGTTCAGGAAATCATTGCATTGGCCCTCGCACGAGTTGTTGGGCCTGATTTCTCCTGGTTCCCACCATTTTCTAAAATAGAAAAGGTTAGAACAAAACATAAGTAAACAAGTCATGACTAAAATATTAATTTAAACAATTTATACAAAAAACATAACATATGGTATCCCTATGTAAATATTCTTTTGTGATTATTTGTACTTACTCTATTGCTAGAGGTTTTCTCTAAGGTTCACTAATCCTAATTCCAAAATTAACTAAACCATTCCTTTGAAACCAAATATAGAATCCCATCCTTTTTTTACATTACTATTACATCATTTTAAAGATAAACAATATAATAGTATTACATATAGAGGATCATATGGTTTAGCTTCTTGGAAAAACTAGGACCACACATAGCAATTACAACATCAAGCATAAACATTCATTTAATTTCTTATTCTCTAGATTCTTATTGGCACTTGTCCTCTCCTTAGTACATGTATCCAACTCAAGATATACATAAAAAGGGGTGAGCTAAAATCCCAGAAAGAGGATAGATAAGAAGAATATATCATGGGGTGAGCATAATCATGACATAGGAAAAAGATCATGAACATGAGAGGAGCATAAATAAAAGACTTAAAATGTGGCAATGCATAAAAATTAAACATCATGTCTTAGTGGTTAACTACCCCACATAATTGTGAATCAAGATAGAATCGTTTTCACACATCATTTCACATTTACTCATTAGATTCATCACTTTACCCAATGCATTGGAGCGCTGTATAATTCCGTGTGCACCCATCACATTGAAACTTTCATATTGCGCTATATAATTCTGGGCGCACCCGTCACATCATAACATTATAATCATTATGCTTTACACATAGAACACATATTAGAAATTTACATAACTAACACATGTAATGGAATGGGTTTAATCTCATAATAACATATTCATAAACTTTGTGTTCCCAAAAGAAAGAGAGAATAACATACATGTTACAAGAACCGTCCACTTTGAGTGAGAAGTAAAAGGGGTGTTCTTAAAAGAGGAGTTCTTTTGAAAGAAATTATATTTCACATAAAAACCAGTGACAAACATGTATATCCCAGAAAATTAACTAAAATGATGAAAATGTGAATTTTAAGGAGTAACCATATCAAAAATGGAGTGAAAGAGGGAGAACCCAAGGGAAGAAAATTGGGTTCGAGATTTCCCATTACCTTGTATCTGAATGCTTCCTTCTATTTAATGTCTGGTATAATGAAATTATATTCATTAAATAGAAATAAATAACCAAGTGTATATTAATATGGTTCATTATGGTTTTATTAAGAGAATTTATGTTCCTTTTGATGAGTTATAGAGTTTAAAAACATTGTCTGGGAATGTTTGTTTTCATTATTTTCTTGAGTGGTTCACTTGTATTCTTATATTGAAGTTCGGGAAGAACATGAGTAAACATCCAGAACTGATATTACATGTTATTAATGACATTACCAGAGTCTTAATGATCTTATAATGAATTCTATTAGATCCATGTGGGTGAATCGTTAGATAAAATTTAAATGATGATTATTAGGGTTAATTTGGGCGGTTTTTCGATCATAATGAACTTGTTTTAACATATCACTTAGTAATATGGTCATAATTTAGGTCTATAACTATAAATAGGACATAATACATATAACAGGTTCTGTTTCAACCATAAAAATGGTTTCATGACCTGATCTGAAGGTAGATATGGAAGAACAAATCATGTCGTTCTTAAAGGTGAAAAATTAACACCTCACGAAAAACGTTCTCTTTAATAAAATAAAAGGAATAGGGAAAGGGGGTTGGATGCTATAATATCCCATTAGAATCATAAAATTACAGTTTATCTATAATTTTGGTGTTACAGTACCATTTGGAAGATTATAGGTGGGGAGAGATCAATAAATGAACTTGAACTTGAAAGGAAATTAAAGGAGAAGAGGGAGAGAAATTACCTCTTAAATCCTCCTCTTGAGATTCACCATATGGAAGATAAGATTGGTCTTCTGATGAGACCAGAAGCTCTTGGACACGGGATAGGCTCTAGGTAGGATGTTTGGGCAGAGTTTAGATAAGTATTGGAGCTTGAGAGGTGTGAGGGAATGAGGGTGTGAAGGGTGGTTTTTATAGCGGAGGGGAGAGAGGTTTCCTTAATATAAAATTCATTAGTTTATTAATTTCTCCCAAGACAAGGAATAGTGAGTATTGAATGACAAATAATAGTAAATAATGCATGAGAGTTTGATATTTTGGTTCTTACATCACTTGTGATGTCAGGAATTGTGGGTTTTAATTATAATGTATTTATACGGTAAATTAATGTATTTTACTATTCACAAAAAAATCAAGTATTTCAGAAAAATCCCAAAAATTTACCCCTACCATTTTTATAAATTTAGAATCCAAAAATGAAGTCCATTTCTAAAAATTAATTTTCTAAATATTATTAATTTAATATTTAATTAAAATCACAATTTACAAAAAAACAGTTTTTAAAATTATAAATTATTTTATAGTGCTTTCAAAAATTATGGACGGTCTTATAAAATTATCTAAAAACTCTAAGTAATTTAGTTTACAATTAATGAACACATTTTAAGCAAATACGTTTTCTTTTAAATTAATTAATTAATTATAATTAATTATTTATGACTTACAAAATACCAAAACGTTTACTAAGATCAAATTGTCACTTACTAAGATGTCTAAATTTTATTTAACTACTCATGGGTAAGGTTACTCTTATGTTAGATGATTTACTATTCATAAGGGTCATATAACTATTCATAAGGGCAGGTTACTATCACACAGGTATGTTACTATTCATCAAAAATTATTTTTCTTTTATTAGACTCCAAATATGATCTCGAACACAACCATGTTTGTCAGATTTTCGAAATTCAAAACATATAAGTGAAAAACTTATGTTTAGAGGTAACTTAGCACTTAGTAGTTCATTATGTTGTGTTTTCATGTGACTTTATGACATAATTACAAGAAGGGGATTTCCATTGAAAAACATTGGGTTGTTACAATGACCACCACTGATCTGTATCTCTTGATAGCCAATAATCTTCCATGATGACCTTCTCTCTTTCATTACTGCCCAAAGTAAGAAATATCTTCTCAAGGGAACTTATTAACTACTTAGCTAAAAATGGGTTTGTAGTCCCGTTGAATGATGGAGGTTGTTGTCACATAAAGCGATCTAGCATGGCTCCTCCACAGAGTGGATTCAGATGCTCCATATGGGTAATGATATTATTCATAACCTGAGTATATTGTCCAAGTATAGTTATGAGTTTCTCAGCACTAGTCACATCACTAGAACCAACATCATTATCTTGTGTTGGAGGAAAGTCCCTACAAGGGACAAATTCATTCGTGCGGTTTACATTCCTTCCACAAGGCGCCATTTCTAAATGATGGCATAACCTTGATTAGGTTATGAATCATAATTTATAATCTCAATGAAGAAAAATACTAAGAATAAATTGAAATTCTACGCATAGCTAACCTCTTAATCATAAACATGGTATCTTTGAGGAAAAATTTACATTTAAACAATTCATAATGGATTATACAAGAAAACGTGAATTATCCTAAGCATATCCCCTGGGAGTGTCGTGACCAAGATTGCATCAAGACCTGTTGTCATATTCCAGGATACCCCAGGTCAAGCCTGAAACTCCTTGTCAGAGATTTCACTCCTAGGTATATCTGTGCCAGAGCCACATCTACCTTCTCGTATCTAGACAGGGACGTATTTCCTGAATGATACACATAATCTATTCCTTACCAAAATACCTGTACATTCATGTATGTTTATCCTCAATGAATATCTTGGGAACTCTTCCCTAATCTAAATTTTCTAAATCTAGTTTCCATGTTTTCTACTAAACTTTCTATGATACCAATAGTGAGGACATGACCCCGGTTTCCCAGAGTCGGTGACTTATTTTATTACATTGGTATATAAAAAAAGGAATAACCATCCCGAAGGATCGAGTATTTTAGTATTATAAGAAACAAGATACATACATAAGGCCAACTTTACATATTGATAGAAAATACAACACTAAATTATTCTTTTCAAAATATCCAGGCCTCCTATATTATGCTTGAAAGTCACTCATAATTTACTTCTTCATACCCTGAGAAAATGAAACATAAGGAAGGGGTGAGCTCAAACACTCAGTAAGGGTAAACAAAACAACGTAAGATAGAATAAACATAAGACATGGTAAGTAATTGAAAACACATGCCTTTAATAATAAACTTGTACACATTATGGCATGAATATGATCTAAGTAAATAATGACATAATAAACCATGATCATGGGTATTATACTAGATGAATAAACACATGAACTTCAAATACTCGCATCATAATGATAGAAGTTCATATGCCGAACATCATAACTATACCCTCCCGGCCTCTTGCTAGGACCATAAATAATCAATTTGTCAAGGCCTTGTGCCAAGACTGTAGTTTGTCTCAGGAGACCTACCGATGCATCGAGGTGTTATAGCGGGCCCCAACCATCATATTATAAGTCCAATTCAATCTTCATATGAGAGGGGATAGTCATAAATAACATATACATTACTATTTAAACTATCATATGAAATGCAACAAACTTACCCCAATCAATAAACATAAAACACTAACCATTCCAAGTAATATAGAGGATGGTTTTAGGATAGTTCATCCACAATAGAGTTAGTTATAAAGCATTAAATAAAATATGGTAGATGAATTCATAAATTATTAAACAAAATTATACATAATAAACAACATTAGTGTTGAATCAAAAGAAAATTCTCTTATAAAATCATTTAGCAATCTTGAGATAAATACACTTTTATTTGAAAAGAAGAGTTACTTTGGAAAAATATTTTTATAGAACCAGAAGTGAAGTAAGATTTTATTTTCATAATAAAATTAGTGATTTTATAAATATAATGGTTTCTAAAAACAGATTAATGATTACCCTTGAATGTAGTTAAGGAGTTGATATATTCCCTTGAATTGGGTTTGTATTTTGAAATCAATTTGGAAATATCCTTTTAAAACATGTAACTATCCATAGAATAAGGAAATATTCTGCTTGGTGTACATATATATAATAACCAAACATAATTTATTGGCAGTACAGAAGAATATATAAGAATTTCATTGAGGCAATTAGACAATGAATGTAACCCGAATGAAAATGGATGTTCGGGTGAAAAACCCCTTACCTTAACTACGAACGTGTTCCTCTCTCTAAATAAAGCTCTTCTAATATGAAATTATACTTATTAATTAATCATTTAAGAACATATTATACATGTATTTATTTTATCATAATTTTTTTAGTACATTTATATTCTTATTGATAAGTTATTGTACAGAATTTCGCCACTCCAGAGTGTTCATTTTCATTATTTTCATCTTCGGTTCAATTGTTTTTAAGAATTTGGAATGGATATAAATATCCAGAATTGAAATTATATATTATTTATGAACATTAATAGGTTTTATTGGTCATTTATATATCTTGGTTACATGGAAATAGGATGAATTATTATATATAACATTAATGATAACTGTTTCTGTTAATTTGTGGGTTTTGATTATAATGAACTCATTTTTGTTTATAAATTAAAACCATTTGTACAAAGGGATTACAGAATATTAAATAGGTTATATTATAAATAATAATCCAGTTCAACCATAACAAGATTTTTTTCATGACCAGAATTGAGAATGATAATATAAATTGAAAGTCCATCATCCTTGAATATGGAAAATTGACACATCTCGGATAATGTTCTTGCTACTTGTATAAAAGAATGTAAAAAGGAGGAGATGATGATAACTTATTCCACTATCATGACAACATTAAAGTATATATAAGTTAATATATTCATCACAAAATTTGGATAAGGAGAGGTAATAGAAACTGAAAAAAATGACCTTGAAAGGAAAGACAAAGAATTGAAAAGTGGAATTTACCTCTTGAACCAATCTTCCTTGAGAACCTCGTTAAGGAGATTAGGTGGACTTATTATGATACAAAGGCTTTCTGGACGTTGGATAGGGGGTTTTAAAGGTATTTGTACAGAATTTGGAGAAGGCACAAGGATTGAGAGGAGTGAGTGGAGGCGGTGAGAGGTTTTTTTTATAGTGGAGGAGAGAGGGGGTTTCTTAATATAAAATTCATTAATTTTTTGTATATCCTCAAGATAAGGAATAGTGAGTATTACATAAACAAGAATAGTAATTTCATCATGTGAGGTCGAAATAAGTTTGTTTGTATCACTTGTGATGTCATATATTGTGTATTTAACTGATAATTTGCATATACGGTATTTTACCGTATTTTACTATTCATAAAAAATTCAAGGATTTCAGAAAAATACGAAACATTTACCCCAAACATTTTTTGACACGTAGAATTCGAAAATGATGTCCATTTTTTAGAAATAATTTTCTAAATATTATTAATTTAATTTTAAAATAAAGTCATAGTTAATTCGAAAAATAACAATTTTAAAGGTGTAATTAGTTTTATGTCACATTGAAAAAATATTTAAGATCTCATTATCTTATTTCCTTAAGAAAATAAAATAACATTATTATTTTCTATTCACAAGGGTATGTTAATATTCATAAGGGTAGGTAACTATTCACCAAAAATTAAGTTTTTCTTATTGGACTCTAAATAACTTACTAATCACAACTGTGTGTGTTGGTTTTTTGAAATTCATATCATAGAAGTGAATAACTTATGTTTTACGGGATTCATAGAACTTAGTAGTTAATTATGTTGTGACATCATGTGATTATGACATATTTATAAAAAGGGAATTTCCTTTAAAAAAATATTGGGTCGTTAGAATACGCGCATGTTTTATGGTTTCCAAACACTAAAAGGACTTATGTCCAATGGTCCTCCCTTAAATCCTCCACCCAAGGTGTTGAATAATTGCCTTGTATGTTTTGAAGGACTGGGGAGAGCACTAGGGCGACCAGACTAATGATAAGGCTTCAAGGAAATTCAAATGTACAAATGGTTCCCCCAAGGGTATATTTATAGGAAAATAAATGACCTTGGGAGAAATAAGTTGGGCACACAAGTACCTTGTGTGCCACCTATGTTTTGACTAGACATGGGTGACACTTTTAGGACTTAGCCAAATTTACAATTTCATTCATCTGTAGTAGGGTGGTGCATAAGTGGGATGCACGAAATATATGGGCGTGTAAGTAGGATGTGCGCTAAATCAATTTTGGCTAAACTAAGGCGGCCACAAATTGATGCCTTTGAAATTTTATGACGTTTCTTTTTTGCATTCCCTCTTTTCATTCTAATTTATTCCCTTTTTCATTATTTTTAGACACATTGAAAGAATGGAGTGTCAAAAATTCCTTAATATAAGTACATATACATTTGTGAATGGAAATGTAACTAGTGTAAAATTTAATGTAACTTATAGGGACATGTATGATCTTCACTATATTTTTCTTTTAACAGTCTAAAAAAATGACGATATTTTTATAGAGTAGATTTTTAGCCTCAAAAATATTTATTCTTTTTTAATTTTTCACTATAACATTATCATAAACCATAAAAGGATAATTCTTTATGGGTGTAGGAATTACTTTTTCATAGGACACTAATTATTGGTTTCCAAACAAACAATTCATTTTATCACATTCATTTATTGTTTGTATGATTGAAATTTATTCCATGGAGGGATGTTGTTTAAAAATAAAAGTATTTCTCCAAAATATGAGTTGTATATAAAGTTACAAGGGAAAGGAAAACCTAATGTTAATTGAGAGGTTAGTACTATTGTATATTCCACCATTGATAGGTTTTTATAGATCAAGGCTATGATTCCTATGATGAAGAATTAGATGTAAATGTACAACTACTCCTATAATAGAAGAACCAGGTGTCATTATATATCCTATAAAAATATTAGTCAGGATACTCATATTTATTAATAAATATATCATCCCAATACATGGTATAAAATATAAATACACAACATCATGAAGAGATAATACATTGTATAATGTTTAATGGTGCTGGAATTTACAGCTAGATCCATGATAGATAATCTAGACAACACTATGTTTCTTTTAATAATAGGAATCAAGCCACACACAGTTCTAGAGGAGTTACTTTTTTGTCTCCAGTTCAAGACCAAATGCATGCCCTATTATTCTAGAATATTTACATGGATGTCACTAACCAATTACCCATCTTGGTTAGACATAAGATCTCTATCCCACCATCCTGAACTACAGAGGATGATGACTTGTAGTGGGGTTCTATGATGGAACAGTTGGTAGACTATACCCTTGTTATTAGATTAATCCACAAAGTTAAATAATAAACCAAAATAGTGTAATGGTCAATAGCTAAATTATATTGGAAGATTAATTCATTCAGATAAATAAACAGGTGTATATTTAATCATCTACATATAAAAAAATGATGATTATCATATCATGTATCTATATAAAAATAGTGTACATAAGATACAGGGGAACAAGAATATAAACAATTTCTATAAAAATTTATAAAATGGTCATAGTCTACTTTTACTAGAATTATTATCATAATCATAGTTCTTTTATCCC
The DNA here is from genome assembly GCA_963277665.1 of Viscum album. Lineage (NCBI taxonomy): Eukaryota > Viridiplantae > Streptophyta > Magnoliopsida > Santalales > Viscaceae > Viscum > Viscum album. The sequence goes on from CAUJRU010000090.1 coordinate 986,570, forward strand.
TTGCTCTATTTTATCTATGGAAATCAAACTTCATAAGCCAAGTGATTCCCCTAGTCTACATCAGCAATCAAGAAGTCTGTTCGAGTACTATATAAGGCCTGAACAGGGTGCGCGATATAATAAATAGGCAACCACCAATGGTGTGTAGATCTATCAAGTCTACACATATAAAATTAGTATTATATAGGTATATAATATCTTTTAATCCATAATTAAATAAACCATGTTAGTTTGGTTTCCACATTGACAACCAAATGACACTACCTACTTCAACTTAATTCATATGTCATGTAACCATGGTGAACCTGTACATATATTGTATGGCTATAATAATGGATCATCATAAAACAAGGGTCACCAATAAAATGGACACATGAATGTTATTTCTCATTGAAGACAAGTCCCTGGGATAGCAGTTATTCATTTTTATATTATGATATATGTGAAATCCTTATAATTCAATATATGGAATCCTAATCCCATTCAAGGTGATTCATTATATGAAACAAAATTATCACTCTAATGTCACAATAAATACCCTCCATAATAAAAGTACATTATACAATATCTCAAAGATTAATCTTATGTATCACTCTCATCATGGTGAAAACTTGGCCCTATGAACATGTCTTTTGTATCTCTTGTAGGGGATCGAGTATCGCTCATGGCATGGTATAACCATATTTCCACTAATCCCATCTTAGATGACTCCCCTACAGAACTAGTATCTCTCATGGGTAGGTGAGAAATCCTCCAGTTGATCTCATATAAGTAATTATATAAAGAATCCATGGCCAGCTCCTATGGTATTTAAAATCCATAACCTGTCCAAATTATAATGGACGATGAGCCTGTCCATGGAATCCATAAATCGAGAAACTTGTATCTCCCTAATATTGGATTGAATGTATTTATTATCTTCCAAAAAAACCATTTCAACAAGTAATTATAAATATAATTCTAATCTAGTTGGCCAATTCATATTATCCCTGTAATTCAACTAATAATATAAAACATAATGGCCTAACTCATGGCCAAACATTTTCCATAAATCATTTCACAATATGATGAATTTATTAAAATGAAATCATAAACTTCAATTTAAATCTATTAAATTTTGTTCTAATTCAATGTCACATAATCCTTTCAAATGATTCAAACCAATATAGGTGGATGATTCCAAGATAAATGCACCAAGTCTTTGATTAGCAAGCTCTTATGGTCCCTCTATAAAGGGGAATTAAATTTAATTTAACTAATTTTTCTTTATAGTGGTGACACCAGGTCTTTTGGTGTTTAGAACAAAGGTGGAAGATAAAATAAAAACATACTTTATGTAATGTTACTAAACCACCTACCTTATGCATGTATTACTCTCCTCATCTAGTGTCGGCCGTGAAATTGAGCTATAATAGGTTAAAATAGAAAAATGGAAAAATGCCTTAAAAATATTGCATATTTTCTCTAATAAAATAGCATAGAAGAAATTAAGATAATCTATAGAAGGAAAGAATAGTTTTTATGAAAATATCAAGAGTAATCCAATGAGATGAATGGAGGTTAATTCCATTCTCAGTTGGTGGATTAATGAGGAATCCTATCTTAGGCTGGAGGAGGAGAGCACACACAGGTGATGGCTATTTTGCATGATAAAATAGAGTATGAGAGGTAAAAATAACTTATAATAACAAGGAGAAAAAGATAATTCACCCAAACATTAAAAAGGAACATGTTTTGGCCACACATTTAGTCATGCCCTACACCAATTGTGTGCCATCTAATATCCATGGATAGTGGCCAACATGATTGGTGGTGCATAGATGGTCTAACAATGCTCTACTAATGTTTTGACCTCTGTCTATGGAGAACCTTCCACACGTGTTATAGTGTATTGATGGAACCATTGTTCTCATCCCTTGTGCTCCCCTCTGTGTATCCCTATAACCCCCTCATCATTTTTTTAACCATGTGAACTATGTGGTACAGTTTCTACTAATCTTGTAGCACAGTTTTTTTCTCCAAAATTCATGGATCTTGCCTCCAAACAGGCACTACACACCCTCATAACCTATGTTACTAACTTTGGAAAACAAATAAGCGTAAAACAAGGGTTAAAACAAATAGTTAAGACATACATACCTTATGAATAAACTAGGAAATTAAAACCCATACAACATAAAAAAACATTTCCCCTGAGATTCTATTATGATGTTGGTAAATCAATGTCTGAGAAAATTTCAAACCACAGAGCACATACATGAGCCTCCCATTCTCAGGTCTCATCCAATACACGGTTGTACTACCCTATCACTCAGACTAGTGGATATGAGCTTCCTTGGAGCGATTTTATGCTCTGATCAACAATATGTAATGGATGTTTCTCAAATGATGCATCCACCTATTGCTCAATATCCTCATGATCAAATGAATGAGATGATTCAGAATGAAAATGGTAGTTTTTTGACAAATATAATGAATCGTGCATGGATTGATACCTCTATGGTAAATTGAACTGATATGTTTCTATCTCGACAATCTCCATGATCTAAAAAGTTCTAACAAAAAGTTTTGATATCTTTCCCTATATTCGAATATATCTATGGCACAATCTAGGAGAAACTTGAAGAAAGACATAATTTTCCACCATGAACTCTATAGGTCAAAAGAAGAGATCTTTGTAATAATTATACCAAAACTAGAATTTATCCATACACATATAGATTAGATATACCTACTCTAAATTCTCATGATGGTGATGATTTCATAGTAGTTTTTCATCACATTTCATTAACTATTATCAAACCTAATGTCATGGCTAACCATAGAAAGCTTCATAGTGAACCATACAAATCATTTCCTAAATAAATTAATGATAGTAAAAACCAATGAGAGGTATTTGTTTCTCCATGTAGCCTCTATAATCATGGATGCATGATTCTAGTATGTCAGATAATTCTTGTGTTGTCTTCTTGGAATACACATCCTTTTCAAGGTTATATTCCATACAGAAGATCACTGATGAACCTAGTGTTTTCTATAGAACCTTTTGACAACATATTGTAAAACTAGCATATTAATCATATACAATAGAGTGGGGGAAACTATTAAGGCTCAAAATTTCCCAAATATAAATCCCCTTGAACTCATCAACTATGAAATTATATCGGATGGGTAGTAAGTGTATGAAAATTTTCACTTGGTCAACAATCACTCTTAATGCATCATTTAATAGAGGGGATTTTGAAAAAAACAACAAAAAATACAAGGTGGCATCATCCCATTTATACTTAGGAATGGAAAAAAGGTAGTGAAATTCTAGGAGGTTGGTTCTTAGCCTTCACATACTGATGGTATAGATTCGAGTGATAAATCTATAAATATATCATTTCATATATTCACACCAATAATAAATATGTATTTCCTTGTACATCATGGTAATCCCATGGAGAACTACCCAAAAGAAATAATGAGATTCATATATTAACTCTTCAGGTTTGTCTGGGGGGACCCAAACACACCTGTGAAAGTGCAGGATATCATACTCTCCCAAAGCCTAACCAAGTAGTGGGTCCTCTCCTATGACACTTTCCATTTGGACTAATTCATCAGGTTCAACATGATTCCTTTTCTGTACCCACTCCATAAAGAAATATATCACATCCAAATCTAATAGTATATTCCAACCATGATATTCATGAACCTTCATGTGCATATCAGAAAATAAGACCATCAACTGACACACAATACTGGCCTCCTAAAAGGTATGTGTCTAAGTATTCTGGTTCATAACATCAACTAATGAATTATACTTTCCGGGTTTTTATGAAAGATCAAATTAAAATTATTTAGAATACTCATCCCATATACAATTCCTGAGATTCAAATCCTACTATTCGATAATGTATTGAGACTTTTATGGTCTATATAAACAATGATCCATTCTGAAGATAGATAAAGTCTCCAACAATATAGAGAATGAACCATGGCTTAAAGATTGAGGTCATGTGTATGATAATTATAATCATGATGTATTCACTAGAAGAACCAATATGTAATAGCACACTATCAATTATCTAGAACTACATCAAACCAGATTCTGGATACATCACAATAAACTGTATAGATTATTCTTTTCACTTGAAAAACCAAGATCAGTACAGAATTCAATTTCCACTTTAACATCCAATATTTTGTAGGGCAAGATTCTGACCAGAAGAACATCAAATACAGTTTAATAAATTCCATAAGAGGTGATTCTAGCCCGGTGAATTCCTGAATTAAATGCCTCTAATAACCAACTAGCCCTAATAAACTACATATGTCAATGATATTATTCGGATTCTCCCTAGAAACTATAAGGGCTCACCTTCCCTGGGTTAAGAAACACTTTATCCAATAAGATAATATTACCCTATAATATAATCATATTGATCAAGAAGTTCCATTTAGTGAGATTAAAATTAAATATGGCTATCTCTCAGTGTATTATTCCTGATATCAATATGTTTGGTATGGTCATGTCTGGTATTAGAATACACAAAGATGTCATCCCAAAAGATTACCACAAATAAATCCATAATTGGTGGAAACCCCAATTCATTGCATCTAAAAATAATTTTGGTGTGTTCATATGGATGAATACTATAACTAAGTACTTATAAAATTCATATTTTTTTCTAGATCATTATACATTGTATATTTGGTGATCTCAAATAAAACTGACGATATCTTGAACAGAAATCAATTTTATAGAAAATTATCACTCCTAGAAGATGGTAAAAGAGTTCATCTATTCCTTACTATGGATATTGGTTCTTTACTATATGATAGTTCATATAGAGGTAGTCAATGCATAACTTGAGGGTACTTTCCACCTTCTTAGAAAAAAGGGAAATTGAACCCCTTGAAGAAGTGTTAGGTAGTATAAAATAGTTTTCTTCAAATTCATCCAATTGCTTCTTGAGTTCCCAGAACTCTATAGGTTCAATCATATGTGGAGAAATGGACCCTCGTTTTACACATAGAACTAGATCAATGGTTGATTTGGCTCTCTAATAGGAGGTAATCTATGGAAAATAGCAGAGAAGATTTCCTAGTACCGATCCAAAACATGAGGAAATTCCATACATCGCATTTGCGGATCCCTCATAAAGATACTATCCATCTAGACTTTAATTCCTCCCATTACATTATTCTCTAGTTTATGAAGACATTCCTAGAAATAATATTCACTACTATTAAAATAGGTGATACTTTTAGTTGATATAATTTACACCCACAAATAATAGAAATCATCATGGGAATGGTAAGGCACAAGAAAGTCTATTTCAAGTATGACATCAAATACTATCAACTCAGTAACAAAAAAAATCAACAAGAATCGATGTACACCAATCTCAAGGTGGAACTCCTCACACCAGAACACACTCTCTGAATGAACCCCTAATGGTGTGTCAAGAGTCATGACACTACAGAAGTACTATATCTATAGGCCCAATCATTTCAGAATTGTTTCCAATATAAAAGAGTGTGATGAACAAGTATAAAATTTGGAAGAAACTAAATAATATTCAACAAGAAAAATACCTTGTACTTTTTAAGTCCCTAATCTCTGACCCGTAGGAGTAGGTTACTCTAAATAGATATGTCCTAATTTGTTTCCCTATGATGAAATGTATAAATCATATGTAGGTCGACTTTGATGCCATTGATCCTCTGTGTCATTACTACCTCAGCCATAAGCACCTCCCCATCCTCATTACTTGGTTGTGTAAAAGAAACCATCATATCATGGAGGCAAAAATCCTCTACCTAATTTTTTTTTGGTATATATCCCTTTAGAATAGGTACTAGAGTTATGAATCAACATAAAAGTTGAACATGACCCATCCAGTCACAGGATCAGCACTCGATTGAGTTTTCTTACACTGGGTCTTTCAATGGCCATTCCTACAACACTGATGACACACCACATAGTTTATAGTGTGTGTCATCTAGTTGGAACATTCCCTACACCCAACCATAAAATGAAATTTCATACCTCTAGACAAGCTATCTCCCTATCTCAAAGCTGAACCACCCAAGTTCACATTGTCAACATTTTGCAGGGTTTATTCTATGATGATGACCTTGTTCACTATATCTGAAATAGTTGTCACCAAAATACATTCACTTATGATTGTTGAAATACATAATCCAATCCTAAAATTGTCTCATATTCATCAACATTTCCTCTGTCAAAGTCATTTAAAAATGAAAATGATTATAAAAATGAGTGGAATAATCTATCACATGCATGGAATCATGCGGTTGGTGCATAAAATCTCTATCATGGTCCATTATTATCATCTATAGAAAGAATTATTTATATAAGAGTAATTGGAATTTCACTGAGACCATAACCAGATAAGTATCAGCCTAAGAGATTACATCCCACCAACATTTGGTGGAGTCATAGAGTAAGTAGGTGGAAAGTTTGACCCTCCACTCTAGAGGTGTCTATATGCTAAAAGATCGTTACAATGTCCACTAGATATGATTATGGAGATTGGGTTTTGTCATCCTCTAAGAAGGTAGAAAGATGTTTCTTGTGAAATTCCCATGTCAACTCATCTATAAAATGTGATGTTCATGGAGATCTCTGTACAGGATGTATGACACACAAGTAGCTTTCTTGAAACTAAGCATTGGTTCTCAATAGTGGATCAATAGGGGTTTCTGCATGGGGAACTATACATGGTAATATCGGTGGATCAAGGCGCATCACCTCCACAACATGGTCATCATCACCCACCAAGTATACGACATGAGTATTTCATGGCCTAATATCTCTAAAATTTCCAATAATACCCCTAGGATAAAATTTAACATTAGATTGTAACTGAGATAATAAGATAGTACTGGTAGAAAGCCTTATAATAAAAAAATTCCCACCTTTATTCCTGCTAATAAACTAATGTTTAGGTGATAAGGAATATCACATATGTCTTAGCATACACTACCTACAAGCCCACTATAATTGTCGAGTAAGGTTCAAGGCCTCATACTAATTAACAAGGTTCTAGTATATGGAGATTAAATTGTATGGTATATATAAACACATCCATTACATTGAAATTGGAACCCCATTTAGAAATAATAGTTTAATTTTTAAATTTAAATTTATTTATGTTCATTATTTATTATATTCAAATAGATATCACAGTTCAGTTAGATGAGTCGTCATTCCAAATTTATAAATGCCCATACTCGTTATAAATTTCAATTAGTTCATCAAGTATTTACATCCATTATTAGGATGTAATAGGTCATGAATAATTATTTTATCGAATAGTATACCATTCCCAATTTGTATAAGTACATGCTTCACAAATTAAAATTAGTATTCAATAACCAAATCGAATAATATTTCATCTCAGAGAACTCGTGGTTCATTGTTCAACATGAAATTATTGGTTAATTAAGGTACCATCATCAATCTATACAAAAACACCATTTATATTTATATAGAATCGTAAATTAATCCAATTATGTTATCTATACAAGAAATTCCGGCACATTCACACTTATATTATAGAAAACACACTCACTACAATGAAAAGAAACATAGTAAATGAACATAGTCATATGAATATGGAATTACATAATGCATGACATGTAAATCCCCAATAAAATATTTTGATACAAGCAATTATACATCCTTTTAAATATATCAAATGAAAAAATAAGTCCATAGTAACAAAATTAGCAATAATAATGTTACAGAACATGTGATTCACCTAATAGTGAAATCAGTACAGCTATAATAGGCACAAACTAAAATAGTAATAAACCATCCTAGGTAATCTAGGGTTTCCCCTATACCATTGTCGGATACACCCAGGCATATGCTCAATTGTAAATTATGATACATAAAATTGTGATGTATCATACAAAAATTTTAAGATGATAGAAAAAATAGCCTTCGATATCACATTGTAGCATCCCGACTGAAAATCCACTAACCAGTATCCCAGGCCGATTGGCCGCATGACCTCAAACAAACCTCCTTAAATTCCATAAGTTGTCGACCAGAAATGAGTGTCTATGTTGGGGATATGAGGATACTATAACAGCAAGATAATTTTTGGAAATATCAGTAAATAATAAATGTTATTACAAAAATCATTCATAGATAATATATATAGGAATAATAATTAACCTGGATAAATAAACAGGTGGAAGCTGAATCACAAATAGAATAAAACATTATGATGATCATGTCATGTAGCTATACAGAAATGAAGTACAAGGGATAAAGTGGCACATGAATATACAAGATATTATTAAAAATTAAAAAGAGTTCAAAATTTTTCTCTACTATCACCACAAACATTGTCTCATTATTCTTATCATGTACTTTGTCATAGAACTAGAAATCAAAAATCAGGATCTAGGGGAAACCCTTTTCCTACAACGATATTGAAAAGTCTATTCATGTTCAATAAGAATAATAAATTGTGTGTGAGATATAATTTGTAGGTCACCACCAATGGTGTCTAGTGAATTCTAGTTTGTCTAGATAAAATGACAACTGTATAATTATGTAATTTGGGTAAATGAAAAAAACAAATAAAATATATTGGTCCAGGTTCCTCACAGATACCCTACATTCACTACTTTCTATAGTATAAGACAAATTCCTATAAACCATAGTTAAACATTATAGATATAATATGGGTGTAATATTGGGTCATTGCAAATATTTTTATTTGTATTTATGGATGTGTACCTCGGATAATAGAAATAAATTATTAGATTCTGATATAAATGACATCATTATAATTTAATACATGAAATCATGGTCCTATCTAAGGCGAACCATAAAATAGAACCCAAGTATTGATCCAAGTGCACTATAAATAGTAATCAATTTAAGAGTCCGTCCAAGGTGGCCCATATGTGGATTCCCAAATATCACTCTCAATATGGTGAAAGCATGACCCTCTAAGCCCATCCATGGTATCTCACGTAGGGGACTAATTATCACACATGGCATGGTAAACCCTTCTTTTCAATGAGCCCGTCCAATATGACTCCCCTAGAGAACCGGTATCATACATGGGTATGTGAGTAATCAAACCGTTTAGCATATTCAAGAAATTTTATAAATAATCAATTTATTGTTCCCAATGTATTTAAAATCCAAAACTAGTCCAAATTATAAATCAGGCTTTTCCCATCTAAGGAATATTTAAATTTTGATGCTTGTATTTCCCTTGGCATGATATGATGGAATGGATTACCTATTAGAAAATAAAACCTCTTCAACAAGGAATTATAACCATTGTATTAAACATGTTATACAATTCATTTTATAAAAGTAATTGAAGTGATGGTGTGAAGAATAATGTCATAACTCATCGATAAACATTTTACTTAAATCAATTCACAATTTGATACATTTATTACAAGGAGAAAATAAACCTCTGTTACTGAATATTAAATTAATTTCAAGGTAGAGGCTAAAAATAATTTTAAATAGGAACACCCATTGGGGTGGCTCATGCTGACGAAAATTACCCAAGGATTTTATTCATAGCTAGTTAGAGTCCCTCTATACATGAGAATAACCTTCAATTTAACTAACTATAATTTTATGGATGCAACACATGGAATTTTGAAACATGAAATGACGTTATATGATAATACTTAATGAGAATTTCGGGAATGTGACCAGAGCAAATACCTTATGCCTATAGTAGTATAGCATTATTATTTCATCCCTTGAATTGAGAAAGAATGACAGAAAATGAAAGAACAAACTAATGGCATGAAAATAGGGTATATGATCTCGCACCAAAATAATAACGAAGAAAGTGATATAAATGAAGAGAGGAATAGGAGTGCATATCGTACCAAGAGGAATAAAACAAGTTGAAAAATGGTTTATCTAGGATCAGGTGGAGGAGAATTGGAAAACTAGATCTTAGGTTTGGGAAGGAGATCTCGTGTTGTTGAGGGATACTATGTGTGAAAAATGAAATGGTGATAGGAGAAAATTACTTTAGGTGACAAGGGTAAAAAAGTTAATTCACCAAACATTTAAATAAGAACACAGTTTTGTTAAATAGTTTTCCAAACCATGTTCCAACCATGTTCTAGGTATTATCCAAGGATAGTGGTCTACAGAGTTGGTGGAGCATGGTTTGACTAATAGTTCTATACATGTGTGTACACCAGTTTCTAGGGAGAACTCCCTGCATGAGCTATATAAAATGTTTATAAAAGTTGTTACTAGCTCGTTCCCTCCCCTATATGGATCCATGTAGTTCCTCAAATAGTTTTTCTGACCACATATATTGGGATACATGGTTTATATTAACAATGTGGTCCAGTCATTTCCTTTAAAATTTGTGGCTCCGGGCTCTAAAAATTCCTCACACACCCTTGTAACCTCTGTCATTTCCATAGGAACATTAATAATTGTATAAAAATATGTTTACAAGAAAATAAATACATTATTAAATCATACAAAATGCCATATGTGAAACAAATATCACCCGATATAGTATTTGTTTGTGAAATTTATTCCCTTGTGCATTGTGGTTATTGGAAACCCAATATCCCTAAAGAGAACATAAACACAAGACTAAAATTCCATGGGATTAATAAATTTTACCACCGAATAGGTTTATATATATGGACCATATACAAGGAATCATTATATGGATATCATTCTCATGCTGGGAATATTAATTCTCATAGGATTTTTCACTCTATATAGTTTAAGGTCTTTCGAGGTGGCCCATATATTGTATATTTTAATGTCATGTGAAATAGGCTTAGATTTAATGTTTTTTATGGTTTTGAGATTCATAATAATTACATTAAATTTGGATTCATATAGAGTGGAATTATGTGTCATTTGGTTTGTAGTAAATTAGTTAGGACATCCTTATAGTGGGATTATTGTAGAACTAGATTTTTCACAAAAAGATAAAATAGATTCATCTTAGTAATGAAATAGGGAGATAATCCCAATTTTAATGAGTAAACCCCATGATAGGAAGATAAACCAAGGGATTATTTTATAGTACACATAGGAATGAGGTTGAGCTAATTACTCTAGGCGTTACTACATATCATTTGAAATCATAAATAAATCCTCATGTAGTTCTTATATTATCTCTATAAATATATTGAACAAGTTTATAGAAAATGGTATTGAAATGTAGGGCTATTATAATGTGTTTTGGGAAATATATGACATGAATAGAGTCTCAATATGATTATAACATACAACTCCATCTATATTCATGATTTTGGGAAGAACTACACTGATCTAGTTCAGGTTTCATCATCTTGGTGAGGTTATATATATAGAAATAATATATAGTTGGGTAGGGGAACATAGATAAAAGAATAATTATATATATTCTAGTAATAATAATCAAGAAATAGATTGTTCTGGATAGAGGATTGTTGTTTCTCCTTTTCATCAAATTGTCTAAAGGAATGGAAAGGGAAATAACTTAGCACAAATTGATTAATCCTTTGAAGAAAACATAAAAATATCGAAAAAGGAATAAAAAAGGAGTCCAATACCTTTGGGTCGCGCAAGTTCCCTCACTATCGCACAAGTACACTTGTGCGCTGCCTAATGGTCACGCAAGTGACTTGCGTGCCCTCTTTGAAATCCACCCAGGGTCTTCTCCAGCCTATAAATACCCCCGGTGGGCCCCCAATTTGAAGGTGTATTTTTTCCAGAATTCAGATACAGAGCTCTGAACGCCCAAGTCTCTTCTTCAAGTCTTCCGAACGCTTCTATGGTAATTATTTACCTAGAATGGAAGGTCTAAACAAGAGGAATAAGGTCTAAGTGTTAGAATTCACTAACACTTGTGCGCCTCCTTACCTACTCATTGAAACTTGCACGCCACTCTTCTGGAAGTACCTCTGGATAATTCTAAAGGCTTTGACAAAGGATCTCCCAAGTATTACCCTACTGGTTAACAATCGCGCAAGTACCCATGTGCCGCGCAAGTATACCTGTGCACCCAGAACATGTGCGCCCACGCAGTACTGGCGTGCCCACCAGGACTTGCACACCCTTCTATTTTTGGTTGCACTTCCTGCCCATTTAACCCCTCTTATGCCATTCCAACTCTCCTATTCAAGATTCAGTCTTCAAGACACTCTTCAAAGCCATTTATGGCATGTTTTCTTGATTGAATCTTTTATTCTAAAGGAATTCTGTGGAACATCTCTCAAAACCTAATGATTTACACATCTTTATGTCACTAAAATTATATATTTCATTCATTCAAACTCACCCTTTAAGATGAGAGAACCATATTCATGGGAATTCTACTTAGGAGTAAGCCCCAAGTCCTCATTAATTTGGGCATCTTACTCAGGAGTAAGCCTCAAGTCCCTTAATCAGGGTATCCTCCTTAGGAGTATGCCCTAGTCTTAAAGTTCCCAAATATGGGCATCCTCCTCAAGAGTAAGCCCCAACCTTAATTCCCTTAACCTGGGTTTCCTTTCCAAGAGTATGCCCTAGTCTCAAATATGAGCATCCTCCTTTGGAGTAAGCCCCAATTTCCTTAATTTTCAAATCCCTTTAACCTCGTCCTCCTCCTTAGGAATAAGCCCCAATATTAATTTCTCTTAACCTGTCCTAATTTACTTTTGATCTGGGCTACCTTATCAGGATTAAAACCCAATCATAAGTCCCATCCTAATTTGGGACTCATTTTCAGGAGTAATCCCTATGTTAGAGTATCCAAATATCTATAAAATACATATACCTTTATAGACCATGTTCTTGGATTTCTTCCCTGAAGTAAATATTAATCTTCATCTATTTTTGGGCAGTCATACATACATAATCCCCACATAATTTCTTATGATTTCATCTTTCGTGGCACAAATTGTCTGGTTTTACCAATACCTCTTGTTTCTCACACTAAGAATGACTCACATGAGTTTAGAGTGTAATAGTAATTAGGACACATTTCTTTGATCCATGAATCAAACATAAATATCATACTCCCTTACTCAAACTACGTGGGTTCTGATTCCTTTTCTAAACAAAGGATACGTAGGTAGCCCATCTGTGGGTACGATCCCAACTCTGAATTAATCCATGTCCTTCTGAATGACAATAAACTTCAAGTGCCCCTCTGAGTGGCTTTAAAACCAGTATGGTCATCTTAATGACCAAGATAAGTTTATGTATTTAAGGATACCATTGACTAAGAATCTCTAACAAATACAGACGATTATCTATCGATGAAGAACCTCGAATACATATAAAAGATTCTCTAAATTTCCTACATATTTAATCATTTATTGTCAAATCTAAAGGAATGCTCATTTTATACTTGGTAATGTAATAAGGTTTCACGAGCATAACTTAAATCTATAAAGAGAGTCTCGGAGTAGAAAATAATTCCTCTCAAAAAGGTGTGATGAGTCTGTCCTCCCATCCTCTCGACCAATGAAAATTCCTAAGCCTCATCAGTCCACAAATAATGAGTGCCTACCTTTGGAAAGTAGTTTCAAATGGATATGGATGTTTCCGGTTCTATGAACAAACCTGTTAGAAACTGCTTGGAATGTTTGAATCATAAATCAATGAGATAATCCCCAATTCCAGAGGAAAAAAAATGTTGAACCTGATGTGAATCCATAACCATGTTAAAGTGGTTCTTTTCTTATTTGTTAGGACCCTATTTAAACACAATGAGAGGGACAACAAAGGAATCAATAACATATTTTCTCATCCAAAAGATGTAGTGGCCGGACTTATCTTGATTATGTCTGTTATATCAAATAGGCACTCTTTTCCAAGATCTTATGCATTACAAGAATGCCTTTTCTTATGTTCACATATGTGAATACCACTACTGTGAAAACCTCTGCTGCGAATGCATCTGCTGCTGCTCCTGCTGGATCATCGTCCGCTCTGAGGACGACATCACCTAATTAGCATCTTCAACGCTTGGTATCAAATGCGTTTGTTAAGGAGTACGATCAGCATGGTACCATTCCAACTTTGGAGGCTTCTCTACAATCCCTCCAAGTGAACAATTCACCCTGGTAATTCGGAAAGTGACGACCAGCGATCAAGAAGCAGGCGGTGCTAACCACCGTCTCCAACCGTTTCGGGTCGTTATCCCCGGAACGCAATCACCATTCACTCCCATATTCTGATGAGGTGAATGAGAAGGTCCCTCAGGGCCTTAATTCAAGGAGATAGGAGTCTTTCCTGAGGGCTCCCATCAACAATCGCGGCCAGACTCGTGCAGATGTGCGCCCTTAACATGATGAGGGTATCATCTCCAGGCGTTCGGCTCAGGTTCCTCGAACCTGAGTAGGCAAGACGAATCGCCAGAGGCGAAATCCGGTCAACAGTAGGCCAATTCTCATCTCTGCCATCTCCATAGAAGTTCACCAACCTAACTTGGTGGTAAGCAATGAGCGGGCACATACACCCATCCGTTTTAATTCCGTTGTCCAGCAGTCTCATCTGGTAGCATCACGCCAATCCCGCCAGACAATTCCGGTGGAGTATTATAGACATGAACATACACCTGTTTATAAATCATCATCTCGTCAGCAGGCTCGTCTGACTACATATGATGGAGCTCGTCAACCACGTTCGGCGAAGTGCAATCAGCAGACACATACACCTGCTAGTATTGATCTAGCCTACCAACAGTCTCATTTGGTAGCACCAGGATAGGTCAGTCGGAAAGCTCCAGCGACTAATAGAAGGAAGACTCAACTCTCTTCCCCCACACTTGAGTACTGTCAGGATTCACTGATAGAAAAAGGAGGACAAGTGTAGGCACACACACCTACTCCAAGCATGGAATGGATGTATATCCCCGTTCCGGCAGGTGAAGTCACCAAGCATATTCTATCAACGGTGAAAGAGAAGAAGAAAATCCCCCCTCATATTCTGGATGCTTGCTAGGATATTATAACAGGTTCAGCAGCATCTCAGGGAAAGACACATAAATCTATCCCTACCAGTGGAGTGAAACATCAACAGTTCACTCTGGAACAGACACACACATCTGTTCCAGTCCAAGAGGGTTATGGGGCGTACTCCCTCATATCATATGGACAACCAATTCAGGTACATAAACTTGGTTTGAGCGGAGATAATCAGCCTAACCTGACCATTTCTCCTGAGCAGGCACATACACCTGCCAAATTGAGTAAGAAGACGTCTAAGGAGAAGACTTCCCAGCACAGTCAAGAAAGCAAGATCCAATCTGTAACAAGGCCTTTCTCGATGCTGGAGTTCTTGAAGCCCTCATACAGTTATCTGTTGGAATCCCAGATTCTACTCCCTCAGTTCCCAAATGTGGGAACATTAATTCTGAAGTTCTGCACTAGACACTACCTCATGAAGGCTTGCTTCGTAACAATTCTATCGATCTCGAAGTTTCATCTTCAGATGAGAGCCACAAGAACCTTCTGTGTGGTCAGAAGATCATGGAGGAAAATGTTTCATATTTTTCTATAACCCACCACGGTGGTCCTCCCCATGATGATGAGTTTAGCTGCGAAATCCCTCTTCGCTGTAGTAATTCGCATTGTCTGGAAAATACATCAGAAGACAATGCAGTGATGAGAAATCCCTCTTATCTTGAGGCACTTGAAAAAGTAAATCCAGTCATGTCTGATGCTTTACCATCAGCAAGTTAAATACTTTCTCAATCAGAAGATAGCCCGGGGTGTAGGTCATTCTCCGAACCACCCCTTGGTCATTCATTTTCCAGATTGATCAGTGGATTCTCTACTAGTCTTCTTGAATTCGATGAAGCAATAAGAAAGAACCAGCTCTGGTCTAAATAGGTAGAAGAATCTTCATTAAATGGTAAAGAGGAAATTCTGAACATGAGAAAACAACTGGTGAAAGGTGAAGTTCCAGTCATGTTTTGGCCTCTGGCTGACTCTCAGTATGACATTCCAGAGATGTTGATGGAAGATGGAATTCATGATATTAGTCTCAACATATGGAAAAATCTTTGTCAGTATAAATATAAATTATTATCTTATGATGAATATGAAAATCATGTTAAGATAATATAAGGGTTACAACGTCAGATTGATTTGGCATCTCTATCAGTCTCTCAATATCGGAAGGCTGAAAAGTAGTAGAGAGCCCTTCAACGTTCATGCCTTGGCGCACTAAGAAGATTGTGCCAGTTAATTTCCAATGCCCCATCTGGTATTCATGTCAGAGTATGAGGTGTTCATGGATCACTACATTTCACTGTGCTCTCTAGTTAGAAAAGCCCGCCGAAAATGGTCTCATGCAATGTTATTTCCTGTGGCCGACCACAACCAATGGGTTTTGTTTGTAATCAAAAGCTCGCCCAAGAACAGGCTTCAACTAGTTCCCCTAAAAATCAAGAATACAGCGAACAAGTTGTTGAATTACTCCTACATCAAGAAAACATGAATATTGAACAGACCTCTCGTTTGGACCAAGCACATCACCATGTAACAGAAGTGTCAGAAATCACCCAACGGTCTTTTGAGCCGGGTGATAAAAGTGTATGCAGATTGATGCATCCGGCTAATTTCCGGACTAAGGTCTGCAAGATCAGGACTACTTTCAAGAAGATCTCAGATATATCATGTCAAGAGCCACCCAATCTTGCTAGACTGGGGACTCTTTTAACTCAATCCTCGAAATGAACAAATAGGATTCGAGGAGTTGAACAAAGAGAGCAGGAACAACCCCAGTCCACCAGACTAGGGAATTTTTCAAATCATCAATCCCCTCGTCAGGGAATTTCAGTATTCTCTCGATTGGGGAAGTAGCCACAAGAGGAACGAAGAGACAAATTATCAAGACATTCTCTCCAAATTACAGTTTTCTAAGAAGTTCCTAAGGGATAAAATCAAGAAAAGTAAATGTATCGTTAGGAGCATGGAAGAAGACAATATCAAAGAAATTATGATTGAAGGAATGCAATGTGTTATGCATCAATTAATATCATTAAGGAAATTGTTGTTGATCCTCTATAACATGAGGCTCACACAGGGGACTCAGATGAAGAGGTCATGCTCAAGAAGTTGTACGCACAGACACAAATGAAGAAGGTGTGGATACACGAAATCAAAGGATTACTTAGAACCTTGGTAATCCTTCAAGTAACCCACTTCCCCCTCTCTGAAAGGGGTCCAATAAGGGGAGGGGAAGGAATCAGGTTACATATCCTTGCTTTGGAGAAGGCCAATTTCTCTCACTAGAGAAAATATTTGCACAACAAGAGGAAGAAAGGATGTAATTGAGGAGGATGAATGCAGAACTACTTTAGAGTAGTCTTCCTCCTAAGAATGCTGGAGTCAGTCAGCCAAGAGAGTTTGTTGCAGTTACTGAGATGGATCAAGAATATCCTCCTCTATTAGAACACCCACACATGCCTAATCCTACGGGTCAAGTGCAACAACAATTGGTGGTGCTACCATCAGTTGCGGTACTAGCCACCATACCTGTCCAGACTCAAATTATTGCACTTGCACAAGTCCAAGTTCAACCAAATGTTTCTCAAAAGTTAATAACTACCATTGAGTCATTAACGCCTCAGTTAGAGACTATGGAAGGGAAGTGTGTGCAGGTTCAACCAGAAAATAGAGCTTACCCTGAATGGGTAGATTCAATCTCTCCCCCATTAAGTTTTGTAAACCCTGTATTCCCTATTTTCAACGGATCAGTCGATCCTGAACAACATTTGACGCATTATGTGTCTTGTTATGATCATATGATGGAAACTCTGGAACAACAAGAAGCAGTGAAACTCAGATTCTTCGTGCGAACCTTGCAAGGACCAGCTTTTGTTTGGTATACAATCTTGCAATCCTGGTCAATTACCGGATGGGAGGATCTTCGCCAAAAATTCATTCTCCAATTTAGCTCAACGTTGCCAAAGACAACAATTTTGTATCTTACAAACTGTATGAAAATGGATAATGAAAGGGTCTCAGATTTCATTGCTTTCTGGAAGGGATTAACATATTTCCTAATCTTAGAAATCCCTCAAGAGGAATTGTTTCCAATCTGTGTGGAAAATTTGCGTGATGAGTTGCACACGCTGTTGATCCCTGTTAAATACATAGGAGGGTTTCGAGACCTTACTTCAATCGCTCAACAGATTGAATATTCTCTTATAAAGACTAAGGATAAAGCTTGTGTAATTCCTTCAGCTCTAGGAAGGAGAATGGGTAAAGTAGAGACTGCTACAATTATTCTTAAACAAGAACCTGTACCTGCTTCTACTTCAAAACCTTCATCTTGTCGAAGGGCTCCACCTCATGAGCGCCAAAAATAGAGGTCGTTTCGTCATGATGATCAAAGAGATCAAAGATAATTTTTTTAGGATTTGAAGATCAATGCTTATTATTTCCGAAATGAAAAAGTTCCTGGTTACTTCATTTCAGCCCTGGAGAATAATTTGGTTCAGTTGACAAGGCCCAAAAGGCCAAATAAGGAAGGAGATGAAGACCATCCTAATTATTGCCCCATTTATCAGATGTTGGGGCATCCCATTCAAGATTGTTTTTTTTCAAGGACCTCCGGCAAAGAATGGTCGACTTGAGACAAGTCAAATTAAAGGGTTCTTCAGCTCAGGTAGCATGTGTTACTGCTACAAATCCAGAGGAAGGAGACGAGTGGCAAGAAGTCAAAAGCAAAAATGCACAGAAATATGAGGATTGGATGGTTAGAAAAATAATCAACCAAACTCATGCCATTTTGTAAACGCAATTGAAGAAACCAATTGTGTCTTCTGTCGTAAATTCCTTAGTGAAACCTCCATCAAAAGAAAAATCCTCAAATGTTTAGTATAATTCAGGGAAGAAAGAAGAACCAGAAGAATATGAGTATGTGTCAAAGCCTAAGCTGTCTATGACATTGGCAGATTTCATGCCATCTACTTAGAAGACACGGGCACCACCCCACCAAACAGTACAACCTAAATTGTCTAGTCAGGCAGAGTATTCATCAAATGAAGAGTTAATCTTTGGTTCTTTTAATATGATTCATTTAACAGATCCTTACTCCACTGGAAGATTCGATTTCTATGAGCCTAAATTCCCTGTATCAAACAGAGGTATTAGAGGAAGTTCCAAGGGTCTTGGATACAAAGAAAGATGTGGATATCCCAGAAGCCATTATTCTATTTCTACCCTGCTAGAACTGAGTATGCAGTAGAAACTCGTGAGAGAGCCCTTCAGCGAGCTCAACAAGAACAAGCAAGTTCTTCCACCAATATCAAATTCAGTCCTAGAACAGTTATTATGGAGGATCGGTTGGGGGTTCCACCTTCATCCTATCAACAAGTAAATGGATCTAATCAGTCTAATCTTCCAAATCCAGGAATATTTCCAACTCCTATTCTAATACAAGATGCATCCACTTCCAAAGCATCAACTTCCAAGGCACCTACCAAACCAAATGTTCCAATTGGGAAACACAGACCTTTAGATAAGAAGTATGATGTATTGAAACACCTGGCCCATGTACCGGCCAAGTTATCAATTCTAGATGCTTTTAATCTATCAAAGGATCTTTGGGAGGCACTCATCAATGCTTTTTCAAGTCCTCATGAGTTTGAAACTGAAATTGCTGCAGCTGAATTTTACCACGTGGAGAATAATCCTACAGAATGCCATGCAGTGATATCTTTCATAGAAGAAGATGAATATGATGTTGTGCATGGGCATATTAGACCGTTGTAATTATCTGGAAAGGTAAATGGTGGAGAAATCTGAAGAGATTTCATTGATAATAGTTCAGGAGTCAACCTCATGCCCATTAGTACACTTCATTGATTGGGTGTCACGAAATCTGATTTATCTCCTTCTACCATGATGTTACAAGGATATGATAAAAATGAACAAGAACCACTAGGCGAGATTAAACTCAGAACTCAGTTTGGATATCTTGTATCCAATTCAGATTTCATGGTTATTGATCAAGACTCAGCCTTTAACATCTTGCTTGGAAGACCCTGGCTACATCAACATGCGACTATCCCTTCATCATACCATCAAGGTCTCAAGTATTGTTTTGATGGTCAAGTTGGTACATTGTATGGTGATAAGGCCCCATTCAAGACATGTGAATCTCAATAAATTGAGGCAGAATTCTACCACATGAAGGGAAAGGAGGAATCCACAACAAAAGAGATTACTAAAGTTAATGCTCTATATGGTTTGGAAAAGATTCCAGAAAACCCATTAGCACATGTGAGTACAGATTATGTGTTGCCTATTAGTAAAATTGACAGGATAGACCCAAATAAAAATACACTTATGGAAAGATCCATAATGTCAATTATGGCAATCAATCCAGAAAACATGGGAGAAAGTGGTGATCCACCAAGAAATTATGAAAGCTCAAATGGATATGTATTAATTTCATCTACTGAAATCTAGCAAGTCTATACTTCGCCAACTAGGCCAGAAGAAGTTATAGCAATGTTAGAGGTTAACGACGATGTCGATTCTCAATCCATCATCTCCTCTTTATTACCCAAATAAGACCCTTGATCATCAATTTGGTTGGAAATGGAATCTTCTTCTTCAAGATGTTCAAATTTTAAAATCTCTTCTAATCCTAGAAATTCTCATTCATCATCTATTATGAAAGTAGAAACAGAAGAAGTAACACATGTGGAAGAAGAAGAGGAAGATCTCAGAGATGCTCCTCCAGAAGTTGAAGAGGGTATCTCTACCACTGTGGATGAACTCATAGAAATAAATCTGGGTACAAAAGACGATCCATGCCCCACTTTAATCAGTGCGGCCATGACTATTGAAGTACAAGAGATGTATATATCCATTTTAAAGAAAAATCAAGACATATTTTCTTGGAACTATATAGAGATGTCTGGTCTTGATCCTGATATTTCCACTAATCATTTGGGTTTTCTAGAAGAACATCAAGGATTCAAACAACATGCTAGTAGAACACACCCAACCTATGCTTCCAAAATTGAGGCTGAAGTGGATAATATTATAAAATCTAACTTCTTCATAGAATTTCAATATCCCAAGTGGTTGGCTAATATTGTCCCATTGAAAAAGAAGAATGGGAAAATGAATGTTTGCATTGATTTCAGATATCTTAATCGGCATTGTCCCAAGGATGATTTTCTATTTCCTGTTACTAAACTTTTAATCAACGAAACAGCTGGCTATGAAGAACTTTCCTTCATGGATGGACATTCTAGATATAATCAAATCCGAATGGCTCTAGAAGATGAGGAATCTATAGATTTCAGATCCCCTCAGGGTGTGTTTTTTATCGGGTAATACCCTTTGGCCTAAAGAATGAAGGCGCAAAATATCGGCGTTCCATGCATCGTATCTTCAAACCCTTTTTAGGGAAGTTTTTCGAATGTTATGCAGACGATTTAGTGGTCAAATCCAAACAACTTTCTAATCACTTGGCTGATTTGGAAATCATATTCCGCAAACTTTGGCAACATAATATGAAGATAAACCCCTTAAAATGTGCTTTTGGGGTAACCTTAGGGAAATTTCTCGGATTTGTTGTATGCAATCGTGGTATTGAAGTCGATCCTGTGAAGACCCAGTCCATCCTTGGTATGTCACCTCCTCGAAATTTGAAACAATTGAGAGGACTTCAAGGACACTTAGCCTATATTCGGCATTTCATCTCCAATTTGGCAGGCAAAAGTTTACCCTTCACCAAATTGATGAATAAGGGAGCCACATACCAGTGGACTGAAGAATGTCAAGAAGCATTCGATATTCTCAATAAATACCTCTTGAGTCCATCAGTACTTATGCCACTTGTTGATGGAAGTCCACTTATCCTCTACATTACAGCCTTAGAGCGATCATTGTGTGCCTTTCTTGCTCAGAAGAATGATGCTAGGAATCAAAACAGCCTATAAAATCTCAGTTGGACTATGTTTGAAGTAGAAACCCGGTATTCAAATATTGAGAAGTGCTTCCTAGCATTAATCTTTGTAGTTCAGAAGTTGAGACACTACCTGCAACATCATGAGGTCCAATTGGTATCTCGTAATAACCCGCTCAAATTCATCATTAGTCGTCCAATGCTTACAGGACGTCTGGCAAGGTGGGTAGTTATTTTGTAGCAATTTGATATTCAAAACGTGTCTCAAAAGGAAATAAAGGGCCAAGCTCTCGCTGATTTCCTGGCTAAACACCCTTCAGTGGAAGATACATCTTCAGATATTGAACTCCCTGATGAGGAAGTCTTCTCTATACAAGAAAGTCCTCAGGCATAGGAAATGTACTTTGATGGTGCTTCATGAAGTCCAACAGGGAGGAAAATGGAAAATCCTAAATTCAACAAGGTTGGGTTAGGAATTGTGATAATTTATCCAGAAAAGGTAGTGGTACCTTATTCCTTCTCATTGTTGGGAGGCGGTACAAATAATGAAGCTGAATACCAAGCTCTCGTCGTAGGCTTGGAGTTGGCGATTCAAGCACAAGTGAATCACTTAAAGGTGAAAGGTGATTCAGACCTGGTAATCAACCAAGTAAATGGGGGTTATGCCATCAGAAAAGAAGAACTAATCCATTTGTATGATTAAATCAGAGATTTAATGGCAGAATTCCCTTTGGAACTGACATTTTCTTATGTCTAAAGATCACAAAATGCCCCAGCTGATGCACTGGCTAATATAGCCACAACTCTGGAAGATCCAAATCGAGATGAGACAACCATCAGTATTGCTCACCGTCATACAATTTCACCTTATGTTCGAACCATAATAGAGGATATTAATTAAATTAGCCCCATTCCTGAACCGGATGATCATACTACAGGATGGATGACACCTATCAGGGAATACCTTCAAAATGGAACACTTCTACCTGATAGATCCCAGAAAGAACAAATCCAGCGATGTGTGGTCAATTTTACTCTTTATGATGGCCCAGATCACCTAGAGAAAATTCTCTACAGGAGTGGTTTTGATGGAGTTCTCTTCAGATGCATTGATGGTGAAGAGACAATGGCTGTCATGAAAGAAGTACATGCAGGAGTTTGTGGTGCCGACCTGTCTGGACATAGACTATCTAATCATATTAGAAGGCTTGGATACTTCTGGCCTTCAACGATACAATATTGTGGTGATTTCAGAAAGAAGTTTCATTCATGCCAAGTACATGCCAACTTCATTCATCAACCCCCAGAGTTGCTTCATACAGCTAAATACTCGTGGCCATTTTCCACGTGGGGAATGGATGTGGTGTGTAACACCTGAGACTTTTATAAGAAATATTTTGTTTTTATTTTATATAAATCATCAAAGGAATCTTTCACTACACACAACACTATCTTGGCTTGCTTTAAACACAATCACGACCTTCCTTGATAGCTTGCGTCGTATGCAATACTGAGTTTCACTAAACAACGATATGCTATTAAAATATTATTAAAACTAGCCGTTATGAATAGTAATAACCACTTTTTGAAATTTTGTAAATTTTATTTTTCAAAGTAGACTTCGTTTTTGGATTCGGAATATCGAAATTAGCCTAGGGTGAAATTTTGGTATTTTTCTGGAAACTTTCAATTTTTGATGAATAGTGAAAACAATGGGTTACTATTTAAAAACCGACTTTTTATTTAAATAATTATTTATTTTATTTAAATTTATATTAGGTCGAAATTGATATATAATACCTATATAAGTTCAATGCAATTCCATTGAGTAATTTTATAATAATTTTAGCAATATAAAAATTTTATTGAAATTTTCACCGTCTTTTACCCACCTCCTAGGAGAATTTGCAAATTTACATAAAACATAATTTTACCGCTTCTGTGAGTGGAATTTAAAAAATCCGAGAGACACGGTTAATGTCAGTAAGTAAAATGTGGTTCAATGAGATGAAAATAATTTTTGGTGAATAGTAACTTTTTACTTTTATTTACCACGATTAATAGTAAATAGGGTAATTAATGGTAAAAATGTTATTATTATTACCCTAACACATGTCCTAATTCTACTGGATAAGTGTAAATCGACCAAAAAAACCTTAGGAATAAAATATGACCATTTAGGCCCACTTGGATTAGATTAGGACATTTATTATAAATTTATTTAAAGAAGGGTTAAAATAGTTAAAATCAAAGTTTAATAAGTAAATAATTTTTAATATAGGGTTATACATAAGATAAATTCGACTATAAATATTCATTATAATGATAAAAATATTTACTACATAATGGTATTTTTTTGTAATTTTTAGACATTAAATAATTTAATTATGAAATAAATATGATGTAGTAATTATCTTATTAATGAAATATTGACTTAATTGATGTTATAAATACCCAAATAAATGTAATTTGAGACTTTTTATGAATTCCACTAATTTTATAGGTTAATATGATATGTTAGTATTTATTTAATTCACATTTTTTGAACTAATCTTTCTGTTATGATTTTCACAAAAAATCAATTACCAAATACTATCAAAATTGACATAAAATAGTTTTTAAAACAAATATTATATTATTAATTGTAATTTTATTCCTAAAAATCTATGGTTAGGCCAAATAAATTAGATAACGTTATATATATTAATAATAAACAACTTGGGGTTCGTTTGGCTTGTTATAGTAATTTTATTATCCTTATAGTGTAAGAACACAAAGAGACACGGTAAAAGTAAAATTAAATTACTTAAAGTTAAATCTAAATGATAAGGTTAATATAGTAAACTAAACTTGTCCAAATTCTATTGGATGAGAGGATTTAGACCCATCCCCACCTTAGCTTCGAAATAAATAAATTTGGAGCTATTTAAAACCGAATATGGCTTTATAATAAAATAATATTTTTAGTTTTTCCAGAGGTCCCCTCTCCTCCCTTATAAAAGGGCACCTCCTCCCTCTCTTCCTAACACCACATTGAGCCTTCAATCTTGGACAAAACCTGCCAATTTCTCCTCTACACTTCCCTAGAAACATCCTAGAGGTCCTGGTCTTCTTCAAAGACCAATTTTAGTGCCCTAAAAGGAGGACTCAAAGAGGCGCTTCAAAGAAGAGGTAATGTCCGTTACTGATTCTTTCTACTTTATTTCTTCTTCCACTTCTTCTTATTTAGTTGTTTCATTATGAAGTAATAACATCAGTATCACTCATATACTGATATGTTATTATTAGTATGAAACAACCCTATTTCACCATCTATCCATCCTACGGAAAACGAAATCACCACGCGTGCGTACGTACGAAATACCGTCTCCACGCCGTGGTGTAATCTATTTTCCACCACCACCTTACTTGGATGGGTATAATGGTGTAAATAATGAATATATATGGTTATTTTAAAGTGATATTGATTTTGAAATAGTATACATACACTCCAATACAATCCCACGATCATGGGAAGGATATCATCGCCCGTGCGTATGTACGAAATACCGTCTCCACGATGTGATGCGACTCATTCTACATGATTTTAATTGCATAATGACTACATAAATGAATTGAGTGAATAAATATGATATACATTACACTAATACCATTATGGAAATGAGGTATCTATAACCTAAAAAGAAGAAGAATAATTTATTCGACAAAACACGCATAAGAACAAAAAGTAATAAACACCTGAATAACAAGTAGCAATGAAATATTACTAATAATAAGCTAATAATATGAACATATATGATATCATAACAATTAGTATGATTATGTAATAAGTATATGACATTATTTAAATCATTATACAGGAGGTTCAGACACTTACGAAGCAAATCAGACCTAAGGTAATGGAAATATCACAATCTCATTTTTATCCGAGATTGTTTATACTTTGGAATTTACAAGGGTGTATTTTATCATCCACATCCATGTTTCCTCAATATGTAATATTATTTCCATCCACCGACAATTTTTTGAATCCAATTTTACCCTTCGGTGAGTTTTTAGTAAAAGATATGAAAGGAATATTTTGTCGTTTTTCGTACGAGGTACTTTTTGACTTTTCCGACAAAAGTATGAGAATAATGTTTTTTTAACTTATAAGGCATGAATGGATTTTTAAAACATAATTTCCAAGAAGCTTCCTTTACAAGTTTTCAAGTTTATTTTTAATCAACTTCTTTTAGTTTAGAATTGTATGACATGTTATGAAAGGAAAAGTGTTTTTGAAGTAGAAAGGATATTTTCCTCAAAAATGGAGTTCAAGTGTTTTATCAAAATTATTTTCCATCTATGATAAAAAAGGGTTCTGTTTCTATCCCTATTATTAAATTGATTTGATTATGTTGTGATGAAATTATTTTTATGAATTCCTTTATCTTATATGAATTGTTTTATTATGTCACGATGTTTAAGAATCCCATTTTTATTACATGGGTTATGCTATGATGTATGGTTTATGATTTTGTGGTACACATAAGAATGTTATCATGATGAGATGGGTGGGACCTATATCTCCCTACAATGCATTGGGTAAAGATTTTATATCTCATGAGATAGACATGGCTTGAACGGCAGGTTAAACTGGTTTAGTGAAACAAGACTGAAACGAGGAATGAACTCGGTTCAGAAATGGACTTTGTCCACTTAGATAGTCTTGGCAATGAGTCTTGACTAATAAGAAATAATTCTCTATGATTATGTGTGTATTCCACAAAGATTCA
This sequence comes from Viscum album, assembly GCA_963277665.1. Classification (NCBI taxonomy): domain Eukaryota; kingdom Viridiplantae; phylum Streptophyta; class Magnoliopsida; order Santalales; family Viscaceae; genus Viscum; species Viscum album. The sequence continues at coordinate 1,013,246 of CAUJRU010000090.1, forward strand.
TGTTTTATGTTATGATTATTGTGATCACATTTCACTACCATGATTTATCCATTGTTATGAAATTTTGATCTCTTTTCCAGGGTATGATTTCCAAAATGTTATGTTCTTATGAATATGATGTTATTGATATTTCTTTTGTTTACCCTTACTGAGCATTTTAGATCACCCTTTTGTATGTTTTCTTTCCCCAGGTTAGGAAGAAGGTTATTAAGTAATATATTCCAAAATGGATTATAGATATGATGAAATAAATGGGAGACATTTTAGACGCTTTATGAACTAGTTGTTTATGTTTCACAGTTTCTAAAGACACTATACCTATACGGTCCTCTCATGGTTTTGTTATATGTTTTAATAAGTGTAATTAAATTTTGAAGTACTAACAATGTATGTATAGTATGGGTCGTTATAGTTGGTATCAGAGGGAGGTTAGTCAACCTTTGGAAACTAGGATGTGAAAGCCTTAGTAAGAATCCTAAGGATAAGTCTAAGAATAAAACACAATCTTAGTGCTTTAGAAATGGCCATCAATAACCTAGGAGAAGACCTTAAGTGTGAAATTTTATTCTTGATTATGTGGTTTTCCTATTATAATTAGTGTTGGTCACACTATTCTAGTTGGTTTTAGTCAATGGCTAGAACCCGAAGGAACCGTGTTAATGCGGAATGTGACGGGCAATGCAATGATTGTCCCCCTGAGCAACCAAACGTTATGGGAGCTAGAATGAAAAATCTTGTAGCCATGATCACACAAATTTCTCAAGCTATGAATCATGCAGGACTTCCATACGAGAAAAATAAGGAGCAACATTATGTTGAATCCTTCATGAGACAGCGTCCACCTTCATTCAGCGGGACTACTAATCCATTAGTTGCTGAAAAATGGATCAGTACTACGGAAAAGATATTTTCAATTATTCAATGTTCTGAACATGATAAATTCATCTTTGCAGTGTATCGTTTGGAAGGTGATGTTGATCAATGGTGGAATCTTATCTTCAATACGAGTCCAAGAGATGAAATTGAGTCCATGGAATGGGACGAGTTCAAGAACTTATTTTTCAATAAGTACTTCCCTCGTATTCCCCAAACAAAGATGGAGAAGGAGTTTCTTGAACTAAAGAAAAAGGATGATGAATCAGTTGGTACCTCTGAAAAAAATTTTACAGGACTTGCAAGGTACGCTTCTGGTATTATTATCCAACCAGAGAGTAAGATCGATCGATTCTTTAGTGGATTAAAACCAAGTCTTCGAAGGGAGTTATCCATAAGGGACTTCAATAGCTACGAGGAAATCGTTCGATGTGATCTTCATATTGAGATGGAGATTGGAGTAACCCATCAGTCATATGGGTTTGATAAGAAGAGGAAAATGGAATTCAAAGGAAAATATAAAGAGCACACTGAAAAGAAGATGAGTTTTCCATTATGCTCAAAGTGTGCAAAGAAACATGGAGTGAGTTGTCTTAAAGGGACAAATAAATATTTCAAATGTGTAAAGGAAGGTCATCAGGCATTTGAATGCCGCAACGATGGGAATAAGATGTCTATTGATACGAACAATGAAAAGGCTACACAGAGTGCACCTGCTACACTTCAATGTTACAAGTGCCAGGAAATGGGGAATAATTCCAATCAATGCCCTAATCCAAGGGTTGTTGACGATGATCGACGTCAACAAACTCTTAAGGCTAAAGACAAAGGAAAGTCACATGCAATTTCTATCAGCGATGTGGATTACGATAACGAAGTGGTGAATGGTAAACTTACCATCCACTCTAAAGTAGAAAATGTTTTATTTGATTCTGGATCCACCCAATCCTTTATTTCTGATGAATTTTCTATGGGTATCACCGTATTACCTCAACAATTAGATGTTGAGTTAGCTTTTCCAACCCCTAATGGCACAATAGTCACATCAAAAGTTTATAATTTTTCTCCGATTGAAGTTTGTGGGAAAACGCTTCCTGCAAATCTTGTGATCCTCCCTATAGTGGAATTTGATGTGATTCTTGGCATGAATTTACTTTCTCTATATGGAGCTCATATCAATTTCCAAATAAGGGAAGCCACATTTCATATTCCAGATCAATCTTTGATCATCTGTCGATGCAAGGATGAACATAACCTTCCAGTGGAAATTTCTTCCATCTTATGGGTCTTGATTCCACTAAATGAAGGTTATTTATCTCAAATGTTTTGTGTGAAAATCACGATTAAGAATATGCCCATTGTACGAGAGTTTGATGATGTCTTTCTGGAGGAATTTCCGGGTCTACCACCAAATTGTGAAGTTGATTTTTCAAAAGAACTCGTACAGGGTGCTTTACCTATTTCAAAGACACATTATAGAATGGACCCAATTGAGTTGCAGGAATTGAAGAAGCAACTCCAAGAGAATCTTGATAAGGGGTTCATACGCTGTAACGACCCAAAATTTCATTAATGGAAAATCCCTCTTGATCCAGTTAAATGTTTCTTTATGTTTTTATAAGATGTCAACTTCTTTAGTTTAACGTTAAGATTTGTGACTGTTACTTTTATAGCCGTTGAACAGTGATCATCTGGGTAGTTTAAATATAAGGCTTTAACGAACCAATTTTCTACTCAGACAAAGGAAGAGATGGCCTCATCCAGTAGAATCGCCTCTTACGAAGCCCATTTGTCGGAGCTCGGAAAAGAGGTGGCATCTTTGGGCTTTTCCCTTGACCAAGCCCAATCTGAGCTTCATCAAGTCAAGCTCGAACGTGATATCTACAGGAAAAATGGAAGTTGATAGAGATTACCACTCGAGCGATGTTATCCGAGCAACCCCAAGAGTCTGTCACCATCGCACACCTTACCCTTAGGTCTTATGCGGATATTTTAAGGGGTTATGTAACAAATAAGTAGCACCATGTTCATGTACATTATTTTTTTTATATAATAATGAATATAATTTCTAGTCATTTTTGATGCATTGTAATTAGTTTTTAAAGTACAAATGATGTTTTTAGTTATTATTTAATTAAGAATTATATTTTATTAAATTAAAGGATTTTTGAATTAAATAATATTTTAATAAAATATTATTATTAATATTAAATTAATTTTTATTAAATATAAATGATCTTATAATTTTATGAATGCAATTAAATTTTTTATTAAGGTTTGAAAGCCATTTCTGTCAAAACCCCTGAATTTTTTATAAATGTCGGTTTTTATTTTAAAAGTGAAAATTCACATATTTAGAAAATTATTTAGATAAAATAAATATTATTTTTGGAATCAGGACGTCGAAATTATCCAACGGTGAATTTTTCATAATTTTCTGAGACAGTCAAATTTTTGGGTAAAAAATAAATACCATTTAAATATATAATGTGTTTTATGACATCATAATGACCCAATGGTGATGTAATAAAATACCGTAATCCTAATTTTCGGCCAATATGTGTTTTATCATTAAAATAATGAGGTTTTGGGTTTTTTTGACTTACTTTTCAAAGCATTAATGGAGCCCTCAAGACTTATTCAACACTTTGCCTTTTTAAATTAATTTCCATGGGAGTGTGACTCACCTCCACATAAGAAACCCTAATTTTTTAATAAGTTCGGACCTTGGACTTGTAAAATACTGTTTTCCTCTTTCCTTTTCCAGAAACCATGGGCGAATACCATGGGATGGTTTGTGGTTTGGATTATTTTAATATAAGGGGTCCCAAACCTAAATAATAAAGAATTCTCTCACCTTTCCTATATAAACCCACCCAAGCTCTCACTTCCTCCTCACTCAAAGCCCTTGAAGTTCATCCAAAATCTGCCCTACTCTCTCTAGAATCCTCTCAAGGTGCCCCAAGCTCCCAATAAGCCTCTCACAAGCCTCTCTCTAGCCATTGGAAGCACACTTCCAAGTAAGGGTTTTTCTTCCTTTCTCATTTTTGTCAATTTTCTTTAAGTTGTATTGCCCTTTTAATTTCATTTATGAATGTTGGGGTATGGTTTCGCACCTCTCCCATACTGCCCTCTCATTGTTTGAATTATGGGAGACCCCTTTCTCTCTCATTAAATGCCTTCCATGTACACCCGTTACTATGCCGAAATTCCGAAAGGAACCTTTTTTTCCTCTTTTATATTCAAGTAATACTTTTGTATCATGAATCTAAATTCCTTTTCAATTGTTGGGACATGTATATATATGACCTTCTTACTGTCCATTACATATAAATATGATGAGGAACCCCTTTCTCTCTCATCAGCCTTTTTTATGAATTCTTATGTCATGCCGTTACGCTGCCGAAATCACACCGATTTTCTAAGCCAATATCATTGTGTAGTGAATACCATGCCCATTTCTCCATTAAGGGTATTCAACTTTATGCACATTTACTTATTGATTGTAAAGTTTCATGTATGAATTCCACATTCCTTTATCGTGGAATAAATGATTATGTTTTATGAATCCATGTTTTATGATCCATGTGGCACACTTATGCATGAAATGAAATGTTTAAGAAGGGTGCGCCCTGATAGCGCTCCAATGCATTGGGTAAAGTATAGTATCATGATACGTCATGTGCAATGAGTGTTGACTCATGCTAATTCAAGTGGAACGAGGGTTTACTCGTGCTTCAAGTGCAATGAGGGTTTACTCATGCTCCATGTGCAATGAGCCTTGGCTCATGCTAATTCAATGTTAAGTGTTGTTGCCACATTTCCATGTTATGATTATCATGCTTTATCAAGACTTTATGTTCATGTCTCTCTTATTCTCTATTGATATGCCTATTGCCTAACATGTATTGTACTCCTCATGTTATTCATTATGTACTCCCTTACTGGGCTTTATAGCTCACCCTTTTCTTATGCATGTCCTCAGGTTATCCCATGCAATGCTAAGTACGAAGGAATGTAGTGGTCATGTAAAGGAAGATTTCAATAAGGATGTTGTATTTCAAGTTTAATGTTTTTATGTAATGTTCCTAATCCCCAAAGACACTAAACCTCTCGATCTTCTTTGTTGTATCAAGTGATGTTTTATGTAATAAAGCATGTTTAAGTTGTAATAAAAAGCTGGGTTGTCATAGTTGGTATCAGAGGATAGGTTTAGTTATTTTTGGGATTAGGAAACCCTAGTAAATCCTTAGATACAAGACTAAGCATAATAAAAACATCCCTAAGTTTTGGTAAATACTAAGTATGTGTTTTATCAAACAAATACATCCCTGTGTGGATACGAGCAGGTAGAGGCGGCTCTGGCACAGATGTATCCTAGGGGTAAAACCCGAAAACACCGCTTTGAGCTAGACTCGAACGGGAACTGGTGCACGACAACAGGCCTTGCTGCACTCTTGGTTACGACACTCCCGGGGGATATGTTTTGATAAATTCATAATCTTAGTATGAACCCTTATTAAGGGAAAAATGCCCCTAAGAATATATGTTAGAAGGAAGATCATGAAAAGCCTGGATTGAATCCTATAGACTCATGAGTTGAAGTGATTAAAGTTTATTTATAAGTCATCAAATTTTGTCTTTGGATTACCCTTTATGTGTTACCCCTAACTTTCCTTTTATTCCAGCCAATGGCCGGTAATAGGAGAACTCGGGCTAACAACTGTTGTGAAGATCAGTGTGATGATTGTACTTATGAGATGCCCAATCCAATGGGAGCGGGAATCGCGAACTTTGTCACGCTTCTCTCTCAGCTAACTCAAGTTTTGAATAGAAACACTGGTCAAGAGGAACGTTCAACCCCCCCTAAGAAATAACAAGTCGCTATTGAAATCTTAATGAGACAAAGGCCTCCTACTTTTAGTGGATCATCCGATCCCATGATTGCTGAACAATGGATCAACTCCATTGTAAAGATATTCTCCATCCTCCAATGCTCTGAAAAAGAGAAGGTTCTCCTGGCGGCTTATCGTATGGAGGGTGAAGCTGATCAATGGTGGACGTTGATCAAAAATACGAAGCCTGAGGAGGAGATCGAGGCTTTGGAATGGAAGGTATTCCGGAAGATGTTTTTAGATAAATATTTTCCACGCACCCTCCGTCTTAAGATGGAAAGGGACTTCCTTTACCTCAAGCAGAAAGATGAGGAATCTGTGGGAGCGTACGAGGAAAACTTCACAAGGCTTTCACGATACGCTTCCGTCTTTGTCGTTACCCCCGAATGCAAGGTTGACCACTTCTTTGGTGGGCTGAAGCCTAGCTTGCGGAAAGCATTAGAGATCCGTGACTTCGACAGCTATGAGGAAATTGTCCGATGTGCCCTCAAGGTTGAAATGGAGATTGGATAATCACAGGGGTATCATGGGGACAAGAAGCGGAAGGTGGACTTCAATGCTGGTGGTCCGATGGATAAATCCAATGGCGCTAAGAAATTCCAGCACCCCACTTGCCAAAAGTGTGGAAAAAAGAATCCTGGAAATTGCCTTAGGGGGACAAGAAAATGCTTTAAGTGTGGAAGAGAAGGGCACCTAGCTGTTAACTGTCAGCAAGAAGGACCCGCGGCTGCGACGGAGGGGAGGAATGCTCCGTTCGAACCTCAACGCGTTGTTCAATGCTTCAAATGCAAAGAACCGGGTCATTTTGCGAATCAGTGCCCTAATCCAAGGGTTATCGGAGGCAATCAACAACCTCCAAGACAGCAAGGAAGAGCTTTTGCCATCACTTCTACCGAAGTGAACCCCGACAACGAAGTGGTGACAGGTACGCTGGTTATTCATTCAAGAATAGCGAACGTACTTTTTGATTCAGGTTCTACGCATTCTTTTATATCTCAAAAGTTTAGTAGAACAATCCCTGCACCACTAGAAATCATGGAAGTAAAGATATCGGTGAGTACGGAAAATGGGGCAATCATTGCATCCCATGAGTATAAGTCCTCCCCTGTTATAATCTGTGGATTGAATTTCCCGGAGAACCTCGTCATACTCCCTTTGGTTGAATTTGATGCAATTCTTGGCATTGATTGACTTTCCTTATATAGAGCCAACATAAATTGTCGGGAGAGGGAAATCACACTCCATATGGAGAATCGACCCCCCGATTCTTTACAAGTGTCAGGAGGAAGATGAATCTCCTTTAGCTCCATAATCTCAAGCATGGATATTACTGCCTTATGAGCACGCATATCTGGCTCAGATGATTGAGTCCAAGGAAAAAACCACCCTTGAAGAAATGCCTATTGTGAGGGAATTCACTGAAGTATTTCCTGAGGAACTTCCTGGTCTTCCTCCAAGAAGAGATGTTGAGTTCTCAATTGAACTTATACCTGGGGCGCTACCAATATCCAAGACTCCATATAGAATGGCTGTGGTTGAGCTTGAAGAACTGAAGAAACAACTACAAAAGAATCTGGATAAAGGGTTTATACGCCCAAGTGCATCACCATGGGGTGCACCAGTCCTCTTCGTCAAGAAGAAGGATGGGTCAATGCGGCTTTGCATCGATTATCGTGAACTTAACAAAATCACGATAAAGAACAAGTATCCTCTCCCAAGAATCGATGACTTGTTTGATCAGCTGCGTGGAGCACAATACTTCTCCAAGGTCAACTTGCGGTCGGGATATTATCAAGTAATGGTGAAGAAGGAAGATATCCCCAAGACTGCTTTTCGTACAAGGTACGGGCACTATGAATTCATAGTAATGCCTTTTGGACTCACCAATGCTCCAGCAATATTCATGGACTTGATGAATAGAGTCTTTAGAGATTACCTAGATAAATTTGTGGTAGTATTTATATATGATATTCTAATATACTCCAAAACCAAGGAGGACTATGAGGAGCATTTAAGAACTGTACTGGAGACTTTGCGCAAGGAGAAGCTCTATGCCAAGTACAGGAAGTGTGAGTTCTGGTTGAAGGAGGTCTCATTCTTGGGCCATATCATCACAAACAATGGGATATCTGTGGACCCCTCCAAAATAGATGCAATTGAGGGATGGCCGAGGCCAACATCGGTAACTGATATCCGTAGCTTCTTGGGGTTAGCTGGATATTATCGACGATTTGTGAGAAACTTCTCACGATTGTCCAACCCTCTTACCAAGCTAACTCGAAAGGGAGTAAAGTTTTCTTGGAGTGATGAATGCGAAGAAAACTTCAAGGAGTTGAAAAGGAGGCTTATCACTGCACCTGTGCTCACTTTACCCACAAGTGGGGAGCATTTTGTCGTATTCAGTGATGCTTCGAAGAAGGGCTTAGGATGTGTGCTGATGCAGAATGATAAAGTGATATCCTATGCCTCAATACAGTTGAAAATCCATGAGCGGAACTATCCAATGCATGATCCGGAGTTGGCGGCGGTGATCTTTGCCTTGAAAATCTGGCGGCATTATCTCTATGGAGAGAAATGTGAGATATATACTGACCACAAGAGTCTTAAATATATATTCACACAGAAAGAGCTTAATATGCGCCAGAGAAGATGGATAGAGCTCATAAAGGATTATGACTGTTCAATACATTACCACCCTGGGAAAGCGAACAAGGTGGCAGATGCCCTAAGTAGAAAGGATCCAGCTATTCTATCAATGATGAGAATTGAGAAGGATCCAATCTTCTTAGACTTGATGAAGATGGACGTGGGAATCATAAAGAAGGGAACATCATCAATCCTTTCACAAATGATTGCTCGACCATCTCTTTTGGAAAGGTTAAAGGATGCTCAAAAGGATGATGCCGGAATTCAAGAAAAAGTGGAAGCTATCAAAAAGGGAAAATCCTCAGAGTTTAATGTTAATGAAGAAGGAATTGTGCGGTTTGGGAAAAGACTATGTGTCCCATCAAGTTCGGAGTTGAAGAAGGAGCTTTTGGATGATGCACATAGTTCAAATTTCTCTATTCACCCAGGGAGCACAAAGATGTATCGAGATCTCCGAGAAAACTTTTGGTGGGATAATATGAAGAGGGAGATCGCTGAATATACATCAATGTGCCTGGTGTGTCAGCAAGTGAAGGCAGAGAGGCATAAGTCTAAGGGGATGATGCAACCATTGCCCATACCAGAATGGAAATGGGAGAACATCACCATGGACTTCATCACTGGACTTCCAAGGACATCCAAAAGCAACAATGCAATCTGGGTTATTGTGGATTGTCTTACAAAGACTGCACACTTCATTGCTATTCGAGAGGATTTCTCATTGGATCAACTGGCACAGATATATATTAGGGAAGTGGTACGGTTTCATGGAGTACCACTATCTATTGTGTCTGACCGAGATCCAAGATTTACCTCTAAGTTTTGGAAGAGTCTTCAACATGCTCTGAATACTGAACTGAACTTCAGTACGGCCTATCATCCTCAAACTGATGGCCAATCCGAGCGGACTATCCAAACACTTGAGGATATGTTGAGAGCGTGCTCAATGGACTTTAAAGGAGGATGGGATCAACATCTTCCTCTAGTTGAGTTCTCTTATAATAATAGTTTCCACTCGAGCATCCAAATGGCACCATATGAAGCCCTGTATGGGAAAAGGTGTAGAACACCGACATGTTGGGATGAGGTCAGTGAACGTAAGCTGCTTGGACCAGAAATGGTCGAAGAAATGGTGGAGAAGGTGAAAACCATTCAGCAGCATATCAAGGAAGCCCAAAGTCGACAGAATAGTTATGCAGATAATCATCGACGAGACCTTGAGTTTAAAGTCGGAGATATGGTGTTTTTACGCATATCTCCATGGAAGAAGGTCATGAGGTTTGGAAAGAAAGGGAAGTTAAGTCCAAGGTACATCGGCCCATTCGAGATTCTTGATCGTGTTGGGGCTGTGGCCTATCGACTAGCACTTCCACCTACTATGGCTAAGGTGCATGATGTCTTCCATGTATCCCTCTTAAGGAAGTACATACCAGACCCTTCACATGTACTCTCTTCCGAGGTGGTACAATTAGAAGACGATCTTTCTTATGAGGAGAAACTAGTGAAGATCTTAGATCGTAGAGAAAAAGTTCTATGAAATAAGACAATGACCCTCGTCAAGGTGTTGTGGAGAAACCACAAGTTTGAAGAAGCAACTTGGGAGTCAGAGGATATGATGAAGCTAAGTTACCCACATTTGTTTTAGTGTGGGAAAAGGAAAATTTTGAGGGCGAAATTTCTTAAGGGGGGAATGTTGTAACGACCCAAAATTTCATTAATGGAAAATCCCTCTTGATCCAGTTAAATGTTTCTTTATGTTTTTATAAGATGTCAACTTCTTTAGTTTAACATTAAGATTTGTGACTGTTACTTTTATAGCCGTTGAACAATGATCATCTGGGTAGTTTAAATATAAGGCTTTAACGAACCAATATTCTACTCAGACAAAGGAAGCGATGGCCTCATCCAGTAGAATCGCCCCTTACGAAGCCCATTTGTCGGATCTCGGAAAAGAGGTGGAATCTTTGGTCTTTGCCCTTGACAAAGACCAATCTGAGCTTCATCAAGTCAAGCTCGAACGTGATCGTCTACGGGAAAAATGGAAGTTGATAGAGATTACCACTCGAGCGATGTTATCCGAGCAACCCCAAGAGTCTGTCACCATCGCACACCTTACCCTTAGGTCTTATGCGGCTATTTTAAGGGGTTATGTAACAAATAAGTAGCACCATGTTCATGTACATTTTTTTTGTATATAATAATGAATATAATTTCTAGTCATTTTTGATGCATTGTAATTAGTTTTTAAAGTACAAATGATATTTTTAGTTATTATTTAATTAAGAATTATATTTTATTAAATTAAAGGATGTTTGAATTAAATAATATTTTAATAAAATATTATTATTAATATTAAATTAATTTTTATTAAATATAAATGATCTTATAATTTTATGAATGCAATTAAATTTTTTATTAAGGTTTGAAAGCCATTTCTGTCAAAACCCGTGAATTTTTTATAAATGTCGGTTTTTATTTTAAAAGTGAAAATTCACATATTTAGAAAATTATTTAGATAAAATAAATATTATTTTTGGAATCAGGACATCGAAATTATCCAACGGTGAATTTTTCATAATTTTCTGAGACAGTCAAATTTTTGGGTAAAAATTAAATACCATTTAAATATATAATGTGTTTTATGACATCATAATGACCCAATGGTGATTTAATAAAATACCATAATCCTTATGTTCGGCCAATATGTGTTTTATCATTAAAATAATGAGGTTTTGGGTTTGTTTGACTTACTTTTCAAAGCATTAATGGAGCCCTCAAGACTTATTCAACACTTTGCCTTTTTAAATTAATTTCCATGGGAGTGTGACTCACCTCCACATAAGCAACCCTAATTTTTTAATAAGTTCGGACCTTGGACTTGTAAAATAATGTTTTTCTCTTTCCTTTTCCAGAAAACATGGGCAAATACCATGGGATGGTTTGTGGTTTGGATTATTTTAATATAAGGGGTCCCAAACCTAAATAATAAAGAATTCTCTCACCTTTCCTATATAAACCCACCCAAGCTCCCACTTCCTTCTCACTCAAAGCCCTTTAAGTTCGTCCAACCTCTGCCCTACTCTCTCTAGAATCCTATCAAGGTGCCCCAAGCTCCCAAGAAGCCTCTCACAAGCCTCTCTCTAGCCTTTGGAAGCACACTTCCAAGTAAGGGTTTTTCTTCCTTTCTCATTTTTGTCAATTTTCTTTAAGTTGTATTGCCCTTTTAATTTCATTTATGAATGTTGGGGTATGGTTTCGTACCTCTCCCATACTGCCCTATTATTTTTTGAATGATGGGAGACCCCTTTCTCTCTCATTAAATTCCTCCTATGTACACCCGTTACTATGCCGAAATTCCGAAAGGAACCTTTTTTTCCTCTTTTATATTCAAGCAATACTTTTGTATCATGAATCTAAATTCCTTTTCAATTGTTGGGACATGTATCTATATGACCTTATTACTGTCCATTACATGTAAATATTATGAGGAACCCATTTCTCTCTCATCAGCCTTTTTTATGAATTCTTATGTCACGCCGTTACGCTGCCGAAATCACACCGATTTTCTAAGCCAATATCATTGTGTAGTGAATACCATGCCCATTTCTCCATCAAGGGTATTCACCTTTATGCACATTTACTTATTGATTGTAAAGTTTCATGTTTGAATTCCACATTCCTTTATCGTGGAATAAATGATTATGTTTTATGAATCCATGTTTTATGATCCATGTGGCACACTTATGCATGAAATGAAATGTTTAAGAAGGGTGCGCCCTAATAGCGCTCCAATGCATTGGGTAAAGTATAGTATCATGATACGTCATGTGCAATGAGTGTTGACTCATGATAATTCAAGTGCAACGAGGGTTTACTCGTGCTTCAAGTGCAATGAAGGTTTACTCATTCTCCATGTGCAATGAGCCTTGGCTCATGCTAATTCAATGTTAAGTGTTGTTGCCACATTTCCATGTTATGATTATCATGCTTTATCATGACTTTATGTTCATTTCTCTCTTATGCTCTATTGATATGCCTATTGCCTAACATGTATTGTACTCCTCATGTTATTCATTATGTACTCCCTTACTGGGCTTTATAGCTCACCCTTTTCTTATGCATGTCCTCAGGTTATCCCATGCAATGCTAAGTACAAAGGAATGTAGTGGTCATGTAAAGGAAGTTTTCAATAAGGATGTTGTATTTCATGTTTAAAGTTTTTATGTAATGATCCTAAGCCTCAAAGACACTAAACCTCTCCATATTCTTTGTTGTATCAAGTGAAGTTTTATGTAATAAAGTATGTTTAAGTTGTAATAAAAAGCTGGGTTTTCATATACGCCCTAGTGCGTCACCTTGGGGAGCACCTGTTCTGTTTGTTAAGAAGAAATATGCATCAATGAGACTCTGCATTGATTATCGAGAACTTAACAAGATCACTATCAAGAACAAATATCCTCTCCTGCGCATTGATGAATTATTTGACCAATTATGCGGATCTCAATACTTTTCCAAGATTGATCTTCGTTCAGGGTATCATCAATTAAGGGTCAAAAGGGAGGATATACCAAAGACAACTTTCCGTACAAGGTATGGACACTATGAATTTATAGTGTTGCCATTTGGTATTACTAATTCCCCTACTATCTTCATGGATCTGATGAATAGAGTCCTTATAGACTATCTTGATCAGTTTGTGGTAGTCTTTATAGACTATATTCTTGTATATTCAAAGAGAAAGGAAGAACATGAATATCAATTGAGAATTATATTGAAGACCCTGAGAAAGGATAATCTTTATGCCAAATTTACCAAGTGTGAATTTTGGTTTCAAAAAGTTTCATTTTTGGGTCACATAATCTCAAAAGATGGGATATCTGTGGATCCAGCAAAAACAAAGGTTATCGAAAGATGGTCGAGACCAACAACAGTAACTGAGATCCGATGTTTTCTTGGTTTTCCTGAATATTATCGACGTTTTCTGAATGGTTTTTCAGGATTATCTAATCCACTCACCAAGTGGACTCGGAAAGGAGTTAAGTTTGTTTGGACGGAGGAATGTGAAGAGAATATGAAGGAGTTGAAAAGAAGGTTATCCAGTGAACCTGTGCTTACACTGCCTTGTAGTGGAGAAAGTTTCGTGATCTACAGTGATGTATCCAAGAAGGGATTGGGGTGTGTTCTTATGAAAAATGATATGGTGATAGCTTATGCCTCAAGACAGTTGAAAATCCATGAGAAAAATTATCCAACTCAAGATTTGGAGTTAGCTGCGGTAATCTTTGCATTAACGATTTGGAGGCATTATCTTTATGGGGAAAGGTGTGACATTTATTCTGATCATAAATGTTTAAAGTATATTTTCACACAAAAGGAGCTGAATATGCGCCAAAAAAGATGGTTGGAGATGATTAAGGATTACGACTGTTCAATTCATTACCACCCTGGGAAATCAAACAAGGTGGCAGAAGCATTAAGTCGACAAGACCATGCCAGTTTATCCATGATGAGGATCACAAAAGATCCAATATTTATGGATTTACAAAGGATGGATCTTGGAATTATAATGAAAGGGGAAAAATCATATCTTTCTCAAATGAATGTTCAACCATCTATATATGTTAAGATTAAAGAGGACAGAAAGAAGATGTAGAGTTACAAAAGAAGGTGAGAAATTTTCCTGAATTCAACCTTGATTGTGATGGGATAATAAATTTCTGGAATCGGGTTTGTGTTCCTCCCCTGCCCGAATTAAAGAAGGAGCTGCTGGATGAGGCTCATAGTTCTTCGTTCTCTATTCATCCTGGAAGCACGAAGATGTATATGGACCTGAAAGAGTACTTCTGGTGGGATGGGATGAAAAGAGATGTTGTTGAATATGTCTCTCGATTCTTGGTTTTTCAGCAAGTTAAAGCTGAGAGACAAAAATCTAAGGGGATGTTACAACCATTACCCATACCTGAATGGAAATGGGAAAACATCACTATGGACTTTGTCACAGGACTACCTAAAACATCCAAAGGCAATAATGCTATCTGGGTTATAGTTGATCGTCTTACAAAGTCTGTACACTTCATTGCTATTAGAGAGGATTTCTCTCTGGATAAGCTTGCCAGGATATATGTAAAGGAAGTGGTAAGATTGCCTGGAGTACCAGTTTCCATTATATCTAATCGCGATCCGAGGTTTACCTCAAAGTTCTAGAGAAGTCTTCAGCACACTCTGGATACAGAGTTGATTTTCATCACTGCTTATCATCCTCAGACAGACATTCAGTCTGAGATGAAAAATTCAAACTCTAAAAGATATGTTGAGAGTTTTCTCTATGGATTTCAAAGGTGGTTGGGATCAACACCTACCATTGGTGGAATTTTCTTATAATAATAGCTTTCACTCCAGTATTCAGATGGATCCTTATGAAGATCTCTATGGAAAGAAATGCAGGACTCCAACTTACTGGGATGAAGCTGGGGAAGGAAAGTTATTAGGAACAGATCTTGTTGATGAGATGGAAAAAAAGGTCTGATCTATTAAACAACACATAAGAGCAGCTCAGAGTCGTCAAAAAAGTTATGCCGACAACTGAAGAAAAGACTTAGTGTTTTAAGTGGGTGATAAAGTGTTCTTACATATATCTCCTCGGAAGAGAGTAATGAGATTTGGAAAGAAGGGAAAGATGAGCCCTAGGTATATCGGTCCTTTTGAAATTCTGGATCTTGTTGGAAATGTAGCTTACCGATTGTCACATACACTAAATCACTCTCAAGTTCACGATGGGTTTCATGTATCTCTCCTGAGAATGTACATACCTGATCCTTCACATGTACTCAGCTTAGAAGTTGTACCGCTGGAACAAGATCTTTCTTATGAAGAAAAACTGATAGAGATTCTAGATCGTAGTGAAAAAGTCCTACGGAACAAGACCACTCTCTTGGTGAAATTTTTATGGAGGAAAAACCAATTAGAAGAAGCTACATGGGAGCTTGAGGATATGATGAGGGAGAGGTATCCTCATTTTATTGCTACAAGTGACGAATTTCGAGGGTCAAATTCATTTTAAGAGGGGTAGAATGTAACACCCGAGACTTTTATAAGAAATATTTTGTTTTTATTTAATATAAATCATCAAAGGAATCTTTCACTACACACAACACTAGCTTGGCTTGATTTACACGCAATCACGGCCTTCCTTGATAGCTTTTGTCGTACGCAATACCGAGTTTTACTAAACAACGATATGCTATTAAAATATTATTAAAACTAGTCGTTATGAATAGTAATAACCACTTTTTGAAATTTTGTAAATTTTATTTTTCAAAATGGACTTCGTTTTTGGATTCGGAATATCGAAATTAGCCTAGGGTGAAATTTTTGTATTTTTCTGGAAACTTTCAATTTTTGATGAATAGTGAAAACACGGGGTTACTATTTAAAAACCGACTTTTTATTTAAATAATTATTTATTTTATTTAAATTTATTTTAAGTCAAAATTGATACATAATACCTATATATGTTCAATGCAATTCATTGAAGTAATTTTATAATAATTTTAGATATATAAAAATTTTATTGAACTTTTCACCGTCTTTTACCCACCTCCTAGGAGAATTTGAAAATTTACATAAAACATAATTTTACCGCTTCTGTGAGTGGAAATTCAAAAATCTGAGAGACACGGTTGATGTCAGTAAGTAAAATGTGGTTCAATGAGATGAAAGTAATTTTTTGGTGAATAGTAACTTATTACTTTTATTTAACACCGTTAAAAGTAAATAGGGTAATTAAGAGTAAAAATGTTATTATTATTATCCTAAAACATGTCCTAATTCTATTGGATAAGTTTAATTCAACCCAAAACAACCTTAGGAATAAAATATGACCATTTAGACCCACTTGGATTAGATTAGGACATTTATTATTAATTTATTTAAAGAAGGGTTTAAATAGTTAAAATCAAAGTTTAATAAGTAAATAATTTTTAATATAGGGTTATACATAAGATAATTCAACTATAAATATTCATTAGAAAGATAAAAAGATTTCCTACATAATGGTATTTTATTTTTAATTTTTAGAAATTAAATAATTTAATTATGACACAAATATGATGCAGTAATTATCTTATTAATGAAATATTGACATAATTGATGTTATAAATACCCAAATAAATGTAATTTGAGACTTTTTATGAATTCCACTAATTTTTTAGGTTAATATGATATGTTATTATTTATTTAATTCAATTTTTTTGAACTAATATTTCTGTTATGATTTTCACAAAAAATCAATTACCAAATAGTATCAAAATTGACATAAAATAGTTTTTAAAACAAATATTATATTATTAATTGTTATTTTATTGCTAAAAATCTATGGTTTGGCCAAATGACTTAGATAAGGTTATATATATTAATAATAAACAACTTGGGGTTCGTTTGGCTTGTTATAGTAAGTTTATTATCCCTATAGTGTAAGAACACAAAAAGACACGGTAAAAGTAAAATTTTCTAACTTAAAGTTAAATCTAAATGATAAGGTTAAAATAGTAATCTAAACTTGTCCAAATTCTATTGGATGAGAGAGTTTCGACCCATCCCCACCTTAGATTCAAAATAAATCAATTTGTAGCTATTTAAAACCGAATATGGATTTATAATAAAATAAAATTTTTAGTTTTTCCAAAGGTGCCCCTCTCCTCCCTTATAAAAGTGCACATACTCCCTCTCTTCCTCACAACACATTGAGTCTTCATGATCTACCAAAACCTGAAAATTTCTCCTCTCCACTTCCTTAGAAATATCCTAGAGGTCATGGTCTTCTTCAAATACCAATTTTAGTGCCCTAAAAGGAGGTCTCGAAGAGGCACTTCAAAGAAGAGGTAATGTCCGTTACCGATTCTTTCAACTTTATTTCTTCTTACATTTATTCTTCTTTAGTTGTTTCATTATTAATTAATAAAATCAGTATCACTCATATACTTATATGTTATTATAAGTATGAAACAACCCTATTTCACCATCTATCCATCCTACGGAAAATGAAATCACCGCACGTGCATACGCACGGAATACCCTCTCCACGCCGTGGTGTAATCTATTTTCCACCACCACCTTACTTGGATGGGTATAATGGTGTTAAGAATGAATATATATGACTACTATAAAGTGATATAGATTCTGAAATAGTATACATACACTCCAATACAATTCCACGATCATGGGAACGATATCATCGCTCAGGCATACGTATGGAATACCGTCTCCACGATGTGATGCGACACGTTCTACATGATTTTCATTGCATAATGATTAAATAAATGAATTGAGTGAATAAATATGATATGTATTACACTAATACCATTCTTGAAATGAGGTATCTATAACCTAAAAAGAATAATAAGAATTTATTCGACAAAACATGCATAAGAACAAAAAGTAATAAACACCCGAATGACAAGTATCAATGAAATATTACAAATAATAAGCTAAGAATATAACCACATATGATATCATAACAATGAGTATGATTCTGTAATAAGTCAATGACATTATTTAAATAATTATACAGGAGGTTCGGACACTTACAAAGAAAATCGGACCTAAGGTAATGGAAATATCACAATCTCATTTTTATCCGAGATTGTTTATACTTTGGAATTTACTGGGGTGTATTTTATCATCCACATCCATGTTTCCTCAATATGTAATATTATTTCCATCCACCTAAAATTTCTTGAATCCAATTTTACCCTTCGTTGAGTTTTTAGTAAAAGATGTGAAAGGAATATTTTGTCATTTTTCGTACAAGGTACTTTTTAACTTTTCTGACAAAAGTACGAGAAGAATGTTTTTTTAACTTATACGGCATGAATGGATTTTTAAAACATTATTTCCAAGAAGCTTCCTTTAAAAGTTTTCAAGTTTAATTTTAATCAACTTATTTTAGTTTAGAATTTTATGACATGTTAAGAAAGGAAAATTGTTTTTGAAGTAGAAAGAATATTTTCCTCAAGAATGGAGTTCAAGTGTTTTATCAAAATTATTTTCCATCAAAGATAATGAAGGGTTATATTTCTATCCCTATTATTACATTTATTTGATTATGTTGTGATGAAATTATTTTCATGAATTCTTTTATCTTATATGAATTGTTTTATGATGTCACGATGTTTAAAAATCCCATTTTTATTACATGGGTTATGCTATGATGTATGGTTTATGATTTTGTGGCACACATAAGAATGGTATCATTATGAGATGGGTGAGACCTATATCTCCATCCAATGCATTGGGTAAAGATTTTATATCTCATGATATAGACATGGCTGGAATGGTAGGTTAAACTGGTTCAGTGAAACAGGACTGAAAGGAGGACTGAACTCGGTTTAGAAATGGACTTTTTCCACTAAGATAGTCTTGGCAATGAGTCTTTACTAATAATAAATGATTATCTATGATTATGTGTGTATTCCAAAAAGCTTCATGTTTTATGTTATATTATTTTGATTACATTTCACTACCATGATTTATCTCATGTTATGAAATTATGATTTTTTTGCAGGGTAAGATTTCCAAAATGTTATGTTCTTATGAATATGATGTGATTGATATTTCTTTTGTTTACCCTTACTGATAATTTGAGCTCACCCTTTTGTATGTTTTCTTTCCCCAGGTCCGGAAGAAGGTTATTAAGTAAGACATGCCAAAAGGGACTATAGATATGATGAAATAAATGGGAGACAGTGTAGACGCTTTATGAACCAATTTTTTATGTTTCCCAGTTTCTAAAGACACTATACATATACGGTCCTTTAATGGTTTTGTTATATGTTTTAATAAGTGTACATAAATTTGGAAGTACTAAAAATGTATGTAAAGTATGGGTCGTTATATGGCGGGACACTATCCTTCTGCTACAACCAAGAAGTTTAAGTATATTCTTACTGCAACTGACTTCTTTTCTAAATAGGAAAAGGAAATACCCCTCAAAAAAATCAGTTCTAAATGAATTGTTAGCTTCATCAAGTCTAACATCATTACCAAATTTGGTTTCCTTCATACTATATTGATGGAAAATGGCACAAACTTCTATCCATCTGAGGTGAAGAAGTTTTATCATGAATAAAACATCAAATCCAATAATTCATCTTAGTATAATGCAGCGGCTAATGGCCAGATAGAAGCTTTCAACAAGGCTCTTTCAAACATACTGCAAAAGATGGTGGATAAAGATAAGAAGTCATGGCCTGATAAACTCTTTCATGCTTTATGGGATTATCAGACCACCACTCGCACTACAACGCAGTCAACTCCATATTCACTGGTATATGGAATGGAAGCAGTCTTTCCCATTGAAGTTCAATCACCTTCGCTCAGATTAGAAATTTGTGATCAATAATCTATAGATGAATAATCTCATCAGAGATTCGATGAATTTGAACAGTTAGATGAGAAAATATTGTGCACTCTGCACCACTTGGAAGTCTATCAGAATCGGATAGCACGAGCTTTCAACAAAAAAGTTCGTCTTTGTTCATTCGTTCCGGGAGAATTGGTATTAGTTTTCAGAACTCCAATGATACCAGGAAAGAAACCTCCCAAACTTGAACCAAAGTGGGAAGGAACTTATTTAATACATAAGGTCTATTCCAATAGAGCTTATTCTTTAATCTCAATGGATGGAGAACTCATCACTACTCTAACCAATGCCAGATTTATGAAGAATTGTTTTGTATAAATACAAAATACACCATCAATGGTCCATGCATATGAACTTAAACTATTTGCATGTCCCTTACATCCAACACGACGTTAAACTGCACCATCAATGGTCCATGAATATGACCTTAAACTATTTGCATGTCCCTTATGTCCAACACGACATTAAACTGCACCATCAACGGTCCATGCATATGAACTTAAACTATTTGAATGTCCCTTACGTCCAACCCGACGTTAAACTGCACCATCAACAGTCTATGCATATGACCTTAAACTATTTGTATGTCCCTTGCGTCCATCACGACGTTAAACTGCACCATCAACAGTCCATGCATATGACCTTAAACTATTTGCATGTCCCTTACGTCCATCACAACGTTAAAATGCACCATCAACAGTTCATGCATATGAACGTAAACTATTTTCATTCCCCTTATGTCCATCACGACGTTAAACTGAACCATCAACGGTCCATGAATATGACCTTAAACTATTTGCATGTCCCTTACGTCTAGCATGACGTTAAACTGTGATTTCCTAACTACATGATGTTAAACTGTACATATGTCTCTTATGTACAACAAGATGTTAAACTGCACCATCTATGGTACATGCATATGACCTTAAACTATTTGCATGTCCCATAAGTCCAGCACGATGTTAAACTACACCGTCCAGGGTCCATTCATATGAAGTTAAACTATTGGAACTTTCATCCCACACGACGTTAAATTGTGACGTCCAAACTACATGATGCTAAACTGTACAGAAGTCCCTTACGTCCACCAAGATGTTAAACTGCATAACCAACGGTCCATGCATATGACCTTAAACTATTCTCACTTTCATCCAACATGATGTTAAAATGTATCGTCCTTTTTTCATCCAACATGATGTTAAACTATGAAAATGTCCCTAATACGTCCAACATGACGTTAAAATGTATTCTCTTTTGTCCTTACTGCATGAAATTAAACTGCACAGTCCTCTTTTTTTCCAGCATGATATTAAACTGTATTATCCCCATCGTCCTAACTACATGACGCTAAACTGTATAGAAATCATTTAATACATCCTACATGACGTTAAACTGTATTTTTTGTCCCTTCTACATTACACTAAACTGTGCAGTACCAATAGTCCTAACTGCAAGACTTTAAACTGCATAGTCCATTCATATGACCTACATGACATTAAACTGTGCATCGTTAAGGTTGTTGTTACCTCTTGTTTCTCACACCGAGTATGACTCACATGATCTTAGAGAAAATTTCAACCATAACACCCTCATTGGGCCGCTAACCACGCATAAGTCCCAACATCATTTTTAGGTCGTTGTCCCCAAGAATAACATGATCACTAATTCATTCTTTAATTGAACTTCGCGGACTTTGATCCTTGCCTTCCAGGCTGGATACGTAGGCAACCTCCCAAGGTTCAAGCCCAAAACCAATCTCTTCTCATCGGTTCACCACCATCTCGTACGATGTTGATTCATGAAATGCCCCCCAGAATCAATATCTTTACATTGGTTCACTTTCATCCTTGTTATATGACGCTAAACTGTACATCACTATTTGTTTAGTATGACAATAAACTATAACATTCTTTGATACCCTCACCTGAGAGGGAATCATTATTTACATTGATTTTCAGTCATGTTTCATTCCAAAGACTACATGCATACATGGAAATGCCCAAACCTTTTATCTTGGGATAAACCATCATTGCACTAAATCCCCCTTTCACCCTTCACATGTACGGACCAAATTTGTACAGAGGGTATTTCTAGAACTATGTGGGCTTGATTCCCATCCTTATGGGATATGTAGGACCGTTCGATTTTCCCTCAAATCCATCCCCAAGTCTTTTGGGCCTAACCCCAAATTCTACTTTCAGTCCCTTGGCTGAAAAGTCCCCATGAAAACACACACTGTGTATTTCTTATAATGGTCCGAGCTCTATGACCCTAAACTAAGATCTCCAATCCTTTTCTCCCACATGACGTTAAAATGTAGTTTCAGAACTACGTATGGATTGATTCCAATCCTTATGGGATACGTAGTGAGGTCCAACATTTCAATTCAAGACCCTGTCACAACATGATTATAGTTAACATTGATCTGTATATCTCTGCATATATTGGACAATACCCATATTTATGTGTCATAATCCTAACCTTAAATATTTTCAGATCTTCATAACCCTTTTTCTTGACTTCCAATCACAAAATGTCCAAATTCTGAGAATTCTTTTGCCTGGCCATGCAGTACGTGCCCTTAGACGACCTTGCATAAATAGTATACATAACAGACCTATTAGCCAAAAGATGCTATTATTTGACTATGCAGCCAATTCCCTTAGGCGGACCTGCATAATTCAACCACCTAACGGGGTTTTTAAATAATGGTAACTTCATTCTTAGGATTAAAACCTCGTTTTGTCCTTAGTTGTCTTAATGACGATATGTAGGGATCCACAAAAATAACCATTCTTTACATATTTTTCTCATGATCTTTTTCATGATCTGAAAATATTCAAGTCTATGGTTCATATTTTCCCTTCCCTACGTTTGGGTCAGACCTTCGTAGGAGAGACATTCATCCAGTTCTTAGACAATCTTTCTTTGAAATATCTTCTCCATATTCAAGTACCTCTCTCCATACAACAAACTCTATGCTTTGGAAAATTTGAATCCCCATAAACTTCCACCGGCTTTTTATCAATAGAAAAGTAAATTTCTGAGAGTTCTTTTGCCTGGCTATGCAGCACGTGCCCTTAGGCGTCCTTGCATAAGTAGTCTACATAATGGTCCTGTCATCCAAAAGATGCTATTATTTGACTATGCATCCAATGCCCTTAGGTGGCCCTACATAATTTAACCCCTAATGAGTTTGTTAAATAATGGTAACTTCATTCTTGGGAACTACTTATTCTAATTCCTTTTTTCTCTTTTTCATATCATTCCTCAGATTCAAAATTTCTTAAGTCATAGTTTAAATTTTTCCTTCATACTTGGGTGTGGTAATATGTTTCCAAATTAATTGTCAAGGAATTGAGTCAATTCTAATTCATTTGGTCAAAGCTATTTCGACCTTAAACATTAGCCTTTTTTATTTCAGACGTGCATGACTTTAAACTCCCCACAAAAGACAATGGAACTCTGAATAAAAGTCAAGTTCCAGCTCATTAAACATACATTTTGTATGATTTAGGTAATATTGAACAATTAAAAGATTCAATGTTTGTAGGGTTATTTATATTAATCTTCGTAAAAATCAAACTATGCTTATTAGGCCCATTGGCTTAGGTAAAAATCTAAAGGAGGTAGAAAAGGAAAATGTGTGCACTAATGATTGACGATGAAAAAGTTTTTCATTTGGTGTACAAGAGGTTAGAAGGACGTCCACAGATTAGAGTCTATTCCATTTTCTAGGAAATTACAAAAGGATGTCAACATAAGTCTTCACTTGATGAACATCATCCCGAGCTTCATCAGCAGCTACTTGAAGCTCATGCACCCGACCAACTTCACTCTTTTTAGCCCGATGGAGTGCTTTCTTGGCATCCACGATGGCCTTCATACCATTCGTTTGAGCTCCGTCCAATGAATTATTGAGTTGGTCAAGTTCCCCAGAAACAACGTCTAACTATTGCTGAAGGTGAATTTTCTGGAAGAATTTATCTTTGATCTTATGCTTCAGCTCTTTCATCTTGGCAGCATAGTCAGCCTCAACTCGGAATACCGCAGCCTCAAATTCACTAATATTGGCTGACAGTTTTACCCTGGTCAGATCTTCACGACACTTTTGCTTCTTCTCCCTCCTGAAAATGACATGTTTCACCATGGCATGGATCTTTTCATATCCAGAACGGCCAAGCCCCAATATGGAAAATAGGGATGACTGCCGGGGAATCTTTGATGGACGCTCCTCTATAGGCACTTCAGATATGATTTTCCATATCTTCTGCCATGCCTTGTGTTGTGAAAATTGGAACACCTTTTGAACTTCCGGGTCCAACTCAAGGTCACTGTCACCGGGGGGAGTATAATCTGGGATTAATGCACTTAGCGAAGTGCCCTGTTCTACTCCTTCCCCCCCTGACCAGAGCTTCTTCACTTTCAATTCCTATTGGGGTGGAGGCCGAGGCCTCACCTCCAAATCTAGCCACTGCAATTGATGGACCTGCTTAATTAATTGAAAGTTTTGGTTAGTTTCAAAGATTAAAAAAAGCAAATTGGTTGTCTTGCAAATTATGTGCAATCACAAATATTGTCATTCCTTACCCAATTGTAGATCAACAAACTGAGAAGGCTCCTCCCCAGATTTCCTAGTTTCGACAGGATTTTCAGGATGAGTTTGAGGAAGCTCTACTATGTTCATCTCCACTTGTGCTAATGTCTCTACAATGGTAGGGTTTTCTGTACCCCCTTCATGCATGGGTATTTCAGCAGATTTCTCAGACAAAACTGCACATTTGACCCAATCATGAATAGAAATGTAATAAGAATTTATTCTTAATAGGACGAAGGATAACACTCACGTCCATAATCATTTAAATTACATGGTAATTTAACATGATTTATAAAATCTTCAGAAGATGTGCCAAGTTCCATCATTTCATCTAATGTCATCTCAGAATCCTGGTTAGTCTCACCAGTGGGAGCATTTAATGTGTCTTCTTGGCGACCTTCAGCCTGTGGTCCCTGACCCTGGATAGCATCTTCAGATAAAATTGCGGCATCAGTTGTAATAGCTGCCAAAAGCTCTAATGCAGGGGTTGAACCTGAAGTATCACAGAATAGAAGTCAGTAGATGTTTCATTCAATATTTTATGAAGCATTGTTAACATACCATAAGTAGGTTCTTCTCTTCTTGCAATAACAGCAGGAGGGATACTGGGAACAGATTCTGGCTCTTTTCCATGAGCAGCCATGTCCGCCTGAATTTGAGATTGTTCCACAGCACCCTCCGTGGTCCTCAGAGGAGGATCAGTCCTCTCGCTCAGTGGGTAAATTGAAGAAGCCCCTATAATCCCATGGAAAATGAGTAATCTTTTTCATGATTTAAAATTCATGTTTATTCGAAGGACTTACCACTACTGATGAAGCATTTAGTTGTGGACTTCTTCCTCCGATGCCTTTTCCTCATTGGATTTTTGGGAGTGTCAGCAGTCTCCATTATAGTTACCTAAATGGGAGAATGGAAAGTCATGTCCAACTCCTCATCCATGGCTTGCTGGCCCAAAGATATCTCTCCCGAATCGTGAGGAGATTCAGCAGCAACCCCGATGGCAGTACCACCAGGGCTATACTATGGCGAAGGAACCTCATTAGTTCCTTTCATTGCAAGCTTCAAGATGAATAAAATAACATCCTTGTGTAACAAATCGTCGACTGAAATCATGTTTCAATGCAAATAAGGAAAGAAAACTTACATCTTCAGGGGCCACATAATCGTGCCACTCCTCATCAGTCCCCTCAGCGGTGCCACGATCTATCATTTCCTTCACCCTCTTGGTGACAGAAATGGAATCATCGGTGGAATATAAGGTCATTTCTAGCTCTCTGATATAAGCTCGCACTTTTTCGGGGATATCTCTGAAATTAATATTGGTATAAGTGAGAAGAGTATCTATTCCAGGGAGTTTCAGCCCCTTTCATAAATCCATCTAGGCATTTTCAATACCACAGTATAAACTCTGCCATGTCTGGAAAGCCCTTGGTCGTAGATATTCATTGCGTATACCAGAAGGCTGCGAGGAAGGTCCTACAATCTTCGACTTCAATTTCTTCCCAGCTCCTGTAACTACAGATAGATAATAAGAAAATAAGACTTATTTCTTTATAATGTAGTAATGATTAAAGTACCCCAATGAAGTAACTCACCAGGAGTTAATGGAGTGGGTCTTTTAATTCTTACTAGAGGATTATATCGATCACGAGGCCGCTTTTCCACTTTTTGTGCCTCATCATCCCTATCTTGGGAATCTGGTGAGCCAGTCCTTGATGAGGAATCTGGCAAATCAGCTTTATGTGGGGAAGCATCACCTTCATGAGGAAAGGTTTCTTTATCTACAGTCCTCTTCCTTTTCCCAAACTGATAAACTGGGTGATTCAGCACCCCATTAGGGTATGATGAAATCCAATGCTCGGCATAACATGTATTCAAGTTATGTGCCACTCTTTCAACTAGTAGATCAAACACTGCCCCAGTCTTCTCCCTAGACGTCAGCAACCACAGTTGCCTAGAAACAATCAGATGTTGCTCTAACCTGACATGTACAGGGGGAGATACAACAATCTGTTGGAAACACTTGAATTGGCATGAAAATCTATATGGAGCATAGTTCTCACATATAATATCTCTGTCAATCTTGGCGACTAACACACCATCTATGCAGGACAGCATGTATGCCCTCAAATCCAAGTGGGTTGTTCCATCATCAACAAACTGCCCGGTTAGCGGATTTCCATAGGGAATCAAGTTGAATTATTTAAACATGCTCAGCCTCACTTTTATTTCATAGACACTAAGATCTAATGGAGAAATTCCAGAGAATTCATGCACTGATGTCCTGAAAGAACTTCCATGAATTTTTACTCCATTCTGTACATTATAAGTCCTGAAGTGAGTGGCGATCCATCCCCATAAAACATGGAATGGTCCAACTATCATCATAGTAGATTTACCCATGAAGACATGAAGTAAACTCCTATGAATATTTGCTAAAATGGGGGTATCCAACCCAACCATTTTTCCCTCAGCCAACTTTTCCGCAATAACGAAGGTCCCTGGCCTGACGCCTCCCTTCGAGTCCCTGACTGCGAAGAGATAAACGCTGAGCCACAAAGCCAAGAATCTCGCTAGGCGAGTCTTCTTTGGGATCATTTGATTCACCTCATATCCCCATTTCTCAAACTCTCCTGCTTCTAGAGTTGGTCAGAATGTGCCAGGAGAACCCCTCTTCTCGGTTTTTGGGTCGGTGGTAGGACGGGTGGGCCTCTTATCCTTGGATTTCTTTTTCTTGGAACCTTTCTCCTTTGGATCCTTATCCTTTGGATCCTTCTCATTCTTCTCAATAAGAAATATATTCATCCACTCCTTTGGATGAATATCCTTTCTAGAATGAGTTAAGGAGGTCTCTGAGCTCTTGAGCCTGTGGAAGATTTTAAATAATTCCCGAGCCAAAGCAGGAGTTTTCTCTGAATCATTCCAAGTCACCTTGGGAGGAATGAATTCATCATACATGTCACCCAAAATTGGATCCCATGATATAATGTGGACATCCCACACAATGATGCCTACTTCTCTATTATTCATATGGAAAGAATTGGTTTCTGGGCTCTAGTGGCTGAGTATCTCTGGCACAAAGTTATCATTTCTATAAACATATGTCGGCCCAACCCAGACAGCTTCGTATATCGCAGCTCTTTTCAAATCCTTGACAAAATCTGAACAGGTCTGTCGCACCCAGTATGCCCACATCCAAGTTGGCTTCACACCTCCCCCCAGACGGAAGTCCCCACTTTTCATCCAGCCTTTGGATTGATCCATCTGAGAATTTCGGAAGATTGAAGGATGATAATGTGGTTGCGGCTCAGGATTATGAGGTTTCATATCTGGCGTACAAGGGAAATGATGCATCATGTGGGCCTTCTCTACTGTTCCAGCATTTATAAATCCTCCTCCACATAAGATTCTTGCTGAAGAAAAGTTGGTGTAATTCTGAAACCACAAAAATGGGAGATAGTTCTTTGCTTCGGGAATAGTGACTTCTAGCAGATGAACATAATAGTACAAAGGAAGATAAGTTCTCTGTGGGAAATCAAAGTGATATTTCTTCAGATTCTTTGAAAAACCAGGAAGAATGCTATCAAAAACGGTATAATAATCGTGGCCAATGATTTTCATCATATCATCAAGACATTTTGTTTCCAGTTCATCAGCCATTTCGATTCTTTTGGGAGCTATTTGAATCTGCACAAAGTGGAATAATTAACCCTAAGTAAGTTGATTTTTAATAAAATTTGTGAAAGAATTCAAATAAAATGGAAAAGGCATTAAGGCACACAAGTCTGATTTTGGTGCGCAAGTGTGGATGTGTCGCACAAGTATAATGTGTTGCACAAGTATTTAGCAAGCAAGTATCACCACACAAATCCAGGTACCTTAACAGTAGTGAGACAGAAAAGGAAAAGCAGAAAAGAGAGCAACTTGCACGACGAAGGTGACCTGCGCTGCAAGAGCTTGAAAATCCAAAATTTGATGCTATGTGCGACAAATGAGCACATATATATAGGCCAGGCTGGCCACCTACGCACTCCAGCCCTGTGCGAACTGCACCTGCGTGATGACAGTCGCGCACTGAACACCTGCGCGCCTCATTCCCTTTGGTTTTTTTTCTTTTCCTGAGAGTCACATCCTGATTCTTTCGGATCCAACTCTGAGTGGGGACATTTGTTGATGCTCTTTTTCATCAAATTTTCTAAAGGAATGGAATGGGAAATGACTTAGCACAAATTGATTCATCCTTTGAAGAAAAATTTAAAAAATCGACAAAGGAATGAAAAAGGAGTCAAATACCTTTGGGTCACGCAAGTTCCCTCACTGTCACGCAAGTACACTTGCGCGCCGCCTAATGGTCACACAAGTGACTTGCGCACCCTATTTAAAAACCGCCCAGGGTTTTCTCTAGCCTATAAATACCCACGGTGGGCCCCCCATTTGAAGGATGATTTTTTCTAGAATTTAGATACGGAGCTCTAAACGCCCAAGTCTCTTCTTCAAGTCTTCGGAACGCTTCTAAGGTAATTCCTTACCTATAATATAAGGTCTAAACAATAGTAATAAGGTCTAAGTGTTAGAATTAACTAACACTTGCGCACCTATGTGTTTTACCCTTAAGGGAAATGGAAACACTTGCACGCCTACTTACCTAATAATTGAAAATTGTGTGCCACTCTTCTGGAAGTATGTCGGGATAAATCTAAAGGTTTTGATCAAGGATCTCCCAAGTATTACACTACTGGTTAACAATCGCGCAAGTACCCATGTTCCACATAGGTATACCTGCACAGCCAGGACTAGCGCGCCCACGCAGTACCTACGCACACACCAGGACTTGCACGCCCTTCTATTTTTTGGTTCCCTTCCTGTCCATTTAACCCCTCTTATGCCATTCCACCTCTCCTATTCAAGATTAAATCTTCAAGACACTCTTCAAAGCCATTTATGGCATGCTTTCTTGATTGAAATCCTTATTCGAAAGGAATTACATGGAAAATCTCTCAAAACCTAGTGATCTACGCATCTTTATGTCACTAAAATTAGAGATTTCATTCATTCAACCTCATCCTTTAAGATGAGAGAACCCTATTCATGGGCATCCTCCGTAGGTGTAAACTCCAAGTCCTCATTAATTTGGGTATCTTACTCAAGAATAAGCCCCAAGTCCCCTAATCTGGGCATCCTAATTAGGAGTAAGCCCCAGTATTAAAGTTCCCAAATATGGGAATCGTTCTCAGGAGTAAGCCCCAACCATAATTCCCTTAACCCGGGTTTCCTTTTCAGGAGTAATCCTCAGTCTCAAATATGGGCACAATCCTTAAGAGTAATCCACAAGTCCGTTAATTTTCAAATCCCTTTAACATGGGCCTCCTCCTTAGGAATAATCCCCAGTCTTAATTTATCTTAACCAGTCGTAATTTTCTTTTGATCTTGCCTTCCTTCTTAGGAGTAAAACCCAATCATAAGTCCCCACCTAATTTGGGCCTCCTTTTCAGGAGTAAGCCACAAGTTAGAGTATCAAAATCTCCATAAAGTACATATACCTTTATGGACTCTGTTCCTAGATTTCATCACTGAAGTAAATCTTAATCTTCATCTATTTTTGGGCATTCATACATACATAATCCCCACATCATTTCTTATGATTGCATCTTTCATGGAACAAATTGTTTGGTTTTACCAATACCTCTTGTTTCTTGCACCAAGCATGACTCACGTGAGCTTAGAGTGTAAATGTAATTATGAAATCATTTTTTGTGCCATGAATCATACATAAATATCATACTCCCTAACATGATCTATGTGGGTTATGATTACTTTTCTAGATAATGGATACGTAGGTAGCCCATCTGTGGGTACGATCCCAACTCTGAAATAATCCATGTCCTTCTGAATGACAATAAACTTCAAGTTCCCCACTGAGTGGCTTTAAAACCATAATGGTCATCATAATGTCCAAGATACTTTTATGTATTTAAGGATACCATTGACTAAGAATATATAACAAATACAGATGATTCTCTATCGATAAAGAACCTATAATACATATAAATTATTCTCTAAATTTCCTACATATTTAATCATTGATTTTCAGATCTAAAGTAAAGATCATTTTATACTCAGTAATGTAATAAGGATTCATAAAAATAACTTAAATATATAAAGAGAGCCCCGAAGTAGACAATAATTCCCCTAAAAAAGGAGTGATGTTTTTGACCTCCCATCCTCCCGACCAATAAAAATTCTTAAGCCTCATCAGTCCACAACTAATGAGTGCCTACCTTTGGAAAGTAGGTTCAAATGGATATGGAATCATTGTATGTTTCCGGTTATACGAACAAAACTGTTAGAAACGACTTGGAATGTTTGAATCTTAAATCAATTGAGATCATCCCCAATTCTATAGGAAACAAGGATCTACCTATATAGATATAAATCATGCATTAGAGAGAAAGGGAGAAATGTAAGGTTGCTCTGGTGAGAGCGAAAGATGAATCTATATATGAATTTAGAAATTCCCCATCGCCTAAGAATAATAAGGAATATAAATGAGTGTTTAGGATTAGTTTTATATAGGAGATATAGGTGTCACTAAGTATCATATGATGGAAAAAACCAGTCATTATGTTGTTATTATATGGGAAATGTTTAGTGATTGGTTAGGTGAACCCTAAAATCAGGGTTATATTTTAGAACCATAAACATTGAATCCATATATAATAAAAAAATCTTTATTTATAATAATTTATTACACATGGGAAGATAATTTATAATATACCTTATATATAATACAGATACCACAATATTTTCAGTTTATATGGGATTAAACCCTATGAAGAGCTTAGATTTAGGTCGTATAGAATATATCTCAAAAATTCTGAAGTCAATTAACAGAGCTATAACTATGACTAAAATTCCATGAATTTAAAGTTCATATGATGAGGACCATTTCAAACCATTTTTTATTCATGCACATATGAATTCAAACCCCAATTTTAATCTATCAAATCAATTTTTTTAAAAATATTTCATTATTGATGAAAATATAGCACTATCTATCCATTATACCCACATATTAAGATTCAATTATGTAGACCATGTCTATGGTGTGCGATTAATCTTATTTCTACTCATTTTTTGATGGTTTATTCCAACATAGCAAGGGGTTTCTCAAGTTAAAAAATTATTATACATGAAGATATTATATGTGGTGAAACTCTTATTGAATTTTTGTGAGATATGAAATTGATAGATTTTAATATTTTGATGTGTGTGGATCATCATATTCATAAATCACTCCATCTCATCCATATGTATTTGAGAATGTTCATCTTTAGAAAATTAATTTCAAATAGTGATGAAAATTAATGGAAGTTGAACCTCTATGGGCAGAACAATCAGAATCCCATAAATTATAAATTACATGTTCACCTATGTGGGAAGAAATATTATTTTGATAAAATCCTGCAATGTATTGAGTTGGTTATTAATACATTTATCCTTGTCACTATCCACCATCATGGTAATGATATTAAATAATGATTTTTGGTATGTATCAATATTCCCATACCCCATTAAATAATAATAGGATGAATGACTGGTCTACATATTATACTCCAAAAATATCATCTTAAATTTAAAATTACATAAATTGGTACGATTTTGCATCAATATTATATGTGGGATACTAAATATGGTAATGATATTGTACATAACCCACTTGGATAAGTAATTAGATGTTGTAATAATTTTCTTGAAATTATTGTATATGGATAGGGGACATGGACTTAGGGAATCTATTTCTAACACACAAAAAATATATAATAATATTTGGAATGGTGTGAATGTTATGGAAGTTAATGAATGATATTAGAATGCATCTAACAAGACAAATTTTTTTGAGGGCTCTATATATTCTTTCATTATTTATGGATAGGAGTATAGATGTCTATTGATTTGATAAAAGATCTAGACACTTAACTGGTGAGAATTACAGTTATCAAAAGGGATATCATTCATATTTGTGAGCGTCCCTCCATCATTAGATTACATAAAGAAGACTATATTAAATATTCACTTATATATAAATATCTAGGAATTCAAGCAATCATAGTGGACAATTTTTATACAAAAAACCTTATTTATTCCTTCATGGCATGATTTTGTAGTGAAATTCTACATTTTATGAAGTTCATTAATAGATGAAATCCATCCAATTATGGTAATAATTAGTAAGGATAATGGTTCACCTTGATTGAAGGTGGTATTGGATTCAATATTATCTACCATAACATTATTAATGATGATCGTGTCTATAATGTGATGTGTGATGTTAATGAGTGTAAAAAACTTATTTAGATCACATATGGGTATATTTTCATTCTCAAAAGAATATTTGTATGTGTTATATATATATATGGAATGAGGGACATTATTATATTTTAGGGGAACCATTCTGTCAACTCTAGTACATAATTATGTTACTGGATAAACTCATACTTATAAATTGGATATTCATCATTAATTTTATTGATTAATAGCCCCTAATATTCTTTGATATTTAATCTAGATTTTGGTATTTTTATGTCCAATTACAGGACTGAAATGAGGGCATTATATTCAGTATAGTTATTCCTTCAACCTTATGAATCCTAGATGAAAAAGAATATAGTCACATTCATTTGATAGATGAATATAATACCTGATCCAATCGGGTTGATATATTTTATTTCCTTCCATTATTCTATTGTACACCGAAAAGAAGTGTTATTGTACATATTCTATTCTTGGTAGGCTTCATGGATGGAAAAAACATCTTCACCAGAGATATCTATTTCTTAGAGTGACTTATTAGGGATATGGTCACATTGTTAAAATTGGATAGAATCTAACTTTGTTCACATCCCCTAGCACATAATTTATATTAAGCTACTACATTATGATTTTACACCATACTAAATGTAATGTAATCATTGGATAACTATGTTTTTCATTTAGTTGATCAATATAAGAGATTTAGTGGACCTCGTTGTGATACACTACCTTCTTCATTGAAATGATCAATAGAAGAATTTTATATTAAATATTAAAATATATATTCTCAATATCTAACATTGTCCTATTTATATTTCATAGACTGTATTAATTTACTAAATCATTTTTTCAGAAAAATGGGAGCCATATGATCACACCAAGGTTTCCACATAGAGGTTGTATTCCATCCCATCAATATGTGGTGTCAAAAGTGGTGAATGTTTGAGATATTACTTAGAATCCTAAAAATATTTATTGAAATGTTTATTACAATGATATGTAACAACTTTTTTCCTTTAGATTGGAAAATGGTAATCGTATAGATTAATTGGAAATAAACAACGTGATGTAAGAAATACAACCTTTTATTACTCTGAACTCTTTATGATTTATTGGAGATAACATACCATGTTCAGTATAAACCATTTGGGGTCTACTTTGGTGTCATGATATCAAACCACAAATCTATGGAATTCCTTGATGTTACCCAAATAACACAACACCATGGATTCATTTTTTAATCAATGTTTCCACATTTTGTTGAAAACTATTTCAATATCAGTAAAGGGATGAAAAAATTACTAATATATGACTGTTATATCATCCTTAATGAACTCTATAGTCTATCCTCAATCATGGTTTTTGATATGGTTCATGGAATTTTGATATGTTGGACCAACATTATTCTAAAAAAAGGGATTTACAGTATAATATTATACTCCTTAGGGTGACTTGAAGGTAATATATTCCTCGTCTTTAGGGACTTTTAGATATTTTTATGACCAAAATTGAAATCATTTAATGATATTACTTTGGAGATGGTGTTCATATAGATCAATAATTTTTCTATTTGGAATATGAAATCCTCATTCTAGTTGTACTTGTTGAGATCCATAATGTCAAAAAGTCCAAAATTTTCATTTTTTTCTTGATGAAGATTATGTTTTATGGATTGTATGGGTATTGATCCTCCCAAATGAAGTTTAAAGTGATGAGGTTTTGAAATTTGGATACTACCATGGTATCATGCATCAGATGCATCCTCATTGATGCGAGTTTGTAACTACAATAGTAATCTGGATATCCTATGTGATGTGTAGAAAATTGATGATCAATCCAGGTAACCTCCATTCCATTCTAGGAAAATGCATCTCAATGATATTTCATAAAGGATTGTTACTAATACTATCCATCAGGGTCCATGGAAACACTTATCGATATTAGTCGAAACTTTTCCGTCCTCCATATATAAATATATTTGAGTTTATCGATGGTGGTAGATACACTCTACCGAAACGTCTAGGGAGAACCCCTTCTATTATCCACATTATCTTTATAATATTTTCAGGAAAGGATGGTATATCTTCCTAAGTACTGGGAGATGATATGAGTTCATTATTTTCCTTATTAAGATCCTATTCAATTTTAGATGTTTTAGGATTATACAATGAAACAAATGTAATAAGAATTTAAATGTATATTCCAAAATACCATAACCTTATTATAATGTAGGAATTCATATCCATATGACAAAATACATGATTTGGGTCCACTAAATACAATACATACCTAAATATTGGTAAATATGATCTGGTTCTAGTTTGATAAATATATATTACACACTTTTATTTTCATTTTGTGGTTGATGATTCACAATATATACATCTGATTGAAAAGAATAGGAATGTAAAGCGATTGAATGGTTTGGTTTATTATCTAATGGATCCCACATGGCACACATCAAGATATAACATAAGTTTCAACATCAATTAGTTTTATGGTAAACATGTATTCATTAAAAATATTTCACTATGTGTTGGTAGCTCTTGATTCTAAGAAATCACGGAAAATTATCTAGATGGAATTATCAACCATAGGTTGTTTAGCCATGATTTTATTGAACAGTTTTTTGGAATATTGATATTTACGTGATTCAATGAGATAAGATTCACCATATGTTACCCGCGAATTCCTATAAATTGAGTAATTCTAAAATTTATGGTATAATAAAGGTACAACAACATTCATATGGATCGATAAACTACATAGAAGGGTGTAAAATGATGTATATTCGGGAGAAAATGTAAATATATATTCATACATGAAATATCTATATTAATCATTTATTTGTATCCTCCCATTAAGATTTTATTCAATATTATCACACCCATTGAATTTTTAGTTTGATTGGAGAAGGTTCGACTTCACTAGAACCTATAAAGAAAATTGTTCGGTTTGGGACTAGATTCATCCTATAAACATTACATACCAATGCCTGAAATATGATAATATATTCAGTAAATAAAACATATAAAAGGTTAGGATATGACCATTTATAGAAGAATCATTATCTTATTCTATGAAAGACTATGTGGATTTTGATATAACTAGTCTCCATGTTATCAGTCTAGGATTTAGAAACAATAGCCTAAAACTCTCGAGGGAATAATAGGTCCTCAATAAGAGGTTCTATGAGTTCCATTTATAGATTCATGACATATAGGATAAATAGATTGTCTAAAAGGACCAAAATCTAATTTACGATGTTAATTCCTATAACAAGGGTTAGAATATCCTATTATGAGTTTTTCAATGTCTTGGGGGTTATATTATGATGGTGGGATTAGTAGATCCTCTTTCACATGGATAGTAATTAAGGAAATCATTTTTGTCTCTTTGATGATTTGGGTTATATTTCATGTATTCAACTATTGAAAGGAAAACTATATATTATTTTGGTATTATTAGAATGTGACTTGGTATTAAAGAGGCCCAAATGGTTTAGGATCATGTAAATGTCCCATCCATGATTATAAAAGTTTTTATATCTGGGATTAAATGTTTTATAAGACTTTAATTGAAGTGGATCCTGAGAATTAGGGTCCATTCCTTACTCATCTTCCCAGAAGAAACCAATTTCTATACATTCTTCCTTGCTTATTGTCTGGGAACATAGCTACATATGAATTGTCCTCACAAGTGAAGGGTTTGGTCATGTGTATGACAACAATGGATCCATATCATGGCTCTTCATCAGATGTAAATCTAATTTGGAATGGTGGTTCTCCTTATCAATTTTGATAGAAAGGTACTAATTTTACAATTTATGTGGGTAATATGCCCAAGAGAGTCTGTAATTACATTGGAATTGGTAATGGTTGTTTTTTATATTCTTTATTCAATCGATTCTAGTAATATTGAATCTTAAAATATTTCAACAATTAAAGAATTCATTTATGAGCTGATAGAGGGAACATCAATTAAAATTGTATTATACAGTTCAGTCTTGAGTTTAGCATGCAATTGTGTGACTAATTTTTAGGTTGTCCATTTTACTATTTTATGTGAATGTATTTGAAATATTTTTTCTTATACTATATCTTCTTATGAGGGATTAGTAGATATAGAGGCACCTATATTGAGGTTTTGTCCAATATAGACTACCACATTCACACATCATTTATATTATATCCTTCAACATAGATAAATATTTACTATTATACCCCAACATGGGGTCATAATGGATGTAGTATCAATGATCATTCATTTTTATAGTATTGGATTTCTTAATTTCCCATGTTTTAGCCGATTTTCTTCAATGTAAATAAATAAATTTTAATGGATATGTTATTTTGAGAATGAGTTGACTTTATAATTTTGGTCCTCATTCATTTGATTATTGTTCTTCTAATTACTATCTTGATAAAGATTCTATCATTTATATTATTTTTTAGGAGTATGCATCACATGATATTAAAGTGGATTGATATCTACATCATAATTTTTTTTTTGTTTTAGTATAAATATCGATATCTTTGTTGTACTTGGTTTCATTCCATGGATTGACAGTATCGATTGAGACACAACATTTGAAATCCTTCTGTAATACTCTAGTTGTTGTTTCTTGGATGAAATCTCAATAATTCCACAATTATATTTTTAATGGATTAGTGTTATTTCAAAAATAATCACATAAGTTTTATATAAAAAACATATGAGGTAGGTAATGATGGATTTTTATATTTAGTTAAATAGTTAATCCATTCCACATGGAAATGATGTACAAGACCCTATAATTTTAATTATTACCCTATCTTGAGATATCATGTGTCATTGTCTTCTTAAAGGAAGTGATTAAATGGTAAATGAACTACTAACAGAGATCCTTCCAACTTGTGTTAGTGAAAAGTGTGAGATTTTTGAAACTGAAAAATGAGGGGTTATTTAAGGAATTTATGAATCATATGATCTTAGTGAACTTTAATTGAAACAATCCCTTAAAATTAGGCCAAATTGGGAAGAATAATGGGTGATAAAATACTCTAGATCAGATGTTTATGGTGTTATCCAATTCAATTTTTGGATCTTGTCCCTTTATATAATCTATCATAGAATTTAGATCTTCCATTAATTCATTAGATACAACACTCTGAGATATGATTGGAAGAATTCATTTAACATGAGTTTAATATTTCATTAATGGAATAAAATATGAATAATTAATCAATGTTGTAGTAAATTGGGTTTATGGATGTTATGTCAATTTTACGAAGAAAATTATCTCCAACATTTTCGGTTGAGATATATTTCCCCATTTAAGAGGGTCAGCTGAATGAGGGATGAATTGTTCTTCTATAAGATCATACTGAGGGGTATCCTTATCCTAATTATTACAGTGTTGATTTAGTTTATATCCTCCTTTTATCCTTGAAATGATATTTAATATCTCTTATTTAGTTAATTTTACAATATTCTGGAAGTGGGCGGGTTGTCAATGTAGCCACACTTTTTTTTTCTTTGGATGTATCTTTTCACGTGGTCATTAGTGTATTATTTTAAGGAGATCCAAAATCATGCTTCCAATGATGTCACACATGATGTGCTACCACATTTACCTATGTGTGAGTTTCATTCTCTACGTATACATCCTCTTTATTATGTTATTTAATGGTATCATGTTTTTTCACATTGGTTTGTTCAAAATGATGTTATTTATGAATGAAAACTTATGGAAGGATTCTTTTCATTCCTTGGAGAATATTTATCCATAAAATAGGTTTATTCATTTCTAATGGATGGTAGTATAGATGACTATAGAGGTAAAGAGTCATGGAGAATTATGGTCTTGGGAATCCCCTAAGATTTTTTAGCTATAACTATACCACTTATTGCTTCATGGGCCACAATCTACTAAGTGATAAATATAGTGATACACCATAGTGAGGATATCAATGTATGTTGATGTCATTTGATATTTTTGAGGGTTATACTGATGTATTTTTTATGACCATGTTTGAGTGAATTTGATCTTTTTGTCTAATGGTGACCTAAAATTACTCTTGGGATTTATCATGATATACTGATGGTCCTTAGTTGTATTAGTAATAGCTGAAACATATCCCTCCTCTTAAGTGATGATGTTTAGAAACCCGCATAAATATCTACCACTAGGTTACTTAATTTAATTAACTATACCTCAAAAAACCTCTATTATATTATTATTATAATTAGGGTCACACATATGTTATGAAGAACAATGTGAATATCATCCCCCGTAGATTCTTACATGGGGATTTTTAGGAAATTGGGTCTGTTCTTATCCATATATTTAATATCATTTAGGTAAGTATTTATATAGTCATAAGAGAGACTCTCAAAGTGGGTTGATATTGAGATGGACACATCCTACCCCTATTGGATGATGAACATTGAATTTTCACTTTTGGCCACATTCTATCCATATCAACATGAGCTATTTCCAAAGATGTAATTATCAATTTATGGGTCTAATGTTATAATATCACAATCAATATAAATAATTTTAAATTATTTCTAGGTTACTATGTATGTTTTATCCTTCAATCTGAGGCATTTGTAAAAATGATATTGGAATAGGACTCATTTAAAATTGAATGGTGATTTAGGGAAAACATTTCTATTTTTTACATCTTGGAAACTAGTTTGAGAGGCAAAATTATTCTTGTATTTTTATCATAGTTTCCATTTTGATTACAATAGTGATAAAAATAAACCCATTAGTGATGTATCACCAAAAGAATGAATGATCAATAACTTTCATCCCTATATAAGGATTCTAATTATATTAACTTTTTTGTTTTTGTTGCACAGCATGGTAAAAATGTTATCCCGGGAGCATGATTCAACCCAACAATATTTTGTGAATGGATTACACATCAGGTTTATTGTTCTATTTTAGATAGAAAATATAGTGAATAATGAATCATAGAATCAAATATTACCCAATAATTTTCAGTTAAAGGAATTTCACCATGTTTAGTATTAATTTTTATTCATAATGTACTGGAAATTTGATTCCCCATATGTAAGTCTACGAAACTATTTGAAAATAAATGATTTCACATCAAGAACTCCTTTATATTTAATATTTTAAATATTATGGTAATAATATTCTTGAAACATGATGCTATCAAACCATTTATGGTCAATGGATTATACATTAGGTTAATCATTCTATTTATGATGTACCCCCATGCTGATAAATGTTGTGAGTCAGTTTAAACCTAAATTACAAAGGAATGTTTTAACTGGGACTCTTTTAGGGATTCTTTTAATTGTTTACTGGTCAAATAGGATGAGATGATGGGCACATCACATCCTTTTATGAAAAATAAATTCATACTGAATGACTCTCAAAATGATTTAAAATAAATTAATGAAACCGTCCATGTAATAATACTAGATGTCAATAATAAATGTATTCGATGAAAATATGAATTTATGTGGTCATTGTGCATAGGAAATACAGTACCTCTCATTTAACCTATTTATTTTATCAATGAATATTTTAGGGTAGTTTTAATTGTATAGTATACATTATCTTCATCCAGGGATATGTTTCGATCATATATATATAGGAAAGAAGTGTTGTAGTGTTTGGATAATGTAAAATTAATTAGATTCCTAAATATAACAATGGAGGGAATCATAAAAATTGCAGTTCAGTGAAACCTAATTGGACACTTCATATATTTTAATTTATTTGGATGTGGTCTAAAGTGGTTCCTTATATGTTCATGTATCAATGAATTATTACAAGTATATCAAAGTCACTTGGATTTCAATACAATGTGAAAGAAACCCAGATATGATTGATGAGAGACAAACGCATGAGAATAACTTTCTAGTCACCCTTTATGTTGGTAACTAAACATATCAGTTTATAATTTGGCCCTACACCTAGTAGGATTCCCATAGATTATTTTCAATCACCTATTTTTTCATAACTAGACATTGAATTAAAATCAGTATCATAGGGGATATATCACATTGATGATGCATTTGGTTTTAAAACAATGAAAATACTTCTATGAATGTTTGTGGATACTTGAGTGGACCAAGGATATGGACATAAATGAGGTCATGATTAGGGACTGCAAATAGTATGATGAACAATAATGGTTTTCTACCCCCTGTCTGTTAGTAATGAGACATGGAAATAATATTGGATGGTTTGGGGTTATTCCAAGATAGAGGCCCAAGATATGTTTTTGGGGATTGGGATTATATTCCATAGTGTCATCTGACATATTCAATTTAAATTTAATCAAATCTCATGTTATTGATTTTCCTTATTTATGATTTAGTGATATGAGTTATGTGTCTATTTTCTAATCATGTGGGGTGGAAATATTTCTTATGAAAGGGGTTTCAATATGATACATAGTTCAGAGTATGAATGGGAGACCCATTTCATAATTTAACCTTCCTATTGGTAATTAACATTAGAAGATATTCATGTGGATTACACCCCTTGGCAGGGATGGATATAGATATCCAACCCCCATTTCGATTGGTAATTAGACGAGTGATAAATACTGGATTCATGGGGAATATGGACTAGTGAGGAAAGGTTGTGTGTTATGCAATAACAACACATATATAGACCAACATAAAAAATGTATGAGCTGCTGTTTGTTTTGGGAAGAAATTAAAATATATCATGTCTATAGAAAACCCATCCCAGATACCCTCTCAAGCTAGTACCAAATCCAAACTTACACATACTTAATTGTTGTTTTCAATCCCCATATGCTGGTTACAAGAACCCTAGAATCAAAAAATATGATATTTAATGATATCATCCAACATGAATTAGATAAATTCACA
Source organism: Viscum album (assembly GCA_963277665.1). Lineage (NCBI taxonomy): Eukaryota > Viridiplantae > Streptophyta > Magnoliopsida > Santalales > Viscaceae > Viscum > Viscum album. The sequence continues at coordinate 1,054,854 of CAUJRU010000090.1, forward strand.
TCTATATACAAGACATGAAGAAATAGTGAAAGGATAAAAAATTGTATATATATTTCCTAACAAAAAGGATATAGAAAACACAATACAAATGAAAATGAAGCTAAAAATTCACAAGAGACAAGCCTAACAGTGAAGAAAAAAACCAAAATAGATACTCAATGAAATAGTTTTGGAATACATGTACCACCTGACCACCAGCTACCCAAAAACAACATAATGAAAACTATGTTATTGAAAAATGTTCTTGTACATTACCAGTATCAAAAAACATACAACGGTATATGCAACGATGAAGGGGTGTACTTGGTGTGAGCATAATAGGATTATAAGTACCCCACCATGTTGTTTTATAAAAATTATCCATATAATAATTTGAACCTACTCAAAATTAAATAAAATAAGGCATGATAAATAGTTAAACTGTTATTTATATAAAAATCATGGGAAAAATTTTTATTTCCCATTTTCTATATTTCTAAAATAATCCATGTAATAATAGATCCAAACTTTTTCATATATATTAAATATGTAAAATCATTTAAAATCATGTATTACATATCATAAAAAATCAGTGTAAGTATAAGCTAAAAAAATTCAAGCCAATGAACAACAATATTCATGCCAAGGATCCCGATATGATGGTATATCCAGGATGTTCATACCTAAACATAGAAAATTGGATGCATCAAGTCATTAGATATATTCATAGAAGTTTGAGATAAGAGGACAACCCCAAAAAATAGACCCTCCAAACGGTATATCAACTACCTCGGCCATGGAACATAGGAATTAGAGGAAACCAATGAGTGAGCCCCCACATCAAATGTATGAGTCCAACTACTACTCCTTCCACCTATGTAGCAAAGTATTTCCCTATGCCCTATTTTTAAAACCATTTCATCAAAACCATGGTTTGAAAACCATTTTAGGAATCCATTTCACAATTCTTTGAAAATACCATTTATTTTACCAAAGAAAGGGGAATTCATCATTTTCTAAAAAACCCATTTCTACACATGAAAATCAATCATTCTTATTAATTTCAAAAACAATTTAAAAAACCAAATAAATAATGTTTACCTAAAATACAATAGAGATGGTACCACCTACCTCAAACTCGAGTCAGACACACCTCAATGGGATCCAACAATAAAAAAGGAACATGATGAAAATAATTAAGGACTTTATTTTGATTACTGTGTCTTAGAATCACATCACAAAAACATAGAATAATGAAGAAACTATAGATCATGAAAAACACCAAAGTACACACACCATCTACACATCAAACAAAAAAGGATTGACCTTTGAAAGAAGATCACATAGAGTATTTAGAAGGAAAAAAACCCCAGGACCAATGGATCTGAAAACAAAGTATAGTGACACAGTTTTGAACATTGGAAATAAAGAAACCTGATAATCATTTTCCTAGATATATTAATCACAATAAACCTATAGATTATTTATCTAACGAAGTGATATAGAAAGAAAAAAGGTCCCCAAAACCTCCTAGGAGAGCTCCAATGTTGAGAGAGAAGAGGATGGAGGCCAATGAAATAATTAATCAATCATAAGGGACACTAAAAATCATATATAATGATAATTAAATAGCATGAAAACCATTCACCTAATGAAATTATTGATTAAAACATCCCACATTAAAATGTGTAACCTCATATCAAATTTTTTAATATTCACCATTTAACAACATATCAACATTTTGTGGTCTAATATTTCCATGACCTAAACAAAACTTCTGACATATTCATTGAAACCAATACATGTAATGAACACTTTACATTGCATATAATCCTTTCAGGACGTGAAATCAACTCACAGTGTGTAATTTCCCAGCAGATAGTAAGAAATCTCGATTCTTCTCAAACGCCCAAACTAACACCAATGTTCTCCAAATTTGGGGAGAACTATAAAAATACTTTAACACATCAATAAATATTATTTATTACATAAAAAACATATAACTTTAAATGTTAGTTCATCTTCCCCAAAAAATACACTTCATTATTAGTGTTCCCAAAAATCATCCAACTAAAGAGATAAATGAAAAGAGAGGATACGTACCAAAAAATGGTAAATATACGTTACACACTAGATAATATATGACTTTTCATCCCTTTTATTTCTTGTGGAATAATTATTTCTAAAAGAGGTGTGGCCACTACACCCTCATCAATGATTCAAACTATCATGTCTCATGAGAATAAGATTTGTTTCTCCACAACACTTATATAAATTGAATCGACATCCCATGAAATAATCTCACTTAAGAGTCGATTATCTCAACTGGTTTCACATCCACAAAAACATATGAATTAAACTAAAATTATTTCCTTCTGAAAATTTCATAGGGGTTAGGATGCTACTTCTTATGCTATGATATGTGGAAAACATCATGAATACCCATAAACTATACTAGAACATACAAAAGATAAGAAACCTACCCAAGTTGATTAGTGGCCTAAAATATTTCAACATATCTTAGATCCAACTTTCCCAGTTTCTAAATCTGATAGTGACCCAACAAAGGAGAAACATTAACAAAAATCCTGTCACCCATGGAAATTCCAATGTGTGACATCATAGATCATCATATGATTTCAGTTGACTCTGAGTTATAACTGGGCAACAATGTGTATCCAAAATCCTTGTTGAAATCTCATGAATGTGACTCAATCCCACCAAATATGATTCATCCACATCTTCTCATCAATGAGAATATGTACATGGGTGACCATGCCAATCCTTTCCAGGAACCATTCTCATTGAAGACTGACAACTATTTTTATAAGAAATCCTACTTTGTCCCGTATGGCTATCCCATAATCCTCCAAAATCGAAGATTCATGCCTGGAGAAAATCCTCCAGGATATGAGTTGAATTTTCCATCTAGACATCTATATGTGGATGGTATGTTGTACTCATCCTAACCTCTGTCCCCATAACCTCTTGGAGACTTCTCTAAATCCTTGATGTAAACCTGTTATCCCAATCTAATATAATAGTAGAAAAATCCCTATGTAACATTATGATCTTTTTCACATTCAGCTTACCCTGATCATGAAAATTACTGGTGTCCCTGATTGGAATGAATTTATATTACATTTCAAAAAATAATTCACCACCAATATGGAATTCCACCCTCATGAAGTCTATAGTAATCCAATAACAATGTCCATGGACACCTTTTCATATTTCCAAACTAGAAATATGAAGAGTCTTGAGAAACCCAAAAGGTTTCCGATGCTCTTATTTTATCTTTTTTAGGTGTAATAGTTGGACACATAATCATCAATTATGTGCTTCATACCTAGTATCTAAAATTGATATCTTATATCCAAATACATCTTCATAGTTCTTAAATTAATGGACAATGAATAATTATGATAGTAAAAACAACTGATCTTCTCAAAGATTCTATGATTAAATAAAGATCCCCAAAATATATAATATTATCTAAAAAGGAAGACACACTAGAAATGATCTCCCCCCGATATAGGTTTTATTTAATTCCCCTGAAATTATTATTCAGTTGCTGACCTTGCAGAATAGAGTCAAAATATTGATGATAATAATTGAACATTTTCCTGAACCATACCAAAAAATTCATCCTGAGCATCTAGGGATATTGAGCAAGGTAATCAACAAGTATCTACTCTTCATTGGACTCTATAATAGTTTTTTGGAATTTCTTTCAATGATAATTTTTGACAACATTCCTCTTCCCTTGGGTGTTTGTGAATTTTAATTCAAATATATGATTGTATTCCATAAACCTCCACTATTTGAGATTCCAGTATTTATGAAATATTATATATCATAGAATCTTATAGATATAAAAAAATGAACCTCTCCCTAAAAATATATTTCCACAAACATTTAACTGCATTCAAAACCACATAATGATTTAAATCATGATTGTGGAAATTCTTTTCATGTGTTTAGAGATGGCCAGAGCTATAAGCCACTACATGATAATATTTCAAAAGTACAGAATCCAAAACATCCCCAGAAGCGTCATAAAAATCCTCATACCCCTTACTGGGGTTACATAAGACTAAAATTAGATATGATGTTAGAAGTCATTTCAACTCATCGAAAGAAGACTGACACATTTCATCTTATATGAATTAAACCTCTTTCATGGATATATCTTTCAAATATGCTTTCAAATTTGATAAATCCATGACAAAACATTGATAATACGCATGAAGAACAAGGAAGATTTGAATCTCAATGATGTTGCATGGTTCTTCCAATGAAAAAAATCTTATACATTCTTATGTTCAAATCAGAATCCATGATTTAAAATAACATTGTAGAGACCCGTATCTTGACGTACATGGACATTACATTACATTTGCGGAATACTTAGTACATAACAAAAACACACACAAGGATCGTAATAGTTTAGTGTCTTTGAAAACTCGGAACGTAATCTTCTAATCGTGGTGAAAGATCTTCAATATCTCCCATAAAGATCTTCCCTTTTTTTTTACCTAAAAACCTTTCTTTATATCCTGGGGAAAAGAAAACATAAAAGGGTGAGCTCAAATGCTCAGTAAGGGTAAACAAAATAAATATCAATCACATCATATACATAAGAACATAGCTTTTGGAAATCTTAACCTGCAAAAGAGATCATAATATCATAACATGGGATAAATCATAGAAGTGAAAATGAGATCACCATAATCATAACATGAAACTTGAAACTTTGTGGCATGCACACATAATCATGGAAAATCATTTCTTGTTAGTCATGACTCATTTCCAAGACTATCTTAGTGGACAAAGTCCCTTTCTGAATCGAGTAATCCTCGTTTCAGTCCTGTTTCACTGAACCGGTATAACCTACCGTTCCAGCCCTGTCTATCTCATGAGATATAAAATCTTTACCCAATGCATTGGAGGGAGATATAGGTCCCACCCATCTTATAATGAATCCTTTCTTATGTGTGCCACATAATCATAAAACATACATCATCGCATAACACATGTAACAAAAATGGGATTCTTGAAACATCATGACATCATAAATAAATTCATATAAGATAAAGGAATTCATAAACATAATTCCATCACAACATAGTCAAATAAATGTAAAAATATGGATAGAAACAGAACTCTTTATTATCTTAGATGGAAAATAATTTTGATAAAACACTTGAATTGAATTCTTGAGGAAAATATCCTTTCTTCTTCAAAATCAATTTCTTTTCACAAAACATCATGAAATTTTAAAAGAAAGAGATTTTATTGAAAATAGTCATGAAATCTTTTAGAGGAAGCTTCATGAAAATAAGGCTTTATAAAACAGTAGAAATCCGTTCGTGCCGTATAAGTTAAAAAAACATTCTTCGTACTTTTTTCGGAAAAGTCAAAAAGTACCTCGTACGAAAAACGACAAAAGATTCCTTTCATACGTATTACTAAAAACTCACCGAAAGGGTAAAAATGGATTTAAACAATTTTAGGTGGATGGAAATAATATTACATATTGAGTAAACATGGATGTGGATGATAAAATACACCCCAGTAAATACTTACGAATAAACAATCTCGGATAAAAATGAGATTGTGATATTTCCCTTACCTTAGGTCCGATTTGCTTTGTTCGTGTCCGAAGCTCCTGTATAATGGTTTAAATAATGTTAGTGACTTATTCCAGAATCATACATATTGATATGAGATCATATATGGTCATATTATTAGCTTCTTGTTAGTAATATTTCATTGTTACTTGTTACTCGGGTCTTTATAACTTTTTGTTCTTATGCGTGTTTTGTCGAATAAATTCTTATTCTTATCTTTAGGTTATAGATAATTCATTTCCAGAATGGTATTAGTGTAGTATATACCATATTCATTCATTCAATTCATTTATATAATAATTATGAAATGAAGATCATGTAGAACGAGTCGCATCACATCGTGGAGACGGTATTCCGTACGTACGCACGAGTGATGATATCGTTCCTATGATCGTGGAATTGTATTGGAGTATATATATATATTATTTCAGTATCAATATTACTTAATAATAATCATATATAGTTACTCATTACACCATTATACCCATCCTTGTAAGGTGATGGTGTAAAATAGATTACACCACGGCGTGGAGACGGTATTCCGTACGTACGCACGCGCGGTGATTTCATTTTTCCGTAGGATGGATAGAAGGTGAATTAGGGTTGTTTCATATTTATAATAACATATCAGTATGTAAGTAATACTGATGTTATTACTTTATCATGAAACAACTAAAGAAGAAGAAGTTGAAGAAGAAAGAAATTGAAAAGATCGGTAATGGATATTACCTCTTCTTTGGAACGCCTCTTTGAATCCTCCACTTAAGGAACTAAGATTGGTCTTTGGAGAAGACCAGGACCTCTAGGATTATTATAGGGAAGTGGAGAGGAGAAAATGGCAGGGGTTGGCCGAGCTTGAGTGCTCAAATTGGTGTGAGGAGGAGGGGGAGGAGGTGCCCTTTTATAAGGGATGAGAGGGGCACCTTAGGAATATCTCAAAATATTATTTTATATTAAAGTAAAAATCGGTTTATAATGGTTACAAAGGATCTTATTTAGAAGATAAAGTGGGTATGGGTCGAAATCCTATCAACCAATAGGGTTTAGACAAGTTTAGGGTATTATTTTAACCTTATCAATTAGATTTAACTCTAAGTTAAATAATTTAACTTTTACCGTGTCTTTTTGTTTTCTTTCACTATATGGTTAATAAACTTACTATAACATGCCAAACGAACCCCAAATTGTATATTATTAATACATATATCCTTATCTAAGTCATTTGGACGAACCTTAGATTTTTAGGAATAAAATAACAATTAATAATATAATATTTGATTTAAATACTATTTTGTGTCAATTTTGACACTATTTGATATATGATTTTTGTGAAAGTCATAACAGAATTATATGTTCGAAACAAGTTGATTACATCAACACTAATATATCATAGTAACCTAGAAAATTAGTTGAATTCATAAAAAGTCTTAAATTACATTTATTTTGGTATTTATATTATCAATTATGTCAATATTTCATTAATAAGATAATTACTGCATCATCTTTGTGTCATAAATAAATTATATTATTTGATGTCTAAAAATTACAAATAAAATACCATCATGTAGGAAATCGTTTTATCTTTCTAAGTAATATTTATAGTCGAATTTATCTTATGTATAACCCCATATTAAAAATGATTTACTTATTAAACTTTGATTTTAACTATTTTAACCCTTCTTTAAATAAATTAATAATAAATGTCCTAATCTAATCCAAGTGGGCCTAAATGGTCATATTTTATTCCTAAGTTTGTTTTTGGTCGAATTACACTTGTCCAATAGAATTAGGACATGTGTTAGGGTAATATTAATATCATATTTACCCTTAGTTACCCTATTTACTATTAACTGTGGTAAAAAAAGTAAAAAGTTACTATTCACCAAAAAATTATTTTCATCTCATTGAACCACATTTTAGTCCTTGATATTAACCGTGTCTCTCGGATTTTCGAAATTCCATTCACAGAAGCGGTAAAATTTTGTTTTATGCAAAATTCAGTTTTTAACCTACCACTTAGTAGTTTCACTATTCATCAAAAATTGATGTTTTTCAGAACAATGCCAAAATTTCATCCCAAGCTATATTTCATATTCCGAATTCAAAAATGAAGTCTATTTTACCAAATTCATAACATAAAAGTTGCATTAATTAATTTTATAATTAAATCCCGCTGTTAAAACAAATAGCATGTTTTTAAGAAACAATATCTATCAAAAGATTGACATTTGTTTATGTCTAGTTTAAATCTGAAATTACAACCAATGACCAAAATTGTATTAAATTGTAAAAATATATTATAAATATACTTTAAAACCACTCAAATTAATAATTTATCACTATTATTTATTTCGATTAAAAAAGTTGTTTTTAATTATAATTTAGTAATTTTCACTATTCATCAGAATATGAAAGTTATCCGAAAAGTACCAAAATATCACCTTAGGCTAAATTCGATACTCCGAATCCATAAATGAAGTCCATTTTGAAAAATAAAATTTACAAAATTTCAAAAAGTGGTTATTACTATTCACAACAGCTAGTTTTAATAATATCTTAATAGCATATCGTTTTTTAGCGAAACTTGGCGTTGCGTACAACACACGCTATCGAGGAAGGTCGCGATTGCGTGTAATGCAAGGCAAGTCAAGGATGTGTGTTGTGCAAGCTCCTTTTGGTGTAGCGCACAACACCAGACAGAAATAAAATTAAAAGGAACATTTTTCATAAAATCTCGGGCTGTTACAAACATTCCCTAATAAATTCACTTCTTGGATCCGAAAATTTCCTTTCAAACTATTTTTTTTAGAAATGGTGAATCATCATGATTTCTAGAAACAATCCCAAATGTAGATCGTTCTCATGAATAGATCAAAAAATTATCCAAAATATCATCCATGAAAATTACCACATAGTGGTGAGATACTCATATATTATATGAATAATCAATTCCATGAAAAATTTATGATCATTCTTTATTCTAAACGATGTCACAAGATATTCATAATGGCCATACCTTTCCATGAAGTTCATATTCTATATATGAGACTCTTGAACTCTATGTTTTTGATGACCCAACTAATGATCAATAATTGATAAATGGTTTACCCCTTTAACATATACAAAATACAGTCCACACAATGAAAAGGATTATTATTCTTCGCTATTTTCTAGTTCAAATTTCTATCGTCCGCACACAATTAGAGTGAACCATCTACCTTCTTGGAAAAAAGAATAAGAAATACTCGAGACAAAACACTAGGGTGAACAAAACCATTTTCCCAGAAGTCATCCATATAAAACATGATCCCTCTCAACCTTATTGGTTCTATATGAAAATATGGTTATGAAATTGATTATGTACTTAGCATCATTCCAATCTTAAACTCCACCTCCCTATCTGAAGAATGTTCGTTGAAATAATTTGGGAAAAATCAGGAAATTTAAAAACAATAGTTAGAAGTTGAAAAACATAAGAAACATTATCAGGATCAAATTATAAAGTAGAAAAAAAACTCCTGAATTCTTGGGTGGGAAGGTCCTGCCTGACCAAACCTTAGATGTCACTCTTCGTAAAATAAAAAAGAGCTCCAAACAGCCACCAAAAACAAGACACATCATTGATAATGATCAGACTCATCATGATGAACAATATTCCAATCCATCTAAATGACTGCATTAATCAAATATAGATCAAGGAAAAAAACCCTAGTCTAACACCATGTGAAATATCAACAATGAACAAGAAGAACACCCAAACACCTACTCATTCCTATACGCATTACGTATTTGATACTCCATAACAAAGGACATGATATCCAATTTCTATTTAATAATATACAAACAATTTTAGATTTAAATGAGTGGGATCCACCTATAACAAATAAAAAAGTCTCTACTGGAGATTGAATAAGTATGGTACCTCTAACTATCACTAGAACCACATCTACCTCCACCAGAAACTCATCAAATGCATGAAGATTATTTAATAATGGGGCATGTTTCTATATACATGTAGTATTTGAATCATATAACAACATCATAGTAGATATTGGGTCCCATGATCACTAACCCTAATCAGGATTATAAATGGCCTAATGGAAACCTTATAAATTGAAGTAATGTCGAAAAATGTTTCACATCATTATTGGTGAAGAACAAGAGTGTCATTTGTATATATAATTTCCACAAAGAAAGAAATTCTTGGGAACACTTCTAGATATAACTAATGGTCTAGATGGGGAATTCCACTAATAATTACATCCACCACCCCTGTTATGATCTTGTCACTTCCTCTTTTTCCCCTTCGTGCCACTATATCTTCCATCAGGTGGAAGAGAAGAGGAAGAATAACCAAAATTGTCTCCCATATTCATCTCTTCCATCATTTCCATGTCTACAATCTCCACATGGGACAAAATCTTCAATATAAATACTTATGATCTAATATATAAGTGAAAACATTGATCATACTTTGTAGCCTTCAAATGGTCATTATTAACTACCACTAGAGAAAATCAAAATGACTATGTGAATCATTTTATGGACATTGACATTGAACGCTCTCCCTACAACAAATAGAGGAACTCAATATACTTTCCCATCAATATAGACTTTGGAAAAAAAATTCTTATATTAGATTCATGAAAACCCTTTATTCCAATCAGTTATGTATGCCTACTGGTACAATGGAATCTCACTATCACTTCATATGACCCTCATGTATAAACACTACAAATGTCATCTTGATTCTCTCATGTGTATCCAGGAAGTGTAAAATCTAATCTATATTTTCATTTTAGTCCTCTGACTCTCGATGATCATTCATAACCTTAATTTATAGGGGATTATCACCAATGTAGTCCTGTAATTGATCGATTTCTCCTCAATCTCCTAGGTTTACAATAATAACTACATTTTGGGATTGTGGCTCATTCGGGTTGATAGATATAACTGCATGCATGATAGCCTCGATAAGATTCATATTTATTCATGGATTCCTTTTAGCATCACCCGATGCACCCTCTTAAAGACCCCATAAAAGATGTCTTGAAGGCATACCCCTGAACAGTAAAATAGAAGACAAGATCATAACAAAAAATAATTTTAGCTAAATAAGGAAAATCATAAAAGAAAACTAATATTAAGATAAGGAACTCAAAAGTGGAGACACAAATCCTAATATCCCTTGGTAACCTAAGTGTAATCAAGGAAAGAGATATTCAGGAACTCATAGAAATATACCTCTAAAGTCATAACAATCCTATATATATTCTATAAAGCATCCCACGATAATGACTCATAAGGACATACCTACCCTTTGATATCAATAATCGAAGATCCAAACAAAAATACCCTCTCAAATTGGAACATGACCTGAATTGTCAAATTCCAAAAGGACCTTCCAAATCCCAACATCTAGGAAACTATAAAATAGGAATAAAAAACAACCAAAGGGGATGATTTCACCCAAATTCATTCACAAAACATATATATATATATATATATATATATATATGAAAAGCATAAAAAATTAATGGAAAAATAAGTATAGATATATATATATATATTATAAAAAAGGGAACAAAAAAATACAACAAATTAGTAGATAAATAATCTCCTACAGAAAAGTACAATTTAGAAAGATAAAAAAACTAAAATAGATACTCCATCTAATCACATGGCAAAACTCCCATCACCTACCCACCAACTACCTAGACACAACATACTAAAACCTCATTGCTTCACTGTGGCACCTTGCCTTTCACTACATTGAAATAAATACAAAGATCTGGGAACCACAAATGTCGTACAAAAGGTGTGAAATAAAATGGCTCAGTAGGATCTCTCTTAGGTGTTCCATATGAGGTCTATATACAAAAATTAGAATATTCTAGATATTAAACCAAAATAAGGAATGATAATTAGTTAAATAGTTGTTATATCAAACTTATGGTAGAACATTTTGTTTCTCCATTTTTTCACATTTCTATAATTATTTTGGTAAATTTATTAAAAATAATTTCATATACATAAAATTAGTCAAATCACGTATCACATACCAAAAAAATCATTTATCTAGAAGTAAAATAAATACAATCCAAATGATAAGAAGAACCATGCCAAGGATCACTATATGTCAGGCTAGCTGGAAAAGTCATACCTAAACATATAAAATCGCGCTTATCATGTCTACAGATATTTGAATCATATCTATAGAGTATAGGAACACCCAAAAATGTGAACCCCAATAGGTCTAATGAGTTCCCATATTAATGGGATTAGGGATCAGAGGAACACCCCATGAGTAATCCCCCTGAAAGATGAATTAGGTACATTACTATATCTTCCACCTAAGTACCCAAGGAAGCCAATGTTATCTATTTTCCAAAACATTTCATAATAACCATTTTTTAAAAAACATTTTATAAACCCATTTCACAACGATTTCAAAATACAATTTCTGTTACAGAAAAAAAAATCCCCTATTTTATCAAATACCTTTTTCCATACACACACGAATCAATCATGCCAATTCATTTAGAAAATAATATATAAATGTATATAATTAAAATTAATCCAATATAGAATGGAGATGAAATCACCTACCATAGACTGGGGTTGTACGTGATTGCAATGAGATCCACCAACAAAAAAGGAACAAAATGTCAAAAAAGGAGTCCTTGAGATTAATTTTCAGGGATTAGAATAACAATGCTAACAAAAAAGAATACTTTATAATGTGTAGATCCTTAAAAAACCCATGGAAAACACAATATAAACACCACAACTAATACAGGATCAACCCCCAAATGAATATCATCGAGTGGATCTAGATAGAATAACAACAGAAGATCAATTAATTAAAAAATACAGTACCAAATTGCAACCGTGATATTTGGAAATGAAGAAATAGGAAGATAACTTTCTCATAGAGACGTAGTACAATTTCCTAGATTACCAATCATTAAACAATGTCATCATAAAGAAGTTGAGGTCCACAAAATAACTTGTTAAATCTCCTAGGCCGAGAGAGAAGAGTCTATGGCCGAATTGAATAATTAATCACTAATGTATCACCATAAAAATAAAAAAATGTGATAATTTTAAGTCATTTTAACTATTCACATCTTGAAATTCGTGATAAAAAAAGTCTGACAAAAAAAAACACAGCCTTAGATTAAATATTTGTATTTTTTTCTAGTTCAAGAGGTGAAATCATTTCGCATCCTACAAGATTTTCAAACTCTGAACAAAACTCATGATATGATACAAAAAACCCATACACAATGAGAACAACTCACATGGTGTGTAATCCATTCATGAAGTGTAATCACATCATTATATGTAGTCATATCATGATGTGAGATCACCAAACTAATGGTAATGAGTATAGATTATACTCAAAATTTCATACTAACACCATTGTTCTATGAGATCAGGGAGAAGCATAAAAAAACATAAGAATAGTTATACTCATACTCCACAAATTAAACAAACATACATCCTTTAATATTAGTTCATTTTCCCCAAAACATTCCCATCATTCATGGGAGTTCATAAATGCATGCAAATAAAAAGGGAAATGATAAGAGAGAGGAGAAATACCTAAATGTGGGAAACATGATGTTTATAACATTCCCTAATAATACTTTCAATCTCTAGGATTTCATGTGGAAGAATTATTTCTATAAAGTGATGAGGACACTTCTCGCTCATGAATGATTCTTTCTCCCAAGTCTCATGAAAATCTAATATGTGTCTCCATAACACTCACACCAATGGAATTGACTTACTCTACAATACTTTCAATATATATTAAACAATATCCATTGGTTTAACTACAATAAAAATTTATGGATCTAAAACAATATCTTAAAAACACCAAATGTGAGAGGGATCAGGATGGTATTTCATGATCCATGATATGTGGAAAACATTGTTTGAACCCATTAATTTGACGAAAAAATCCAACCATTATGAAACTGTTCCAAGACTCTTAGTGACCTAAAATTGTGCAACATATCTGGGAGAAAAATTTCTCAATTTTCCAAACCAATGGTGATGTAACTAAGGAGAAAAATTTAAGAAAACCCAGTCACTGATGAAAAACTCATAAGGACGACGTTGACAATCTACATACCATTTCTGTCAAATCTTATCTATAATTAGACTTTAATATAGATCTTGAATCCTTTACAATATCTAATAAATAAGACTAAGTCACCCATTAATGAATTTCCCACAGCTACCCCAATAAATTTGTGATCTGCAAAAGTATCCATAAATATTCATGAATGGAGTCATTCATACCAATGAATGATAAATAATGTTATATGAAAACTCAACTAGACCTTGATGGATATCCCATGATCCACAAAAATTCAAGACACATGGTGCAAAAATATCCTCAAAGAAGGTATTTGTGCCTCCATTAATGGTAGAAGGAACCCCTTGAACCATTATGATATACTGCACATAAAACATATCTAGATCTTTAACATTAGAGGGGTCCCTAAGCAGAATGAAGTGAGATGACCTTTTCAACTGATTAATCACAAACCGTATAGGATGATTCCCTCAAGGTTTCTATAGTAATCCAGTAAGAAGTCCATATACACCTTTTCACATTTATAAAACATCATTGTATGAGGCTATATCAACCCAAAATGTTTCAGATTCTCTTCCTTTAACTGCTATAATATGTAATAGCGGGAAACATAATCTAAAATGTTGTGGCTCATTCCCAACCACTAGAATCTATGTATCATTTCATAATACATCATTGTAGTTCTCAGATGAATGGACCATGAAGAACTATTACAATCAAACAAAACCAAACTCTTCATGTATTTTAGGATAAAAAATTGTCTTGAAAATAGAGAATACCATCTTATGAGAGAGATAAACCCGAAATGGTCTCCCCACTAAATAGGGTTTCCTTAATTTTATTTAATTCATCATCCTAGTGATAACCCCATAAAATTTACTTAATATTAGATTATGATAACTAAAAACTATAAAAACCATATATAAAACATCTTTTTGAGAAGCCATGTTTAACTATGTATAGACCCATATAAGGTTCCACTCCTCCTTTGATTCAAGAAAATCTTAAGTTGGTACTTTACTACTAAGTGAATATACATTTACACTCCCTTCCCCATGATATAGGAGATTACAATGTCATAGGTATGATGGTATTCCAGCCACTGTCGCTATCTAAGATTCAACTCTTTCAGAGAAAATAAACATCTTAGGATATTATTATTATTAAAAAAACACATGAAACTCAATCCAAAAATATAGTTCATCCAACATTTATGCGCATTAATAACTGTGAATATCTCTAAATCCCAAGTTAGTTCATTTTTCTCATGATGTGGGAGCTATATATATCTATAAGATAACATGTGATCGTCATACATAAGGACGCAAACCAAACCATCACTAAATTCATAACATAAACACACTTACCCCTTATCAGTCTTAGGTAAGATCGAAATTGATGATGATTTAAAATGTCACATCAGTTCATAAAAATAATATTGAGACTTTTAATTCCATTTTAATTTCAACACTTTACTAAAATAGCATTCAATAGTGACACTAACTTTATAAATTCAATTAAAAAATATAGATAATAACTAACAAGACCAAGGAAGATCTGAATCTCAAATCTATTTATGGGTTATTCACATGATAATATAGACATTATATTATCCTAATAAATTGATAATCCATTTTCAATAATCATGTTCCCTAATAACCTCTCTACTTTGATCTAGAAATATTATTTCAAAAATATTTCCATACAAACAACAACTCCACAAGATATCCAGAACCAAACCCAAATGGTGCACATTATTTATATAAGATAATTAATAAAAAAAACATCATCCAGGAATACCACTAAAAAAATTTGTGATACTTCTAGAATATATTATTAATCAAATACCTTATGAAATTTAGATAATTATTTACACAAAATGGAATAATTTTTTTAATGAACACTCTTCCTAAAATCCATCTTCATTATATCAGACTTCTAAAATTTGATTTTATGATATGTTTACAAAATATAGATCTTTAAAAACAATTTTACCACTTTAAACTAATAAAAAAATTATATACATGAGGAAAAGTATAATTATGATTAGTCAATAACTTTTTCAATTTCTGATAGTCCATACATAATCGGGGTGAACCATGTGAATTCATGGAAATGAGCACATGGGATACACAATGTGAAATAGTAGGGTGAACAAAACCATTCACCATCATGTTATCCAACTGAATATGGATCTCATTCAACTCAAATAGTTCCATAAGATAAGAGGGCATCCAAATTCACTATGTATCTGGCACCAAGTATATATTAAACTCTACCTCCTTCTTTAGAGGATGCCTAAATAAATAAACTAGAAAAATGATAGGAAACTCCTAAAAAATAATGTGATGTCAGAAAATAGAATAAAATTCCTCGGTATTAACTTCTATAGAAGAAAACAACTATTGAACTCTGGGTAAGAAGGTCCGTCTCCAATAAACCTCAGATCCCACTATCCCTAAAACACTTGAGAGCCCCCATCCGCTGCTAGAAATTTGACATGATGATGATAAGAATCAACATCTCCATGATGAGGAACAATACAATCCATCCTAATGAAGAATCTTTATGTCAAAAAAAAAAATCATCAACAAATTCCCAATGTTAGAAATAGGTTAATATGGGAATCGTTTTCCATTTAAAGTGATGGAAGAAGTATGTGGGGAAAAAATCATTGACTATGTGATCCCAAAAGATACACACAATCATGTTACCATAATAATCATACTTGAAGATGGAATTCACAACATATAACCCTCAAGTAGACCCATGATGTCCCTTCAACCAGACCTTGTCCTCTAATGAAGGCGCTCTGGACATCTATTGATCATCGAGAGGCATCCAGATAAACTCTCCTCAGTTATGCAGTTTGTCGACCAGTGAGCTCTAGAAAACCCAACCCAAAATCTGTTGAAAATTTGAGGAAAATGTCCATAATAAAGAGGTTACATTAGGTCATTAATATCACATGATGGATCCCCAATGGAGAGAAATATTTTTCTTGATAACATTCAAGAAAACTCATGAGATCCCAAGCCTTTATAAAATGAATGAAGAAATTAAAAAAGTATAGTAGATAGGAACCACTTGTGAATGTAAACATCATGCATCACGCCATTGAAAATCTTCAAGACACTACGAAACCCCAATGACATGTCTAACTATTCTCTTTAAAGCATACTGGAATGTCATCATCATCAGGTGAAGAAACTCAGGTTTGTTAAAATACCCCACTCTTCCCCTTTGGCCCCATAAAAAATAAATGGAATTTTCCCTAAAATTATTAAAAATTCCCCTAGAACAATTATTGGTCATGTAAAGTGTCACTGAGAAGTGTGATAAATATATTTGATTATATTAATCCAATCTAATATGATCTCCTTAATTTTTAAAATAAGAAAATCAAATAAAAAGAGAGAAGAGGCAGGAACTGATCATGGTCATAAAACTATTTTCTGTTTCTATATTTTTTTGTTTCATGGTCTAACGAGACTCCTTAAAAATTGGAATGATCTCACAAAGGAATCCTGATAATCAATCCTTGTCTCATTTAAATTCATAGAAAATTTTCTAAGATCTTCCAAAGGCGTTTGGACAAGAACTGTGATCTCATGAAGGACCTTGTAAATCTATATATTAAAATATGAAGTCCATAAGAATACACACATGATTCAAAAATTCCCCATTATTTAGAAATAATTGAGTAAATATGGAATTGACATGATGGACTCTCTTTCATATAAAATCATGCGATGGACTCAGGATGATTCATGGGAGGGGCTCGTGAATACATGTGATGATGAGGTCATTGTATCACTATATACTAGATTCAAATGATATGTACCACATAAAGCATTGAACAACCTCATATTTGGCCTATAAATCCCGCCCGCCCCACCAATATGAATAATTTGCCACTACATTTTGACAGGTGAATGGATTACATAGAAGCAAATTTCTTATAACCTTACATGTCTACTTCAGTGGATTTATCAGATCATCTAATCTCTTGAATACCATGTTTCTATCATATAGAATATTGGGGAATGACTAGAGCAATATTTCAAAATGCATATGCCCTTCGTGTGACCATCCATATATCACATGACGACATTCTAATATGACAGTTGATTAACATCTTGCATAATTATGAAAACATGTTAGACTTAATACTAGATAAAAAAGATAAAGTATAAGTAATTCGCAATATACATGATAGAAGAAAAGTCTAGAATATGGGAGCCTTAAGTAAATAACATATATACAGATCCTCATTCCCTTCTAGTGAACCACCCGGGTCATTTGAAACCACCATGACATGTTGCCCATATCATGTCACACTCCTTTGGAGTACAATTTAGATACTACAAAGTCCCCTTGACTTGTCAACGAAAGTCACACGGCTCCCCCAAGAATACCACCCAGGTCTCGTGAAGCCATCTTGGATTTCCAAACAATCCTTTTGGACCTCTAAATACATGTCACCATACCCATGTAAAATCCATAGTTCATGTTAGTCATGTCTTGAAGTAGCACCCAGGCACATCAACTAGTTCTTGTAAGACCCTCCGGGTATGCTAAAGAGGTTTCACGATCCCTTATGGACATGTTAGATAGTACATGAGACACCCTCCAATACATGTCACATTGACTCTCACGACACCCTTCAAATGTATTATCCAGCTCTTTTGATAGAACATGGGAAATATAGTTGGATCATGCGACCCCCTCTTGAAAAGTCATCGAGTGTCATGTGATGGGTTCTAGAATCAATATATTGGGTCATGAGATGTCATTCAAAAATACATCTTCAATCATGCAATGATACTTAAAATTCCATCTAACAATGTGTTTTCCCTCAGACATGTCAACTGGATCATGTGATTTCACTGTGAATATAATTGGTAAACATCCTCTTAGATTCCAAGAATAAAATTAATTTATATCAAAAATTTAACCAAAGCATATCATATAAGAAAATAGGCTATGTTCAATGGGGCATCCATTTATTTAATGAACTTGTCCATCCTTGTTTTGTATTCAATAATTATAAGGGAAACCTCTGAGTGAAAGCCCCAATTAGTAGAAAAATATGATATGTACCGCATATAATGGAAACCTCACTGTGTAAGTTTCAATCAATGGAACTAAAATGACTCTAATTTAGGCGATAACCAGGATACATAAATTTCCTCTAAGAGGCCTGAGATCCATATTAACCTCTAAAGGCCTCTCCTAGTACATAAGTCTTGCATCCATAATCAATGAGAATGATATTTTTCCACACCTTATTTCTCAAACTGAGCATAATTCTTGAGGGATTATGGAGTCTCAATAATCCTGTCATTTTCATCACAAGCCTCTATCTAGAAATAGAAATGTCAGTGTGTAATCCCATGACTAAATTGAACTATGAAAAATCTGATTCATGTAATATCCTAGATACATAGGACACCTTATATAGTTTAATCCCAAACTCAAAGGAGCATTAAAATCAGTGTAATTCCCATCATGACTATGAAATTTCAAACATTATGACCCAATCATCCCATTGGATGATCGCTCTACCTCATACCTTAGCAGACTGAGAAGTCACCTAATCTATGATGAATTTGACTCTGGTAATAACCAAGATATGTAGGATTCCACCCACGTGCCCATGTTTAATATAAAATTTCCTTAGGTTTGTCAAAGTACATATGTCCCACATCCATATGTAGTGAGACTAATTAATTGTTATCCCTTTTTTTCTCAAATCTAGTATATCTCTTGTGGGCTTTGGGATTTTCAAAATTCATATCATTCACATCATAAATATCAAATAGTCAGGGAAATGATAGCTTATAATCCTTGATGAGTGGCAGGATACATGTGACTCTATACAAGGGCATCCATCTTTGGGCCATTCCCAAGGGAATGTCTAAACTATGTGAGAAATGATTCTTATAATAACTACAATATGTAGGATTCCTTAATAAGGACCCATATCAAATAGGAAGCCACTATGCAATAAGTCTCCTCATTTCATTGATAAAAAAAATCAAGACCCAATAATTTCCACGAGATGATCATTCTACATCATCTGTCAGTGGACTATGAACAAATGAATTATAAAAACAATGATTCTCACCATAATCAGGATACATAGAATGTTTCCTCATGACTCGAGAATCAAAACCTGGTGCCTCAGAGAACTCATATAATTCCTATTATTATTACATTAAACATCATGGGCTTAATATACTATGTGTGTTTTGATCCATTTCATAACTAGGATACATAGGATTCCAAAGAATGGATAAATACCCACCTCAGATTATTGAACACCTCTCTATGTGGTAGCAGACTCTAAAGATCCTAGTTATATGGCTTCCTTATATAAGAAGATGTCCATTATTGGGAAACATATGAATAACCTTCATTACAGATTGATGAATTCATTAATGAGATACTCATCTCTTACACATGAAATATATTTAACCTATACTCTTCTCATTAGGGTAATTAGTCATGTATTTGTATTAGGAAGAGATTCATGAACATATCGTAAATCTATAAGTGAGTCCTATAGTATGAAACAATTACCCCGAAAAGGGAGTGATAATCCCGACCTCCAATATTCTAGACTTATATGCATCCATAAGAATTGTGGGGTTTGAAACCTAGAATGAGTGCAAGCCCTTAAAAAGTAGGTAGGTACCTAGTTATAGATGGGAAATCCTTTGGTATTTTTCATTAACAGTGATAGTGGTAACCCTATTTCAATTACTATACAAAAAATAAAACCACCACAGTTAATCTTCTGGCCAACTTGGACCCACGTTGATGAGGGTTCTTGGTCACGACTTTCTAAAAAACAATGGTGAAGATGATGTGACTCTCTCAAATAACATAATGAATGGGTTGTTATATATATATCCATTTTGTTTTCAAAACATTCACTAAAAAATGGTGAACATGATGTGAATCTCTAGAATAATGGAATGCTCTGTTAGTCATAAGTCAGGACACTTTCATTTTCATACCTTACATGAAATAATTCGATAATCTATTCCAAAATGTTATAGATGATCCTCCATAGATATGGTTCCCATAAATAAGTCTATCCTTTCCTTGAAATGTCCAAGAGATCATAATATCTTGATCATAAATAAAAGGAAAATAGTGTTAACCATTCATTTTTATTGAGAACAAGTCATTTATACAATATTTCACTAATTGGTAACTGTGTTTATTATTACATGATTGACTGAATATACTTATCTCATAAAAGGAACCTTGATCCGAGGACGTTTCTTCATCATATAGAAATCTATGTGATAAATCTACTTTAAATGGAACCCCGTCTAGTCACAAAACAATCACACCTTCTCAAAAACTCCAATGTTAGGTGGTGAACGAAATAATATAGGAGTACCATCGATGTGGTATGATCCTAACCGTGGTAGATACCTATAAAGGCTCCCATGTGCAGAAACTGATGATTTCACAACACCCATTGAAATTTGTTTCAAAAAAAGTTGCCCTCATTTCTATATGTTACTGCTTCCTGAGATTATCCCTGAATTGTGGAAACAAATATCTTTAGTCCTGGATGAAGGTGAATTAGTGAGTAAAAAATGACTCCCTTATGGTTCAGGTTCCACCTAGGAGGAAACCTATTAACCCTTTTTTGCAGCACTATCCCACTGTTACCCATCACTTAACAGCTGAGGGTACCACCTGACACATTTCCACCTTTAATTCCTATGCATGGGTATAAAGAAAGACACATCAGGCGAGGAAGGTACTAAATATCTAGAAGTGTGCTGATATCCGCACTCTTACTGATAATTTCTTCTAATATATTTAGTGGTTAACTAGTGAAAATCATCATATTCCTTCTCACTCAAAACAAGACTATATGAATATTCCCTCTGTAGGCATAGGGGAGGTGAAAATCCCTACCCCCAAACATGATGCCCATTATCATATTATGGTGGCATAAGTAATGTGGAAATGGGTTCATATCCACACTTTAATCAATGATATATTCTATTATATAGTGGAGAAGGACTATATAAAAGCTTATATTCATGCCCATACTTTCCAAAAATGACAATATATTTTAAAAAATGCTAAAGAAATCCCCCATCATATTCCATCACTGGTAAAAATATAGGGGATAACAGATGCTCCTAACAATATAACTAAGACCCCTTAACAAATCTCATCACTTTGAAAAAGTGGATGTTCTAGAGAAAGAACACATTTTTTCTCCCATGCAAGTGGATTATCGGTATATTATAATAAAATATGTGGAAAAATAATTTCCACATACTCCTATTAAACCCGGGGATCCCCATGTGAGAGCATCACATGACCTGTGACAAGGGAACAAGCCTATCGAAAAAGTCCATCAGTATATTCAAAAGGCCCACGATCATATTCATATACCCATTCTTGTAAAATCTAACCAAGTGAGAGGGGAAATTCCTTTGGACAAGCTCGTATTTTTATCAATTAAGTACAAAGGAAAACTCCAAAGTCTTAGGATTGAGCATATATACATGTTTTAGCTAGGGATGACCAAGTGAGAATGGAACAAGCCTCGAGAGAGGAACGTATTCTTTTCAGTAAATATTCCTGGCATATTCTAGTGAATCATAGAATCCATGTTCATATTCCCACTTCTTCCAACATACAATTTCACTAGAATTATTTCAAGGAAATAAAATATGAGGATCATATCACTTCTCCCATTCACGAGGAATGTCATCATATTCCAAAGGGGGATTCTTTTTGTACTAGGATCATATTCATGTTTCAACTGGTGATCACAAGGTGATTGTGGCACATGCCTCGGGGTTAGCTGATATCCATGGAAATAATGACCAGAGGCATATCCTAAAGGCTCAGGATCATGCTCATAGTCTTATCCTTACCAAGGCTCCCCAAGTGATAATAGAACATTCCTAAGGATAGGGTCACATTATTTTCAATATCAAGATAGATCATTGGAATATTACAGTAGCTTCTTAGAAGAGGGTGCATATTATGGAAGCACTAGATTATTATAAACATGATTTGACAACTGTCACAGATAAAGATCATATCCCTATATAATTCCAAATATAAGATTGGGTTAATCATACCACAATGTAGAACGTGACTCATTTTTGTAAACTTTTCAATGTAAATGTCCTTGAGTTCATTAGAGACACATTCTCATCACTAAAAGGGTTCATAAAATCATCAACTAAAGTATAAGATGACCTTTAACAAGGTATTCCTCCTCATGGTAGTGTGGAGATGAATCATATGGCCTCAACTCCTCACATCCACTATGTTCAACCTCCTCATAGAAATATCTCTAATGGAAAATTAAATCCTACCCCTTTCCCAGACACCTCTGTATATGGTGGTGTTCGAAACTATTGCACATTCATATACCAAGGTTCTCTAAACATTAGGGTTAACCCCACATAGTTCCCCCACTATCTTCTAGAAACCCACCACTCAAGTCACTAGGAAAACCATAGAATCATATTCTGTGATTCGATAGGATAGAGTTGTGTATGTATGATGAATAGTATCAATACATAAACATATAGAGAGAGATAGATGGAAACCAACTCCCCATCATGTTCTATCCCCTCGATTCTTATTGAATTGAGATCCAAGAGGATCTAGAAAAGTAGTGCATGCCTTATCTACGACAAAATATTTGGCCTACTCATCAGTGACTGAAGGCTTGAAATCTACCATATCTAGGATATGAGTGTCACCTTCTGACAATCAAGAAAATTGGTTGTTAGGTACCCCTGGCCTCTATATTCATTTCCCATTACGAAAAATGATAAATTTAATAAAAAATATGAAACATGCATACGAACATAGAATCATAAACCATCAGCATTTGATCTCTAGAGAACCTTCATGCATCTGTATTTATGGATAGGGAAAGAATGGAATGTTACAAAATTGCAACACCCATAGAAATATATAACCCCTCAAATTCAGCATCTGATAATATTATATCCTTTAGAGAAATCGGGGGACTGGGAATGGAATAGTCTAGTAGGTCCCTATAATGGAATTCAACCACTTCAATGATGCTCAGACATCATGAATTGAGGGAGAGAATATACATAATGTCATTGAAATAGTCCCCTCAATGAAATGAGAATGGTTGTTTAGACACCGAGACTGAAGCTGTTATCACCCAAAAAACTTCTCATAATGAATGGTCCTCATCATGGAATACCATCATTCTCAAATCCTATGCGAGCACACCTACACAGCATAAAACAATCCATAGTTGATAATTTTATTATTGTCATCCAGGAGTGGATCCATATCTCTATGATGGGGTAATATATACCACAACCTCCACCTCCCATATCATCAATTTGAAACAGGATTACAGACATATCATAAAAATATATAAACAACCCACTTCCCTCTACGGTGGGGAATTAAAGTCTCAATAACCATATCTAGGTTCATAATCCGCTAAAATGATATAGGGTACATCAACGATGATTCTATATCAACCCCATATATCTAGGATGGTAAAATTTATATCCCAATACATATCACAGGAATAATTATATTCCTTAATTGAATCATTGGATACTCAAAAACAAGATCAATCAACCTTAAGTTATTCCCCAAATACCCCCACAGTCCATAGGGATGGGGGAATTTTCATCATAATTATCATCATAGAGAGAATAATTCTTTTTCT
Organism: Viscum album; assembly: GCA_963277665.1. Lineage (NCBI taxonomy): Eukaryota > Viridiplantae > Streptophyta > Magnoliopsida > Santalales > Viscaceae > Viscum > Viscum album. Next base: position 1,079,305 of record CAUJRU010000090.1, read on the forward strand.
ATATGGGAGGTAATTATCAACAGTTGGAATCTCATTTGTTCCTACCAAAATAATAATAACCTCTTCTATTCATGGCATGTTCTGAGATCATTATAGAAGACTACCTCATTGTAATTAATCATAGGAAAATATTGGACGAACATATGGAAAAGGAAATTAGGCCCCGTAGGGGTCATAAGCCCAAATTCCCCAATATGGATCGGGGTTCAAATAGTTTCCTAGATGAAGGAATTGTAGAATAATCCCATTTCCTTGAAATAATGGAACAATACCCAATACTCGATACTTATTTTTGAATGTAATCATGGTCAATATGAAAGAAATTGTGAATAAATATGAAAATATAGAGGGTCACAACATGGAAAATCTACCATAGGAGGAGGGTGACCCAGATGGACCAACATGGGTTGCACACACACACGGAACCATAGAAGGTTCCAAAATATGAAGCCTCTAAATAATGAGTTTCTGCCTCCATGGTGGAACACTGCTAAAGAAAATGGGAATGGTGTGGTGACATCCCAATCACCACCCATAAGAGTTGAGGTCCCTTCCATATATGAACAATTTTCACAATATGAGAGTAAACTACAAACTATACAACAACTAAATGAGGAGCTAATCATGGAAAATATCCCTAATGCTTATCATCTTCATGAAAAGGTGAATATCACTCCTACCATAAGATATAATCTTCCTATAAAAGTGGAATATGGGCATCAGATTGGCTCTCGATCCAGGTTATCAATATATATATATGAGTATGTCAAAAATGATCATGAATTACATCTTCTGTGGCAACTGCCTCTCCATCTCTTGGGGAGTCATTTTATCATATGATGAGTTGAGAAACAAAATGGGATGAGGTCTATGCCACCTCATCGACCCCCAACCTCTCTTTGTAGATTTAAGGTGGCTTAGAATGTAGTATCCTCAAATGTACTTACCATAATCGAGTCAATTGCTACTATAATAGAATCCATGAAAGGGTTATGTTCACCTATTCATCATGAGAGGAATTTATAACCGAAGTGGGTTGAGGACACCTTAACTCCACCATATTCTATAAATCCTACATTATCTACCTTTTACAGTTTATGTGACCCCAAATAATATCTCACAGACTTTTTATCCATTTGTGAGAAGATGATGAAACCTTGGGATTAATAGAAGGTGAAAAGTGAAGGGTTATTTTGTTTAAACGAGGATGTGGCCAACCTTTTCTGGTACCATAGTTTTCTCAAAGGATTTGTTTCATTATGATAAGACAATTCTTCTTAATTCCATTATTAGTTTATCTCCACATTGATGAAAATGATAATCGACCTAAACACGACAAGAAAATTGAAAATGTAATTTTGTGTGAATTCCTAGATAGGTGTAAGGGTTTACTCTATTTTTTCAACGTCCCTCTCTTATAGGAACAATTTTTAGAGATTTGTGATTAAAATCATTAGAGTGAGTTGAAAACACATTTTTTCTCAATGAAGTATCTATGTGGGTTACACGTGTTTGGATAAATGAAGCACTGTCTCTAATAATCCCTTCCATAAACCCAATCCATGTATCAAATCATGCCATCAGTATCAAGTAAATGTCCTAGAAATGAAAAATGTGAATCTCTCACTCTCAAGCCAGAAACAGTTCCTATCTTATAATCCAGGAAGGTCTCGAACTGCTCGGTGCCTCCTGTAAAGTGGTGGTAAAAATAGAATCACTATGATCTGGAAGAAAAGATAAATAATGGTCTCCCATGATTTTAGGAATAGATGAATAATGCATAATACTTCTAAAATGAAAAATACCCATAGTAATTTTTCGAAATCCATGGACATTAACTTTCTCATGATCCACATCATTTTAATCCGGAAGAGATCAATCTTACGGACAATCCCGACTACATCCCTTTCCATATAAGGATGGGTCATAATATACATGATTTCTTCATCTTGAAACACATCCTTAAAGGCATGGTTGATTCTGCAAATGTGGTGTTAGATAAATTTTCAATGCAGGTGGATTGTATAACCATTTCCCTGTCAAAAGAAGAGGATGGTTGGAAGAAAACTCCATCCATGCATGAGCATAAGTTCAATGACTAGATGACATGAAAAATAGATGATTGATATCATGAAACCTTAACAAAATAGCTATGTAATCCCAAAATAGTTTCACCACCTAAAAGGGAGACATCGAATATGTATCCCAAAAGTGGGTGTGAGCACTAAATGATGGAAGAAACATTAGTAGAAGAGTCATATTCTAATCCAATGCATGTTCTAAATATTTATTACATATTCCCAATAGAATCACAACATGGGGACACCACACTAAATGGAATCATCATCATAGGAAGAGATCATATTTTTTGGACAACATGGTACACTTGGAATATCCCTTCTCTAATGACGAACATTCCACAAAATACGTGCTCCCTGTGTATAACTGGGGATCTTGTGGCCAACTATGTTGCAATGAAGGATATAGGGAAAACACTGGTGTGTTAAGACCTAATATTTCGATCATTTCACCATAGAGGACATATATACTGCTGAGACCCATGCACATGCACTCCAGTGATCCCATTAAAGACATGGAGGTATCTCAAAGACTTCTTGTAGTGTCTGCACCCAATTTTGTGAATGACCACCTAGAAGGGGTAAGATTATATAATAATCCCACATTATAGGGTTGGTCATCATGTCATGTTCCATTGGAATAAGATACTCCCATGGACATTTAAAAAACAACACAATAATCTACCTTATATAACTCAGTTCTTGGTCCAAATCACTAAGAGAAATCCTACCACTAGAAGCACCAAGATCAGTAATAAAAGTATAAAATTATAAAGTATATGGTGATTTCCCCAGTCGATATCTCATTCCACATTTCTCTCTATATTTCAACTAAAATCTAGGAGGATCTCATTAAATCCCCCTAGAGGCCACAAGAATTTGGGACATAAGTCACTGTAGTTGAGGTCTATTGAATGGAGACCATGTTTGTAGAATTCCATGCCTCTGTCCCATTAATTGATATTTACTAGTAAGTAGTCATTCATAGACACATCAGACCCTTATCTTTTTAAAAATACTCTATTATGTCATCACATAGTGGGATATGATTGAAAATGGATCCAAGATGAATCTAATCCCGATTCAAACCCTCCAATTTTTGGGATATATAAAACATGATTTGTATCCAACAAATTTGACCATTGAAGGGTATGATAAGTGTGATAAAATACCTATTTGGAATATCAGACTCAAAACTCAATTTCGAAAGTGCCCATGTAATTTTGACATTATGGTTATTCAAGAAGACATCAGATACAATTTCCTTCTCGTAGGACATGGATCCATAGCCCCATGGTTATACCTTCCACATTCCATCAATGATTAAAATACCCCCTTGATGGAAAGGTTGGAATAATAAATGGTGATATTTCCCCCATTGATACCTGTGATGCCACATATGTTGAGGCAAGTTTCTGCAAAAGGGAAAAAACATCCAATTGTAGATGATTATATAATGGTTGTTGCTCCCAAAGGCATGTAACATCACTTAAAAGCCCTTGGAAAATGCATGAAGGAGACTATGTGATACCCATAATTTTAAATGAGGTGATATACCTAGTACCTGATATCCATGAACATCAGGTCTTATGTGAGTGTGAAAAAATATTCTTCTCTGGAATCTCTTTGCAACAACTCAGGAAGAAAGGGGTGATAATGTCTCTTCTCATGGCCTCTCTCACTCTGATAGTGACGTATAGGCCCCCATATTTCCATATTTTTTTGAAAATGCCTCCCAAGTCATAGAATTAGAGGAAGATAATGATGAAATCCATAACATTCATTCCATATTCCAGGAAGGTGTCTCCACTACCATCTATGAGAATGTGATGATAAATATGAGAATTAGAGAATACCCAAAACCTACTCTGATTAGTGCATTAATTCACTTCTAAGAGAAAGTGATATACATTGAATTTGTAAAAAGGAACTGATATTTGTTTTCTTGGAATGATATAAAAATTTTTGAAATGAATCCAGATGTCAAAATGCACCATATCATCTTACCTGATGAGCATTGATGATTCCAGCAGGAATCCCAGAGGATACACCCTTCTCATGAAACCAATGTAGAGGTAGAAGTTATCTAATTGATCAAATAAAAAATTTTCCGAGTGGTTCAATACACAATTTGGTTGTATAACATCGTTCATGTTAAGAAAAAATTGGAAAATAATAGGTTATTCATTAATTTTAAATACCTTAATTAACATTTTTGAAAAAACAAATTCCAACTATTGATCTTCAAAATAATAATCGAGGAATTTATTGTCTTCCTGACCTATTAACGAATGGATTGATATTCAGGGTATATAAAAATTAATATGTCTTCAGATGATTAGGAAGATATTTCTTTCAGAGTTCTTCCAGGGATATTTTTCTATCGGGTCCTTCTATTTGGGCTATAGAAGACTGGTGTTACAAATCAATGCATCAGGACTCATATCATTAATTCATTAATGTTTAAAATATGATAATGTTATGTCGATGATCTGGTTTTTAAATCCCAATAGTGATGTGATTAGTTAACAATTATTCAACCAATCATTCATAAGGTATGACAGCACAGTCTAAATATGAATCCTCAAAAAATACACTTTTAGGGTAACATCAGGGATGTTCCGTGGATTTATGCTATGCCACTATGGAATCAAGGTCGAACCAGATAAGACAAGTTTTATTTTTCAAATTTCATCCCAATAAATCCTAAATTACTAAGGGGGTCTAAGGGAACCTCACCAATAATCATTTTTTTCATATCCAACATGTCTGGAAAAGCAATCACCTTCATCTGGATAATGATGAAGCGAATCGACTATCAATGGAATGATAATTTCAAAGAATAATTATAAATTATCTTGTATTACCTACTTCAACCACCATTTTTGTAACACCCCATGCATCCACGATATGCTTCTCTTTGAATAATACAATAGCATGTGGTGTATGGAAATTCGAGTTCTAACACACCACAACCAATCAAACTAGCTGTGATGAATATTAATACCGACCATTTGAAATTTTATATAATTTATCTTTCAAAATGGACTTCATTTTTGGATTCATAATATCAAAATTATCTTAGGGTGACTTTTTGGTATTTTTCTGAAAACTTTCAATTTTTAATGAATAGTGACAAGCATTGAGTTATAGTTTAAAACTGAATTTTTATTTAAATAATTATTTATTTTATTTAAATTTATTTTAGGTCAAAATAGATACATAATACCTATATAATTCAATTTAATTTATTGGATTTAGTTTATAATAATTTTAGACATATAAAAATTTTATTGAACTTTTTATAGTCTTTTACCCACCTCCTAAGAGTATTTGTAAATTTATATAACACTTAGTTTTACCACTTCTGTGAGTTGAATATAAAAAATCTGAGAGACACAGAACATATCAGTATGTAAACTTTGGTTCAATAAGATGAAAATAATTCCTGGTGAATGGTAACTTTTTACTTTTATTTACCACGGTTAAAAGTAAAGAGGGTAATTAAGGGTAAAAATGATATTATTATTACAGTAAAACAATTCCTAATTCTATTGGATAAGTATAATTAGACCAAAAACATCCTTAGTAATAAAATATGATCCTTTATTTCCATACAGATTAGATGAGGACATTTATTATTATTTAATTCAAAGAAGAGTTAAAAGTGTTAAATTCAATGTTTAATAACTATACCATTTTTAATATAGGGTTAACAATGAGATAAATTCAAAAAAAAATATTCAATAGAAATCTAAAAATATTTCCTCCATAATTTTATTTTATTTATATTTTTTATACCTTAAATAATTTAATTTATTTATGACACAATGATGATGCAATAATTACCTAATTAATGAAATATTAAAATAATTGATATTATAAATATCTAAATAAATGTAATTTGAGACTTTTTATGAATTACAAGAATTTTATAGTTTTATATGAAATTTTAGGTTTTGTTAGATGAAATTTTTTTGATGTAATAATTCTGTTATGAATTTTGTAAAAACAAAATACCAAATAGTGTCAAAATTGACATTAAAAAGTTTTTAAAAAACAATTATTATATTATTAATTGATATTCTATTCCTAAAATTTAATGGTTCAGCCAAAAGACTTATATAATGATAGGTGTATCATTACATAACCACTTGGGGTTATCTTGGAAGTATATAGTATGTTTATTAACCATATAATATAGAAATACAAAGAGACATAGTAAATGTCCAACTATTTATCTAAGAGTTAAATATAAAATATAAAGTTAATATAGTGACCTAAACTTGTCTAAAACCTATTGGTTGAGTGGTTTTAGACCCATATCCACTATATCCTTTAAATATTCCATTTTCGAGCCGTTAGAAACTGAACTTGATTTTATTATAAAATAATATTTTTATCTTTTCCAAAGGTGCCCCTCACCCCTCTTATAAAAGGGAACTCACCCTTCCCTCAAATTCACACCTTCAAAGCCTTTTGACTTGGCAAAACCCTACCAAAATACCCTCTAAACTATCCTACCTTCATCCTAGATGAATTATTTTTGTCAGAAAGCCAACCTAAAGAGCCCTTTTTATCAAATCAAAAGGAAGAATCCGAAGAAGAGGTAAATATTTCACCACCTCTTTCAAGTTCATTTCTTCTTCCACATCCTCATTCTTTTCTATTTCCATTCTAAAATAATAACTCCCGTATCTTCTATATACTGTGATGTAATTCTAAATATGTACAACCATTTTCATTATTATATCCATCCTTTGAATGACATTACACCATACGTGCGTACGTAAGGCTTACCGTCTCCATGTTGTGGTGTAATTGTTATTCGATACATTATTATTTGGATGGGTAAAATAATTATGTGTAATTGATTTAAATAATAAATATAACATGATAGTGATTCTTTGTATATGATTTATAATCTAATTATAGGTTATTTTCATATCAAAATAATGATATTGTCGCTCTTGCGTACGTACAGATTACCATCCCCATAAACGCGATGAGATTCATTCCTCATCGTTTCCATTTAAGAATAATTTTCATTAGATGATTAAAAATAATGTTTAAATACTTAATATAATTTTTAATATGAATTATATACATCCTATCTATAAAAAACATTACTTATGTAATAAATCATATAAAGGAAAGTGAATTAGTTAACACCCAAAATGACGATAATACTAAGATATTATTAACAAAGAAATGTTAAAATATCATATATGATATCATATTAATGTATATGATTAATGTATAATTTTATAACAATTATTTCCCAATAATACAAGAGTTTGACCTACCCTCAACTAAAGAAAAGTACAAGGTAAGGTTTAATTTCAGAATCACTTCATTATCCGAGGTTGTTTATACGTAATTATCTATTAGGACCTCTTTATCATCCACATCCATGCTTCTTAAAAATGTATTTCAAAACATTTTTCCTATTTACTAGACAATAGGTTAAAGTAATTTATTCCCTTATTTTACCTTATATTAATTGAAAGGAATCTTTTTGGCATTTTCCAAAAAAGGTTCTTTACGACCTTTTTGACAAAATTAAGTTAAGAATGTTTTTTTAACTTATACGGCTAGTGTGTCTATTTTCTGCCATTATAACATCATCAAATCTTCCTTTACAAGATTATAAGAATATTTTAAAAATAAATGTTTTCATTTATAATTATATGATTTTAAAATGATTTCATAATTGAAAGAGATATTTCTCAAAAAATGTTTTGATTTCATTTATGTCAACATCCATTGATGGATTGTAAGCTTATTTGATGTTGATTTATTATGATAAAAAAACATCCATATTGTATTGAAGGTTTTGTGATATTTTTGACTATGGATGTGCTATTTTAATACCATTCACGGTTTATGGATAATGTATTGATATTTCGTATGCTAGTTTTAATATGGATGTTTATGTTATGTTTAATCCTTTTTATATGAGGAATGAATTGGACTAGTAAGTGACAGGTGGAGCCTGCTATATATCCTCAATTCATCAGAAGGTCTAATGATATAAACAAGTTTCTTGGCACAGGGCATTGACAAAATCTTATTGGTAGTCTTGGAATAAGGTCTTGACTATGTAGTTATAAAAGTCTGGAATTATGTATTCCATCATTATGAAAGTGGCTATTGATATTACATGTGAATATTCGACTAGTAGAATATCCATGTGAATAAATAAATGTAATTTTTTATTTTATCTTTTCCATATTATGATTAATTTAAAGTTTAAAAGGATTTTGTTTTAGTCTTGTACATTTCCTTAAATGTTCAGGCTTATTTATGAATGTTTCTGCTATATTGTTATCTTTACTGAGCATCTGAGATCTCCCCTTTCAATGTTTTATTTTTCCTAGGATGAGGAGAAGTATGTTATTACTGACTTATAGGAATAGTATATGGGATCTCAGTGTTGTCTATGGAAACAATGTTGTTGTAGTTTTCCAATTTGTGATGTAATGTAAACCTTATTAATATATCTAGTACTTCCGAGGCTACTAAACTAATCGGTCTTTTGAGACTTGATCATTTGTGATCATTCCAATGATACTTAATAATGCACTGAATATGGGCTTCTAGGGTGTGGGCATTATAGTTGGTATTAGAGGAAGTTTAGTAAAAACCTTGAATGCTATATTTATAAAACTCTGATTAGTTCACATTACCAACATATAGTCATTGAGGATTAGTAAAGAAGAACATCCTAAAATTTTGGAATTGTATAGATTTTGTGAGTTTTCCATGAAATAAATCCCTGTCTGGATACGAGCAGGTAGAGGCGGCTCTGGCATAGATGAACCTAGGGGTACAACCCTAAAACACCGCTTTGAGCTAGACTCGAACGGGAACTGGTGCAAGACAACATGCCTTACTACTCTCTTTGTTACGACACTCCTGGGGCATATGCTTAGGATATTTTTCATTTTCTTTACAAACCATCATGGAGGGTTTATGAGTATATACTTACTCAAAGAATACATTTTTATGATTATGGATTGTATCCATAAACTATTTAATTTATGTTAAGTGTTTTATAAGTTTGGAATTATGTATTTTGATTCACAAACTAATCTATTTTATTTCATTATTTAGAAATGTACCCTCATGGAAGGAATGGAAACTGTATCAATGCACGCACTCCATGTAGGGATTTCCCTCCTACACAAGATAATTATAGTGGAGCTTGTGATGCAACTAGTGCTAATCAGCTAATCACCTTACTGGGAAAACTCACTCATATTATGAATAATAACCTTACCTGTATAGAGCACCCTGATCATCAGTGTGGAAGATCAATGTTAGATCGCTTAATGAGGAAACAACCATGAACATTCAATGAGGGTATAAATCCACTAGTATCCGAGCAATGGATAAATTCTTTAAAGAAATTATTCCACGCATTGGGGAGTAGCAAAAGGGGAAAAGTTGTCATGGTAGATTACCGCCTCACTGGAGATACTGATCAATGGTTATCATTGATTCTAAACGCAAAAGAAGATGATGAAGTATCAAATATTTAATGGAGGGAGTTTAAAGAAATTTTCTCAGAAAAATACTTTCATCGTGACCATCATGCGGATATGGAAACACAATTTCTGAGTATGAGGAAAAAGGAGGATGAGAATGTAGAAAATTATGAAGCTAACATTAAATGGTTAGCGAGGCATGATGCATATTATATATGTAACCTAAGAACTATGATTGATCATTTATTTGATGGGTTAAAACCATTTCTCTGTCGAGAATTAGTCACACAATCCTTCTCATCGTATGAAGATATTTTCTCATGTGCTATCAAGAAAGAAAAATAATTCTCTATGTCTTAGAACTTTACAGCAAATCACAAGAAGAATATATCTACTGAACACTATAGAAATGGAAATAATGGGAATAAGGGAAAAGTGGAATATATGTCCTATAGTAAATGTTGTATGAAACACCCTGGTACTTGCCTGAAAGGAATGGGGGTATGTTACAAGTGTGGTGAAAAGGGATATCAAGCTCTTGATTTCAATGGGAAGAAATAGGATGTCGATGTTGAATGTTACAATTGTATCGAAAGGGGGAATTATGCGAATGAATAGACATACCTCCAAAAAGGCCAAGGGATCAAGGCCAAGCTTTTCCTATCACTACTTCTGAGGTTGAAGTTAAGAAAGACATAATGCAAGGTAATTTAATGGTTTCCTCAAGATTAGTAAATGCTTTATTTGATTCGGGATCATCGCATTGTTTAATATCTTCCTAGTTTACTAAGAATATTAGATATTTACAATTTTATTTAACAAGGGAGTTGTCAGTCAAAACTCCTAAGGGAAGTATCATTGAAAAAATGATTTTTGAATAGGTCCCCATTAGGGTATATAAATGTTATTTATTTGTTGATCTCATTCTCATTCCCATGATTGAATTTGATATAATCCTCGGTATAGATTGGATTTAGGACCATGATGCAAAAATTTATTGTAAGAATAAAGAGGTTAATATTTTTGATGATGATGATGAAGAACACCATATCTTTAGAGCAGAATCGTCACCACCTAATTCTTATATAGATGCACCCCCAATAGCTCAGCTAAATTCAATTATTGGAGAGGAAGAAAATGAAATAACTATGGGTGAGGAAAATAATGTTCAAATAGAGGATGAACCTATTGTGAAACAATATGTTGATGTGTTTCTAGAATATTTACCTAGACATCCTCTAGAAAGAGAAATTGAGTTTTCCATTGATTTAATTCCTGGATCAAGGCCCATATCAAAGACCCCTTATAGAATGGCCACTGTGGAATTAGTGGAACTAATGAAACAACTAGTGGAATTGATTAATAAGGGATTTATTCTCCCTAGTGTTTCCCCATGGGGATCCCCTGTCCTTTTTGTTAAGAAGAAAGATGGATCTATGGGGTTGTGCATTGACTACAGGGAGATCAATGCTATAACAATAAAGAACTAGAATCCCCTACCTCACATTGATGATTTATTTGACTAACAGCATGGAGCTCAATAATTTTCAAAGATTGAACTTTAATATGGATATCATTAGTTGTGGGAGAAGATGGAAGACATTCTGAAAATAGCATTTTGAACCAGGTACCGACATTGCGAGTTTATAGTAATGCCTTTTGGATTGACTAATTCACCATCTGTATTCATGGATATAATAAATACATTTTTAAATGAATATCTTGATGACTTTGTAGTGTTATTAGTTAATGATATCATGGTATACTCCAAAAGGTACGAAGATCATGAAAATCACTTGCTCATTATCCTGAAGACTCTTAGAAGACATGAATTATATGTGTAGTTTAGAAAGTGTGAATTCTGGCTTCAGGAGATTTCTTTTCATGTCCATATTGTCTCTAAGGATGGAATCTCCATTTCTCCTTCTAATTCCAAGGAAATCCAAGAATGGACATCATCGATGAGTATAAATGAGGTACACAGTTTAATTGGTTTAGCAAGTTATTATCAACATTTCGTCCAGAATTTTTCTTGGTTGGCTAACCCATTAACAAATATCACACGAAAAATAGTTTACATTGTTTGGACAAAAGAGTGTGAAGAATGTTTTGAAGAAATGAATAGAAGATTAGTCAATGCTCCTATATTGACTCTACCATCAGGGAATGATGGTTTTGTTATTTATAGTGATTCCTCAAAGAAAGGACTTGGTTGTGTCCTTATGAAGAATGATAGGGTTATTTCCTATGCATCACGACAGCTAAAACTTCATGAGAAAAACTATTCTACTCATGATCTTGAGTTAACAACTGTAATATTTGATTTGAAGATTTGGACACAATATCTCTATGGTGAAAATGTGAGATTTATACAGATCACAAGAGTTTGAAGTATATTTTTCTCACAAAAATAACTCAATATGAGGCAAAGGAGATGGCTTTAACTACTCAAGGATTATGATTTCACGATACACTACCACCCGGGGAAGGAAAATAAGGTTGCAGATGCAATGATCAGAAAAGATCATGGAGTTTAGAACAAGATGAGAGTTAAAAGGTATCCTATTTTCATGGATCTTGTAACGATGAATATGGGAATCACCACAGAAGATGATACATCAATTCATTTTCAAATGATTTCCAAACCATCTTTATTAGAAAGGATAAAAAATTCTCAAGCTGATGATGAGGAGTTTCAAAAGAAGATTAAATCTATGAATAATGGGAGATTGAATGACTTTATATATGAAGATGGAATTTTGAAATTTGGGAAAAGACTTTGTGTCCCCGATATTACTGATCTAAAAATGGAATTATTGGATGATTATCATAGCTCCATGTTCTCTATACACCCTAGTATCACTAAAATGTACAGATATTTGAAGGAACATTTTTTATGGGACAACATGAAGAGGGAGATTGCTGATTTTGTATCAAGATGTATGGTTTGTCAATGAGTGAATGCTGGAAGGCAACAGCCTGGAGGATTCTTGGAACCTCTTCCTATACCTATGTGAAAATGGGATAATATTACAATGGAATTTGTCATGGGACCACCAAATACTAATAGAAGGAATGATACAATATGGGTTATGGTTGATCGTCTTACCAAGTCAACACATTTTCATGATATAAGAGAAGATTTTCCACTTGAATGTCAAAGAAGCCTATATATTAATGAAGGTGTGAGAATATATGGAGAACCCCTCTGGATTGTTTCTGACTGTGATCAACATATTACATTAAGATTATGGAAAGGTCTTCAGAAACCCCGGGATACTGAACTTCGTTTGAGCACGCCTACCACCCCCAAACTGATGGACAATCAGAATGAACTATTCAAACCTTAGAAGACATGTTGAGATCATGATCACATAACTTTCAAGGTATGTTGGATCAATATTTACCTCTGGTAGAATTTTTCTAAAACAATAGCTTCCATTCAAGTATTCAGATGGCACCATATGAAGCGTTATACGGAAGGCGTTGTCGTACACCAACCTGTTGGGATGATGTTGGTGAAAGAAAACTTGTAGGACTAGAACTCCTGGAGAAACAATTGAAAAGATGAAGGTAATCCAAACCCACATCAAAGTAGATAAATCTAGGTATAAGAGCTATACCTATAACCAAAGGAAGAATTTGGAATTTCAGGAAGGAGATCATGTTTTATTGAAGGTATCTCCCTAGAAGGGTGTTATATGTAACGAACCGAAGTTTTGAATAAATTTTGTTTCCTAACTTTGTGTGTTATTTAATTTTATACTCAGAAAAACTATTTCATTAAATAAAATGAGTATAATTAAAATAAGACCGTTGGGTATCGACTGTTATATGACCGTTGGTAAATAAGACCGTTGGAAACTGAATGTTGCGATTATTGTATATAAATGCAAGTGATCTTGATTAATTAATATAGAAAGACGAATCGATGGCCCCATTCAGTAGTCTAGGGCCAATCCAAGCCCATCTAATGGAACTTGGGAAGGAGGTAGCACCATTGGGATTTTCTCTTGACCAAACCCAAGACAAACTTCATCGTGTGAAGCTGGAACGGAATCACCTTGGCGAGAAGTCCAAGCTGATAGATATCACTAATTGGGAAATGTTGGCCGAGCCACCCCAAGATTGTATCAACCTAGCACACCTTACTCTTGGGTCATATACTGGTGTTATAATAGGCTATGTAATGAGACCATATCTACCTTATGTAATCCATTGATAAATAAAAAATTGTGATTTCTTCTTATGGTGATGTTTGTGAATTTTCAAATGTTCGGATAAATTTAGGGTGTATATTATTGATGAATTTCGGAAAAATGATATTTTAAAATATTTATGTAAACCTTAAATAATTAATGATGTGTACATATTTTCAAAAAATGGTCTTCTATAAATGTGTTTAGTAAGAAATTTAGAGTCTAATAATATCAACTTAATGTTTGGTGAATTGTAATTTATGAATAGTGATTTTATGCTAAGGATTAGTAATGTGACCAAATAGATTAGTAATCTGACTTAAAGAAATTATTGATATAATATAGGAACTGTGATTAAGTAATGTGATTCATTAAAATAGGTAAATAACTGTTTCATAAATTTCAGTCAAGTATTAGTTTTTTCAGGTGAATAGTGTTTTTTAAATTAAAATTAAATTAAAAATATTTTGAAAATTATTTTTATAAAATGAAGTTAATTTTTGAATTCAGGGCATCGATATTATGTTAAGGTAATTTTTTGTGATTTTTTTGAAAAAAAGTGAATTTTCGTTGAATAGTGAATTTTTAGTTTAGAGTTTCGGGTGTTTAATGACATCATTAAGGATGTAATAATTATGTAATCATTTTGGTTGACTCATGAATAGTATGATAAGGTATGAGGTGTCCCATGTGGCCAATACCATAGAAAAATACCACGGGCAAGCCCATGGTTTTTCCAATACCACCAATGAGGTGTCCCTTGGCCATTAATGCCTTGCCCCCTCACTTCCCCTATAAATACCAATCCATTCTCCCATCCTTTCCATTACTAAATCCTCCTAAACTATTTTCTGGTCTCTATACCTCCCAAGGAGTCCTCCCAAGGTTCCCTAAAGCCTTCCATGGTCCCAAACATCAAGATCTATAAGTTACTCTTTAGGGTAAGGGATCATACCTCCCTCTTTCTTTTCAGGTACTCTTTTGTATGTCATTTCATTTAAGCTCGATGTTCTTATGTTGGAGGATGTTCTTTTATTTTCCTGTTACTGAAATTTTCATGATCATATGATGAGAGATCCCCTCTTACTCTCATCAATTAATTTTATGAATGTTTAAGTGGTGCTGTTAGGCTGCCGAATTTTTGTACGGTATTCATCCATCCTTCTCATATTTTCAAGTTCTATTTTCATGTCATTTCATTCAAGATTCTTTTATTATGTTGGGGTAAGATCTTATATATCTATCATACTTTTCATTTTTTTTCATATGATGATATACCTTATTTTAAATCATCAATTCTTTTTTTGATGTTTTAAGTGACGCTGTTAGGATGCCGAATTTCCATAAGAGAAATCTTATTTTTGTCTTCCTTCAAATTTTTTTAATTACATATGGTATGTATTTAAAATTTCATTACGATGTTCTAATATCCATTATATTTTGTTCCTATAATATTTTATGGATCAATTATAAGTGGTTAACCCATGTCCCCTATCTTTTCGATATTTTCTAAAACCCTGTAACATAGCCGTTATGCTGCCGAATTTTCGTCTCAAAATGTCTCTCTCTTTTTCTAAAATTATTTTATTTTATTAAGTGAATACTCAAAGATCATTATTCTACAGGGTTATTCACATATATATCAAAATGTTCTATTTTAATTCAGAGATTTACATACATGAAACCTGCTTTACTTTTTCTTGGGTTTAAAATGACATAAAGATCATGTCTAAAAAGTAGTTTTTAAAATGTTTTGATTATGAAATGAAACCCATATATTTTATGCTATATGGGTTATTTATGAAATGGTTTATGATGATATATGTGGATCACTTGATAATAAATACAAATTTAATGGTGTGCCCTGATAGCGCTCCAATTCATTGGGTAAAGACCTAATCTCTAGAGATGACCATTTTAATGATACCTTGGTGAATAACCTTGGTGAATTTTTAATGACACCTTGGGGATGGACCTTGGTGATACTGAAATGATTGTCTATGTTAAATGTTCTATCCACATATTCATGTTAGAAAACATGTTATTTTTATTATGATATGCCTCATGATATCTTCATCGTGCCTTAAAGTTATTTATCATGACTTTATTGATGTATTTCATGTTCACATGTAAAATGTTTCTCTTGTTTCCCTTACTAGGCCTTCTACTCACCCTTTAATTTGATGTATGCTCCCAGGTTATGAGATGTTGTAATGAACATAGGATTAACAATGAATAAACCTTTAATGTTTTTAAGAATAATGTTTTATTTCTTCATGTATTATGTTCTTGGTTTCCAAGACTCTAAACCTTAAAGACATCAGTTTTGTAAAATTTAATGAAACGTTATGTAATAAAAAGGCAGGATGCAATAGTTAGTATCAAAGGATAGTTTAGTTATTTGTGGAAATTAGAATATGAAAATTTTAGGAATAACCCTATAGAAAAGTTTAAATATAGGAAATCTTCCTGGTATTTTGGTGAGTATTGAGTAAGTGGTTTATCAAGGAAATACATCCCTGTCTGGATACGAGCAGGTAAAGGTGGCTCTGGAAGAGACGTACATAGGGGTAAAACCTGAAAACACTGCTTTGAGCTACACTCGAATGGGAACGGGTACACGACAATGGGACTTACTTAACTCTTGGTTACGACACTCCCGGGGGATATGTTTGGTAAATAGAAAACTTTTTATTAATCATTATGAAGGAATTATAGAAAAAATGTAATTTGTCTAAGAATGAAATTTTAAGACATAAAATTATTTTTAGTTAACAGATTCTTATATGAAATTAGTTTCTCACGAAGGATCTATTATTTCAGAAAATTTCCCCATAGTCTACGAATACGTTGACGGATTTCCAGAGGAGTTACCCAGACCTCCCCTAGAAAGAGAGGTAGAGTTCTCCATTGAACTCATACATGGATCTCATCTGATGTCAAAGAACCCATATAGGATGGAAAATGTGCAGCTAAGGGAATTAAAGAAGCAACTTCGAGATATTTTGGAGAATGGGTTTATCTGACCAATTGTGTCTCCTTTGGGAGCACCACTTCTCTTTGTGAAGAAGAAGGATGGATCGATGCAGCTATGCATTGATTATAGAGAACTGAATTGGATCACAGTGAAGAAGAAATACTATCTTCCAAGGATTGATGACTTATTTGAACAACTTCGTGGGACTCAATTCTTCTTTAAGATTTTTCTTCATTCTAGTTATCATCAATTGAGGGTAAAGACTGATGATATTCCAAAAACTTCCTTCAAATCAGGATATGGGCATTATGATTTTTTTGTTATGCCCTACGGACTGACTAATGCGCCTTTTATTTTTATGGATCAAGAATAAGTTGATTTTGAAAACTTATGTTTTATCAAATGGATATCCTTTTTATAGGAAAATGATTTGGTGATTAAATGATAAAGGTTATTTTGGATGATGTTTTCTCTTTTGGAGTACTATATTCTTAAGGAAAATAAAATATTATAGGATTTAAATTGAGGAATGGTTGTATGTTTTTTTGTAGGAATTTATGTATTTATTGTGGACATATGGTGATTTGGGTTATTTATGGAAAATGATGAACCTAGCATAGAGAACATGTGAATAGGTTAATTACACTTTAGTATAATACTTTAATAGTAGTCGATGTTATTTGGAGAAAAATGTTAAGATTTATTAGGGATTACTAAGTGATCAAATCCTTCCGAGTTTTGGGTTCCAATCTTAGTTTGGATTATTCTAATGAATTTTAAGGATGATTGTGTATTGAATGGTCTTTCTGGAACTTTGAGTACTTTTATTGAATATTAGATATTAATTGTCATATTTATTTTTATAAAGGATTAAACATTTTGGGATTATATGATCTCGAACCAACCTTTTTAGTTTTAGTTGATGACTAATGAAAAGGAAAAAATATAGTTATTCTTTTGTGGATTATTTGATTCTCTAGAAGATGATTCTTGTTCTTTTGATGATACCAAGTCTTTTTGAATGTTAATTGTTTGGATAAAAGATTTGTCTTGGTGGAAACTTATTAAGGGATCAAACTATACCTGAAGGTAAACACATTTCCATTTGTTTTTATTCTATGTTGTAAATGAATTCCTCAAAATTATGAAAAGGAACATAAAACAAAAACATTGTTGGTCTATGTTTCCTAATGGGTAATCAAAGATCATTTAAAACATCATAAGTTTGTGATCTTCTTGTGTTTAATTTTCTCTTAATCATGTTTTTTATCACTCTCCATCTGAACTTGACCCTTTGTTTTCTCTTTCATATCCATGTTTTCCTACGTGGAATCCTAGTATGGGGAAACTCAGGTGACCTTTGTACTTCCCTTTCATTCTTTTAAAGTAATAGTTTTACTGACTCTTTTTCTGATGTGGGATTTTCAACGAAATGTCCAAGGCCATTTTTAAAATTATGAGGACTTAATTTCTTAAGGGGGAAAGATTATAAGGACCTGAAGTTTTGAATAAATTTTGATTCCAAACTTTGTCTATTATTTAATTTTATACTCAACAAAACAATTTCATTTAATAAAATGAGTATAATTAAAATAATAACGTTGGGTTTCGATTATTATATGACCATTGGTCAATAAGACTATTGGAAACTAATTGTTGAAATTATTGTATATTAATACAAGTGATATTGATTAATTAATATAAAAAGAAGATTCGATGACCCCATCCAATAGTCTTGGGCCGATCGAATCCCATCTGACAGAACTCGGGAAGTAGGTAGCACCATTGATATTTGATCTAGACCAAACCCAAGATGAACTTCATCGTGTGAAGCTGGAACGGAATCGCCTTCGCAAGAAGTTCAAGCTGATAGAAATTACTACTCGGGCAATGTTAGCCAGGCCTCCCCAAGATTCTCTCACCCTAGCACACCTTACACGTATGTCCTATGCTGGTGTTATAAGGGGCTATGTAACAAGACCTTAGCTACATTATATAATCCTTTTATAAATAAAAATTGTGATTTCTTCTTGTGGTAAAGTTTGTAAATTTTTAAATGTCATGACAAATTTAGGATGTATATTATTGATGAATTTTGGAAAAAGGATATTTTAAAATATTTAGGTATACCTTAAATAATTAATGATGTATAATTATTTTCAGGAAAATCATCTTCTACAAATGTGTTCAGTTAGAAATTTAGAGTCTAATAAGATCAACTTATCTTTTGGTGAATAGTAATTATGAATAGTTATTTTACTCTTAGGATTAGTAATGTGACCAAATGTATTATAAATCTCACTTAAAGAATGTATTGATATAATATGTGTACCTTGATTATGTAATGTGATTCAATAAAATAGATAAATAACTTTTTCAGAAATTTTAGTCACGTATTAGTTTTTTCAGGTGAATATGGTTTTTTTAATTAAAAATTAAATTAAATATATTTAGAAAATTATATTTATAAAATGGAGTTAATTTTTGAATTTAGAGCATCGATGTTATGTTAAGGTAATTTTTTGGGATTTTTCTGAAAAAGTTGAATTTTCGTTGAATAGTGAATTTTCATTTTAGAGTTTCGAGTGTTTAATGAAATAATTAAGGATGCAAAAATTATGAAAAAATTATGGTAGAATTATTAATAGTTTACAGGTATTGAGTTGTCCCAATTGGACAATACCATGGGAAAATACTATGGTAAATCCCATGGTTTTGCCAATACCACCAATGAGGTGTCCCTTGGCCATTAATGCCTTGTCCCCTCACTTCCCCTATAAATACCAAGCCATTATCTCATCCTATACATTCCAAAATCCTCCTAAACTATGTTCTGGTCTCCTTACCTTCTAAGGAGTCCTCCCAAGGTTCCCTCAAGCCTCTAAAGGTCCCAAACATCATGATTTTAATGTTACTTTTCAAGGTAAGGGATCTTACCTCCCTCTTTCTTTTCAAGTACTCTTTTCTATGTCATTTCATTCAATCATGATGTTATTTTGTTGGGGGATGTTATTTTATATTAATATTACTGAACTATTCATGATCATATGATAGTAGATACCCTCTTACTCTTATCATTTCGTTTTATGAATGTTTAAGTGGCGCCATTAGGCTGCCTTATTTTTGTAAGGGATTATTCCACCCTTCTAATTGTTTCAAGTTTTATTTTCATTTCATTTCATTCAATATCCTTTTTATTATGTTAGGTTATGATATTATATATCTATCATACTTTCCTTTTTTATGTTCATATTATGAGAGACCTTATTTGTTCTCATCAATTCATTTTTTGATGTTTTAAGTGACGCCGTTAGCCTGTCGAATTTCCATAAGAGAAATCTTATTTTTGTCTTCTTACATGTTTTTTATTTCATATGGTATGTCTTTAAAATTTGATTACCATGTTCTTATATCCTTTATATTTTGTCCCTATACTATTTTATGGATCATTTATGAGTCTTTTACCAATTTCCCCTCTCTCTTGGATATTTTCTAAAACCGTGTAACATAGCCGTTATGGTGCAGAATTTTCATCTCAAAATTTCTCTCTCTTTTTCTCAAATTCATTTATTTTATTATATGAATACTCAAAGATATTTCTTCTACAGGTGTATTAACATATATATATCAAAATTTTCTATTTTAATTCTGATATTTACATACATGAAACATACTTTACTTTTCCATAGGTTTAAAATGACATAAAGATCATGTCTCAAAAGCAGTTTTTAAAACGTTATGATTATGAAATGAAACCCATTTCTTTTTTTCTATATGGGTTATTTATGAAATTGTTGATGGTGATATATGTGTATCACTAGATAATACATACAAATTTAAGGGTGCACCCTGATATCCCTCCAATGCATTGGGTAAAGACTTAATCTTTTGAGATGACCATTTTAATGATACCTTGGTGAATAACCTTGGTAATTTTTTAATGACACCTTGGGGATGGACCTTGGTGATACAGAAATTATTGTTTATGTTAAATGTTGTAGCCACATCTTGAAGTTATGAAACACATTTTTTTATTATGATATGCCTCCTGATCTCTTTATCATGCCTTAAAGTTATTTATCATGACTTTATTGATGTATCTCAAGTTCACATGTAAAATGTTTCTCTTGTTTCCCTTACTGGGACATCTGTTCACCCTTTCCATTGATGTATGCTCCCAGTTTATGAGATTCTATAATGAGCTTAGGGTGAAAAATGAATAATCCTTTCAAGTTTTTAAGAATAAGGTTTTATTTCATCATGTATTATGTTCCCTGGTATCCAAGACACTAAACCTTAAAGATTCTCAGTTTTGTAAAATGTAATGAAAAGTTATGTTATAAGAAGGCGGGATGTAATATTATACATTTTGGTAAGAGTGGGAAATTAAGTCTTAGGTAAATCAGACCATTCTAAATTCTATAATGAATTGGGGCTGTAACTTATGATTTGGCAATGCCGCTAAGTCTCTCCAAAGTTCACAATGTATTCCATGTATCACTTTTGAGAAAATAGATGCCTTTCACAACACATATAGTCACCTATGAGGAATTAGAACTAGAATTTGATATATCTTATTGTGAAGATCCTATCAGGATTCTTTATACATGATAACAAGTGTTGAGAAACCGGATGACTCATCTAGTAAAGGTTCAATGGAGAAACCATAAGATGGAAGAGGCAACATGGGAACCCGAGGAACTTATGATGAAGAACCACCCGAGTCTTTTTATGTTTTAATAGTCTAGAAATTTCATTGTTGAAATTATTTGATGGAGGGAAGAATGTAACACCCCAAGCTTCCAAGATAAACTTCTCTTTTAATAATACAATAGTGTTTATTGTACGCAACTTCGAGTTCTAGCACAACACAACCAATCAAACTAGCCATTATGAATAGTAATACCGACTTCTTAAAATTTTATAAATTTTCTCTTTCAAAATGAAATTTATTTTTGGATTCAGAATATGGAAAATATCTTAGGGTGCAGTTTTGGTATTTTTATGAAAACTTTCATTTTTTGATGAATAGTGAAAACACTAACTTATAGTTTAAAACCGATTTTTTATTTAAATAATTATTTATTTTATTTAAATTTATTTTTGGTCAAAATAGATACATAATACCTATATAGGTTCAATGTAATTCATTGGAGTCAGTTTATAATAATTTTAGATATATTAATATTTTATTGAACATTTTACAGTCTTTTACCCACCTCCCAGGAGTGTTTGAAAATTTTCATAAAACATAAATTTACTTATTATCGGAGTTGAATTTCAAAACTCCGAGGGACACAGTTTTATCAGTAAGTAAAATTCGATTTAATAAGATGAAAATAATTTTTGGTGAATACTAACGTTTTACTTTTATTTACAACAGTTAAAAGTAAATAGGGTAATTATGGGAAAATGATATTATTATTAACATAACACATGTCCTAATTCAATTGGTTAATTTTTATTCAAAAAATACAACCTTAGTAATAAAATATGATCCTTTAGGTCCACTTGGAATAGATTAGGACATTTATTATTATTTAATTCAAAGAATAATTAAAAGTGTTAAATTCAAATTTTAATAACTAAACGATTTTTAATATAGGGTTAAACATAAGATAAAATCAACTATAAATATTCATTAGAAATCAAAAAATATTTCATACATAATTTTATTTTATTTATATTTTTAAGACATTAAATAATTTAATTTATTTATGACACAGTGTAGATGCAATAATTACCTAATTGATGAAATATTAAAACAGTTTCTATTATAAATATTCAAATAAATGTAATTTCAGACATTTTATAAATTCCACTAATTTTCTAGGATAGTATGACATGTTAGTGTTGGTTAGATTAATTTTATTCTAAGTAATAATTCTGTTATAAATTTAGCAAAAACAAAATAACAAATAGTGTCAAAATTGACATAAATGAGTTTTTAAAACCAATATTATATTATTAATTGATATTCTATTCTTAAAACTAATGTTCTACCAAAATACTTATATAATTAAATTTTTATAATTAATTATCCACTTGGGGTTCTCTTGGAAGTATATAGTATGTTTATTAACCATATAATATAAAAATACAAAGAGACATGGTAAATGTCAAACTATTTAACTAAGTGTTAAATCTAAAAGATAAAGTTAATATAGTGACACAAATATGTCTAAAACCTATTGGTTGAGTGGTTTTCTACCCATCCCCACCTTATCCTTTAAATAATATATTTGGGAGCCATTATAAACCGAAATTTATTTTATTATAAAATAACATTTATATCTTTTTCTAAGTTTCCCTTGACCCCTCTTATAAAAAGGCACTCCCCCTTCCCTCAAATTCAAACCTTAAATGCCTTTTTTATCGGCCAAACCCAACCCAAATACCCTCTTAAATGTCCTCCCCTAATCCTAGTGTCCTTACATTAGTCATAATCATAACCTATAGAGCCCTTTTGATCAAATCAAAAGGAAGAACCTGAATAAGAGGTAGATATTTCATAAACACTTTCAAGTTCCTTTATTCATCCACTTCTTCTTTATATGTTATTTCCATTATAAAATTAGAAATCCAGTAACTTATATATATTGTGATGTTATTATAAATATGGTACATCCATGTAAATTATTTTATCCATCCTTTTAATGACATGTCATAAGACGTGCGTACGTACGGCTTACCATTTCTACGTCGTAGTGTAATTGTTATTCAATACATTATTATTTGGATGTGTATAATAAGGATGTTTAATTGATGTAAATAATAAATATAACATGATAATTATTCATTATATGACATACAATCCAATTATATACTATTTTAATATCAAAATAATGATATTGTCACTTGGGCGTACGTACATATTACCGTCTCCATGAATGTGATGATATTCATTCCCCATCGTATCCATTCAAGAATAATTTTCATTAGATGATTAAAAATAATGTTTAAAGACATAATATAATTCTAAATATAAATAATATACATCTGATACATAACAAACATTACTTATGTAACAAAGAATATAAAGTAAAATGAATCAGTTAACACCCAAAACGACGATAATATTACATATTATAAATAAATAAATGATAAAAGATCATATATGATATCATATTAATGTATATGATTATTGTATAATTTAATAACAATTATTTCACCATTATAAAAGATTTTTACCTACCCATGACCAAGGAAAAGTACATGGTAAGGGTTATTTTCACAATTTCTTCATTATCCGAGTTTGTTTATAAGTAATTATCTACTCGGACCACTTTATCATCCACATCCATGATTCTTCAAAATATATTTCAATTTTTTTTACTATTTACTTGACAATGGATTAAAGTATTTTATACACTTATTTGACCTTATATGTTTTGAAATGAATCTTTCTGTCGTTTTCCAAACCGGGTACTTTATGACCTTTTCGACAAAATCAAGGTAAAAATGTTTTTTTAACATATACGGCGGGTGCGGCTATTTTCTTCCATTATAACATCATCAAAGCATACCTTAATATATTATAAGAATATTTTCAAAATAAATATTTTATTTTTTAATTATATGTCTTTTAAATTATTTCAAAATAGAAAGATATATTTCTCAAAATATGTTTTGATTTCATCTATGTCAACATTCTTTGATGCATTGTAAGATTATTTGAAGTTGAATTATTATTATACAAAACATCCATATATTATTGCAGGTTTTGTGATATTTTTGACTCCAGATGTGCTATTTTTATACCATTCACGGTTTATGGATAAAGTATTGACATTTCGCATGCTAGTTTTAATACGAATGTTTATGTTATGTCTTAACCTTTTCATATAATGAATGCACTGGACTTAGTAAGTGACTGGTGGAGCCCACTATAGCTCCTCGATTAATCGGTAGGTCTAATGAGACAATCTAGTGTTTTGGCACAAGGCCTTGATAGAATCTTATTTGTAGTTTTGGCATTAGGCCTTGACTATGTGGTTATGAAGGTCTGACATTATGCATTCCATCATTATGAATGTGAATATTGATATTTCATGTGATTATTCGACTAGTAGAATATCCATGTGAATATGTAAATGGAATTATTTGATTTTATCTTTCCCATATTATGCTTAATTTCAAATTTAAAAGGCTTTTGTTTTATTCTTATACATTTCCATAAATGTTTATGCTTATTTATGAAAATTTACGCTATATTGGTATCCTTACTGTGCATCTGAGATCACCCCATTCTATGTTTTATTTTTCCTAGGATGTGAAGAAGTATATTATGACCGACCTTTAGGGATAGTCTATGGGATCTTAGTGCTGTGTATGGAAACAATGTTTTTTGTATTTTCCAATTTTATGATGTAATGTAAACCATAGGTATATATCTAGTACTTCCAAGGCTACTAAACTAATCTTTCTTTCGATACTTGATCTTTTGTGATCATGCCAATGATACGTAATAATGCACTGACTCTGTGCTTCAAGGGTTGGGGCATTACAATTTTGACTAATATAGTGGAAGGGAATCCACTCATCATGTATGTTTCATCCATGGAATGATCACAGGGAGCCCTCCTCACACAAAAAAATGATGTGTGGTGCAAGAACAATATCCACTTCCTCAATAAAACAATGATAGGTACTAAAATAATACTCTAATATATAAAAGTAATTCCTTACTCAAATATTTGAAGTGATAAGGTTGGGGAATAAATTATAGCACATTAAAGTCCATATGGTCTCTCGTTTTGATCTAGTCTAGTATGTCATTGGTCGTCCTATGCTAATTGGGTGTTTGTCCCAATGGGAAGTCATTCTACAATAATATGAAAATCATTTCAAATAAAAAAATTCATAGAGAGAACAATCCATAACTAATTTATTCGTAGAACTTTCTTCCATAAGGAATACACCAGTGGACGCCAAGCTTCTAGATAATGAGGTTTTCTATTATCATGACACTCACAAGATGTGGGAGATGTATTTTTGTGGTGAATCTTGATGTAATTTCTGAAAACAATATGGAAACATGAAGAAAATTAGTTTTTCCTTGGGATTTTATTTTTCAGTCCATAAAAAAATAGTCACGTCCTATTCTTTCCCACTATTTTAGGGCTTCTCAAACAATGATTCTGTATACCAATCACTCAGTTTTTTCATAGAACTTGCCCTACAGTTTAATATAGCCATCCAAAATTTATAAGGGGATTCAAATCTTGTGATAAAGCCATGCAATGGTGAATATGGAAAAAAAAGAATAATAGACCCTCTCATAGGCTATGTTAGGGGACTGATGTATGAGTACCATTTTTATACCATATTATATCATGTTCCCTGATCACAAAATTCTTTTTCCGACTCATTAGTTAATGTAGCCACCATCCTAGTCAACCTTGATCAAGTGGAGGTAATATTTGGTATCACATATCAAAGTATGTCCTAGTCGATTTTCATATTCGATATAGAAGAAATAAGTTAGGTCAACACCCCCAAGATTGTGATGAACTGATGAACACCCCTTGAGGGATGGATCCCATAATTAGTTATATAAAAAATGGGTCTCTCCAAACTGAATAATTGGGAAGGGAATAGATTCAGCTATGTGGAGGAATCATCTCCCTATAAGATGTTCCAAATGAATAGAAATCCCTCTAAAATCAAGGATTTTACAGAATACTCCACATATGTATTGCATAATGAGATATTTTCACAGTTATATTAGATGTACATGTGGGGTCCTGAGACACCAATCAATCAGGGACTAGGATCTCCCACTAAATCAAGAGTTTGGAATATTACTAGAAAATCATAATATAGGACTGTGTGGAATTCACCATTATATTTATTTCATTTTAGGTCTATGAAAACTTCATCCCCCAGCCCAAATAATTTCTATACACAACTAAATATTCCTATCCATATGTTATCTATGGAATGGTTGTTTTGGGGTCTTATCCCTCTACCACAACTAAGTAGTTCAATTATATCCATATTACTTCCTACTTCTTCTTACAATGGGCTGAGGCAATACACCTCCAGGAAGTCAGGAAAAATAATATCATCAAAATGTTGATGTCTCATATCATCCCCTTGTTTGAGGTCCCTCACACTTTATTGATGTAAAATGACACAATTTTCTATGGAACTAATTTGGAGAAACTATACTTGGAGTATAATATCAAACATAACAACTGATCTCTCTATTATGCCTGGGAAAATTGATGGATAGAGGAATTAAATAAGACATTGTAAAATATACTAAAATCAATGGTAAATAAGGATAATAAGCCCTGGACAAAAAACCCCCACACTTTATGGTCCTACCGTAAAAACTCACGTACATCTTATATAAGATATTCCATACTGATTTGTGTATGGGACAAAGACAGTGTTACCCATTGATGTCCAGAAAACTACACTCCAAATAGACATTGGTGGAAATATCTCATATTATGAGAAAACAAAAAACTGACTTGATGAATTACATCAAATCATTGAGAATAGGTGGTGCACAATGCTCAACCATGAAATCCATCAGAATCAAATCACACAACCCTTTAATAAAAAGGTTCACCTTCATTTATTCCTCCATGTATAACTTGTGTTTTCTCCCAAACCATAATGATACGAGGTGTGAAGACTCTACAACTAAAAACCATTTCGAAAGGCTTATATTTCATACATAAGTTCTATCACAATGGGTCCTATTCTTCAGACACCATGGATGAGGAGCATGTTACACCACCTACCAATATGATATTTCTCAAGAAGTCATTTTTATAGCTTTCTTCAGGAATAAATACATTGTAGAAATACCCTAAATAGAACGTTATCACATGTCCTAACATCATCACATTAAACTGTATGGAGTCATCCTAGTTACAAGATTTCAAACTCCACAAGTTAGTCCTAACAGTAAGACATTAAACTGCATGGTATCCCACATTTTGACCACATGACATTAAACTATATGGTGTCATCCGGGTTGCATGATGTTAAAATTCCCAAGTAATTACAAATAGAAATACTTTAAAATTCTAGGTATCCCACATCCTGACCACAAAAAATTAATCATTGTGGATTCCTACTGGCTTAATGAAGTCAAACAGAACAAGTAAGCCCTACCATCAAGACATTAAACTGTATAATATCCCTCATCCTTTCCACATGAAATTAAAATATATGGAGTTTTCATTATTGAATGAAATTAATCTCCAAAGGTCCTAATAGTAGTAATTTAAATTGCATGGTATTCTACATAATGACCACATAAATTAAATTTTATGGAGTCATTCTAGTTGTATGATGTTGAACAACACAAGTATATCATAATGAAAAGACTTTAAACTACATAGTATCCCATATCCAGACCACGCGACATTAAATTTGATGGAGTTATCCTGGTTTTATGATGAAAAACTACAACAGTAAGTCTTAATAGATTTTCTTTAAACTATAGGTAATCACACGTCCTAACCAGATGATGTAAACATTATGGATTCAGCCTACTGGAATGATTTCAAATAGCACAACCCATTCCTAACCACATGAAGATAAAATGTGTGGAGTAGTCCTGGAACCATGATTTAAGACTATGCAACACCTCATATCCTTATTATATGATGTTAAACTACATATCTAAGGTCTTTACAACAAAATATTAACCTAAACAACCAATGTCCTTTCCTCACTAAATTATATACAACTTAATTTTCATTTTCAAGGAGATATGTAGGAAAACCATGATCTTGTATCTTGGTTATGCCACCACATGATACAAAATTCACCAATATTATCCTTAATTGCCTCTACTAGGTGAGAGAAACCAATTTCATTCCTTGTGTCTCAGACTGATCATAGATAATGTTAGCTTTGGAATGTTGGTAATGGATTCCCTTCACAAACAACGCATGGAAGTTCATGATATGACCATCATGGTCCTGAATTCAAGAACATAAAAGGAATACCATGATTCCTCATCTTATGACCTTAAACTGCACGATTGAATTCCCTTACATGGCATAAAATTATAAATTTATGTGGACCTCACCTGACAAGACCCCCATTGTAGACATTGGTATTTTCCCACACCCGCATTCAAGAAATATATTTGACCTAATTCTTGACATCACATGAAACATTGTAATTCTTAGATCATCAATCCTTAGTACATTAAAAAAAATTAAAATTCCTCCTTGCATCATATATTTTAGAGATGTGATGTAGTTTTTTTCCTTAAAACCTATGTTTGTCTTCATTTATTTTACCATAAGATACATAGTGACACCCATATTTCTATCCATGGGTCAAGCCACTGTTTGCCTTTTTTACATCAAAATCCCACATCCTCACCACATGATGTTATAATGAACAATTCCTAATAAAATTTTTGACTCTTGATTCCTATTACTATAGGATATGTAGTGACATATAGATATCTAATCATATGCCATGATACAACAATCAACAGAAACAATTACCACCTCTGTGTACATGTCAGATGTGTATAAAGAGTTTCTCATTCAAGAACTACATGTGGCTTGATTCATGTTATCACGAAATATATAGTGATACCCATATCTCTAATCATGGGCCTACCTAAAACAAATGATAAGAATGAATCCCAACTGCATAGGGATTGAGTAATGAAAGCTAATGTTTCCCTACGTTGGAGGTAGATCTATATACAGATTGAATGTGTTCACAATATATCAGGAACATGTTTTCCATGTCAGTTCCCACATCATTAGCACACGACATTAAACTGTAAGGAAAATGTATTGGGACCATGACAGTAAAACCATAAAACTTGAACATCAGCACCGCACAATGATAAAATATATAGAGAATGTCCTTAACAAATGATATTAAACTACATAGAAAATGTTCCCACTACATGAAGATAAACTATTCCATCCATCAACCATTATATATCCCTTATTAATTAACCAAAAGAGCCTTATCCCAGTCAACCAGGGTATGGTTTTACTCCATCATGTATTAATGAATATTTATCTATAAGACACCCTTCATTCCTCAAGTGCTTTAGGTTTCCAAAACCCTTGCATGGACCTTATAAAATATTCATATCTTTATGGGGCAATTTGATTTAAAATTAATGTATTCTTATGGATCCTATATATGCATCATTGGTCATCGACCAAATGAACCACTCTGTAAAAATGGATTTCCAATCATTGTGAGCCTTGACGTCATTTTGGTAGAACTCAACACCTCAATGTGATATAATTTATTCTTCAGATGAGTGTCAGATATCATTACTCATCACCTGAGGATATAGATCCATGATTTATAACATTTTCATCTCCCTTTGAGGAGGATTTTGGGATACTCTTAACCATGGGTATCCTAATTGATGTATTGGGCATCATCTTCCATACTAGTACTTTGTGTTTCATGACCATAAACAACCTGTACTATTTTGAAAGTTGTATGAACTTAAAATGTACCCTATAATAGTCTAAATTGAATGAACATTAACTGTTATAGAAAGTGACATAAAAATATCTGATTTAAACCCACAAAAAGGTTGGTCTGAAGAAAATTAATGACATATCTCTCTAAACACTTCATCACTACAGTTTAGGGGAACATTGTGGTACAAATTAAAAAATGAATAAAGATCATGGGTAAAAATTTTCTATTCCTATTGAAATCTATGATATGATCAGCAGACCGTTTTGTTCAAAAACAATTTCTGTAATGATGTTTTACATCTCCCCTACATGAGAATATATTCTCTAGGTACTGAAAATACATTTAGGTTTCTCGAACCCTTATCGGATATTACATGTTCCATGAATCACACATCATGATTTGAGTTATGTGAATCACTAAAACCTACCATATCCCTTAGAAAGGATACATGACTTCATGGGACCCATTAATTGACAATTAATGTATTCATATGGCTCCTATAAATGTACATTTGGTGATAAAACAATTACATCACACTAAAAAAGGGATTTATGATTGATGTGATCTCGGAAATAATGGTGGTAGAACCCAGTACCCCAATATGATCTGGGACATTCTCACTATGATTTATCTATATCATCCCCCTAAAATGATCACATTGAACAATGATTTACAATCTTTGTAAAAAACTACATGATATGATTAAAAATCCACTATATTACAGAACCATGTTTTTTAATCTTTCTCAATAAAAGAATTCGACACTCCATTCCAAATATTTTCATGACCCACAAGTTTTGATTCTATACAACTAGGCATATGTCTTGATCTTTGCAATCTAAAATATTAAATTTCCTTGGGTTTGTAGACCCTTCTTGGATATCTATCCTTCATTTCCAACCTCATCATCTCAACATTTGAGTCTTTAAAAATCATTCATGGACCCCGAAAAAGAGTGGATGTCATCTTTTTATTGACAATTTTTCTGATGCATAAGGGACTTGAACCACCAATTAAAGGCATATACTACTTTCAAGGAAAGATAATTAATATTTATGATCCTTATAAACACTAATGAAAAACATGAATCCTCAGGGTGTTATGTGTCATCCCTGAAATGTCTTCCCTATACAATATTAATGGACTGAAATATTTGGGTTGTGATTTACATAATCCATATTCTAACTATCCATGAGTGCCTAGAGTCGCTAGTGTTTCACCGTCAACTGATATTACCCACATTAATCTTTCATAAACCTTGGAAAATAATGGAGGTACATATGTTTGGAAATGCTATGGATGCATTAGGGATTTTTCCTACTAACCAGAGGAATCTCCTCCTTGTAATATAAGAACTACAATTCTTATGAGCCTCTGTAACACAATAGAAAAACATTGTACATCAGTGCGTTTTTGGTCAATCATGTCATGTCATCAGAATATTCCATGACTATTGATCAGGTATGACCTCATAGACCCTAAACTATTGTGATTGAAGATCTGAGCTAAAGACCCTAAACTAAAGTGGTAGAATTTCCGATATAAAAGGACATAACCTAAAGTGATAGAAAACCTGAGATAAAATTCTAAAAACTAAATCTATAAAAGGTCCAATTCAAAATAACCTAAACTATTGTTATAAAAGGGATGATCTAAAAGACCCTAAACTAATGTCACAAAAGGTTCGAGCTAAAATACCCTAAACTAAAGTGTTAGAATGTCCAAGTTAACAGACTATAAACAATGTAGATAAAAGGTCTATGCTAAATGAGACAAAAATAATGTTATATAAGATCTAAGATAGAAGTATCTAAACTACTACACAACAATGAATTAGAATCCATGAATGAAAAATCATGTATGTCCCACAATATAGACATAGAAAAATTAAATCTGTGCTCACCAAGCCAATCATCTTCAGAAAAGGAATGAGAATCCTCCCTCTATGACATATATTTTAAACAGTTATCCTTTTAGAAAAAAAGTTATATTAGGATATATGGAACATACCTGTCAATAAAGAAACTTGTTTTGGTGGGAATTCAATAGTATGTCTTGAGAACAATCTGTTATAATTTCAAAATTTAACTACAAGAATTAATTTTTCCTTTATATTACTCTATGTATGGGTATCATTGAAGATTCATATAATATCATATCTATGAATGTCAATAATATCGTGGATGAATGTTAAACTAGAAATTAACATAGAGAAATAAAAAAATTAATCTATTGATATTGTGAAAAATATAAGAGTGGAATCCCTACATTTCAAAGACACATTGGAATCTCATTGAAAGAAAAATTCATGTCAAATATTGAACTAGAGTGATTCCCTCCTCACCTTTTCTACATCTTCCCGAGGATAGAGATTTTTTACTAAAGCTGTCAGTTCCTAAAATATCTTTAAATGATTTTTTCAATGAGAATGATGATGTTCAATTGTGAGACCTTATATGATATATGATTTCATATAGCCTCCATATTTATGAAATATAGGAATTCATATGATCTTGTTTAGATATCAACTAATGACCCTCATCCAATGCCTCTGACGTCTCCTTCATCTTCCCAGCAAGAGGATAATCATCTACAATATATTTAAATTCACTCTCATTGGTGGCCAAATCATTCCGTGTAATAACTAATTCCATTGTTATTTTTATAGTGGATTTCAATCAAAACCACCTAACCCCAAATCATCAAATATCACATGAATGTGTTCTCCATTGTCCTGGAATTCATCCAAAGGTGTCATATTCTTAAAGTTATGAATCTACTGTTAGATCAGGATACATTGTGTCTGAGCCTCTATGACCGAAACAACATGTGTATCAGGTGGATAATAGCGGACTAAGCTATTAAGGAAGCATAAGAAGAGTCCTCATATCATCTTATCTCAATAGGTAAATCATCCATAGCCTATTAAAAAGGGATAATTTATTAAATATATTCTCTACCACTATCGGTGTAGTCTTCGACATGACTAGGGTGAGTCTTATATTCTCGAACAAATATTCAATCAGATCCATCATCCACATATAAAAGGGGGTTGGTAAGACAAAGGGATTATCCACATGATGAATCATCCTGCTTAGTATACAACGTGGACATGCTGCTGCCCAGGTCTGAGAGTAATCCTTAGTATGGAATGTAAGAGAATTTATAGGTAGAAGAATGATCTCTTCATTAGTATATTCACATGCCTACATCATCCAAAACTAGAGGATGATCCCAGAGTGTCTCTCTCTATGTACGTTTCCCAAAGGAAGAGGGGATACCATTTGATTGTATCCAAAATAAAGAGAAAATTGACATGGTGTATATGAATCAATATGATGATCTCTTCTATCCTGGATTCAATAAATACATCCTTAAGATAGATTATATATTTCCTTTTATCAAGGGAATAACTTCTATTATCGATAATTGGCATAATCGGTGAATGTTATGGGGTAAAACAAAATATATTGAATTGTCTGAATTCATCCCTAACCTTATCAGGTCTTAGAAACATAGTCCCAATCCCAGATATGTTTAGTAGCCTGTGATGTGGTAAGGCATCATGGATCCTAGAGTCACTGTAGTATTCATAACAATGGATATTATAAACAATCCAACCAAAAGATGGAAAGGACCCCTTATCCTTTAGGGGATGCTTCCTTTTTGAATGTGTCTCCAGAGTTGGTGAAGGCATTCAATGAACAGTATTGAAAAATTGTGGAAATTTCTTTCAACTAGCCACACCACCATTAAAATCATGATAACATGGATCATAAAAAATTATAACTAGTTGGGGAAATCAATATGTTAAATAACATAGCCATATAACATACCATCATAATGCTTGGAGAGATATATGAGTTCACTCAGTATCCCTAAGAAGTGTAATTGTTGGCTTCCATAATGGACTAGTTTGAGCTGGTACTATTGTGAAACTTCTTGAAAGTGCATCGATAGGGGTGTATATTGGTTGTCCTAGCCTCAATCTGATAAAGGAAGATATTGATTTTATTTATGAATGATATGAGAGATCATCGTCAAATCCTTCCTCGAAGTTTACTTCACAATGGTTAGAATTTCTCTGACCAAAACATGATTCTACAAGGGGTCATCCCAAATATTTGAAGCCGTGAGGAACTCATCATATATTTCTCTGATAGGGGGAATCCAACCATGTTGATAAATGTCCCAAATGCTAATGTCTTATTCACCATGGGAAATATGGAATGTTTGGGTACTAGGGAACCAATGACTACTCAGTTGTCGAAAAAGATCAGTCTGGTGGTGGATTATAAATTTATCAATCCACACAGATTCATAAATATAGACTCTGTATAATTGGTCAACGAACTCCATACAGCTTTTCCAGAACCAGAAGGGTCATGCACATTCCTTATAGAAATTTCTGCTAGGTCAAAGATCCCATTAAAATCACCATACACCACCAATGATGTTATAAGGGAAATAAAATATTCTCATGTTCTTATGATTAATAGGTGTAAGATAGAAATCATAGCCATCTAGACCTAAGGGAATGTTTTTTAATATATAATAAAAACCTAGGGGTCGAGTTTTTTCCAGTGTTCCTTCCATGGAAATTTTCAACTGAAAATTGTGATAAATATTTGACACTATGTGAGATGGAATATTGAATTATAAGGGGGTGATAAAGACATCATCTACAAAACCTAACCTATATAGTAGAATCTTGTGATTTAGAGGATAAACCTAAAGCTCGGATAAGAGGAACTACTATAGAATCTCATAAATATAATATAAATGATATTAAGGGTCATCACTACGGTTTCTAGAAATCATTTTCCTATGATTTACCACAACTGAGGAACCTTGGGGAGAATCAAAATCACTATGAATGAATGTATGTGCCATATGGGAAAGATATGAAATAAAATCTTGTCATAATAAACACATGATAAAAATGTAGGATTATGTGTATCTCATGAATTTGAAATGGATTCGCAAATAAATTACGTAATTCACAAATTTCATAACTCTCTATGGTCTCACAGGTCCCTTAAGTTTGTAGGGAATCTAAAAAGCACATGAAACATCAAATAATCGTGATCGTGTGGCCTTGATAAGGTCATGTGATCCGTTTGATTATCAATGGATCATATGAATGTATCTGTAGATCCAGAAAAAAAACCCAAATGACGATTGAACATACTCATGTACAAAGATCACAAATTACGAAAATTTAGTTCGTACTTGATTCGGGTGGGTGCCTAAGAAAAAAATGTCTTGCATAGGAGTTCTCACAAAAATAGTATTATGATAAGGTCTTGTGATTGGGGCTTGTGTAATGTTCTATGATGAGGGCACATAACGGAAGCAAGGCAAGAGTTCTCTTGAGAAATAGGAAGCTTGTGAATGAATTTCTCTTCAATCTGATGTTTATAGGAAATCCTACGCGATACCATGTCTGGATCGACCAACTAACCATATCCCAAGATGCTAATTCATGACACCACTAATGGCTTAGGTGATAATTTATATTCCTCATAACTGAGTAATTGTATCTAAGACAATAGATCCTAAGGGGTTTAATTTATTTGTGTCAACAAAATCATAATTCATAAATTCACAATGGAAGAAATAGGTGAATATGGGAACCATTTTCCCCACAATGTGAAGTAAGAAGGCGGTGACTAACAAATTACAGATCACATTAACCCCTAGGAAGCACGTGATCTTCTAGCCATCATAAGGTCAAGCCAAGAAGAAATTAGCAACACATAACCTACAAAAGGCCCTATGAAGTCCATTAGATAAGCCCTTACTAACTTAAGAAGGTGCCCCATACAACCTGTGATCATGCAGAAACATCCAGATAAACTCCACCAGGTCACAATATTTGAAAATTGGTGGTCTCCTAACAACATATATGAAAATCATTTTAAAATAGGTGTAAAATATTAAAAAGGAGGATGCCTCTTATGGTTCAATATCTGATGAGATCTATCACCTATATGGAGAATTGCTATCTTTTAAAACATTATAGAAAATTATTGAGATACCCAGCCTTTATTATATGAAGAAAGTAACAATAAAATTAGATGTTTCAAGGCCACTCACAGTCCTAAACTTCATAAGATGTTCCACTGGAAATCTACATGACACTCTAAGACCCCGTTGAGATGTCTACCTTATCTCAAGATGGATCGATGGAATGTCACACTCATCATGAAATGATCCTCAAGTATGTCTAAGAGACCTCTGAGCCCCATTTTATCCCCCCTATAGAAAATCGATGGAATTGTCAATGAAATGGTACTACATATCCATACAACCTTTATAGTTCATTAGACACATCACTGAGATGTTGAATAATTATCTTTGAAAATACTCATGTAATCTACCATTATCCATGATATTTGTATAATAATTAATGGATATAAAATGGGGAGGAGGTGGGAGTATCTTATGGTCATAAACATCTATTTATCCGTTAATCCTATATACAACAAGGTCCCATAAGACACATGGAAATGTCATCCTGATCATGTGATGGAATCCTGACAAGCCATTCTTATATCATGTAAAGTCCTCGATATGTTACCTAAGATAACATGAAGTCCTTTATACTAGAACACATATCTCATGATGGCCATAGGAATTATTAAATGACAATGTGGAAGTCCTTCTACATCCCTTCAGGATTAAAAAATTCAATGTTAATTGGAAATAATGAAATAAATATGGTATTGATGGAATAGACTAGTGGTCTATGAAAATTATATGATGACCTCAAAGTGATCCATGATATGGGATCACAAATATGCATGATACTGATTCCCTCCACTAACTCCGTCATGGATTCATGCCATATTCTCCATGAAAAGTGGGGAAAAAATAAGGTGGAGAGTCTCATAAATCCCCCAACCTAGAATTAAAAATTCCCGAGTACTCTTCGATATTCGAACATCTTTCTTAGAAGAACACTCCTTGGAAACTAGAACTGGTCCAAGAGAGGATTCCACGTAGTGGATGATCTCATAAAGGATAAGTTTTCAATCTTGTAGGATACCATAGAGAAGTTTGATAAATCATGAAACATACATAGGCCCATTGAGTGTATATCCATTAATCACAAAAATTACTTCGGGAAAGACACCCAAAGAACATCACACATAAGTGCTAAAATATATTATACTTAATACATGATGACATTGAACTTTTCTATGTAATTTAAAAAATAAATTCTAGAACAAATACTAAAATATTGGATTCATATGAAATGAACATATACCATGATCCCTATGTACTTTGCATGAACCTCCCAGGTCATGCAACATCTCTAGGACATGTTGCCCAAATCATGAGAATCTTCTTTGGCATGTTATTTGGAACTTATAAAGTCCCCCTGTACATTTCAATGAAAGACACATATTTCCCACTATTCATACCACCCATGTCTCGGGAATCTACATGGTTCCCCCTAGGCATGCCACATAGGTCTCATAAATCCGTATAGGCATTCCATGGATGACTTGTGGTTCCTTTAAGACATGTTTCCTGACCCCTATTGAAGCACCAGTTCATGTTAGTCAAGTCTCATGGTAGCACCTAGTAATATCAATGGGTACTCCTGAATTCCTTTGGTTATTCCATTTAGGTCTCTTGATACCCTCTTAAAAATTCATATATGATATATGAATCCATTCAATACATGTTATATTTACTCTTGTAAAACCTTATAAACATGGCATCCAACTCTCATGATGTCACCTAAGCAAGTCAGATGGATCATGTGAAACCTTCTAGACAAGTCACCTAAGGTCATGTGATGGCTTCAAGGATCCATAGGTCAAGTCTTGAAATTTACTTCATAGAAGAAATCCTTGATCATGAAATGTCCCTTAGACATTCTATCCATATTCTGTGGTGTTCCCATATAGGTCTAGTAGATCATTCTATTCCCCTGAACCTATCAAGATAACATCCTCTGTCATTGAAATATGAAAATAAAAGAAATTTAATCTTCTAAACAAAGTGTATTTGGCAGGTAATCAATCCAAGTTCAATAGGGAAATATTGGATTTGATGAGATTTTCCATCCATAGTGTGAAATTCAGGATTATAAGGTAAAGAATAGATTTTAATCCTCAATCAACGGAATAATATGATATGTTCTGAATATTAGGGAACCCTAAGTGTGTGATCCTTAGTCAATGGAACAATGATGACTCTGATTCATGAAATAAATAGGATACATTGGATTCCTCTTTAAGGCCTGATATCTATATTATCCATTGAAGGGATATCCCAGTAGATAAGTCCTGCATACTTAAGAAATAAAAATAAAACTTTGGAATCCCTTGTTTATCTCACTGAGAACAGATCATGTGTGATAAGGGACTCAAAATAATAATATCATTGGCACTATATGTATTTATCTATATATGGAATGATTATTGTGTAATCCTTAGATAAATGGAACTAAAAATAATATGATTATAGTAATAACCAGGATACTTAGGATGCCTTATAAAGGCCTGATCCCAAACTCAAATGGGAATCCACCTCGATGTATGTACCACCACAATTTTGACATTTCAGCTATTTGGATCCAATCATCCAATGGGATGATCACTCAACCTCATCAATCAGTGGATAGGAATTCACCTGAACTATGATCACATTGATTCAAATAATAAGTAGGATGTGTAAGAAGACCCCTCAGTGCTTAAGGTCTATATTAAATCATTTGAGGGGTTTCCTAGTGCATAATTCCCACATAAATATACAGTGATACTAGTTACCTTTTATCCATTTTTTCCCACACCAAGCATAGATCACGTGGGATTTGGTATTTGCAGTAGTCAATTAATTTTCATCACGAATCTCCACTACCCAGGGTAATGTCAGCCTGTAAGACCTAATGAGTGGCATGATACATTTTTTACCATACATGGGCATGCACATTAGGTCAATTCCCAATGGCATGACTAAACTACGAGAACTATTATTATTTCAATAACTTTGATACATATGAATCCTTCATAATACAAGATATTATATAGGCAACAACTATTGTATAATTCCCCCCATATCCCTGACATTCAACCATTAAGAACCATTCATTCCTAGGGGATGATCATTCCACCTCATATATTAGTGGTATGGAAAAATAAATGAACTAAAACAACTCTAATTCTAACTATAATGCCTCCCTGGGACTAAAAACTCACATCCTCAGAAAAAGCTTATACGTGCTTTTTAGATGAAATTAAACTGAATGTTTTAACAAACTACATGGTTATTAATTCCTACCATAACCAGGATATGAAGGATGGATCATAATGGATCAATCACCTTCATAGAATATTAAATGCCTCCCTAAGTGGAAATAGATTTTGAAGAGCTTGGTTATGAGGCTTCAGCATATAAGAACCAACACATTATTAGAAAATAGATAACAATGCTTAGATATATATGTACAGATTCACTAATGATATCCTTATCCTCTGTACATAAAATTGATTTATTTTATAACTTTCTTGATAGGGTAACTGATCCCGTAATAGGTTTTGAAAAAAATATTATGAATCATATATTAAATCTATAAGAGAGTCCCGAAGTATGAAAAATCCCTTAAAAATGGTGTGATGAGACCAACCTTATATCTTATCAACTAATGTGCCTCCGTAAGAGTCATTGTATCTAAAAGAAAAGCTAGTTTCCTACCATTGGAATGTAGTTTTTTGCATAGTTATTAATGGGGGAACCGTTGGGAGTTTTTATTAGAAGTTATAGTGGTAACATCCCTAGTAAATATGGAATATGTCAGTTTCATATTTATTAATATCTGAGAATTAAATATTAGTTTTAATTTAAAGGGGATTAACTGTTCGATGTCATACCTGACACGCCACAATATGTTTCTCCGAGATCTTATGTTGCACACAATACTGAGTCATACTAAAAAATATAATATTATTATTTTAAATGTTAAATAAAGTTAATCTATTATACTAGAGGGAATAAAAAAATAACTATATTATGATTAAACATGTTTGTTAAATGTTTTTACATTTTTTCATGAACATTTGGAGGCTTAAAATGAGAATGAATAAAATATTAAGCATAAATACACTAATATTTTTAAAAGGTAGTGTTACCACCTTTTGACGGACAACCCTTTTTAAATCTAGTTTTTATTAATTTTATATGTTCCATTTTATGAAATAAATTTTTTCTATATAATCGGGACATTGAAATTTTCTCTGGGTAAATTTTATATAATTTCTTAATAAAGTAAATCATTTAATTAATTGTGAAAAATACTACATTTTAAGTCAAAAATTATATTTTCATCTGATTTATTTATATAGATAGATTTTTATTTTAATTGGTTAATAATTATCAATATATTATGTTTT
The DNA here is from genome assembly GCA_963277665.1 of Viscum album. Lineage (NCBI taxonomy): Eukaryota > Viridiplantae > Streptophyta > Magnoliopsida > Santalales > Viscaceae > Viscum > Viscum album. The sequence goes on from CAUJRU010000090.1 coordinate 1,119,901, forward strand.
TATAATTTAATCTAATTTTGGTCATTGGATGTGACTTCACTTTTTAATTGGATGTAAACACATGTCAATCATTCGGTAGTTTTTACTTCTTAAAAACATGATTTTTGGTTTTGACAACGAGAATTAATTTTAAATTAATTTTTAAAATTTATGTGTTTTGAATTTGGAAAAAGGATTCCATAGTTAGAATCAGGAGTTCAAAATTGTTTAAATACTCATCTTTAATATTTAGTCATTATGAATAGTAACAGTAATAAATATTTTATTTACCATGGTTAAAGGGTAAATCTGGTAAATAAGAGGAAAACTAAAATTATAATAATATTAAACTAACCTAACACATGTCGTAACCCTATTTTATGAGATATTTATAACAATGGGAATCCTTGGGTCAATTTTAGGACCCCATGGAGCCACTTTTTTGTGAAAATTACACTTGATTACTTTTAATTTAAAGTTATGGAAGATATATCATAAACATATATCTTTTACTAAAACAATTTTTATATGGGGTTATATAGGTGACCTCTTTGACAATAAATAGTAATTATTAATATAAAAATAATTAATTCATCATTGTATTTTATTCATAATTTTTATGCATCAAATTAATTATTATATGTTTTACACAATGATGATGTAGCGATTACCTTATTAACGAATGATTTAAATGAATGAGATTATAAAGATTAAAATAAATTTATTTTGAAACTATTTATGCCATCCAAGAATTTTAGAGATGATTATTACTAGTTATATTTGATATAATTAAGTTTTTTATAAATATTGAAGATGTTTTGGATTTTATAAAAGTAAGGAAATGAACAGTATATAAATTGTAATAAATGTGTATTAAAAAAAACATTTTTATTAAATGATTTAATAGTCCAAAAATTATAATATTTGTAAAATTTTCTTAGATAAGGTTGAAAATTTCATTACTGAACCGCTTTAGGTTCTATTTCCATTTTACAGTAGCTATATTAACCATATAGTATGAATATACAAAAAGACATGGTAAGAGTCGTATAAGTTAACTAAGGGTTAATGCTAAATGATAAGGTTATATTTGAAACTAAAACATTTATAAAAACTCTTGGATGAGAGGATTTAGAACATTCATCCTCTTATATTTTAATTAAATGAGATGTGGACCTTTTGGAAATCAAAATTCAGTGTATTATTAAATAATATTTCAAACTTTCCTAAATCACCCATCCTCCCTCTTATAAAAGGATACAACCTCTAACCCTTACTAACACCTATCAATCTTCCAGGGCTTGTCCTAACACTACCCAAATATACTCCCAAATTTCCTATATTTCTTCTAAAAGACTTACCTTAGGCATAAGGTATTAAATAAAGCATGTTGTCTCAAATCAAAGGGAGTTACAAGATTTAAGAAGTATCATCTTCTCTAAAGTTCTTTTCCATCATTTTACTTCTCCAGTAACTATTATATTTTATTATTTTAATACATAAAACCAACAATATCCTCAATATACTATAATGTTTTTATGATAAGTATTATATCTATACATACACACAGTTCCATATAATGGATACGAACATACTGTTTCTGTGTACAACGAACAACAGCCTCACAAAATGATGATTGTTCGATTTTTTCCTACAACCTCTGATGGTGGCCATTATGATGGAACTATATTTATATGTGATATATATTATATTTATATTTCCTTTATGATTTTTTTGTTTTTCATTTATATCATTCCTTTATGGTTTCCATAATGGGTAAATACGATAATTTCATTTGAAGAAATGTGGACTCCCACCCCCTCAGAGTGATATGACTCGTTCATGCTATACATGGAATGTAAAAAATATGTAATTACTAAAAATATGTAACTTTTATAATATATGATATTATACTATAATTATAATATACTTATTTATCATTTAGTGTTTATTCCTATAACTACTAAAAAGAAATTAAAGTAGCGTTCATGCGTACGTATGGATTACCGTCTCCACAAAAATTGCATTTCATTTCACATATCCAAATGTTAAGGACTAATCATAGTACATGTATATTTTATATAAATACATATATAAAAAATATATATTATATTTAAATCATGAATATAATTCTGTAGATAATAGAATATTGACTACATCGACAATTTTTAATTATTACAACTTCATTTTTGACTAAATTACCGAACATCGCCAAAACCACTATTATGAACTTGAATAATTATATGATTGTTATAGCATAGTAATAAGTGATATAAATGTAATAATAAACTTGAAAAAGGTTCTAAGGAATGTATAAATTACATTAATTTTATTAATTAGGGAGATAAGAAACGAACAAGACAAGTCAGACACAAGGTATGGGACTTCGTCTCAATCTGATTTAATTGAAGCATATTTTGATTTACTCAAAAATTTATATTATATGGTGTATAAACCCCTTTGAAGTTTAATTTCATTCTAAGGGAATCTTTTTATATGAAGCATGTTACTATATTAGAAAAAGAATGTTTCTTTTTAACATACACAGTGACAATGACCTTTTCGTCGTCCAAAGCATTATTTGATATCTGGCATCCTTAACAGGCCATAATGTTATTAAATGGAAAATTAGTTCCACATTTTTTTAAGTAGCTTTTTTTATTGAAAATGGTTTTGATAAATTATTTATTATGTCAAAATCATGAAGTTATATCTTCTGATTACAATGTAGAAATTCTTTGTTTCCTTTATGTATGTTCATGTGTTATGTTTATGTTATGGTTCTTGGGAATTGTTTACATATATGGGTGGATCCATGATAAACCTAGGGCGGGCGATCGAAGATATCTCTAAAATGCATATGGTATCATGATGGTGGAAAATGTTATGGTCTCTCCTACGAGATTTAGGTAATATATCGTGATTGATATTTTAAACGTAACTCCCTATAGAGATGTGAAAGCTACAATGTATGTGTGTTATGGATGACACAAGTTAACTTAATGATTTATGATTTCTATGTGATATTCATAAATGTTATGATATCAGGAGTTATGTTAAAGAGCTTTTGTTTTATTACTGAAAAGCATGATTTTACTGATTTGTATGTAGGAATGGAATAAAGTTTTCTTTCCTTATTTTATGACCCTTACTGAGATTTTTATGCTCATCCCAAGTTGTTGAAATGTTTTTTTCAGAGAATAAGGAAGGGTAAGATAAGTGAATAATTGAAGAAGATTTATTTCACGAAAATAATTCTTGTTGTATGTAATGAGTTTTATGGGTCTAAAAAAATATTTATAGTAGAAGTGTCTACTTTTTAATATTTGATATGTAATTTAAAAGTTATGGCCTATTTCTCTAAAACTGTAAACTTGAAAAGATCATCAATGTTGAATTACTGACTCCACATAAGATTTTGTAATGTTTAATGCTAGAGAGTTATAGTTTTTTTCTTAGGCCAGTTTAGACAACATTAAGAGTTATGATATTGTAAAATTAATATCGATAAATTATTTTTACGTAACGAAAATATTGAAATGATATTGAATTTGAATATTACCTTGTTGATTTACCTAAGATATTTATATGTTCAGAATGGTTTTCCATAGAGGAAATGTGAAAACTATGATGGGACGGCGTAATGAGGAAAACAACCTTCCAAATCTGCTATCTGAGATGATCAGAATCAAAACTAAACAGTTTCTTACAATGATGGAGCAGTTGACTTAGGCAAATAAAGGTTGTGGTATCCATGAATGAGATCATCCAGATTAAGAACAGAGGAACATTTCAGTAGTGAATCATTTAATGAGGCAACATCCCTCATCATTCAGATGATCGTTTACCCTTTTCTAGTTGAATGGTGGATAAAAGCACTGGAAAAGATTTTTGATGTCATGTGGTGTTCATAAGATCAAAAGGATGGTCTTTTTTGTTTACTATTTTGAAGGTGATACTGATATGTGGTGGTCAATGGTTAAAAATATTAAGGATAGTAAAGAGATTTATCCTCTAGATTGAGATAAATTAAAATGTATGTTTCTGGAGAAATATTTTCCTAATGCAGTTTGACTTAGGATGGAAAAACAATTCTTGGAATTGAGGCAGGAGGATGGCTCAGTGGCTACTTATTAAGAAAAATTTAATCGACTAGCAAGGTATACTGCAAATTTCATTTTAGATCATGTTTGAAAAATCAATCATTTTAAATAGTATTATAGACAAGGTGTCGAAGATATTTTGCTTCACATGAGTTTAAATGTAATGAAAAACTTTTTAGATGTGCGGAGAATGTGGAAATGGAGTTTTCTGATGATCACATGTTCTTTGAAAAACATAATAATAAGAGGTCGAGGTGGGAGGCAAAGTGTAAGAAGTCTTCAAAAACGTTTGATGGTAATAATCCTAATTTTATAGTTTGTGAAAATTTTGGTAAAAATCACACTAGAGAATACCTTTTGAATTATGGTAATTGCTACTGATGTGGTAAAATGGGGCATAAGACTCGTAATTTTACCATAAAATATCAGGGTAATGGAATAAAAATATCTGATTTCCAGTTATTAATTTTTTTAAGTGTAATTAAATGGGTCATTATGCAAATGAGTGTCCAACTAAGAACTGAAATTATGCAATGAAGCTAGACTATAAGCCCAAAGGGGTGGTGAAATCCTTTGTAGCTACTTTAGCAAATGTTGGGTTATCAAATTAAGTAGTATCTAATACCCTGTTTGTTTATTAAAATTATGCCAGTGTGTTTTACGATTTAGGGTCGAAAAATTCATTAATTAATGAATAGTTTTCCAGAAAATTGGGAATTCCATCTTAAGACATGAATCATGAACTGGAGGTAAAAACACTTAGAGGAAATCATGGCACAAAAAGAAATCATAAGAACCATATTGTACTAGTGTGCGGAAAAAACCAAACTGCAAACCTAATTGTTTGGCCTCTAGTAGAGTTTGATGTAATTTTGCGTATGGATTGGAGTTCTATTTATCATGTTATGATTGATTAGAGAGTTAAAAAGGTATCTTTTCCGAATTAATTTCAATTTGTGTAAAAGAATAAACCCTTACTCTTTATTACATATTAAGAAGTTGAGAAACTAGTAACATATAAAAATGAATGTTACCTTTCACATATTGATGAAAACAAATGAACTATTCAGTTTAATGATGTTCCAATGGTAAATGAGTATCTTGATGTATTTTCTAATTAGTTTCCTAGTACAATACCTAATATAGAAGTTTAATTTATAGTTGACTTAGTTCCTGATACTAATCCAATTTCAAAACCCCATTTTCTAATGGCTCAAATAGAACATTAAGACATAAAGAATAAATTTTTGAAGTTATTAGAAAAAGGTTTCATTCGACCTAACACATCAATATTGGGTTCTCTTGTCTTTTTTGTTAAAAATAAAGATGGTTCAAAGAGACATTGGATTGATTATAGATCCTTGAATAACATAAATTTTAAGATCAAGTATCTTTTTCCTCATACTGATGATTTGTTTGATGAGATCCCAAGAGCTCAGTATTTTTCAAATACTGACTTGAGGTTGGGGTACCATTATTTGAAGTTAAAGGAATAAGTCCTTTCATAGACCGTGTTGCGTACTATATATATCAATTATGAAATTTTAGTTATTCATTTTTAGTTAACCAATTCACATGCTATATTCATGGATCTTTTGATTATAATTTTTTGTGATTTCTAGGATTAGTTTGTGGTTGTGTTTATTGATGATATTATGGTATATTCTAAAAGTAAATAAGATAATTAAATTAATTTAAGAGTTGTTTTGCAAACCTTAAAAAAAGAAACTGTATGGGAAATTCTGCAAGTGTGAGTTTTTGTTACAAAAAATTTAATTCCCTGGTCACATTGTTTCTAATTATTGAATAAATGTTAATCGTTCTAAAACAAAAGTTGTTAATGAATGTTCAAGAGCCATAAATATAATGGATATTTTTATTTTTCTAGGTTTAATAGGTTTTTAATGATGGTTTGTTGAAACATTTTTATGGTTATCAAGACCACTGGCTATGTTAACCTGAAAATGAGTAAAGTTAATATGAACAAAAGAATGTGATTAGTATTTCTATGAATTGAAAATAAGATTGGTGAATGCTCTAGTTCTTCCATTGCCTTCCAGAAAAGGTGAATTATTTATTTATATTGATGCTTTATTGAAATGACTTGAATTTTTCCTTATACAGAATGATTAGGTAATTAATTATTCGTCACATCTGTTGAATCCTCATGAGTTACATTACCCTACAAATTAGTAGGAATTACCTATTGTTGATTTTTCATCAAAAATTTGGAGGAATGAGTTGTATGGTGTAAAGTGTGAAATATATATTAATCACAAAAGTTTAAAGTTTATATTCACTCAAAATGAATTAAATATGAGGGAAAAAAAGATTAATAGAATTAATCAAGAACTATTATTGCACGTTACATTGTAATCTGGTAATGGACAATAAAGTGGATGATGATTTGAGTCAAAAATTTAATGCTACATTAACCATGCTACATTTAGAACGAGATTGTTTGGTTTTTTATTTGCTGAAATTTTTCATGGAAGTTTTCAGTAGAGGATATTGCTCTTTTTTGTTTTAGGTTCCAATACAATCATCTCTAGCTGAGAGAGAAAAGCAAGTGCAGAAAGAAGATTGTGAGATGAAGAAAAATGTAGAATTGGTTTAGAAGGGAAAGTTACCATAATTTAACATTGATAATGATAGTGTTTTAAGGTTGGGAAAGATATTATTTATTCCTTGTGATTCACAACTAAAGAAAGGTTTTTTATCTTGAATCTCATACTTCTCCTTTTTCTATTCATCTAGGAAATACTAAAATGTACAAAGAACATCTGGAGTATTACTATTGGGATGGAATTAAAAGAGATATTGTTTACTTTACTGCGAAGTTTTTGACTTATCAACATCTTATACAAGAAAAAAATTTACCAAAAGGGCTACTTCAGCCTTATCCAATGGAATAGTGGAAATGGAAAAATGTTTCCAGGTAAATTTTAGTGGGATTACCAATGAAAACCACACGTATTAAAGCAATTTCTGTTATTGTTGATCGATTGAATAAATCTGCTCATTTTCTTCCTATTTGAGATAATCTATCTATATATCAACATTCATGACTGTATATTAAATAGATATTAATGTTACATGGAGTTCCACTTTCCATTGTTTCTGATCGTGATCCCATGTACACTTCATAATTTTGGATGGGCCTTCATAAGTCAATGGGTATTGAGTTAATTTTTAGCACATCATTTTATATTCAATTATATGGGTATTCAGTACAACAAATTCTGGCCTCTGAATATATGATACGTGATTATTCAATGGATTACTTAGGAAGTTGGGATCTACAACTTTCTTTGGTGGATTTTTCATATAATAATAGTTTTCATTGTAATATACAGATGACAACATTTGAAGCATTATAAGGAAAGAGGTGTCAAACTCCAGCTTTTTGGGCTGAAGTAGTTGAATAGAATTTGATGGGACTAGAATTGGTAGAGGAGATGGAAAAAAACTCAGTTTATTCAGAAGCACAGTAGAACATCTAAGAATTGGCAGAAAAGTTATGTAGATAACTGAAGGAAAGATATTTATTTTGAGGTAGGTGATTATGTCTTTCTCAAAATTTCCTCATTAAAAAGTGTGATGTGTTTTAGTAAGAATGGAAATATGAGTCTTAGGTTCATTGAACGTTATAAAATCCAGGAGAAATTTAAATCAGTTGCCTAAAAAGTGGATTTACCTCCATTTTTATCCCAGGTACGTAATGTTTTTTGTGTTTCAATGTTAAAAAAGTATATGTTGAATTCATCCCATGTTTTGAGTCCATAGGTACTTCTGTTGGAAGAGAATCTTTTTTATTAAGAACAACCAGTCCAGATTCATGACTGAAGTGAGCAAGAGTTGATGAATAAGGTAATTCATCTAGGAATGGTTTTGTAGAAAACCTGTATGGTTGACGAGGCAACATGGAAATCTGAAACTTCCATAAAGGATAAATACCCCACTTATTTTATAAGCGAATAAAATCCTGAGGATGAAATTTCCAAAAGGGGGGAAGGATGTAACATCCCGAGAAAATAAAGAATATGAAATTTTAATATTTATTAATATTTAGGAATTATATATTAATTTTAATTAAAAGGGATTATATGTTCGATGATGTACCCGACACGAAATAATGGGTTTCTCTGAAATCTTATGTTGTACACAATGTTGAGTCATACTGAAAGAAAAATATTACAATATTATTTTTTTAAATAGTATTTAATGTCTAGTGGTTATACTAACAATAATGATAAATACAAACTATACTATGATTAAACATACTTGTTAAATGTTTTTACATTTATCCAATAAACACTAGAGGCTTAAAATGACAATGAATACAATTTTGAGCATAAATACTCTTATATTTTTTAAAGGTAGTTTTACTGCCTTTTGATGGAGAACCCTTTTTAAATATAGTTTTTGTATCTTTAATATGTTCTATTTGAAAAAATAATCATCTTTTCTAGAAAAAGGTCATCAAAATTTACTTTGAATAATTTTTTTGGTATTTTTACTGAAAAAGTTCATTTTTAAATGTATAGTGAAAAATACCGCATTTTATGTCAAAACTGTCTTATCATGTAATTTATTTATATAGTTTTATTGTCCTTTTAATTGATTTTAAATTGTAAATAGATTTTGTTTTTACCACTTAATCCAATGTTGGTCATTGGATGTGATTTCCCTTTTTAATTGGACATAAACACATGTCAATATTTTTGTAGTTTTTACTTCTAAAAAATACACTTATTGGTTTTGACAACGTGAATTAATTTTAAATTAATTTCATCTATTTTATTGTTTTTTATTTGGAAAATGGATTCCATATTTGGAATCATCAGGTCCAATTTGTGTAACTATGTACCTTTTTAGATATTATAAATAGTAACTTCATTAAATATTTTATTTACCATGGTTAAAGTATAAATATTGCATATAAGGGTCAAAACTAATAATATGATAACATTAAACTACCCTAAAACAAGTACCAACACTATTTAGTGACATATATCTGACCATGTGAATTGTTTGATCGATTTTAGGACCCCGTGGAGCCACTTGTGTGTGAAAATTTCATTTAATTACTTTAAATTTAATGTTAAGAAAAATATAACAAAAACATTTAACTTCTAATAAACCAATTTTTAAATGGGGTTATATAAGTACCCAAATTGACAACAAAAATCTGTTAGAATGATAAAATTATTTCCAAGATCATGGTATTTTATTTATAATTTTTTGACATCAAATAAATAAACATATTTATGACACAATGATAATATAGTGATTACCTTATAAATGAATTATTTAAATAAATGAGATAATAAATATTGAAATAAATGTATTTTTTTAACTTTTTATGCCAACCACAATTTTTGGGGATGATTATTACTTGTTATATTTCAATTGATGGAGCTTTTGTTGAAATAATCAAGTTATTTTTTATTTTTAAAAGTCATGATATGAATAGTAAATAAATTTGCATAATTGTATTTAAAAAAAATACTTCTTTATTAAATTATTAAATAGATCAAAAAATCTATGATTATACCAAATTAATTAGATATGTTTGAACATGTAATTAATGAACCAGTGTAGGTTATATTGGCATTTTATTGTAACTATATTAATCATATAGGGTGAATATACAAGAAGACATAGTTAGAGTCAAATAATTTAACTAATGGTTAAAGATAAATGATAAGGTTAAATTCGAAAGTAAAACTTCTCTAAAAACAATTGGTTGAGAGGATTTCAGGGAATCCCCATCTTATCATTAAATTTAATGAGTCATGGGACTTTTGAAAATCAAAACTTAGTTTATAATAAAATAATCATTCAAACATTCCCAAAGTACCCCTCCCCCATCTTATAATAGTCAATGACCTCTAACCCATTCTCACACCTCTCAATCCCCCTTAGAACATCCAAAATCTACCCAAATAATCCCTCAAAAATCTTATATTCCTCTTAGAAGCCTTACTTAAGGCATAAAGAAATTCAAGAATGCATTTTAGCTCAAATCAAAGGAAGTTGCACAATTTAAGAGGTAGTGGATTCTCTAAAGTTCCTTTCCATTATTTTACATCTCCACTCCCTATTTTTATATTATTATTTTATTACATAACAACACTAATATCCTCACCATAATAGGATGATTTTAGGAGAAGGAATAATTCTAAACTGACAAATACCTCCATATAATGGATACATGTATATTGTTTCAGTGTACGGTGAACTACTACCTCACGAAATGATGATTGTTCTATTTTTCCCTACCACCTATCGTGGTGTAAATTATGATGAAACTATATTTATCTGTTATACATGTTAAATTTATACATTCCTAGTTATTCTGTATTTTTAATTTTTATGATACCTTTATCGTTTCCATAATGGTTAAATATGATAATTTCATTTTAGGAAGTGTGGACCACCGCTCCCTAAAAGATATATGACTTGTTCATGCTATGCATGGAAGATATAAAGGATGGAATTAATAAACATATATTTCTTATATAAAATATGATATTGTACTATAATTATAATATACATATGTATCATTTTGTTTTTATTCATTTAAATATGAGAAACAAATGAAAGTAGAGTTCATGCGTACTTACAACTTACCGTCTCCATGAATGGGGTATTTCATTTCTTATGTCCAAATGTTATGGAATATTTTAAATACATATATAATGGATCTAAATATGTATATATATATACTGGAAATATATTATATTTAAATCATGAATACAATTCTGGATATAATGGGCTTTTGGTCACATGGACAATTTGTAATTATAACCAGTGTGTTTTTGACTCAAGTACCGAACATCGAAAAAATGAGATATATGAAATTGGATAATTATAAGATTTTTATAGAAATGTAATAATTTATAAAAAAGTAATAATAAACTTGAAAAATTTTCTGAAACAAGTATAAATTAACTTAAATTTATTATTTAGGGATATAAAGAACGAACAAGACAAGACCGACACAAAGTAAGGGACTTTGTGTCAATCTCCTTTCATTAAGGGATATTTTTTTATACAAGAAATTATTTCACAAGAATTGTTTAATATTTTGCTTCCTTAAAAATATGTAATGTTTTTAATGAAAAATTAATAAGATATACCCTTTTTATGTATTCTGATATGGAAAGTGGTTTTGAAAATGGATTTATTATGATAATTTTATGAACTGATATCTTGTGATTTCTATATAGAAATTTTATCTTTCCCTTGTTTTAGTTCATCTGTTATGATTATATTATAGTTATTTAGAATTTTTTACGTATATGGGTAGTTTCATTATAATCCTCGGCAGGGTGAGACAGTGATAGCTCTTTAGTTAATTGGGTAACTTGATAGAGGTAAATGTCAATGTTTCTCCTCTGAGATTTAAGGAATATATTATGATGTCTATTCCAAACTTAACTCCCTATATAGATTGAAAAACTACAATGTATGTATGTTATAGATAAAACAAGTTACCTTTATTATTCATGATTTCAATTTTATATTCATAAATCATAGTATTTCATTAGGTATGTTAAATATTTTGTGTTTTATGATTGAAATGTATGATTTTATTGATTTTTATATAATGATGGAATAGTGTTTTCTTTCCTTATTTTATGACCCTAACTAAGATTTTTATGATCATCCAATGTTTTGGAAATGGTTTCCAAAGGTATAAAGAATGTTAAGAGAAATAAATAATTCAAGAATATTTATATCCATAAAAACATCTTGTTTTATTTATTTAGTTTTGTTGTTGTGAAAATAAATAATTAGAGTAGAAGTGTCTAATATGTAATATATTAGATGTAATGTAACAGTTATGTCCAAATTCTATATGACACTAAACCTGAAAATATCTTTAATGTTGAATTATTAACATTACTCATGATTATGTATTGTTTATGGATGAGGTCTTATTGTTTGTATTAGATTTCATTTTGAATAAATTTTGGAGTTAGGATATTGATAAATTAATATCCATAAATAATTTTTACTTTATAGTAAGATTGAAATGATATAGCATTTGAAGATTACCATGTTACTTCACCTAAAATATTTTTATGTTCAAAATGTTATTCTATATAGTAAATAGGTAAACTATGATGGCACAACATCAAGAGGAAAAAAACCATCCAAATCAGCAATCTCAGATGGTGGAAATCAAAACAGAACATTTTTTTTGCAGTGATGGAACAATTGAATCAGGCTATAAATGGTGGTGGTATCCATGGATGAGATCATGTAGATCAACCAATGAGTAAATTTCAGTAGTGGATAATTTCATAAGGCAAAATCCCCCATCATACAGAGGGTCATCTGACCATGTGATAGATGAAGTGTTGATTAAATAATTAGAATATATTTTGATGTCATGGGGTGTTCAGAACATCAAATGTTTAGTCTTACACTTTACTATATTGAAGGTGAAGCTGATCAGTGGTGGTCGATGGTTAAAAATATTAGGGATAGTGAGGAGATTGATGTTATTGATTGAGATGAATTCAAATGTTTGTTTCATCAAAAATATTGTCCTAAGGTTGTTTGACTTTTTATGGAAAAATAATTCATGGAATTGGGGAAGCCGGATGACTTTGTGGATGCTGATGAAGCAAAATTCACTAGACTGGCAATGTATGCTCCCAATTTCACATGAGATCTTGAAAGTAAAATCAATTATTTTTACTTAGGATTAAAGACACAGTATCAATGGGATTTAGCATTATGTGAGTTTAAAATTTATAAAAAACTCGTTCAATTTGAGGATAAGGTGGAAATGGAGTTTTTTGATGACTTAGTGTTCTTTGACAGACAGGAAAAGAAGATGTTGAGGTTGAAGATGAAAGGTAAATACTCTTTAAAAAATTCTGATTGTAAGAAACCAATGTTTATAGTTTGTGAAAATTGTGGTAAATGGAAAACTAGGTAAGTCATTTTGAATTATGGTATGTGATACTAATGTGAAAAAATGGTGCATAAGGCTCGTAATTGGACTAAAAAATATTTGGGTAAAGGTAAGAAAAAATATGATTTACAGTCAATAAAATGTTTTTAGTGCAATGAAATGGGTCATTATGCAAATGAGTGTCCAATGAATAATTGAAATGACAGAAAGTAGCCAGACTACAAGCCGAAATCGATTGTGAATTAGTTTGCAACTACTTCAAAAAATGATGGGTCATAAAATGTAGTAGTATCAGGTAAAATATTTGTTTATTCAGTTTCTTCCAATGTGTTGTTTTATTCAGGGTCTACACATTCTTTTATTTCTATGATATTTTCTAATAAATTAGGTATTTCCATCTCAAGATATGAATCTTGAACTTGTAGTAAAAACACCTCGAGGAAATTTTAAGAAAAAAGAAAATAATAAGAACCTTTGTGTACTTGTATGTGGAAGGAATCTACCTTCCATCCTTATTTTTTTCCTCTAGTAGAGTATGATGATATTTTTTATGGATTGGATTTCTGTTTTTAATGCGATGATTGACTGAAGATATAAATAATTTTTTACAAATAATTTTAGTTTGTGTACAAGAATTAACCCTTAATATTGATAATATATGAGGAAGTTGAGAAACTAGAAAAAGATGGAAATGAATGTTACCTTGGACATATATTTTAAAATAGTGTAACTATTCAGATTAATGATGTTCAAGTGGTAAATGAGTATCTTGATGTTTTTTAATGAGTTTCCTAGTATAATACATGACCAGGAAGATTAATTTATAGTTTAATTAGTTCCTGATGCTAATCCAATTTCAAAACCCCCTTATTGAATGGCTCAAATTGAACTTTTATAGTTAAAGAATCTATTTCAAGAGTTGTTAGATAAAGGTTTCATTTAACCAAACACATCACCATAGTGTTCTCATGTCTTGTTTGTTAAAAATAAAGATGGTTCAACGAGACTACACATTGACAATAGAGCCTCGAATAACATAACTGTTATGAAAAATTATCTTTTTCCTCAAATTGGTGATTTTCTTTTTCAGATCCATGTAGCTCAGTATTTTTTAAATATTGACTTGAGGCCAGGGTACCATCAGTTGAAAGTAATGTAAGTAAACATGTCATAGAATGGGATACATACTTTATATGGCCATTATGAACATTTAGTTATTCCTTTTTGGTTAACCAATGCACATGTTATATTCATGGGTCTTATGAATATAATTTTCTATGAGTTCTTAGATAAGTTTGTGGTTGTGTTTATTGATGATATTTTGGTATATTATAAAAGTAAATATGAGCATGAATGTAATTTAATGGTTTCCTTGCAAACTATAAAATAAATGAAATTTTATGGAAAATTGAGCAAGTGTGAGTTTTGGTTACATCAAATTTCATTAACTAGTCACTTTATTTCAAAATATGGAATAAATGTTAATCCTACTAAAACAAATGTTTTTAATGAATGTACAAGACCCATAAATAGAACTGAATTTTTTTTTCTTGGTTTAGCAAGTTATTACCAATGGTTTGTTGAAAATTTTTCACAGTTATCTATCCCACTGACTAATTTAACTCAAAAAGGAGTTACGTTCATCTGGAAAAAAGAATGTGATGAATGTTTCCAATAATAGAAAATAAGGTTGGTGAATGCCCCAGTTTTTCCATTAACTTCCAGAAATGGTGAATTTTTTATCTATATAGATTCTTCCTTGAAAGGAAATGGATGTTAGCCTATGAAAAATTATTTGGTAATTAATTATGTTTCACATCATTTGAATCCTCAAGATTTAAATTAACCTACACATGATTTAGAATTACCTATTTTTTCTTTGGTATTAAAAATTTGGAGGCATGAGTTGTATGGTGTAAAGTGTGAAATATATAATGATAAAAAACGTTTTAAGTATATATTCACTCAAAATTAATTAAATATTAGATGTAGGATATTTCAAGAATTAATCAAAGATTATTATTGCACGATCTATTACCATCCGGGAAAGAAAAATATAGTGTCCGACGATTTGAGTCAGAAAAAGTAATGCTACATTAACCATGCTACATTTGGAACGAGATCGTTTGGTTTTTTATTTGATGAAAATTTGCATGGAATTTGTCGGTAAAGAGTAAAGCTAGCATAGAAAGAAGATAGTGAGTTACAAAAAATGGTTGAATTGGTTCAGAAGGGTAATTTGTAAAACCCCATGCTTCCACGACACGTTTTTCTTCGAATAATGCAATGTCGTGCATTGTACGGAACATCGAGATTCTAACACACCACAACCAATCAAACTAGCCGTTATGAATAGTAATACATACTTTTTAAAATTTTATAAATTATATCTCTCAAAATGGACTTCATTTTTGTATTCGGAATATCGAATTTATCCTAGGGTGAAATTTTGGAACTTTTCAAAAAAACTTTAATATTTTGATGAATAGTGAAAATTACTAAATTTTAACTAAAAACATCTTTTTTAATCGAAATAATTTATATTGATACATTATGAATTTGAGTGGATTTAAAGTATATTTAGAATATATTTTTACCATTTAATACAGTGTTGGTCATTGGACATAATTTCACAATTAAACTGAACATAAACCTGTATCAATCTTTTGATAGTTATTATATCTTAAAAACACGCTTTTTGTTTTGACAGCGGGAATTAATTTTTAATTAATTTCTGCCACTTTTGTGTTTTGAATTTGGAAAAATGGATTCCATATTTGTAATCAGGATGTTCAAATTATGTAAATAGGTAGCTTTTATTTTCATACATTTTGAATAATTACTTCGGTAAATATTTTATTTACCATGGTTAAAGGGTAAATCCGGTAAATAAGGGTTAAAAAATAATATTATAATAATACAAATTACCCTAAAACGTGTCCTAAATTTATTGGATGATACAAGTTCGACCATAGTAATCTTTGGGTCGATTTAGGGACCCCATGGTGCCACTTGTAAGTGATAGAGACACTTTATTTTAATTAAGTTAAAATGAATACCAAAATGACACAAGCATATATCTTTTAGAAAAACATTTTTACATAGGGTTATATATGTTGGATTTTAGACTATAAATATTAATTATAAATAAAAAAGGATTTCCTACATAATTCTATTTTATTTATAAATTTTAGACATTAAATAATATAATTTATTTATGACACAATGATGATGCAGTAATTACCATAATAGTGAAAAATTAACATAATTGATATTGTAAATACCAAAATAAATATAATTTGAGACTTTTAATGAATTAAACTAATTTTATAGGATACTATGACATATTAGGATTCATTTAATTGACTTTGTTCGAGCTAATAATTCTGTTATGATTTTCACAAAAATCAATTTTCCAAATAGTGTCAAAATTGACATAAAAGAGTTTTTAAAACAAATATTATATTATTAATTGATATTAAATTCATAAAAATCTAAGATTCATCCAAGAGACTTATATCATGATAGGTATATATTAATGGACCACATGGGGGGTCTTTGGGATGTATATAGTATGTTTATTAACTATATAATATAAAAATACAAAGTGACATGGTAAATGTCAAACTAATTAAATAAGAGTTAAAACTAAAAGATAAGGTTAATATAGTGACGCAAACCTGAATAAATTCTATTGGTTGAATGGTTTTAGACCTATCCCCACGTTAACCTTTTAATAATCAACTTTGGAGCCATTAGAAACCGAATATGAATTTATTATAAATTAATATTTTTAGCTTTTCCAAAGGTGCCCCTCACCCCTCTTATAAAAGGGAACTCCTCCTTCTCATTTCTTCACACCTTCAAAGCCTTTTGGTTGGGGAAATCCCTGACCAAATACTCTCTCAAATTCCCTAAATACAAACAAGGGGACTTAGTTTGATCAGAAATCCTACCTAAGGAGCCCTTTTGATCAAATCAAAAGGAAGAACCAGAAGAAGATGTAATGTTTTCACCACCCCTTTTCAAGTTCCATTCTTCTTCCACTTCTTCTTTCTTTGTTATTACCATTCTAAAATAATAACTCTATTATCTTATATATACTGTGATTTTATTATAAATATGGTACAACCATATTCATTATTCTATCTACTCTTTGAATAACATGTCACCATACGTGCGTACGTACGGTTTACCGTCTCCACGTCGTGGTGTAATTGTTATTCAATATATTATTATTTGGGTGGGTATAATAATGATGTGTAACTCATGAAAATAATAAATATAACATGATAATGATTATTTATATATGATATACCATCCAATTATATATTATTTTAATATCAAAAGAATGATATTTTCACTCGTGCATATGTACGGACTACTGTCTCCACGAACGCAATGAGATTCATTCTCTATCGTATCCATTCAAGTATAATTATCATTTGATGATTTAAAAAATAATGTTTAAGGACTTGATATCATTCTGGATATGAATAATATACAACCTATCCATGAAAAACATGGCTAATGTAACAAAACATATAAAATAAAATGAGTAAGTTGACACCTAAAATGACGATAATTATAAGATATTATTAACAAAGCAATGTTAAAAGATCATATATGATATCATATTAATGTATATGATTCATGAATAATTTAATAAAAATTATTTCAACATTATACAGGAGGTTAACCTACCCCCATCCAAGGAAAAATACATGGTAAGGGGTTTCTTAACTCACTCGTAATTTTGTGAGAATTCCATTGTTCACCACTTAATTATTGCACGTGGTGTATGTGTACTTCCCAGGATTGTATTCATTTTGTAATATAATTTAATTTATGTGTATTTAAATCATCATGGTATGATCCTTCTTTCATGGGTGAATGTTTCGTAAGTTACCTAATCGATAAGGGAAATTGAAATTTCAATTTCCACTCATTTGGCTTTACGCATATTTCATTGATTATATTACCCCAAGATTATGTGTGGAATAACTATTCATTTGATTATGTCATAATTTCCACTCCCCTTCCTGTGAATATACTTTTTATACACATAATCACTCCATTGATAATTTCTCAAGTCATTGATATGAATTTGATAAGAGTAATTTAAAGTCTTTCTCCATTTGTTGAGTTAAACATCGAATTCGTTGGTGTTGTTTTAAGAAGAATATGTGTGAATGTCTTTGATTTTTTTACACTGAATATCCAATCATATTTAGTGTAATTATATTTGTCACACATAATTATGTCGTTGATTTATCCTTAACCTAAGGATACGACCTTTATGAGAGAATTCATCTCAATTTACATTCCATTGAGACTTCCTTGTTGTTATACACCAAATCACTTTTATGTGGTGTATATAATGTACTTTGACATAGTATATCATTAATTCCTTTATTCTCATGATATTACAATGTTTTTATTACCTCAATTATTTGTATTCAAGTGTCTCTCTTTTTGTGAGAAACTCTAACTAAAATAGCATTTTTATATGTTTTAAAGAATTATTCTTCTAATTCTTGCTCATTAATGTCCATGTTTTAAAAAATGGTTTTAAGGATTTACTTATATGGGCATTAAAGTTGTAAAATTAAAAATCCTTTTAAAAGTTTCAAAGTAGTATGGGACACTTTGATTCAAAAATATATTTTTAAATGGCTTCTTGACAAATAGTGTGACTTTTAAATGATTTCAAGAAAAGGGGGGATATTTCCCTCAAATAGTTTTGATGATTATTTTCATCTATGGAATCATCCTTAATTATTCTTGATTGAGGTTAATGTGATACAATAAAATCTTCCATATTGTATCAAATGAGTTATGTTTGACTGTGGATGTGCTATATTTATACCATTCATGGCTTGTGGTTAACGTATTGACATTTCATATGCTAGTTTTAATACGAATGTGTATGTTATGTTTGAACCTTTTCATATGGGAATGCATTAAACTTAATATGTGACGAATGGAGCCCACTATAGCTTCTCTATGCATCGGTAGGTCTCATGAGACAAACTAGTGTCTTGGCACAAGGCCTTGGAAAAATGATATTTGTAGTCTTGGCACGAGGCCTTGGCTATGTGGTTATGATAGCCTGGCATTATGCATTCCATCATTATGAAAGTGGTTATTGATATTGCATGTGATCATTCCACTAGTAGAATATCCATGTGAATAAGTAAATGGCATTATTTCATTTTATATTTGCCATTTTATGCTGATGTTCAATTTTAAAAGGCTTTTGTTTTAGTTATAAATTGCCTTAAGTGTTTATGCTTATCTATGAAAGCTTTTTCTATAATGTTATCCTTACTGAGCAGCTGAGCTCACCCCTTTCAGTTTTTTTTATTTTTCCCAGGATTATGAAGAAGTAATTTATGAATGACCTTCAGGGATAATATAAGGGTATATGAAGACAATATGTTTTTTTGATGTTATGTAAAACATTATGAATGTATCTAGTGTTTCCAAGGCTACTAAACTAATCGGTCTTTCGAGAATTGATCTTTCTTGTGATCATGCCAATGTTATGTAATAATGCACCGACTCTGGGTAACTGGGGTCAGGGCGTTACAGATGGTATCAGGGGAAGATTAGTACAAACCTTGAAAGCTGGATTTAGATAAACTCTGATTAGAGCACGTAGACCTAAGATGAACTTTGAGCATTTGTATAGAAGAACTTCCAAGAATTTTGGTATTGTAGAGATTTCTTGAGTTTTCCAAGCAATACATCCCTGTCTAGATACGAGCAGGTAAATGCGGCTCTGGGACATATGTAACTAGGGGTAAAACCCGAAAACACCGCTTTGAGCTAGACTCAAACTGGAACTAGTGCATGACAACGGGCCTTGTTGCACTCTTGGTTACGACACTCCCGGGGGATATGCTTAGGATAATTTACATTTTCTTTACAAAATGATTTAAATTATATATATATATATATGATGTGAGTAAATGACCTTGGTTAATCCTAATGTGTTTCAAATTGAGAATATGGTGACATGTTAATCTCAAAATGATTGTATGACTATTATTACTCACACAATGCTTTCTGGTTTTAGTCCATGGCTGGATTCCAAGGAAGTCATAGTGACTTTGAGAATGATGTACAAGGTTGGAACGGTGGTGGAAATGAGCGACAAAATGAAATGTTGATAGGCGTAAAAGATATCGTCTTTATGCCAAATCAATTTTCCAAATACACGATCAACAATATATATATTAAACAATTACCGAACTCAACAATGAAGATAAAGGTGATGAATGATAAGAGCTCCAGTAGTGGAGACCATGGAGAAAGGAATCCTCATTTTCCATCATGTAGAAAATGTGGAAGGAGACACCCAACAAAGTGTCTCAATTGGACAAATAAATGCTTTACGTGCAGGAAGGAAGGACATAATGTGAATAATTGCGGAAGAAAAATGAAGAGTACTATGGAAGAAGATAAAAATGGTCCCAAGAATCCATTTATAGTCATTTTTGTAAATGTAGGGGACCTGGCCATTACCCGAGTGAATGTCCTATTCTATAGGATAATTTCTTGGTCAGAGAAGAAGCTATGTGGAAATAAATGGTTGGATAAATGTTTAAAAATTATTAGTGATCCTTGTTGAAGGGTTTACTTTGGAGTAATTTTCTATTGTATTTGTAACCCTAATGTTTGCCATGTGAGAATGATATTTATGGAAGAATTATCTTTTCTCTTGTGGATATAGTTATAAATAACCATTTGGTTTTATATGATCATTGGGTTTGAGGAAATTATAAATTATTATAATTTGGGATGAAAATGGAAGGTATGAGATAACATTTGTGGTTAAATTATGTTATGGTTATTTTGAGGAATTTATATCATTTTGGTAATGTTATAAAATATTGTTTTTGAAAATGGACAACACGTAGACCGTGTGAAAACACGTCGCGTCGGACAAAACTGTGGGAATCGAACCCATAACCAAAGTGCGATTGGAATTTATCGCCTACCACTGGACTACGGGAAGTCCCTGGTTAGTGTGACTATTATTTTTAGGTAAATGATTTTATTGGTCAATAATAATTTTATTTGGGATCTTATGTCTTATCAAATGAATACCCTTAGTATAGGAAAATGATTTGGTGATTAAGTGATAATGTTATTTTGGATGTTGTTCGCTTTGGTGTGAACACTATATGCCCAAGGAAAATAGAATAGTATGGGATTTAATTTGAGGAGTAATGGTGGATTTTATCTATGTTTTTATTGTGGATTTATAATGATTTGGGTTATTTATGGAAATGATTAGGTTAATTACTTTTAAGTATGTGACTTTAAGAGTAACTAATGTCATTTGGAGATACAATTTAACATGGGAGACTACATTCTTAATAAGTTTTGATTTTGAATATTAGTTTTGATTATATTAAAGGATTTTAAGGAAAATTGATTATTGAATGGTATTTATTTAACTTTGGGGTATTGTTGGTTTAATTTTGGAAATTGATATTAGTGTTTATTTCTCTCGAGGAATATCCTTTTGGGGGATCATTAGATCTTGCACTAACCATTTTAGTTTTGATTAATCTCTAAAGACAATGTAAATATATAGTTCATATTGCATGGATCATGTGATTCTATAGAAGTTTATTCTAGATCTTCCAATGTGACCAAGTCTTCTTGAATACGCATCGTTTAAAAAAATGAGTTAGTGGTGGAAATTTATTAAAGAATGAAACTATACTTAAAATGTATGTATATATCTTTATATTCTTAGTCAATATCATAAATTAATTCCTCATCCTTATGTAATGTAACTTAAAAAAAATGTTGTCCGTTTACTTTCCTACTAGGAGACTAATAGTCGTTTGTCCCAACACAAGTTTGTGGTTTTCTTATTGTTAAATTTCTCCTGATCATGATTTCTATCCCTCTCCATCAGAACATGACACTTATTTTATCATCCATATCCATGTTTTCCTACATGGAATCTGAGTATGGGTTATCTTGGTTGACCTTTATACCTCTCTTTCTTTCTTTTAAAGTGATAGTTTTATTGACTCTTTTTCCGATGTGGGACTTTCCATAATATTCCCAAGCACAATTTTAAAAATTGCGAGGACGCAATTTATTGAAGGAGGGGAGAATGTAACACCCCAAGATTCCACGGTACGTTTCCCTTCGAATAATGTAATGGCGTGCATTGTACGCAACTTCGAGATTCTAACACACCACAACAAAACAAACTAGCCGGTATGAATAGTAATACCTACTTTTTGAAATTTTATAAATTCAATCTCTCAAAATGGACTTCATTTTTGGATTCTGAATATCAATTTTATCCTAGGGTGAAATTTTGGAACTTTTTGGATAACTTTAATATTTTGATGAATAGTGAAAATTACTAAATTTTAATTAAAAACAACTTTTTTAATCGAAATAATTTATATTTATAAATTATGAATTTGAGTGGTTTTAAAGTATATTTAGAATATATTTTTTCCATTTAATACAATGTTGGTCATTGGACATAATTTCACAATTAAACCGAACATAAACAAGTATCAATCATTTGATAGTTATTATATCTTAAAAACACGCTTTTTGTTTTGAGAGCAGGAATTAATTTTAAATTAATTTCTGCCACTTCTGTGTTTTGAATTTGGAAAGATGTATTCCATATTTTGAATCAGGATGTTCAAATTGTGTAAATAGGTAGCTTTTATTTTCAGACATTTTGAATAATTACTTCGGTAAATATTTTATTTACCATGGTTAAAGGGTAAATCCGGTAAATAAGGGTTAAAAAATAATATTATAATAATAATATATTACCCTAAAACGTGTCCAAACATTATTGTCTGATACAAGTTCGACCATAGGCATCTTTGGGTCGATTTTGGGACCCCATGGTGCCAGTTGTAAGTGATAGGGACACTTTATTTTAATTAAGTTAAAATGAATACAAAAATGACACACGCATATAGCTTTTAGAAACCCATTTTTTACACATGGTTATATATGTTTATCTTTCGACTAAAAATATTCATTAGAAATATAAAAATCTTTCCTACATAATGATATTTTATTTATAATTTTTAGACGTTATATAAGTTAATTTATTTATGACACAATGATGATGTAGTAATTACCATAATAGTGAAAAATTAATATAATTGATATTGTAAATACCCAAATAAATATAATTTGATACTTTTAAGGAATTACACTAATTTTCTAGGAAAATAAGACATATTAGTATTGATTTAATAGACTTTTTTATAACTAATCATTCTGTTATGATTTTCACAAAAATCAATCTTCCCAATAGTGTCAAAATGGTCATAAAAGAGTTTTTAAAACAAATATTATATTATTAATTGATATTAAATTCCTAAAAATCTAAGGTTCGTCCAAGAGACTTATATCATGATAGGTATATCATTAATGGACCACTTGGTGGTATCGTGGATGTATATAGTATGTTTATTAACTATATAATATAAAAATACAAAGTGACATTGTAAATGTCAAACTAATTAACTAAGAGTTAAAACTAAAAGATAAGGTTAATATAGTGACCCAAACCTATCTAAAATCAATTGGATGAATGGTTTTAGACCTATCCGAACCTCAAACCTTGAATAATCAACTTTGGAGCCATTAGAAACCCAATATGAATTTATTATAAATTAATATTTTTAGCTTTTCCAATGGTGCCCCTCACCCCTCTTATAAAATGACACTCCTCCTTCTCATTTCTTCACACCTTCAAAGCATTTTGGTTCGGCAAACCCCTGCCCAAATACTCTATCAACTTCCCTCACTACAACCTAGAGGCCTTAGTTTGATCATAAATCCAACCTAATGAGCCCTTTTGATCAAATCAAAAGGAAGAACCTGAAAAAGAGGTAATGTTTTCACCACCCCTTTTCAAGTTCCTTTCTTCTTCCACTTCTTATTTCTTTTTTATTACCATTCTAAAATAATAACTCCAGTATCTTATATATACTGTGATGTTATTATAAATATGGTACAACCATATTCAGTATTCTATCCACCCTTTGAATAACATGTCACCATACGTGCGTACGTACGGCTTACCGTCTCCACATCGTGGTGTAATTGTTATTCAATATATTATTATTTGGGTGGTTATAATAATGATGTTTAACTCATGAAAATAATAAATATAACATGATAATTATTCTTTATATATGATATAACATCCAATTATATATTATTTTAATGTCAAAAAATGACATTGTCGCTCGTGCATACGTACGGACTACCATCTCCACGAACGCGATGAGATTCATTCTCTATCGTATCCATTAAAGTATAATTATCATATTATGATTTAAAAATAATGATTAAGGACATGATATCATTATGGATATGAATTAGATACAACCTATCCATGAAAAACATGTCTTACATAACAAAACATATAAAATAAATCGAGTAAGTTAACGCCTGAAACCATGATACTTCTAAGATATTATTAACAAAGCAATGTTAAAAGATCATATATGATATAATATTAATGTATATGAATCATGAATAATTTAATAAAAATTATTTAAACATTATACATGAGGTTAAACTACTCCCAACCAAGTAAAAATATAAGGTAAGGGGTTTCTTAACTCACTCTTAATTTCGTGAGAATTCCATTGTTCACCACTTAATTTTTGCATGTGGTGTATGTGTACTTCCCATGATTGTCTTAATTGTGTAATATAATTTAATTTATGGGTATTTACATCATCATGGTATGATCCATCTTTCATGGGTGTATGTTTCATAAGTTACCTAATCGATAAGGGAATTTGAAATTTCGATTTCCACTCATTTGGCTTTACGCATATTTCATTGATTATATTACCCCAAGATTATGTGTGGAATCACTATTCATTTGATTATGTCATAATTTTCAATCCCCTTCCTGTGGATATACTTTTGATACACATAATCACTCCATTTATAATTTCTCAAGTCATTGATATGAATTTGATAAGAGTAATTTTAACTCATTCTCCTTTTGTTGAGTTAAACATCCAATTCGTTGGTGTTGTTTTTACAAGAATATGTGTGAATGTCCTTGATTGTTTTACACTGAATATCCAATCATATTTAGTGTAATTATATTTTTCACACATAATTATGTCGTTGATTTATCCTTAACCTAAGGATATAGCCTTTATGAGAGATTTCATCTCAATTTACATTCCATTGAGACTTCCTTGTTGTTATACACCAAATCACTTTTATGTGGTGAATATAATGTACTTTGACATAGTATATCATGAATTCGTTTATTCTCATGATATTACAATGTTTTTAATACCTCAATTATTTTTATTCTGGTGTCTCTCTTTTGGTTAGAAACTCTAACTAAAATACCATTTTTAAATGTTTTAAATAATTATTCATCTAAATCATTCTCATTAATGTCCATGTTTTAAAAAATGGTTTTAAGGATTTATTTATATGGACATTAAGGTTTTAAAATTAGAACTCCTTTTAAAAGTTTCAAAGTGGTATGGGATACATTGATTCAAAAATCTATTTTTAAATGGCTTCTTGACAAATAGTGCGACTTATAAATGATTTCAAGAAAAAGGGGGATATTTCTCTCAAATAGTTTTGATGATTATTTTTATCTATGGCAACATCCATCATTATTATTGATTGAGGTTAATGTGATACAATACAATATTACATATTGTATCAAATGAGTTATGTTTTATTGTGGATGTGCTAGTTTTATACCATTCATGGTTTGTGGATAAAGTATTGACATTTCGTATTCTAGTTTTAATACGAATGTTTATGTTATGTTTAAACCGTCTCATATGGGAATGAATTGGACTTAATATAAGACGGGTGGAGCCCGCTATAGCTCCTCGACACATCGGTAGGTCTCATGAGACAAACTAGTGTCTTGGCACAAGGCCTTGGCAAAATCTTATTTGTAGTTTTGGCACGAGCCCTTGGCTATGTGGTTATGATAGTCTGGCATTATGCATTCCATCATTATGAAAGTGGGTATTGATATTAAATGTGATCATTTGACTAATATAATATTCATGTTAATAAGTAAATGGCATTATTTCATTTTGTCTTTGCCATTTTATGCTGAAGTTCAAGTTTAAAAGGCTTTTGTTTTAGTTATAAATTGCCTTAAGTGTTTATTCTTATCTATGAAAGCTTCTGCTATAATGTTATCCTTACCGAGCATCTGATCTCACCCATTTCAATTTTTTTTATTTTTCCCAGGATTATGAAGAAGTAAATTATGAATGACCTATAGTGATAGTATGAGGGGATATGAAGACAAGATGTTTTTTTGATGTAATGTAAAACTTTATGAATGTATCTAGTATTTCCAAGGCTACTAAACTAATCAGTCTTTCAAGTCATGATATTTCTTGTGATCATGCCAATGTTATGTAATAATGCACCAACTCTGGGTAACTGGGGTCGGGGCGTTACATAATTTACCTAAATTTAACAATGATAAAGACTGTGTTTTTTGGCTTCAAAAGATATTATTTATGTATTGTGATTCAAAATTGAAGAAATAATTTTTATATGAATCTCATACTTCCCCATTTTCACATCATCCTAGAAATTCTAAAATGTAACGAGATCATCGGGAGTATTACCAATGAGATGGATTTAAAAGAGATATTGTTGACTTTACTATGAAGTGTTTGACTTATCAACAGGTTAAAGAAGAAAAGAAGTTATCGAAAGGGATGCGCTATCCATTTTCAATGCTATAGTGTAAATGGGAAAAACATTCAATATATTTTGTAGTAGGATTACCAATGAAATCTCTAAGTAACAATGAAATTTTAGTTATTGATGATCGATTGACTAAATCTACTCATTTGCTTCTAATTAGAGATACACTATCTCTAGATCAACATTCATGACTGTATATTAAATAGATAGCCATGATTAATGGAGTTACCCTCTCCATTGTATCTTTTCGTGATCCCATGTTAACTTCTATCTTTTGGAAGGGACTTTAGATTTCAATGGGTACTGAATAAAATGTATGTACATATTTTCATCTTCAATCATATATGTAGTCTAAATAACCACTTCAATCCTCAGAAGATATTCTACATGCTTGATCAAATAGATTATTTACGATGTTGGTACCAACCCCTTTCTTTGGATTATATTTCTTATAAATAAATTTTTCATTCCAATATACAGATGAAAACATTTGAACCATTATAAGGAATGCAGTGTCGAACTCCAGCTTTTTGGGATGAAGTAGCTGATATGAAGTTGATGGGACTAGAATTGGTAGAAAATATGGAAAAAAAGTTCAATTTATTTAGAAGCATATGAGAATAGCTCAGAATAGGAAGAATAGTTATACGGATAACCGATGAAAGATATTTATTTCGAGGTAGGTGATCATGTCTTTCTCATAGTTTCCCATTGAAAAGTGTGATCTATTTTGGTAAGAAGGGGAAGATGAGTCTGAGGATCATTGGACGTTATAAAATCCTAGAGAAAGTTGGATCAGTTTTTTAAAATGTGAATTTACCTACATGTTTATCCAGGATACCAAATTTTTTCATGTTTCAATGATGATAATGTATAAGCAGGATCAATCACATGTTTTGAGTCCACAGGTAATTTAGTAGGAAGATAATATTTCATATGAAGAACAACCAGTCCAGATTCATGACTGAACAGAGTAAGTGCTACGGAATAAGGTAATCCGTATTGAAGTGGTTTTGTGGAAAAACCACATGGATGTTGAGGAAACATGGAATTATGGAAATGATATAAGGGATAAATATCCCCTCTTATTTGAGAAGTGAATAGAATTGTGAGGACACAATTTTCAAAAGAGGGAAGGGATGTAACATCCCAGGTAAATAAAGAACATAACATTTTCATATTAATTAATATTTGTGAATAAAATATTTATTTTACTTTAATTGAGATGCTATGTTTGATGGTGTACCTGACACGAAATAAAGGGTTTCTCCAAAATTTTATGTTGCACACAATGGTGACTCATTATAAAATAATAATAATATAATATTATTGTTGTGAATGGTAGTTAATGCCAAGATGTTGTACTTGAGGAAATGAATATAACTCACTTATATAGGTTATATTAGACAAAATAAACATATTCTTTAAAATAGGGACATCAAAATTTACATTCAGTAAACTATTGGTATTTTTCCTGATAGAGTTCATTTTTTAATGAATAGTGAAAAATAATGCATTTTTAGTCAAAACTGTATTTTCATCTAATTTCATTATATAGTTAGATTTTCCTTTAATTTTTTTTAAAAGTGAAATTAAATTATTTCAATATAATTTAATCTATCAGTGGACATTGTATGTGATTGTACATTCTAATTGGACATAAACACAAGTCAATCTTTTGGAGTTTTTTACATCTTAAACACACATTTTTTGGTTTCGACAACATGAATTAATTTTAAATTAATTTTTGATATTTCTGTGTCTTTTATTTGAAAAAATGGATTACTTATTTAGAATCAGGAAGTTTAAATTTTGTAAATATGTACCTTTTATTTTTTGACATTATGAATAGTAACTTTAGTAAATATGTTATTTTCCAAGGTTAAGGGGTAAATCTAGTAAATAAGGGACAAAATAATTTTATTATAACATTAAACTTCTATAACACATGTCTTAACTCTTTGTTATGAGATATATACTAAAATTGAAATCCTTAGGTTGATTATAAGACAACTTTGAGCCACTTGTATGTGAAAATGACATTTAATTACTTTTAATTTAAAGTTCATGAAAATATTACATAAACATATATCTTTTAATAAAACAATTTTTATATGGGGTTATATAAGTGATATATTTGACTATAAAAATTAATTAGATATATAAAAATATTTTCAACATCATGTTATTTTATTTATAATTTTTAGACTTCAAAAAAAAATATATATTAATGACACAATGATGATGTAGTGATTACCTTATTAATGAATGTTTTAAATAAATGAGATTATAAATATAAAAATAAATTTATATTGAAACTTTTACTCTATACATGAATTTTATAGATTATTATGACTTGTTATGTTTAAATTAATGTTGTTTTTTCTAAGGAAGCAAGTTGGTTTGGATTTTTTAAAAGTCATGATATGAATAGTATAAAAATTGATATAAAAGAGTTCTTAAAACAAATACTTCATTATTAAATGATTTAATAGTCCAAAAAATATAAGATTCCGCCAAATAACTTATATATGGTTACAATTTTTATTACTCAACTACTTGAGGTTTTATTGGAATTGTATAATAACTATATTGACATTATATTATCAGTACACAAGAAGACATGGTTAGAGTCAAATAAGGTAACTAAGTGTTAAAGATAAATGAAAAGTTAAAATTTGAAACAAAAAACAACCTAAATACTATATTTTGAGTGTATTTCAAACAATACTCATCTTATCATCGAATTAAATGAGTTTTGGACCTTTTGAAAATAGTTATTATTTTTATAATAAAATAATATTTCATACATTCCTAAAGTTCCCATCCCCCCTGTTATAAAAGGCCACCACCTCTAACCCATACCCACACCACTAAATCCCCCTTGGCTCATTCAAAATCTAACACAATAATCTATAAACATCCCTATATTCTTCCTATAAGCCTTAACATAGGCATAAGGAAATTCAATAAAGATATTTGCCTCAAATCAAAGGGAGTTACGTGATTTAAGAGGTAGGGTCTTCCCTAAAGTTCATTCCCATTATTTTACTTCTTCACTCCCTATTCTATTCTTATTATATGATTACATAACAACACTAGTATCCTCAATATTCTAGGATATTTTTATGATATGTATTCTATCTACACATACACACACCTCCATCTGATGGATACGAACATACTGTTTCTTTTTACGGTGAACTATTATCTCACAAAACGATGATGGTTTGATTTTTCCCTACCACCTCTCATGGTGGCCATTATGATGGAACTTATTTTATATGTTATATATTTTATGTTTACATATACTCTAGGATTCTTTATTTTTCTTTTATGTCATACTATTATGATTTCCATAATTGTTAAATATGATATTTTCATTTGAGGAACTGCGGACTACCACCCCCTCAAAATGATTTCACTCGTTCATGATATACATGGAACGTATATAGGATGGAATTAATAAACATATATAACTTATATAAAATATGATATTTTATAGGAATTATAATATACCTATGAATAATTTAGTTTTTATTCATTCAAATATGAAAAATAAATGAATGTATCGTTCATGCGTATGTATGGATTACCATCTCCATGAACTATGAATTTCATTT
The DNA here is from genome assembly GCA_963277665.1 of Viscum album. Classification (NCBI taxonomy): domain Eukaryota; kingdom Viridiplantae; phylum Streptophyta; class Magnoliopsida; order Santalales; family Viscaceae; genus Viscum; species Viscum album. The sequence continues at coordinate 1,150,290 of CAUJRU010000090.1, forward strand.
CATATATCCAAATGTTATGGAATGTTCTACATATATTAATACTAGATATAAATACATATATAATGGATATATATGATATTAAAATCATAAATACAAATCTTTATATAATATACTTTTGACCACTTGGACCATGTGTAATTATAACAAATTCATTTTTGACTCAAGTACTGAACATCGACAAAATGACCGATATGATCTTGAATAATTATATGATTGTTATAGAAAGGTATTAATTGATTTAAAAGTAATAATAAACATTAAAAAGGTTTTTAATAATGTATAAATTTACATAATTTTATTATTCAAGGAGATATATAATGAAAAAGACAAGACAGACATATGGTGATGGAATACATCTCAACCTCCTTTAATTATGGAAAAATTTTATTTATACATGACTTTATTTTATACAAATTATAAACCGATTTGACTGTTCAATTAATTCAAATGGAATATTTTTCTTCAAGTCATTTTACTAAATGATAAAAGTAATTTTTATTTTTAATGTACATGGTGAAAATGACCTTTCTGTCATTGCAAGAATTGTTTGATATTTGGATACCTTAACAAACTATAATGTCTTTAAAAGAAAAATAAATACAATATATTTTTTTACATTTTTTGGTATTGAAAATGGTTTTAATAATGGATTTACTATGTCAATATCTTGAACTGATATCTTGTGACTGCAATATTGAAACGTTTTTATTCCTTTATGATTGTTCATGTGTTATGATTATGTTATGTTTCTTGGAATATTTTTATGTATACAGCTGGTTCAGTGATAAACAAAGTGTGGGTGAGCCCGAGATAACTCTCCAATGCATTGGGTAACATGACAGTGAAAAACATTATGTGTCTCCTAAGATATTTTGGTAATATATTATGATGCTTATTCCAATAATAACTCACTATGTAGCTGTGAAATCCACAATGTAAGTATGTAATGGATGCCACAAGTTACCTTTATGATTTATTATTTCTACGTACTATTCATAAATCTTTTTATTTCACAAGTTATGTTAAAGTGCTTATTTTTTATGATTGAAAAATATGATTTTATTTATCTGAATGTCTTTATGGACTAATGTTTTCTTTCATTATTTTATTACCCTTACTGAGATTTTTATGGTCATCCCGTGTTTTTTAAATGTAATTTCACAAGGTATAAGGAAGGGTAAGAGAAAGGAAAAATTCAAGAATATTTATATCAAGAAAAGTATTATTTTTTTATTTAATGAGTTCTATTTTTTTGATAAAAATTGTTGGAGTAGTAGTGTCTACTTTGTAATATTAGATATGTAATGTAATAGTTATGGCCTACTTCTCAAAAAATATAAACCATAAAATATCCTCAATTTAGAATTCATTACATAACTCCAGATTATATAATGTTCAAGGCTGGAGATTTATTATAGCAGTAACATTATTTTAATGATTGTTCACAAAATAAAACCACAACAATAATCCTCTAGGAAAAACTAAAACGACCTCGAGGTCAGCTCACAATCTCCTCTTTCTCGATGAAATAATTATGTCAATAAATTCAGATCAAGAAAAAGGAAACCTCGCAATAACTCTGTATAAACTATCGTTAATGAGAAATAAATATACTTAGACCCCTTCTCTTTCTTATTTCCATGATGTGTCACTAAATATTTAACAAAAGAAATAAAATCTACGGGAAGATAAATAATATAAACAAGTCCAATTATAGGTAAGTGTGAGGCACATGTATAAAATAAACAAATAACTATCGAAGATGCAATAAAGATGATATATCTCACTCTCACTAGACTCCCATATACCACCACTAGAAAATAATCATAAAAATAAAGGTGGTTCAATCCAGAGGCAAGTGACTATTGATCTATAGTCTTTGAGGTGTCTGACTACACCACAGTTTCCATTGGATATGATGATCCCTTACCAAAATGAGATATAGTCATAAAAATAATGAAATGATGTAGATTTCTATAATGTCCACAACTATTTGACACCATTGTAGGGGAAAAACAAGAGAAACAAGTGTTCCTAAAAATTAGGCACTGATATCAAGTAAGGGGAACACTAATTTATATAACATAAGATGAAGAGGATGCCTACAACTTAGAACTACCTCCACCCATTCTGAAATGATCATTCAACTTCATCTTTTTTCCATTATGAACCACTGTAGCTACCATTGGATATTGGAGAAAGGGTATAACATACAACCTTTTCTTTAATATTTAACTATATCATCATCATCTAGTTTACCATATCTGTATATGTCAAATGAATAAATATAAATACATAAAATTGCTATCTGATCAAAAACCCAGTAGGTACTTTTTTCTTTCGGCTAGTAATTCTTTATTACCTATTTATCAAAACAATCCAAATCTTTTAAATGATTGGTTTATTCCAACACTGAACATTTTCTCTACCATAAATAGTGTAAAATTATAGACTTATATATCTTCATCAACTATACACAAAACATCTATTAAAAAGGTTGTATTCAAACCCTTTTATTACAAGGCCACCTGTCTATTTAAATATACCATGGAATCCCACCATCGCTTGAGGGGACCCTCATGTCTGAACGTCTCACACTTCACCATGATACACTAATGTGTTTCCAGGATTTTGAAGATAAAATAAATCATTTCTAGATAGTCTTCCACCTGTACAAGTTCATTTATACCCTTAAATAATGGTGGCTTCTCACTTAATACCTCTTGTAATCAATACCTTTTTACTAAAGATCCTATATGTTCTTCAATAAAAATATTCGGGAAATTTGGTTGATAGAAAGAAATTTCCATAGGATATCCTCGATATGATATTGATATATTGGAAAATTCACTTGAGGAGCATTAGATGAACCCTCATGAGGAACCCATGGAAGACATCTCTGAGCAATATCACTGCACACAGAAATTGAAGAAATGATTATACAATAAGATAGTGGCATTTCAAACCCCAAAAAATAACAAAAAACTAATACTAAGATCAAAAACATAAATCTAGACACACACATTCCAACAACCCATGGAAACATGAGTCTCGTTATTACAAGAGATAGACAAGTACTCACCGTAATTTTTATCTCAAGTCCGAAAATCCAATCTCCAGTCAACCAAACATCCCATGAGAAGGAATCATGTGTAAAGAAATATCCATTGATACCAAACAAAAAATGTACCATACTCAGATACCCTCTTTGATAGGTACTCAACCCGAATTTCCACATACCAAAAGAGAATTCTGGATCACTATGGGATGGCCACTAGCTCCCCAAAATCCAAAAAAACCATAGGGTTCGATTTCTCCCAAAAAAATTTAGATAACATTACTTATATATACATTACAAGAAGAAACTTCACAATAAGAACAAATTGTATATATATATCTCATAAAAAAGGAAATAGAACAAGCAATACAACTCAAATGTAACTAAACAATCTAATATATACAAGTCTAGTGGAAAACGAAATCAAAAACCAAAACATCAACTCCATGTGATATCATGGGAACCCCCCCTCCCAACTCACCATGATATACCCATACAAAGCTTAATGAAACATCATAGAATCATTTGGGATCCTCTCTTTTTCCAAAATTAAATGACATAGTAAGGTCTACACACTACCAAAGGGGTGTTCTGGGTTTGATCTAAACTAGTTTAGTAAGATCCCACCTAGGTGTTCAAAAACAAGTCTCTATACCAAAATATTAACATTAGCTTTTTAATGAAAATAATTCTTGATAATGTGTATATTTTTTATATGAAAATTAAGGGGAAATTTTTCCCCCTTTTCCCACATTTCATAAATAATATTGGTAAAATAGTTAAAACTAATTTAATATATATCAAATTATTAAAATCGAAGAAAATCTTGTGCCATGTATCATATCAAATCCATGGAAATACAAGAAAAAATTGAACAATCCAAAGCATAGGTAACATAACACCACAGATCACTATATTTTAAGCTAGCTAGGACACTTGTACCTAAACATTCAAAATCACTAACATCATGTATGTAGATATATTCATTGAATATTGAGGACCTATTAATACACTCAAAAGTGAGCCCTAAATAGGTCTATCATGTCCCCATATCAACAGGCATAGGGAATAGAGGAACATACCATGAGTGAACCCCCAAAAAATGGATGAGGGTAATTAATACACCTTCCACCTATGAAACTAAGGCTTCCCAGGTTCATTAAGTTCCAACCCATTTCATGAAAATCACAAATTTGAAAAAATCATTTGAAATATATTTAAAAATTATTTAGAAATTCATTTTATTCTTCCAAAATAAGGAGAGATCATATTTTCACAAAAACCTGTTTCCACACATGAAAGTAAATCATAATGATTAATTTATAAAATAATCTTCAAAACATGAGCAATACAGTTCATCCGACATAGGCTATAGACTGAACAACCAACCTCAATCCCTAGATCGACAATCCCCTAATAGGATCCTCCATATAGAAATGAACACAAGACCAACAATGGAGGCCCTAATATTGATTCCTATGTCATAGAATCAAATACTATAAAAAATAATTTTAAAGAAATGTTGGATCTTGAAAAAACTCAAATATCATGCACCATCCACACTGGAACTAGAAAATAATCGAGCCCCAAAAGAAGATCACATTGTAGATCTAGAAATAAAAACACAATAGGGTAAATAGATCTAAAATCAATGTGAATTAGTGCTACATTGATCAAGGTAATATGGGAAAATGGAAAATCACTTATCCCAAAAGATGAAACGAAAAAAAACCCCAATGATCAATCGCTGAATGCAGTGATCTGGAAGGAGAGGAGGATCCCAACATTTCATGTGATAACTCCTAGATTAAGAGTGAAGGGGTTAAAGATACATTAAATATTTAATCAGTAGTGCAGTTCTTTAAAAAATTAGACGGTGATAATTACAAAGCATGTAACTGTTCACATGATGTAATTCCCAATTAAAAATTCCAAGTGAAAAACACATGAACTAAGATAAAAAATTGGATTTTTACTATTTCAAGATGTGTTAACATTTCCTACAATGTATTAGTTTCACACCCTGAACGAAATTCAAGAAATATATCAAGAAACCATTACACAAAATGAACACATTTCATGGAATGTAAACTATTCACGACATGTAATCATCTCAAAATGTGAAAAATCACCTAGAAAATAGAAAACCGTCTAGGAAATAGTGAAAATCATAAACCAATACTAATTTTCTCCAAATTCTGAGAGAATGCTTTGATTTCTTTATCAAATTTATACCTAAACTCCATTAATTCAATAACAAAAACAACCCCAAAATTTATCTAATTTTTGAAAAAATGTTATCTCCATCACCAGGTTCCCTGAAATAGACCCAAACAAAGTTTGAAAATAAAATTGATAAGAGAAATAACTAAAATTATGTTATTGGATGTTATGAACTCCCCACCATAAGACATTCTGTCCCTACAAAGTCATGTAGAGGAATGATGTTTGAAAAGAGGTGAGACCACATATCCATCAACATTGTTTCCTGATACGAAGTCTAGTGAGAATTAGATCCATGTCTCTATAACGCTCAGACCAAAGTGAATGAATTTTCATGCAAAGCCTTCACTTAAGATTCAATAGTCTTCACTGATTACACTAAAAGTGAAATTTCTATTTCTAACTCAATCACTTCTCAAATCATAATCTGAGAGAGATCATTATGGTATTTATTAAGTTTAAATATGTGGAAAATATCATGAATACCCATATATTAAACCAACAATGCCAAACGATAAGCAAACTTTCCTTGATGATCATTGATCTAAAATGTTATAACATATATTGGATCCAAATTTTAATTTTTTCTAAGCAGATGGGGACCTAAATAAGGATAAACATTAAAGAAAAGTCAGTAACTAATAGAAATTTTGAAAGGACATTCCTGATTATCTTCATACTATGTATGTCATATATGAGCTATAATAATATGTCAAACTATATCCTAAGTCCTCATTAGAATCTCTTAAAATATTCTTAATCAAACCAAAGATATGTTTCACACCTCTACCCAATCAAGATGCGATTTCCACAAGAGACCATTAAAATTGTCAAATAGAGCCGTTTTGATCGATGAATGATAAATGTTGGTATAAAAAGAGTCAAACAGTACAAATAAAATATCCCATGATCCACTAAAATCTAAGACACAAGTATGGAGAATATCCTATTAGATCGTAATAGGACAATCCATAGATATATCTTTCTATGGATGGTAATTTGTACCCATCATGACCTGAATCACTATTTACTCCTATACGCTACTCTAGAACCTTGATGTAATCCTGATATCCCTATCTAAAATAATATGATAAGGAACCCCATGTGACCTCACAATATCATAGGCATAAAATTTACCATGATCATCAATATTAACGGTGTTCCTGGTCAAAATGAGGTGGGATTACATTTTCAACCAATAAATCACCGTGGAGATATCATTTCTCCCTTGAGATGTTTGTGGTAATGAAATAACAATTTCGATGGACAGATTTTCCAATTTCAAATCCAGAAATGGAAGAGTCTAGAGAAACCTAGAATATTTAAATAGTCATTATTTATCTTTTTCCAGGATTAACAATGGGAAACTTAATTTGTAATTTCATGCTTCATACATGGCCACTATACTTTTTGCCTCATGTGATAATACATATTCATAGTTCTCGAATGAATGTCCCATGAAAACTATTGTATTTAAAAATACCAATCTCCTCATATTTACTGGGTTGAAAAATGATCTCCAAAATTGATATTACCATCTAAATAGAGAGAAAAACCTAAAATGGTCTCCCCACCATATAGGCTTTCCTTAAATCCATTGAACTAATCATCCTACTATTGACCCCAAAAAATAGTGTAATGGATAGATTATGATAATTTAATACAAGGTAAAACCATACCAGAAACATCTTTCTAATAATTTGGATGGGATTGAGAAATGATCTCCATAAGGTTCAACTCTTTCTTCGATTCCAGAATAGCCCATGATGGTAGTTTTCAATTACGTGTGTCTCCAAAGACATTCCCCTTCCACAAGGTATAGAATATGTTGTGGTTAAGAATATAAAGGTATTACACCCACTTCCTATGTCAGATATTTATGTCCTTCAACGAAAATATATAGCTTTTAATCTTATGGATAGAAAATACATTCAATGTTTTTGTAGATGTATAGTGTTACAATAATCTAAGTACATGAATATCCATGGTGAGCTCTGAATATTTTTTGGGGTAATTCAAATCATTAATTTAGAGATGGAGAGATATTTAATCCACCTCATGATCAATATACCTATGCACACAGACCAAACCAACATTAGACGTATCACATAATAACCCATACCCCTTACAGAGATCATGTAAGATCAAAATACATGATTATTTACGAATCCATTTTAACTCATCCACAAAAGTCATACAGTTTTCATCCCATATTATTTTCACAATTTTCATGGTTAGAGAATTCAAAGGTAATTCCAATGTTGAGAAACCCATGATGAACCATCAATAATGTCTAAAAATTCCAAGGAACCTCATAATCTAAAAACTGATACAATGTTCATACTAGGACAAGACAACCTTCACCTTCTCATAATAAATTGATAATCCATGCTTAGAAATCAGGTTCCCCATGAACATCACTTCATGGATCTAGAAATTTCATTTTGAAATATTTCCATAAAAATGGTAAACCCTTAATATTTCAAAAAAAAAAACAAATTGAGAATGTGTTCATGTTCTAATCTCGAATAACAAAAAATATATTGCAAAAACAGAATTGTAGAATTGTCATGATACTCATGGAATATAATATTCATCAAATCCATGAAAACTATAGGTGCATTAATAATATCAAATGATATAACAATATATACATAATGCTGGTTCCTAATCCTGAAAGACATCTTTCATATATTTGAGTACCAAAATCCGTGTTGATGAAAACCCAATCAAAGATAAATCATTTAAAATAAACTTTCACCACTTTTAATAATTTTAAAACAATAAAAAAATTGTGATGGATGTTTATTCTTACCAATTTCCTAGTTTAACTTTTTATAGTCCACATAAAATTGAATTGGAACATCTACCTTTTTATAAAAGAGCACAGAGGATACCCAAGAATGAAAACTATGGAATACAAAACCATTAACCATTAGGTCATACAACTCAATATTGGGATATTTCATCTCTATCTGTGCCATATGATAATAGGGTATCAGCATTTGATGTGTACCAAGAACCAAGTCATTAATAAACTCTAACTCTCTATCTAGAGGTAGAGCAGAGAAATAATCTATGAGAATTCTAGGAATGTACAAAAAAATTGGGGAAATTCAATAATAAAGGAATTTTTTAGGATCAACTACTAATATAGACAATAAACTCATATTTTCTGGGTTTAAAAATATTCCATTATCAGCCCTATGATCCAAATATCCCTAAAATATATAATATATTTGATTGGATACGATAAATGTGACAAAAAGCTGATAATAATAAACCTCATAATCATGAGAAATAAAAAAAAGCATCTCAATGATGATGTTAAACAAATATTGATCTATAATGAGGAAATCACTGTCTAACTCTATAACAACTATCGAAAGAGAAGAATAATGTAATTTACACCCATACTCTTTACTCATTACAATAAGTGTCACTAATTCAATTTAAAACACGACATCCATTGGAATTTTAATCATATCATCAATATTTCTTGATATAAATGGGTGGAAGGAACCATTTTACAATAAATAAATTTCTTCTAAAAGTGAAATAATATGGTAACTCTCACTATTTATAGACCCACGTCTACCTCTTCCACAAACTCATTTACTACATGATTTTTCTTAATCCCAATAAATGTGGATGGAGACCTATACTGTTTATGTATTTGAAAATTTCATAGTATACTTTGGGTAAAATGATCCATGCCAATAATATGATGTAGAAAAGGCCTAAAAAAACTCTATAGAGGAAGATAATGTCCATGACTATTGCACATCGTCGCATGTACATAACAAGAGAATCTTCTGTTTCAAACTATGACCCATTTATAAAAAATCAGAGGAACACAACTAGATAAAACATGATCTATATAGAATGACTGTAATTGAGAATTACCCACATCGCTCATGTGATGATCTTACCACTTCCTTTTTTCACCATCATTCCATTGAAGTGGCCACTAGGTGGAATAAAAAGGGCATAATAACTAACCTTGTGAACCATATTAATCTCTTTAATTATCACTATATATAATACCTTTATGTAGGTAGAGAGATTTAGTATAAATACTTGTGATATGATAACTTGTAACAATCACTGTAAGTACTTTTGATCCTTTATTGGGTCATTCTTTACTATCTATGATGGAAAATGAATTATCTCTTTGAACTGGTTGAAGGGAGTTGAAATATACTACTGTAAGAAGAGATTTATAAAACCAATATAGTATTTTCCCATATGGTTGTTCGCCTATACCATTGAATCCCACCATTACAGTTTGAGACCCTCAATTTTGAACACAATAAAACTTCACCTTGAAACAATTAGTTGTATACTAGAAGATGATGATCTTATCAATATTTTCAATCTAAATATCCATCATTTTAGATTCATTCGAACCTATAAATTATGGGGGATTACCATGTAATATTTCTTATCATCGACACATTACCACTTAGTTTAATGGATGTATCCCAACAAATACATTCTAAACATGTGGTGTTTGATCAGATGAACTACCCATATGATAGCCTCATTATCATTTTGATCTATTCGAAAATTCCCATCAGGTGCATCTGTTACACCCTCCTAAAGAACATATGAAGGATATCTTAGTGGATTATCAATGATCACAGAAATATAAAAAAGGATTATAAAATAAGATAATTTTATTTGAAACCATGATACCAAAAGAAAAGAATTGAGATTTGTACCCTATACTTAAAACAAATGGCACACAACCCAAAATATCATGTTAACTTGAGTCTTTTCATGATAAGATCTATTCAAGAACTCACCATAATATTTATCTTAATCCCCAACAAACCTATCTCTATTCTACCAAACATCACAAGATAAAGAATCATGAGGACTTAAATTCCTTTGAATAAAAAAATCTAACTGACCCAACCAGGATACTCTCTCAAACTAGAACCCGAACCAAATTTCCACATACCAAGATAGTGTTCTCGATACCCACGAGCTGGTGACTTGCATCCGAGAATAAAAAAACCAAAGGGAACACGTTTTCTTATCCAAATGTATTAAAAATGACATAAATATATAAATATAAATATATGTGAGATGAATAATCAATGGATGGATAAACAATTATATATATTTCATAAAAAATTAAAAAAAAACATAAAATTATCTAAGAAACCTATAAATTATAAGGCCAACATTAAAGGATAAAAATAGATACTACATTTGATATCCTTGGAATACTCCCACCACCTTACCACCAACTACCCATACACAACTAACTGAATCCTCACTGCCTCACTGTGGTCGGTTTCCTTTCCCATCATTGAAATACATACAATCTTCTATGGACTGGTAAATTGGTTTATAGGGTGTCATCTAAACAGGATATGTTTGATCCCACCATGGTGTTCCACAATAGTACAACATTTTGGACATGGTTGACATTACAAAAAAGAAGGCATGATAAACAATTAATGTTTTTTATATCAAAATCATGATATATCATTTTATTTACACTTTTTCATATTTAAAAAAATAATCTTGGTAAAAGAGGTTCAAAATTATATCATATACATCAATGGAATAAAATCAAATACAATAATGTATCACATGTCTTATAAAATTCATTCAAGTACAAGCTAAAATACACAATCCAAAGAACAGGTAACATCACACCATATATCACTATAGGTAAGGCTAGCTATGATAGACTTACCTAATCCTATACTATCATTCCCATAAATTCTCTAGATATTTCTATCGATTATTGGGAGAAAATGAACACCCTATAATGTGAAACCCAACATGTCTATTATTTCCTTAGATCAACATGCCTAGGGAGTAGAGGAACAACCCATTAGTGAAACCCCTAAAAAATAGACATGAAAATTACTACACATTCTGCCTGTATACCCAATGCATCCCTTATGATCTGTTTTCCAAACCATTCAATTAAAAAAATTCATTAAAAACCATTTAATAAACCCTTTTTACAATTCTATGAAAATAACTTATCTTTTTCCAAATCAATGGGAACCAATATTTTCTCAAACACCTGTTTGCATGCATGAAAATCAATCAAACCACTTATTTTATTAAATATTTTTTAAAACCATATAAGTATAGTTCATACAATATTGCCTGTATATGGAACCCCCTTCCTCAAACTCAGGTTATGGACTCCTGTAATGGCATATAGAAACAAGAAAACAAAACATTATCAAAAAAGGTGAACCTGGTATCGATTCTCATGCCTCAGGATTCCACCCAGTAGACAAAGAAGTATTCAGAATTGGTATATCATGAAAAAACTCAATGAACACATAATTATCATGCCACAACCAACAAAGGATATGACCTAGAAAAAATATCACACTTAAGATCTATAAGAAACAACACCACAATGTCAATTACTATGAACAAATAGGGAAACTGTGCTATTGTGATAAATGGAAATAAAGAAATAATAATATAAATTACCTAGAGATATTAATCCCAACAACCTCGATGATCTGTTATAGAATTAACTGATTTAGAACAAGAAGAGGTCCCCAAAATTTTCAAGGGGAGATCATTGGTCAAGAGTGAAGAGGGTGTGGCAGAATGAAATAATTAAACATCCATTTATTGCCCTAAAAACAACATACTATTAAAAATACATAGTGTGTAAACCCTTCATGTTGTGTAATTATGGATTAAAAAATATTACTGAAAATTTTGTCACATCATATTCAAAATATATTTTTACCTTTTAATGAAATGTAAACACTTAACATTAGCTAATATTTTTATTTCCAAAACCAAACACATTTTATAATCCTAGAAACTAATACATGATGTGAACATTTTACGTGGCATGCGAAACTTTCATGAAGTGTAATCATATCTTGATATAAAATCTCCCAACATATAGAAAACTATATCAATTCTCTTAAACGTCCCAAAACAACACCAGTGTTCTATGGGCTTGGGGGGAACCATATAAATCCTATAACAAAATTATACGCAGACACCATTAACCAATAAAAACATAAATATCTGAACTTTAGCTCATTTTCTGCAACAAATGATCTATGCACATTGTAGTCCCAAAATGCACCTCAATAAAGAGGGTGACTAAAAGAGAGTAGGGAAGTACTTGAATGTGGGAAAGGTATGTATCAATGTTTGTGTATATTCGGAAATTTATTGGTTTCTTTGAATTTAATTCATTATCTGGGATCATGTTTTTTAATATAGGTATCATCATCTAAATTATTCATCTCCTGGATTGAAATTTTCATTTCGTGGCACTTAAGTTTTTGTGGGGGTAAGTGAAATAAGTTAAGGGATTGTTTTGAAGAATTTTATAGACATTAATTGTTAGTATGTGATCCAAACTAGAAGAAATAGTTATATTGGAACCCTAGTAATAAGACATTGGTGAATTGGTTCTCATTTAATTTGACTAAGGTGAAATTTTTCCCATATAAAATACATTGGTAAAATGGCATCTAGGTAGACTACTGGGTGAATTAGAAAAAAAATTTTATTTATTATATGAATTAATAATAAAATGTAATATTCCTTCTGTATTTATCACCTATGATCCAAGAAATATAGGTGTTTCACATTGTTGGCCCAATTCCCCAGTTTTTGGGTGCTTAGGTAGTGGTGCTTAGTTTGTGGCATTCAGGTAGTCCAACATACATGTAGTGTCACTTTGTTAGTCTAGAACCCCGATCATATATCATACTAAGAGGTCCTATTCAAAAAAATTATATCCCCATAAATAATGTTTTTATATGAAAGTAACCTGTAAGAAGGCTTAAAAAAATACATAGGCATGTGGGATGGTGTTTCATGTGCTGAGGACCTATGGTATCACATCCATCTACCTGTGGTTTTATAATAGAGAGGAACATGTGTATTTTAATGGAAAAACCTAGAATAGTTTCATAGATTTGGTGGTTAATTTTTGGGGTTCCCAAGAATACATCTTTACAGACAATGTTATCTATAGAGTGTAGAATAGTGAGCATGTCTCACATAGGAAGGTTCATGAGACAAGGTATACCAAATGTCTATTTACTAGTACTTAACTCCATGGAATGTGATACAGGGCATGTAGATTATGTTATATGATCATATTTTCATGAACAACTAATCATATGCTTACCTGTGCATGGTTGTGGAATTTAATAAAACAACATCATAAAATTTCATCATCAAATGAAAATAAAATTAGATATCACTTTTTATTTTTGCTCCATAATCATAAAAATACAATCAATGGAAATTGGATACACCCTTGGATACTAGTTTACCTAGTAGAATGTTTTTTACAAGGAAATATAGATTCTATAATACCCATGAAATGGGTGTTATGGTTTTAATAAACATTTTTGAATGAAATTGATGAAATTCACGGGATAGGACTAGTGGGATGTTCTCACCACCACCTTCCTAAACTAGGAATCAAATATTAGGAATCTATATCTCTTAGTGTGTGGAAAATCATGGGGATTTAATAGATCCAAATAATGACTTCTTCATGTATACAAATACCTTTTCTTCATTTATTTAACTTGTTTAATGTCAGTAAGGATTGTATGATGGATTTTGTGGAAGGTAATTAGATCTTATTTCTCTAATACCAAAATATATAATATTCATATATATACTATATTTTTTTTTCTAAACATAACATATTTATTTATTTCAATATTTAATAAATTTTTTTCTATATATTTATTACTACATCACATTCTATAAGAATTCTAAATAGGTTGATAGATTAATTAATCCCATTGGTTTCTAAATTTCTTTAAACCATGTCATTCTTATTTCTCTAAAAATCATGAAACCTATCATAGTTTTCTTCATTTAAGTATAATATAATAATTATGTTTTATTTTTTCCTATATCCATAGTGTACATATTTCAATCATTATGGAAGAGTATTTAATTATTATTCTATTGAATTTTTATTGATTATCATATAGAGACCCATAATTCTCATACATAAATACTATATCATTTTAGATGAATATTCAATATATTTCAAAATAGTACACACCTATGGATTGTAGTGGTTTAGTGACCTTGGGAATAAGGATGTTTAAATAATTAATATATAAAATATCTATGTTATCTTCTATTTTTTCATCCCATGTTTCACCACTCATAGATATAACATACCTAAAATATTTATCCATAACTAGGGGAAGGGAAACAAAAGAAATTGTGAGATCAGTCTATTAGATTGGGTATAAAAAGATGTGAATATGGTTTTGAGAATATTATCTAAACATTAGAAAAACATACACATAAATTCATATATCATAATATTGAAATTTATAATAATGAATTATTAAATCAAATGCATCATACATAATAGCGAAGAATCATCATTAATAAATGATGATCCATGAAAAAATATCATAAGTAAAAGTCATCTATTTTTTGAACATGAAAAAATATCTAATATCATTTCTTTATTCATGGATCAATGATAATACTATAACATTTGGTTGGGGTTAGTCTCTATTCCATAATTTTGTAGTAAAGGTTCATTTCGAATACTATGTTATTAGACAAAGTATCCTATTGAAATGTGTTCACTACTAATTTCAGTCCTTATTATCCCTTGAGATATCCTTATTTACCCAATTAAATTTATAACTACATAATTCTAGGCCCTCCCACCACATAATGAAAAGCATACATATGTGTGAAACAAGATGAAAATAATTCATCATATCTTCAAATTAGAAATCCAACAATTGATAAGGTTTTCAAAATAGTTTCATAAAAATAATCATAAATTCGGAATATAAGGAATAAATACAATAAAATGGCATCATATAACTTGTAAATCTTCTGAACTAAGTCTTTTTATAGAAAAATATTCATTTTAAAGATAACTAGAACATTTCAATAGGAAAATACCCCTTTTTATTTGAAATAACATACATTGAATTTAATAATTTCCAAAAGATTATTTAAAATCTTTATCTACAAATATTAAAAATAACTTATAAATGATCATTTAATTAAAAGTTTATTCATGATGTCTTGAAATCCATTCATACGGTGTATGTTAAAAAAAGCCTTTCACATTTTTGTTAAAATTTCAAAAGTACCACATGGTAAAATTTATAAGAATATTAATTTTTAATATTGGGAAATAAAATCATATATTATTAAAATTTACGTCCAAAATGATTAATAATAGTAAAACAATTCATGAAAACGTTTTAAAGAAAATATGTACATGGAAGAAATATTCTTGACCAAATTGAGAAACATGGTAAGTTTTCCTTAAATAAATTCTTTTGGTATCTTGAGTACATTACAAGGGAAAAATGAAATGATACAAAATAATAAAAATTAGAAAAATAAAATATATAAATATTCTTTGGGAGATATAGATCATATAATTATAGAATCTAAATATTTAATCATAATCAATACTAGAAAAATGATATTTTTACATAAAACACTTATGAATTTAGCATTTTTTTAATAAAAAGTTATTGTATCCTTGAATGTCATATGGATATATAAATACAATCAATTAAATATTCATGTATTCCAAAACACATTCATGGGATCTTTAGTCATAATAGAAATAATAAATTGATTAACAACATTACAACAACTCTCAATGAGGAGAAATTGAGATGAGTACTGCTTTTTAATTTTCTGTATTTTGAGTTGAATTCCTTGAAATGAAAGAACATGGTTTGGATATTGAAAAAATTTAAATTTATGTAAAATTAAAGTGAAATAATTTTTTTTAATCACACTGAATAAATAAAATTATGGTTCACAATATCAACAGGTCGCATGAATTTGAATATGAGACAATAAAACAGTTACCCAGTGTCTATTTTTCTCTCAAAGGGCTATAACATCTTTTATAAGAAATTTAAATTTAGTATACATATTTATAAAATTAATAATAATACCTATAATACCTTAATGTATTTACTTATAACATCTTCTCAAACATTTATTAACAATATTTCATTAAAATCATCATTTTAGGTGTTAACTAATTCATTTTTCATGTAGGTTTTGGTTGATAGTTATGGATATAGCCCATTTATTGTGGTTCAATCCACAAATAAATGTTAATAATGATATAAATATCATATATATTCCTTATATGCATATTTATTATCATTACTGTAAAGTGGTGAATAATAATAAATTGCATCATTATGTGGTGACGATAGTTAATATATAGGCACGAGTAGTGTTTTTATTTTTCAAAGGATGGAGTGAAAGAAATTTTAATATTAAATTAAATTTTATGAATAGTAATTATAATATAGAAATTATATATTGAACATAAATATATCAAAATAACCAAACATTATGTTGGCGGGGTAAAATGATATTTATCCCTACATGAAGACATTTGTCCACACGTACACACAAGCGATAGTTTCATATATCATTGGAATGAAAATTGGTATTAAATGAATGCTCCATTATCATTAAAAATATATAAATATATTTATGATACATTAATAATCCTTTTTTTTAAAAAATATTTTTTCATATTAAATTTTAAAAAAATAATATTGAAAGGTATTCCTTATGATCTATACCCCTTTTTTGAGAGACCTCGTTTGTTTTACTCCATTGTCCTTTAGGGGTTAGACATAGGAGAATAAAAGAAGGTATAAGATAAATTACTAAATTATATTAATGTATTTGGGTTTTCGTAATAAAATATATAATGATCAAATATTTTGAGTAAAAATTTGATGAGATGCCCTTTTTAAGTGAGGGGAATGACACTCAAGGAATTTCCTATAATATTTAAATTCTTTAAGGCCAGCTTCCTGGGAAAGTGCATAAGATGGATTTTTATTTTAATTTAGGATATTATATGGTTTAAATATATTCACATAATAATTATATGAAAGTTTTGGGTGTAAATTTGACATTAATCTCATGTTTTATCTCCCATAAAACCTTAACCTTAACCATGGTAACAAATTTTCTTTTTTTAAATTATCTATGAACAAAATTTAAGTTAACCATATTAAAATATATTAATTATTCTGATTACATATATGTAATATATTTTGTCAAATACAATTTATATAATTTCTTGAATTAAATTTTAATTAAATACACAATCCACAATGAAGACTCATTTTTTATGAAATGAATTTTTAAGAGATAGAAATAAATTTACTTATATTTCTTTTTTATAAAACCCATAAAATAATTATAAAAAATTATATTTAATGTATAATAAGTAAATTTCATTAATATGTTTAGGAATTATATATTAAATTAATTTATTTTAATGAAAAAACATTACATGCATAAAAATAGATTTTTGAAAAATGAGTTTCCAACCCCAAAAATATCTTATACCAAAATAAAGTATAATTATGATTCCTATATAACTAATTAGATTTATTATAATTAAATTATAATATGTTTATTTTTTTTGTTTCAAATAAGAAATAATTTTACATTTACATGAAATGAAATCAAAACTTTCACAAAATTTATAATTTTTCACTATTCATTGAAAAAATAAAACAATTTAGAAAAAAAAATCATAAAATTCACCATCTGATAATGTTGATATGTTAATTTTAAAAATTCAAATAATTTATTCAAATAAAATAAAAAAATTTCTATAAATTAATTATGATTTTCAAATGATAAAAAAAATAAAAACAATTTTTAATGAAAACAATGTTTGTATGTGTGAAATGAATTTAATAAAAACGAGTTTTAATATATTATAAATTAATAAAAAAAAATTGACTAATGAGAACCTTCAAGAATATTTTTTTTATAATATTGTTATTACTATTTACACATTCCATTTCAAGGGTTTTTTATATGCATTTATTATTTCATATTTTATCAATGCTTGAGGTTTTTTATGTTGTATTATATCGAATACTACACATTTTATTTAAAAAAAATTTATATAAAATATTAATTTTTTACATTATACCACATTCAAATGTTTTTTTATATCAAAATTCCATTAATATGGTACAAAAATTATAATATATATTCATAATCACATCCTTAGGTTCCCATGTAGCTTCCTCTAATTTAGGATTCCTCCATAGAACATTCCTTGGTTGAGTAGTATTATTTTGTAGAACCCTTTCTCTATAATCGTATTTTTTATACAATTTACTAATCATGAGAAATATCATTCTCTTAAGGTATACAATTTGATTTCAGTATATGTAAAGTATTTAGTATGTACTTATTTAAGGAAGGAATATAGCACGAACCTCAGTGTGATTTTTTAGAGTGCCAAGAGATTATAAATATTCTTAACATGATAAAGAATCATTAAGGGGACTATATACCAATGTCATGTATTTACCTTGTCTAAAATTCTCACAATCTTCTTCCGTGGGGGAATTCATTGGAAATTCATCATAAAAAATTTAATTATTGATCTCACCAACGATCATTAGGATATCTATTTTGTCAAATCTAAGATACCTTGACATGCTACTGAATGGATCAATACTTCACACCTATTACCTTAGATATGATGGGTCCCAATATCATTAAATCTCTAAATTCTTCTTAGTATATGGGCGTTCTATGAATTTTTTAACATAGGGACTCATAAGGTGAAATATGAATTATCAATTGAAAGATATTATTTTAAGATAAAATGAATTAAATAAGGTTTGGATCACAAAAAGCATTGAAATCTAGAGAACATGATCTCCAAATATCCTCTGACTATTTAATGGTCTCTAAGATTGACCAACTATTTGAGGATGAAAATAAGTACTTAAACATAAATCTGTATCTGAATAAATATGAATAATTAGCTAAAACTACATGGTAAACCTCATATTCCAATGAGATACAATATAATGTGGAACCTCATTTAACCTTACCACTCTTTGAATGTATATCTTGGAAAATAGATCAAGATAGAAATATTCTCTGATATTAATGATTATTTTTGACTTCATAAGGTGATCATATACCCCCCAAATAACATTATAAATTTTTTGAAGTTTTAGGTATTTTCATTATAAAACTAGTGGTACAAGATCCTGCTTGGCATCCAAAAGACCCGGGATAAAATCCGGGCAGGGGTGAATTTCCGAGTTACTATAGCAGGACTGTAGCAGTACTGTAGCAGTGGCGACACTGTAACGACGGAGGGACTGTAGAAGGTACTGTAGTGGAGGCGGTCACTATAGCAGGTACTGTAGCAGTCCGGGTACTGTAGCAGCACTGTTCACCGAGGGGTCCTCAGGGCAAAAAAATGGGCTTTCAAGCCTTGTATTTAGGCCACTTGGCCTTGGGCCTTTGGGCTATGTAATGGGTCACCCTCTACCCAGTATAAAGAGGTCTTTGCATTAAATAATAAATTGAGGCTTCGACCCCAACCTTTAAAAAAATAAGGAAATCCATCATGATGTTTCACATTTACATTCTAGTTTGGGTAACAGTTATAATATTCTTATATACTTCTGTCTCTTATCCTTAACATACTTATATTCCAAGCACTGAGATACAAAATATGATGTATATATATTTATTTTTTCGCTCCATATATACTCTTTATGATCCTTACACATCATTGTATATCGAGGATGAATTGAGAATGATAATCTATGAGATTCAAAAAAAAATAGTTACATCATCATGTCCAGTAGTGAAATTCATAATATTGGGTTCCTAAACCTTATCATTCCATCAAAATGAATTTTGAACTCATAAACATTTCTCACATATTTTTATATCTCCACATACTTCTCTAGAGCCTCTATTGTATTTAAATGGATAGATGGTTGAATACTCATTTGAAAAAATATGGTTTCTTCCCATAATTCATGATTTCAAGGTCTATCCTAGGAAAATCCATAAATAATGGATGGTTTGGGATCCTCATCATACATAGCCTAGAGGGATTCCAAAATCATCATAAACCTTTTACACATTCTTATGATGGAAGTGTATTGAGTTTTCATAATCTATAGTCAACTCCCAACATGTTATTTGGAACATATTCAACTCTTTTTGGGCGAATATATACTGTTATCATTTGTGATCAATATATTTACATGTATATATATAACATATTTCTATATAAATATAATTCCGCTATATATTTAGGGAAAATATTACCACTTCTTTCTCAGAATCATGAGTTTGTTAAATTTCTTCAGGAGTGTTTAATTTATGTTAGGAATAAGCTATCACCATACCATTCTATATGAGAAAACATCTCAGCAATTTCTTTGATTTATCACTATTAATCACAAACCCATTATATTCATAGGGAAGTGTGATCACAAGTGTATAGAAAAACCTTCTTATATGTTCTATGAAACTTTATTCACATACATCAGTAAAAATAAACTAAACTCCCATCAATGTTAACATGGTGAGTGGATTATATTTCCCTGTAACATCCTTTACAAATAATCAATTATATCCATCCAATCAATGGAAATATATATATTTTAGTCACATTTTATGGACTATAAAAATGTTTAATAACATCCATGTCGAATGGACCCACTAAAATAAGAGCCCTTTAGAATATATGACTCATGAATGAAACTTTTTGTAGCCAAAATTACTATGTGTAAATTTTTTCCTAAACCTTATCCTTCTTAAAGGTCTTCTACATAATCCTATAGTAATCGTAATTATCTTCAATTCTATTGGAATGTATATGAATATATTCTATAATTTCTCCCACATACTTATCTAGGTATTATCTAAAGTTTCAATTCATTATATCAACCCAGAAATCATATGTATTAGTAAGAAAAAATTGAAAACATATAAATTAATATTTTCCACACCTTGAATGGAATGATATCTTGAAAATGTATTCTCTTTTTAACCTTAACGGAGAGTATCAATATGAAATGAAATTGAGATCCTTGTTATTGATCAAACTAATCATCAATACTGGGATGAAGATACTTATTCTTGATCAATATATATTTATGATTCTGATAATCCATTCTAATTCACATTGATCAATATTTCTTCATAAAAATTGCAAGTGTTCCCCAATATGATTCATTTGTCTAACTTAATCCATTATCAATATTCTAATTGAGGTTATTATTTAGAAAATGTTACTCGATCAAGGACATTAACTATAGTGTATCTAAAATATGTGTAGAATTTGGTATGAGTTCTACTGAAAACTCATATTTTTGATTTGGATGAAGACTCCAAAAATATTCTATAATAAATCAACAAACTACAATATAATAGTAATATAATAAATTTTGTGTTTCTCCCTTACCATTTGGTATAAATAAAGAGTTTTAATATGAATAAAAACCCATACAAAGCATTTAATATTCCTAGGAAGTTCACATTTATCCTCACACTGATAGGCCATCATAGTTTTTTCAACTAGATAAATGTGACATCCCTTCCTCTGTAATTGATAAATGCATTCTTTAAAGAATTAAAATCCATGACCAAAAATCAAATAAACATCAACTACAGTAAAAATTAAAATATTAAAAGGAATTTCATTCCACCAATATTCAACTTGGTAATAATCATATAAATGAGATGCAATTATCATACAGTTAAGAAATTTTATTTCTAATATAACATCTAGTTTTTGAGGGTATGAATAATTGTTTTAATACATTTCATGATATAAATGAATTCATTGAGACAAGTTTCCAAAATATACATAAATACATGACCGTACATGTTTCGAACTCAAAGTAATCATTTTATATTCAAAATCTATTTAAAAAATGGTTTTCATGATCATAAAGCATCATTATTCAGAGTTATCAATCATATAACAATGGAAATAATTCCTATAATGTCTAAATACCAACACATTCTTTTCTATTTATTACACCTTATGTCTATCCATGGTTAGATATGGCCATAATTTATATAAATCTTTTATAATGTTTCATATATTAAGTGTTTTTTGTCTTAATAATATCTCAAGGGGGTTTCAAACCATGTGTGTTGAAATGGACCATTCACCCTATACCAAAATAATGGTCGGGATATACTCAATTAACACATTTTCGATTTATCCTCTAGATGATTCTTTTCCAAAACCAAACACACATATATTAGCTAGTCAGGGATTTATTTTTTTATGAGGAAACACTAATTTGAATACAATAACATTTGATACTCAACTATAATAAGTCTTATTATAAGGGTTCTTACAAACAGTTCCTCATCCTAGTTTCCAAAAGTAACAAAACCTTGACTTTGATACCATCTATAGGGTCCCATAATTCTCATACAAAATTATTACATCATTTTATATAAATTTTCAATTCATTTCACAATAACACATGCATTAGGGTAATAGTGATTTTTTTCTTTAGAAACCTAGATGCATAAACAATTGGTAAATAAAATATCTATATTATTTCCCACATAATCATTCAAAAAAATCACCCTTATTAGATAAAATTTTTTTAAAACCATTATATATATAATATGGATGGAAAATGTCAGGAACCATCCAAGGTACCCACGTAACTCGATTATAGAGTCGGCCCTAACATATCCCAAAGGGAGTTCCTAATCTCCACGGGTTGAAGGATGGTTCCTGTCATCACACAACATGTAAGTGGGAATATATTTTCCACAGAAAAAAATGGAAACAAGATAATAAAGTTAAGAAACATATAAAAAAAATATCACTTGGAGTGAGGTACAAGAATAAAGCAGGGCATAAAACTCATGAAGTATGGAAACCCAAGTACCAAAAATAAGTAAAACATCCCCAAGATCCCTAAGGATATAACTCACCATGTACCAAGATTAATAGATGGATCCAACTCCAATAGATCCCTTCACTTTGATTTAACCTATAAGAAGAAAGTCTACAAAAGCCTAAATTCAAATGATGGTTCTAATCCTAAACCCAGTTGGATACCACCATAGATTCCATAACTGATGGAAAATACCAATTAACCAAAGAAAGAATTTCAATTTTTAAAATAATTTTTTTTAAAATTTAAATTAATATTTAATCAAAAATATTTCATATTGATTCAAAATGATTGAAAATACTTTTAAAGGACATGCTTTACTATAGAAGATATGTAATATATCTAAAACATTGGCTTAATTAAAATATTTACATAAAAACATTAATGGAAAATCAGCAGGCATGTAATTTTGTTAAAAATAATTAGCATACAGTTATATCTTCAGAATAAATAAAAAGTGAGCAACATGGTCATCTGTAAAAAGGTATGATAGTACTTCCACATATAGGAATATTCACTCCCTAAGTGAACATAACAATATGTGTGAACTAAAATCCCTCTAACATTGGATAGAGGTGACTCGTCACCCTCCCATCAGGGATGTGACTCACCACATGTATGTTTTATAACGTTGTAATATCATAGAGTGTGTTTGAATAAAACACCAAATACCTAAGTCTTTCATGTTTTCTAACACAATCAATGGTGGGAAGTTTATTTTAGGACTGTATAAAATACAATTAAATCTCATTCTTCTATATCAATAACCAGTTTCCATTTAAATCCAAAATGAGTTTTATTCAAAAAACGTTCCTTTTTCAATAAATAAAACCACTGAGTTTCGATGAAATCATATTAATCTATTTTCACAAGTTTGAAATCCAATTAAAAACCAATTACATCAATTAAAAATTCATTTCCCCAATTAATTTCAACAATCTAATCGAAATTATTTCCATCAAATCCAAAATTTACATCAACCAATTTCCATAAACACTTCCCAATTCATTGTAATTAGGTTTTTTCTAGATTCAGATGCCAAATCCATTTCAAATCTCTCAATTCATTAGAATTAGTATTTACCAAATAAATTGAAATAGTGTTTGAGAAATTGAATTTAAATACTCAATTGAAATAAATAATGAAAAACAAAGGTAATAAATTTGGATAATCGGCACGAAACCACCTACCTATTCCAGAAACTCAAAAATCGCAACGACACCATTCAAAGAGAATGATGGATAGAGAGTCCTCAAAACCCAACCAAGAAATGAGATGCAACATCACATATGATGATCTATCAAAAATACAAAATAAGGGAAAGGGAGAATCACAAAGAACGAGGGAGAACACTTACTGGGAAATCACACTACAAGTGTAATGATAATCCAATGCCAAATGAAATGATTCAGAAGGGATAGATTGGTTTAATATCACTTGGGTAATGAATTAGGTCAAGGAAGTTGAATTTGGAGTAGAGAGAAAAGAAATAATCATCCACAATTCCTATTTAAAAAAATCAGGGTATTACATGACATGTAATCCCAATACACCTCAAGAACACTTTAATTTTCATAAAAGGTGAAAAATGCATCACATTGACTTGAATTCTGATGCTCTGAATTGAAAACTGATCAATAAATCCATCATGGTTTGAAATATCTAATCATGACGTGTACCCATTATAGTATGAAGCCATTCATGACTTTTAACTGGACGATTAAATGAAATTTAATCACGTTAGATGATGCGAAATTCCTTGGCAGCCTATAGAAAAATCCAGTTAAAGGTGAGAATCCAAAAAATATCTCACTCCACCATTATAAGAATCCCTTAAATCCATTATCAACCCTACCCATTCAACAAAAATGAAAAACAATGACACAGTTTAAGGTAATCCTTTCAAAACTGTAATGGGAGGTTACAACCTCCCCACCATAAGAACGTTTTGTCCCCAAAACCCCTATAAAAAAGATTCCATTCTAAAAAGTCTAGGAAACTTCTCTCTTGTCAATTCCTCATGCACTTATTTATTTTTATTTTCATAACCGTGATATCATAGCCCAAGAGAAAATGGTATTTTCCTCCCATTAAGTACCTTTGTCTTAGAATTAACTATCCAGACTGGATGCTCTGTCATAGATAAATTAGGTTTAATCTCAGGATCACATCTGTTCAAAACGTGAGATGGATTAAAAAGGTATTACTTAGCTATTATACATGGAATATGTTATGTATCAACATCAGTTCTAGTGGATTTTCTAAAAAATAAAAAACATTACCTACCATCTCAACAACCTCGAAAGGGTCCCACAGTATGAGGAGTAAGCATCCCTTGCCTCCCAAGCCGTGGATCAACCAACCGTGGTGAATCCTTCAAGAACACATGTTCACCTACTACAAATACCAAAGGTTTATTACCTTTATTAGTATAAGAATTATGTCAAGTCTCAACTATCAACATACTCTGATGAGTCACCTAAATCATTGATGTCATCTCTTTCACCATGATTGCTCCAACCAATGAACTTCCACTAACCTATGACCAACACAATAGAGATTTACATGGAAAACCATACAAGGACTCAAAAGGTTCCCTTCTGATCATGGACTGGTAACTATTTTAATAATAAAACTAAACCTTCCACAAGTGAGCATCTCAAGCCCTCCCAAAGGAGAATAGATAGTCACAAATAATATCCTCATGAATCAATATAGCACTTTTTGTATTAACATATGACTTCAGATGGTAGGAAATTCTCAAACAAATATGAGATCCCATTGCCCCTTTAAGGTCTCTCCAAAAGCCAGAAGTAAAAGAAGGTTCCCTACCAGACAATATAGATGATGGAACTCCTTGAAAATGGAAAATCCCTTTCACATATATATTCCATACCTCTTCAACTTTGGATATATATCAAATGGATATAAAGTGAGCTTATTTGGTCAGAATGTTGACCACAACCCAAATCATATTCTTATATAACTAGGTATGAGGAATCCCATCCACAATGTTCATAGATATTTCATCCATCTTCCATGAAGGGATAAGAAGTGGTTGATGTAAACTTGAAGTTTTATGGTGATTGCTGTCACCTGTTGGCATGTATAGAAACAAGAAAAAAACTCACCAATGTCCTATCTCATATGAGGCCACAAAAATTTTCACCACATGTTATAGAACATCTTTGTTGTTTCTCAGTTCACAACCCACAGGGAATAATGGAAATACCCCATTATATTCATTCATTCCACTCTCATTACAAAGTAACAATTTTGATAGTACAGAACACCCACTTTGGAGAATGACCATTGGGTGATTGTCTCCCCATCATAAAGAGAATCTCTAATGGTGTTGAACTCATCATCAAGATACTGAACATGAATAATCATCTTGAGAAAATAAGATGAAAATTGAACTCTAGCTAAAGAAAATTCATCCCCTTTTACTTAAACTCAAATATGAACTAGTGCAAAGGGATCCATCAAATTCTACTCTTCTATAGATTCTTTCACTACCTGGGTTGGAATATTCCTACTCAACTCATCTACAATGACATTCCCCTTCCCTAGAGTATATGCGATGTCAAAATCCTCATATTTTAGGTACTCTACCTAATTCCTATAGTGAATATTTAAATATATGTTGGAGAATATATAAATTAATATTTTTTAGTTTGAAAACATGGTAAAAAATTCTCTATAAATGTAATTTCCAAAACACTTATGTGTGTTCATCATAGATATATGTTCAAGATCGTGGGAATGACAATTCTTCCCATGTGGCCTAAGCTGAAGAGATCCAAAGTAACTACTTGATAACCCTACATAAGAACACATCCCATGTCTGATATCGAAGCATCACAGAAGAACACATAGACCTATCTTGCCTCTGGAAGAGTAAAAAATGGTTCATTATTCAAAAGGAGTTTCATCTCAATAAAAGAAATCTGACATTTATCATTCTGCAAAAACTTCACCCCTTCTATATTAGAGCATTTATTGGTGAATCCACCATCATGAAGTCTTCACGAACCTAATGCAATGTCTAACTTTTCCCAAGAAGCTTGGAATATCAAATACATTTCATGGTTTCATCCACGTAATTATAGAATTCACCTTTTCATGATCAACTGATATACCTTTTTTCACACACTACATATCACAATAATTTCACATCTTGAATTCAGAAATATAACTTTGAAATCATAGAATAAAGTCTATAATTTCTTAAAATACTCAAAACCATTACCATATGATGCCCATGAACCTTCTCATATTTAGATTAAATAGGGATTTCATCCGCAAACACCACCACAATGGTATAAATATATTCATGGAATATAATTTTCATCAAAGCCCTGAAAACTGTAGTAGAATTTGTGAGACCAAAGGTCATAAAAAGATACTCATAATGTATATGCCTACATTGAATGGTGGTTTTTTGAATGTCAGATTTTATTATTCAAAATATATGGTTCCCTTTCCAGTGTTAAATATTTTAAAACAATTTATCACCTTTAAAATGATTAAATATACCATCAATAAATGGTAATGGGTAATTTTTCATTACCGTAACTTGATTGAGATTTCGGTAGTCAACACATATGCAAAGAGAGACTTATTGGAGAGGAGAACTGGAATCACCCAGGTTGACACATTCAGTAATATAAAGACATCATCTTGATGATTGTCCAATAGGGATGTAAGATCTTTAATTTCAGCTAGTTCCATGTGGTAAGAGGGAATTGAAATTGGTTGAGTACCAGACATTAAGAAAATAGATAACGTATCCCCTCTCATGAGTGGAAGAGTAGAGAAATATGAAGGAAATATGTTGGGATACACATTGACGGCAAGAGGGAGATCCCCACTCATTATGTCCCTCTCTAGATCAAAATAAAACTTTGATATAACTTTTTCAAATTTTGGATTAGGATGAGAAGATATTCTCATCATTGTGTCCCAATCTCCTTGAATTAAAAGTGACCCACCACTAGGTGCAATAATGTAGACATTTCAATGATAATAGTCTATCCAAGATTCATTGGTAATAATACAATCCCTATCAAAAATTACTCCAAGAGAATTCATGTAAATAACCAAAAAATTCCAAGTAAGATCTATATATGATAATGAGAAGTCACAAGAAGTACCATGGAGAACATTCTCTCTTATCATACTAAGGGAAATAGAAATATCCAAGGCAAAATATAATATATATATATATATGTATATTAAAAAGATTAAAGGTACATGTTGAAATAAATGAATGTGATGCACCAGTATCGAAAAAAGAAGTCTCTAATGACGATGCTATAGTAATAGTTCCTCTCATAGTCACTGGACTCATGCCTTCATCCACTGGAGACTCTTCCACATGGTGGAAAATCTTTGTTCTAGATGCATGTTGCTGGAACCCTTTTATATGTGAAGCATATTATTACCCTATAGTTTTAGGAGTAGTTGATGATCATTTTCCACTGTGTAGAGTATTAACATGATGGAAAAGTATCTATATGTTTACTGAACATTTTTAGAAGATAAAATTTTTGGTTGCCATAGTGAAAACTATCTTAGAATGTATTCGCTTTCAACACTTTTAGAAAACCCATGAAATAAATCGTGGTCCAATAGGAGGACTAGATTGACCCTACCACAAAGAATTGTCGTGTGAATCATCACACTCTTGTTTCTTTTGAATGAAAAAACATTGCCATAAGGTGGAAAAGAAATTCCCAATAACCCGGAATTTCCATATATTTCTATCTCAAACATCATTTACCTATCTAGAAAATCATAATAAGTGGTCACATTAAACAAGAAGACTTGACTACAGATATCTAATTGAATCCCCAACTCGATCCATCGATCGTTCATTCTTTCATTAGATACTATCGCATGTGCAAAATATACCATCTTTTCAAAGCATTTTGAATAATCAGTTATGGTTGTATTGGTTTGATCATGTTTGGAAAACTCCATATCCTTTGAAAACACAATTGACTCTAGATAGAACTAGTTGGTGAATAGAATCTTGATGTATAAACACTCCAATCCCTCCAATTTTCCTTCCGTCATTGCAATGTACAAACATATCATGATCGGTTCTTCCAGTAAGAAGGTGAAATTATTCACCCTGATCATTTCTAGTGTCTCCAAGAACTCAAAAAGATGTTCAATATGACACAACAAATCCTCATCATGTTAAGGGAATGTGGAGAATTTGAAGAACGGGATCTTCTAGTGAAGCAACTCTTGAGAAAATTTTCAGATTACATTCCCCTAAGGATCTACATTTGGATCCTAAATGGGTACTAGAGGTGTGCATTCCATAGAGCTTGGAATGTACTCATGATCACAATGACCATATTTGGGTCCACCTGAGGATTGTCTTATTGCAGTTCAACAAGAGCTTCATCATAGATCTTATTTTTATGCCTTCTAGTAGGCATGATATTACGAAACACCAGTGGGTAAAATGATGAAATTTTATTCACACTAAAAATGAATAACAAGATAAATTATTCTCAATAAAAGGAACAAATAGGATTTGGATTTCACTCCATGTAAATCTCAATAGGTAAAAGAATATAACTAATCCAAAAGACCTCATTCCATAACCACCCATGGAAATTTAATGATCATTTTAGTGAGATTTGTCTAGGAACACAACTGAAACAACCTTCTAATCTCTGACAAGATTTCAAAAATGAATATTTTCTTCATGAAAAAAGATGAATAGCCTCCTCTGATACAAATTTTCCATGAACTATCCTGGGTACCTTAATAACCCATTAACTAATCTAGACCTAACATAGCCTAAAAGGGAATTCTTGATCCCCATGGGTCGGAGATTAGAAACTAGAATCATAAAACATGAAAGTGGGAATTAATTTTCCAAAAAATATAATGAAAAATGATAAGAAAGTCAATATGAATTTAAAAGAAAATCCACTAGGAGTAAAGTACTATAATATTAAAAGGCCTAAAATTCACAATGTACTAAAACCCATGTACCATATACAAGTAAAATAGCCCAATGTCCCAAAGGACACAACTCACCTTGTCCCAAACTCAATAGAAAAATCCACGTACAAGATATCCCTTTCCTTTACCCGAACCTAGAAGAAGATAGTCCAAAAACACCATAAGGAAAATGTTGGGTGTGAGCCTAATTCCAGAATGATACCACCATAAAAACAATAACAGATTCCAAATATTGATTATCCAAATAAATTATTTCAATTTTGAAAATACATAGGATTGGTAATTTAGAATAATATTTACACAAAATGCAGTATACAATTTTAAAATGATGGACAATACTTTAAAATCAAAGCTTTACATTAAAATAGATAGAACGTTTCTAAAACAATGGATGTTGGTCGGAGTGGATACTCAAGAGGTGGGGGGGGGGGGGTTAATTGGGTTCCAATTAAAATTTATGTTAAAAATATTTATATTAAAATCACCCTATTTAAAAACAATTTAAACTATAGTGAGTTTATACAGATTGTAAAAGTTCAATTAGTTTCTCAATGACTAATTAGGTCTAAGGTATTTTAATTAGAGAATTAAATTAACTTTTGAAAATAACTTACTAGTTCAAAATAAGTATACACACTTTCTAATTTAACAATCAAAGTAACTTTAAAAAAATTGTATTTCAAATTAATTAGCACCAGAATAGAAAATATACATAATATACTTTAGATTTAAACTATGATGCACAATAGATATAACCAAGAGTTTCAGTCTCAATCTATGACTTAGTCCTCTCAAACAATTTATATAAATTTGATCCACACCCTGGATCGGGGTAAAAAATAGTGCAAATACTATCCAGGTACTAAGACCTCTACCACAGTTCTTCGTGGGAAAACAAAACAACAGGAGACAGGCTATCCAGTTCTTTCATGACGTCAACCACTATCTATAGTGGGATACAAGAGATCTATAGAAGGTTTGTGTGAGGATTTAGAAATCCACCAGCTTAGCTCAAGAGACAGTTTGTGTATAAGATGTACAGAGTATCCACACTTCTCAAAATGTATATAAAAGAATCACTGAGAGAGTAGATATTAGTTTTAGAAAGCTCTAGTGATTTGAAGTGAAGCTTTGGACTCTTTTGATTAATCAGAAATGATTCTGAGTCCTTCTCTGGTTTTTGGATTGAAAAACAGAGGGTCATTTTCATCAAGTTCAGTTTGATCAAATTGAGTGCATGAAGAGCTCGTTGTAGTTCTTCACTCCTTGACTAAGGTGCAGCTTGTGTTCTTCTCTAGAATGGATGGCTTCGTGTATGTCCATTGTTATTCCAGTATGAATATAGTATTTCTTTTCTATGTGAATGCACTACATTACAACGTTATTAAAAACTTGATTTTTCACTCTCTTCACATGCCTTCTCAGTTACTTTCATCCCGGTCTTTGTCCTTCCTTTTATAGATTTCATCTCTGGTAATAGGAAAGGATTATCTTTTCATGGGTACTATGTACAGTTCCCTGACATGCCAAAAAATATCATTAAATATCATTAATTTTAATAAAAACATCAAATATTACCGTTTCTTAATAAATAAATAATATTGAGAGTATATAGTTTGACTGGTCAGTCTTATCAGTATCCTTATGTCGGTAGATGTGTAATGGTGGACTTTGTATAGCCATGACCTCCTATTGGTAGCTATTTGTCCTTGTACCAGTAGATCCTTGTATCGATAGCTGTTACTCCGTGTATCTTTGGCTGTCTTTATCGGTAGCTTGTGCATACCGGTAGACTTGTTCTAACGGTAGCTCATCTCCTATCGGTAGCTCTCTATATCGGTGGACTTGATCTATCAATGGCATGTGCTTACCAGTGGACTTATTCATACTGGTAGCTTTTCATATCGGTGACCATAGCTTATCAGTGACTATGTCTATCGGTAGACTAAGTACTAGTAGATCTCTGTCAGTAGCTATAAGAATATCAGTGACTTAACACTTATCTTCTTTATGCAAAACATATCGGATAGAGTTATAATTATTTCAAAAGTCATATAAACATTGATTAACATATGTCAATGATTATTTTGATATTATTATCATCTTAAAGTCAAAGAATGTCATAGATTGAATTAATTAACATATAGATGAACATTATTTGGGATTATCAAAGTATGTGAGCATAATTGGGGTAATCAAAACAGGTGAGGTCAACAATGTCCCCCTTTTTGATAATCACAACTTATAATATTATAATCCCAGTATAATTAGTAATGTATCATAGGATAGTGTCGTAGATCGAATTGTATGAGAGAACACAATGTATTATAAAGCATATATAGCCAAGATAAAATATAACAAATAGATCAGAGGAAAGTGAATTAAGATCATAAAAGATAGTATTTCTTCCCTTTGACATATCCCAAATATGTGTCCCTTAGATAATATTTCTCCCCTTTGGGATAATAAAAAAGTGGAACAAGAAGGAAAAACCCATTATAAGAGAAGTAATATATGGTAAAAGAAATTAGGATCATATATATTACTTGAAGCCAACAGATAAAAAGAAATACCAAAAGAAATACAGGTGATTCCTATATAAAATACTAGCCACTAATCAAACCACAATCAAAGAATGAGATTTCCCCTTGTGATCATAAGAAGATTCAGGTGAGGTGGATGCAAGTGAAGGCTTAGAAACTCTAGAGATGATCAGAGGTGGCTAAGCTACTAAAACTATTCTTGGAATGTATTGTGTAGTTATCTGAGTGATCATAAGAGTAAGGCTTCTGATGTCTTGGTCTGGAGTCAGTTGAATAGGAGAAGTATGAGAGGTAGATGCAGGTAAAGCTAGAGGTATAATAACTGGTCCAGCATCGACATGAAATAAAGGTAACAAGATATTTATAAAATACATAATAACTCCTCATCCTTTTTCCATAGAAGAAATGAAATCATCCTTGTTTTCCATGAATTTTTCCAAGGCTGGAGTCAGTTACCTTATCTTGCTTTCTTGCTCCCAGTAGGCTTGATTGACAGGAGGTATCATCATGTTTTGTAACGTAAGCTTGAAATTGTTGTTATGTTGAAGCTTGGTGTAAACCCTTTGGAAATAAAAATGTTCCTTGCCTTTCACCTCTTTTAGAGAAGCAGAAGATTGTATCATATAGTCTTGGACTATCTATATTATATCTCTAGTGATATCTCTAGTAGAAGTTACCACTTTTCTTAGATTGGATGAGTCCATAGAGCCACTGGTTGATGCTAAACCAATCTCCACTTTCATCACAGCTCTAATCTGATTCAAATCCACTGAAGGTCTGGAAGAAATAGAACCAATAGAGAATGTTACTGTTTCCTTGAAGTTTTTTGTCAACCCACTGATAAGATGTTTCACTTGAGAATCTTGGGTGCTAACATGATCTTTCATTTAGGTTTTAAATCCCTCAAAGACTGATACCATCTGGCTCACAACACTTTTGACATAAGCTATGTCCTTATCTGATTGAGGTCTAAAACTCATATAATATTAAAAGAGATAAAAGGTTTCTTTAGAACTTCAACATCCTCATCCAGTATAGATACTTGAGTCTGGAAAGCTGTAACCTCATCCACTATATCTGCCACAAAGGTTGATACATTAAATCCAAGAAATAGTTCAAAATACTTTTCCAAATTTATCATCTCTTCAACAAATTAGTGCTTTAACTTGGCAACATAGGCACTAAAAGGATCTTTCATCTCATTCTTTAAGGATTCAAGATCAGCCCTGGTGACCATATATGCAGGTGAAACCACAACAGGTGCTCTTTTAGATACTATACTGGACACATATTCATTCATAATTGACTGAATATAAGACACCAGTGAATCTTCTATTTTCCTTATTTCCTCCACAAAACTAATTTTGAGATCAGACTTGAGCTTATCTATATAATTCATTCTGAAAATATATTCAGGTAACAACTCAGTCTGAATATTATAATTGATTTTTGGTCTATTGAGTGATGTCTCATTATCAAAATCTGGAAAATCCAATCCACAATCCACAAAACCTGGGTCTTTTCCCAATACTCAATTGCAACTGCCACTGAAACACTACCAAACCTGATTCGATGCCCCCCTCAACATGTTCATTCTCGTGTACATCAACAACATTCTCAGCAGGTCTTTCTTCCTCAGAAGAATCTTCTACAATCAACTCCATCTCTAAAACAACAAGAGGTTCCTTAGGAATAGGTAAAGGTCCTTCCATATCACCCACTACATCCTTAACAGGCACAACTGAGCTTCCAATCAATGTACTCAGACTTAAGCAGAAAAAATCAGAGGCTTCAGATTCATTCTCACATTCTTCTTCATTCTTAGGGGATGGCTGGTATTCATTATCAACAGGTGTTTTTTCTTCTAATATAGTTTCCTTTCTTAAAGATATAATTTGAGAAACAGAACATGGGGGAATGTTTGGATCCCATCCATCTACCATAGAAGTCTCCTCTTCATCAGTCTCATCACTGTACTCAGGTTATTCTTCATCAGGTCCTAGAATTGGATCCATCACATCCTTAGGCCTTAAAGTATGATACATAGGATTGAACTTATCATATAGATTCTTATCATCATTAACCCACTCTATTCTCCATGGATTTCAATTTATCTTCATGTATTTGCAAACAGTGCTTGTGATACAAAAATTATTCCTTACTACCGATGTCTTATCTTGAGACTCAACTACCCCTTTCACTTTGATCTTCACTGAGATCAACTTGGAAAAGAATAAGGCATTGGTCTTTGATTTTGTCTTGGTCATATCCTCTATTTGAATCATAAGAAACCTGCATAGATTTACTTTCACACCGTGTCTCAAAAGATGTAACAGATAGATATCTTGATATCTTAAATTTGCAAAGTCCCCCCACATTGGAATTAGAACATGCTGAAGAAATTTGAACAACAATATGTTCTCTCCATCCATTCCAATAGTCACCACTTGTCTTTTCTTTCCACTACCAGCGAGTTATTCTAAGGAAATCTCATAATCAAATATGTTGCTTGTAGGTGGTACTGATTTTGAGAAATATCAGACACACCTTTATGTGGAACCTTCAGGCATTCATCCCACTCAGCAGATGAAAAATATATTTCCTTTCCATTTACAAGTGAAATCATTCAGTTATCATATTCTGATTTCTCAAAGCTTACAAACTCATAGAACTGTTTCCCCAGCTTTGGATAGTAGGGGCCATTGTTGTTTGAAAATTATTCTACCCACTTTTGATCTTCCAGCACCTCAAGAACTAACGATTTACTGGAAAAAACCATTCCATGCATAGCTCTTTTTCGATCAAACTAACTCTATTTTGTAAATTAGGGTTCACTGGTCGCCTCCCCGACCTTGTTCTACCAACACTGCCACTTTCTTCTAGCTCGGTCTTCCGCTTCATCGCATTCAGCTCATCAATGTCATCTATAATAGTAGGGAGTTTGGTTTTTTCCATCTATGGTTCGAGGAACTTAGGGTTTTCAAGAGATTCGGGAGCTAAGGCTTGAGGGAAAAGGGTTTGATGTGGATTGAAAAGTAATTAAGACTTATTTTTATCATTTAGGAATCATAAATATTTGAAATATAATAAGTAAAGGATAAATGATACAGATTCTGGTGGTATACATAAGTTTAAAACAACGCATACTTATCAGTAGGGTATACCGGTGAGGTATCACAACGGTGAGGTGCATCAGTGAGGTATCACATCAGTGATGTATCACATCGGTGAGGTACATCAGTGAGGTATCACATCGATGAGGTACCACATCAGTGAGGTATTTACTGATCAAGGTTAATCATTACTAACTCATGTCTAATGTAACTTAACCTATCAGAAATTAATGGTTTGGTGAAATTGTTAGCTAATTTATGTTCTGTACCTATAAATTAAAGAGTAATATCACATTTTTGGTAGTGATATGTTATGAAATGGTTCCTTACATCAATGTGTTTGGTCCTAGAGTGACACATAGGGTTATTTGAAATGTTAATCGCACTAGTGTTATCACAGTTAATTGAAACATGCTTAAAATCGTATCCACTATCCAATTAGGTGTGTTTCATCCACAGAATTTGTGCACAGAAGCTACTAGCAGCTATATACTCTTCTTTGACAGGAGAAAAAGCAACAGGGTTCTGTTTCTTACAACACCAAGATACTAAGGACTTACATAGAAAGTGACATGATCCAGATGTTCTTTTTTCTATCTAAATTGCAACAAGCAAAGTCATCATCTGAATAACTCATCAATTCAAAAGATTTTCCTTTTGAATAAAACAAAACCCAAATTTGCAGTATGTTTAAGATATTTGAAAGTTCATTTAACATCAAGTAAATGAGATTTTTTAGGATTTTCATGAAATATTACACACATACACACACTAAACATAATATCTGGTCGACTAGAAGTAAGGTAAAGTAAGATTCCAATCATACCTCTATAGTTGGTTTGATCCACTAGTTTCCCAGTTTTATCTGCATCCAATTTACAGACAGTACTCATAGGAGTATCATTTTCCTTAATACTATCCAAACTGAAATGTTTTAAAATATCCTTTGTATATTTACTTTTATTCAAAACAATACCATTTTCATGTTGAAAAACTTGAAATCCAAAAAAAATATTTGAGATCTCCCATTAATCTCCTTTCAAATTCATTTTGAATACTCATTGAAAAATCAGTACATAAATAATTGTTAGAAGATCCAAAAATAATGTCATCAAAATAGATTTTTACTACAAAAACATCTTTAGAAAATTCATTTAATAAAAATATTTGGATCATCAATCCATTTTGTAAAACATTTTGAAATATGAAAATTACTATGTCTATCATACCAGGCTCTTGGAGCTTGTTTTAAACCATATAAAGCGTTTGAAAGTTTAAAAACATGATTTTGGAAATAGGGGTTTGTAAATCCAGGTGGTTGTTCAACAAAAACATCATCAATTATAAAACCATTTATAAAAGAACTTCTGACATATATTTGATATAACTTGAAATTTAGGTGAGAAGCATAGGAAAGTAAGACCCTAATGGCTTCTAATCTAGCTACAGGGGAAAAGGTTTCCTCATAGTCTATACCTTCCTCTTGACTATAGCATTGTGAAACTAGAATAGCTTTGTTTCTAACTATATATCCTGACTCATCAACTTTGTTTCTAAATACCCATTTAGTGCCTATGGACAAGGTTTCCTTAGGTCTGTCAACTAATTACCAGACTGTGTTTCTTTCAAATTGATTTAATTCTTCTTGCATAGCCATTACCAAAAATTCATCATTGATTGCATCATTAACATTTTTAGGTTCTAAATGTGAAAGAAATACTTGATGTTCAACCTGGTTTCTTAGAGAAGCTCTAGTTTGTGTCCCTCAATCAAGATTACCAAAAACAGCATCTAAAGGATGATTCTTTATAATCATATTAGATATAGTAAAGGTAAGACTAGAAATTTTAGGATCTTCTCTAAGTTGGGGTTCTATAGGAGCAGATTCTGGAATATGTCTAGAACTGGATGTCTTTACAGCATGTTCTTTTGTTTTTACATTAAGGTCTAGAAAAAAATTTATTATTCATGATTTTCAAGAGAAGACTTAGGTTCATGTGGATCAGTTTCATCAAACATGATGTGAATAGATTCTTCCACACACATGGTTCTTTTATTAAAGACTCTATAGGCTTTTCTAGTTAAAGAATAACCAAGAAAAAATCCTTCATCACTTTTTGGTGCAAACATGTCAAGATTATCCTTTTTATTGAGAATAAAGACTTTGCAGTAAAAAACTCTAAAGTAACTAACTTTAGGTTTACTATTATTCCACAACTCATAAGGGTTATCCTTTAGAAAGAGTCTAATTAAGACTCTATTGATAATATAACAAGATGTATTTACAGCATCAGCCCAAAAATAAATTGGCAGGTCATACTCATTAAGCATAGTGTTTGTAATCACTTGATGGGTTCTATTTCTTCTTTCTACTACACCATTCTGCTGAGGTGTCCTAGGGGAAGAAAAGTTGTGACAATAGCCATTGTGTGATCAATAATATTCAAAGTCATGATTCTCAAAATCACGACCATGGTCACTTCTCAAATTCTTAATCTTAAGTCCAATAAGGTTCTCTGTAGAGTTGGAGTATTTAATAAAGTAAGAATAAGCTTCAATTTTTTGAGCTATGAAGTATACCCAAGTATATCTAAAAAAGTCATCTACTAAGACATAAACATATTGATTCCTTTTAAATTAGAAACTCTAGAAGGTCCAAACAAGTCCATGTGAACCAACTAGAGAGTTTGAGATGTTGAAACATCTTTCTTTGATTTAAAAAAGACTTTATGTTGCTTTCCCTTTTGACAGGTATTACAAACTTTGTCTGATGGGTATTCATGTTTGGTTAGGTCTCTAACTGAATTATTCCTCGTCATTTTTCTAAGTGAATGAATGTTACAATGTCCTAATCTTCTGTTCCACAACCAATATTCTTTATTAAAAGCATTTAAACAAGTAACATTTTGTTTAGCTAAAGAATTCAAATCAACAGAATAAACATTCTCATTTCTCAATGCAGAAAATACTAAAA
The DNA here is from genome assembly GCA_963277665.1 of Viscum album. NCBI lineage: Eukaryota > Viridiplantae > Streptophyta > Magnoliopsida > Santalales > Viscaceae > Viscum > Viscum album. The sequence goes on from CAUJRU010000090.1 coordinate 1,188,935, forward strand.
ATAATTTGGAATTAAAAATATTAGAAGAATAATCTCAAAATTTATCTTTAAAACCATCATCAGATAACTGAGAAATACTCAATATATTATATTTATGTCCATCAACAAATAAAACTTTAGAAATTAAAACTGAGCTAGTGTTACCAATCTGGCCTAGGCCAATGATCTTTCCTTTAGAGTTATCATCAAAGGTGACATGACCTCCATCAACCTTTATTAAGCTTTTAAAGCATGAGTAATATCTAGTCATATGCCTTGAACATCCACTGTCCATGTACCATACCTTCTTGTGAGGACTTTTCAAGAAAATTCCCTAAAAAACAGGTTTAAACACATAATGATTTTGGTACCGAAATTTTCTTGGGTCCAGACTGTTTAGCAAGTAAATCTTTAGGTACCAAGATTTGTCTTATGGGTCTCATATAATTTATAGAATAAATATATTTTTAAATATATAATTTATTATATCTATAACCATATAAATAAATAGTTGAAGCATACAGATATCCAGAACATGAACTAGCAGCATTCTGTCTAGATTTAGAAATGAATCTACTTTTAGTAAACTGTCACTGTCTAGGATGATAGCCTATTCTAGTGGTATATTTTGGTGCCACTTGTTTTACTATCATTTGTGTAAGTGTATCTTTTCCATTTGTAAATTTTTCTAAATCCTTCCTTAATTGGTCATTACATAATTTTAGTTCAGTATTTTCTTTTAATAGTTGAACATTCTTTTCCTTTTCAATCTCAAGGGACGATTTAACAGTGCTAGATAAAGCATGATGTTTCTTTAAGTCTTTATACTTGTCCTTAAGCTTGTTACAGGTTTCTTCCAGTATATTAAAATATTCAAATAACTCTTCACAAGATATATTTCAGATTTAGAATCAGAATTAACTCCAGAATAATAATAATTTAAAGTAGGAGTACCCAATGCTACCTCAGATGTGTTTGTAATAAAACACATGTTAGCATGATTTTTTCAGAGTCATAAACTTCATATTCACTTGGGCTGTCTTATGAAGCACTCCAGGTAGATTTCATAGCTTTCTTGTATTTGTTGTCCTTGTAGTCATGTTTCTTCTTGAACTTCAACTTTGGGCAGTCATCTTTCACATGTCCTTTCCTTTTGCATTCATATCAGACAATCTCATCACATTTATCAGACTACTTCCAGTCATTCTTCCAATGACCTTTGTTATCATATTTTCCATTGTAATTTTATTTTTTTGAATAATTTCTTCTTCCTATAGAACTTCATGAATCTTCTTGATATTTGAACCATCTCAGCATCACTATCAGAATATAAACTTTCACTTGATGAGCTTTCAATAGGTATGTAAACTTTCTCATTGTCCTTTCTCCTTGAGGTAGTACAATTAAATGCCACTGACTTCCTTTTAGGTTCATCATCTTCTTCCTTATTCACCTTGAGTTCTTCCTCATACATCATAAGATTACCAATTAATTCCTTAACAGGTAGTGAACTTATATCACCCGAATCTCTTATAGACACAGATGTGCCTCTCCATCATTCTGGAAAACATCATAGTATTCTCATAATCTGTTCTTTTGGAGGAACAACTTTTCCAAGAGGGCTCATAGTCTTACCAATCTCATTGAACCCGTGATACATGTCAGAAATAGGCTCATCAGGCTTCATTTTAAAATTATCGTATTTAATAGTATAGGTATTCGACCTCGTTTCTTTGACATTGGTTGTTCTCTCAAGGGAAATAGCCATAGTGTCCCAAAATTCATAAGTAGTTTTTCAAGCAGATATTCTATTAAAAAAATCATCTCATAGAGTACAATACAGGGCATTCACATCCTTACAATTTTTATTGAATGCTGTTTTAGTATATTCATATCAAGTTATTGTTTCAGACTCTGGAATTTTATATTGAGTCTCTATAGCATTCCAGATATCAAATCCCATACATTCTAAATGTATTTTCATTTTAAGCTTCCACTGGGAATAATTTTTATAATTAAAGAAGGGTGGCCTGTTGGTAGAAAAAACTTCTAATCTATTATCCATAGGTAGAGATTAGAAAAAATATTTAACGATATAAAATTTATAACTAACATAAATTTAAGATACAACTAAAATCACATTTGAAGAACAGAGTATTTTGAAAACCATTAATAATAAACAAATCCTACGATACCAAATGATGGTTGGAGTGGATACTAAAGAGGGAGTGAATTTAGATCCAATTAAAATTTCTGTTAAAAATATTTATATTAAAATCCACCTATTTAAAAACAAGTTAAACTGTAGTGAATTTATACAGATTAAAAAAGTTCAATTAGTTTCTCAAATATTGATTCGTTCTCGGTTATTTTAATAAGAGGATTAAATTAACTTTCGAAACTAAATTACTAGATCACAATAAGTATAAACACTTTCTAATTTAACTATCAAATTAACTTTAAAACAAATTGGATTTCACATTAATTAGAAATGGAATAGAAAATATATATAATATACTTTAGATTTAAACTAATGTGCACAATAGATATAACCAAGAGGTTCAGTGTCGAGCTGAGACATAGTCCTCTCAAACAATTTATATAAATTTAATCCACACCCAAAATAGGGGTAAACAACAGTTCAATGAATGCCCAATTACTAAGACCTCTACCACAGTTCTTCGAGGGAAAACAAAACAACAGCACACATGTTGTCCGGTTCTTACTTGAACTCTACCACTATCCACAGTGGGATACAAGAGATCTATAGAAATTTTGGTTGAGGGTTTATAAATCCTCCAGCTTAGCTCAAGAGACAGTGTGTGTATAAAATGTACAGAGTATCCACACTGCTCAAAATGTAAATAAATGAATCACCGAGATAGTAGATATGAGTTTTAGAAAGCTCTAGTGATTTGAAGTGCAGATCTGAACTCTTTTGATTAATCAGAAATGCTTCGGAGTCCTTCTATGGGTTTTGTATGAAAAAGAGAGGGTTTTTTCTTCAAGTTCAGTTTGACCAGATTGAGTTCCTGAAGAGCTTGTTTTAGTTCTTCACTCCTTGAATAAGGTGCATATTGTGTTCTTCTCTAGAATGGATGACTTCGTGGATGTCCAATGTTCTTCCAGTTTGAATGTAGCCATTATTTTTTGTGTGAATGCACCACTTTCCAACACTATTCAGCCCTTGCTTTTTCACTCTCTTCACGTGACTTCTTAGTTACTTTCTGGCCATTCTTTGTGCTTCCTTTTATAGATTTCAGATCCGGTAAAAGGAAATGATTATATTTTCATGGGTACTAGGTACGGTTCCCTGACATGACATCAAATATCATTAAATATCATTAATTACATTAAAAACATCCAACATTACCATTTCTTAATAAATAAATAACATTGAGAGTATAGAATTTGACTAGTCAGTCTTATAAGTAGACTTCTGTCGGTAGATGTGTAATGGTGGACTTTGTATAGTCGTGACCTCCTATCAGTAGCTATTTTTCCTTGTACTAGTAGCTCCTTGTATCGGTAGCTGTTACTCCGTGTATCAGAGACTGTCTGTATCGGTGAACATTGTATAGGTAGCTTGTGCATACTGGTAGACTTGTTCTATCGGTAGCTCTCTGTATCAGTGGACTTGATCTATCAGTGGCATGTGATTACCGGTGGACTTATACATACTGATAGCTCTACGTATCGGTGACCTTAGCTTATCGGTGACTATGTCTATTGGTAGACTAAGTACCAGAAGATCTGTGTCAGTAACTATAAGCATATCAGTGACTTAACACTGTATGCTTTTTGCAAAACATATCCGATTGAGTTAGAATTATTTCAAAAGTCATATAAACGTAGATAAACATTTATTAACATACATCAATGATTATTATAATATTATTTTCTGCTTAAAGTCATATAATGTCATAGATTGTAAGAATTAATATATAAATGAACATTATTTGGGATTATCAAGGTATGTGAGCATAATTGGGGTTATCAAAATAGGATAGGTCAACAATGGATTTAATGAAACAGTTACATAAAACAATTTATCTGAAATTAGTAGGAATGTAATTTAGTTGAAATACATTTTAATACATTTATATCTCATTTATAAATAACAATATAACACCATGGTCATATTCAAAAAGGTTGGATATTATTTCCTACTACAGTACTCTACACTCTCTAGGTGAACTCACAAATATGTATGCACACACGTCCCCCTAACATTGTCTAGTGGTGATTCATCACCCTCTCATCATGGTTGTGACCCACCTCATGTATGTTTTAGAACATTTTCATAGTGTAGACTGTGTCCAAATAAATCACCAACTACCTAAGCCTAGCATATTATCTTTCATGATCAATGATGGGTAATTTACTTTAAGACTTGTTAAAATACAATTAAATTTCATTTTCTCATTTGAATTCCAATTTTCCATTTAAAATGAAAATATGTTATATTCAAAAACATGTTTTTTTCACAATATAAAACCATCAGGTTTCTATCAAATCATTTTCTTCCATTTTCACAACTATGAAATCCATTAAAAAATAATTACATAATTTTACAATTAAATTCTTAAATGAAATTCAGAAATTCAATTGAAATAATTTCTATCAAATCCACAATTTTGATCAACCAATTTCCATAAACACACCTCAATACAATGGAATTAGGGGTTTCCCATAGTCTCATGCCAAAAAAATTTCATATATCCCAATGAATGAAATTGGTTTTTATCAAATCAATTGAAAAAAATTGAGCAATTTAATTTAAATAATAAATTTAAATAAATCATACAATAAAATGGTAGTTTTTCTAGCTAGTCGGGATGGAACCACATACCTCTTCTCGAAACACCACACTCACAATGACACCTGTCAACGAGAATGGCGGTGAAGAAAACCTTGAAACCAAACTGAGAAATGAGATCCAACATCACAGGGTATAGATCCATCACAATAAATATGATAAAATGAAATAACAAAATGTGAGAAATGGAAAATTAAGAAGAATGCAGAAGAACCGTTACCTGAAAATTTCATTGTAAACATGGGAATGATCCAAATCCAAATGAAAGCATTGTGAAGGGATGGACGGGTTCATGATCACATGGGGAATGACTAAGGATGATGAATTTGAGACTTTAACAAAGGTAAAAGAAATAAATATTCTCACTTCCAATTTAAATAATGGAGTCAGGTTATTACACAACATGTGATCCTAATACACCTCATGAACCCTTTAATTTTCATAACCACTGAAAAATTCATCACATCGGTATAAACATCAATGCTCCAAAATAAAAACTGATCATTAAATCCTTCACACTAGTAAATGTCTAATCATGATGTGTACCCCTTCATAGAATGAAGTCATTCATGAATTTCACCTGGATCATTAAAAAATATGTTATCCAATTTTAGGAATAATCTTAATCCATTATCAACCCTACCCAGTCAACGAAAGAGAAAAACTATGATGCAGTTTAAGGTATACCTATCAAAACAATAACAAGATGTTACAGGAAAATTAATAAGGGGTGAGCTCATATTCTCAGTAAGGGTAAACAAAAAAGACAAAAATAAATAATCATAAGTAAGAATAAGATAATAATAAGGGTATCAGAACATGTGTCAAACATTATGAAATTATACCAAAAAATCCAATATCATAATAATTGAAAATGGAATAATGTTATATCAATCAAAGGATATAATACATAACAGTACACAGTCATCATTAATTAATCGTGATCCATGAAAAAAAGTCATAATCATTATACTTGAGTTTCTTTATACACATTATCATCAAAAATTATTTTTGTAGTCAATGATCACTACCAAGACTATCATATTGGATTAGGTTCACCCACAATATATTATCCCTTAGTCAAGGTTCACTATAAAGACAATATTATTAGACAAAGTACCTTAATGAAATTAGTTTAATCCCCATTCAAATCTTATAATCTTTTTATATATATTTATTTACGCAATTAATTTGAAGTATATATAATTCCATCCAATAGTAATATAATTAAAACCATACATATATTTTCTATAAAATCATAAAACATTCATAGTACCGTCAAATCATAACCCAAATAAATCACATGTGTTTCTTAAACAATTCATAAGTTTAATCCCAAACCATCTAAACAAGGTATTATGATGGAAACATTTGTTTATTTCCCAAGTAAATCAAAAAAAAATTCAATTTAAAATTTTATTACTAAAAATAACTTTTAAATGGCAACAATAACGTTTCTTGATGAAAACTAAACTTTTTATTTGAAACCACTTATTTAGAATCTAAAAACTCAAAAAAAATATCAAGTAAAATAATTTTTTTGATAATAAAAATGTTATATTATTATAGATGATGGAAAAAAAATATTATTCATGATGGTGGGGAAGTAAATTCTTGTGATTAATGTTAAAATATAAAATCCTTTCACATTTCAATTGAAATGTAAAAAGAATCATTATTGGAAAATTGTTAGATGGTTAATTTGAATCCATTTATTGGAAAATATAATATTTTAAAGTAAATATGTTAAATATTACTATTTTAATTATAAATCCATTCTTTATGTAATTTTAATGAATATATAGAACTTGAAAAATATATTCTTCACCAGACTCAGAAACACGGCCAGTTTTCGTTTAAAACATTAATTTGTTATCATAAGTACATAAACTAAGTAAAATTAAAGGTAAAAATAAAATATCTAAAAAATAATATTATAATAAATTAAATATGATTTTGGAGAGATTTGTCATGAAATTTATTCAAAATAATATTTAAGCATAAATAGTATTAGTAAAATGAGATAATAACCTAAAACTCGTACAGTTTTAGTAATATTTGAATCCAAAGTAATTATATTTTTAAATGTCATATATACCTTTAAAAAACAAGAATTAATTCATAGAGTATTCCATAATAAATTATTTTCCAAAATATACACCATATATATACGAAATTGGTTCATATCATTCAATATTTTCTTGATGAAGAGAAATTAAGACAAAAAACCATTAAAAATTGGTATTTATTGAATTAATGGCCATGAAAATAAATAACATTATCTGGAGCTAAAAATAACAAAAATTATATATATATGTCAAAATAAATTCTTTATTCAATATCAAGCCTCTTATAATAAATTATGGTGCCCAATATCAATCATGTATCACAAATTTAAAATTGAGACAAAGAAACCCTTTCGTCAAGTTTGCCTCAATTTGTAAGAACTATTACATATTTTGTAATAAAATATTTATTATTAATAATATATAATATAAATTAAATAACTCCAATAACACAAATAATTATTTACTTATAACATTATACCACCCATTCGCAATGATTATTTTGTTATCTTCGTCATTTCAGGTGTTAATTGATTCCTTTTCATGTATGTTTTGGTTTGGTAGTTATGCTTGTTTCATATTGGTCATGGTTATATTATATTAATATTTTTAATAATGTTATAAATTTTATATATATTCGTTAAATAACTATTTATAACCATTATTAAAAAGTGTTTATAAAAAATAAATTACATTACAATAAATAGAGGATGGTATGTACGTACGGATGAGTGACATTTCCATTGTTGGATTGATGAAAACATACAGGAAAATGATAATTATTATTAAAATTATAATTATGATAATATATATATCATATATAAACATTAAATCTATATTAATTTACAAATTTTAATGATGGAGTTTTAAAACTAATATTATCACTACGTGAAAGAAATAGTCCACACGTACACAGAAGTGATACTTTAATCTCCCAGTGGATTGAGAAGGTGTATTAAATGACTGTGAAAGAATCACTATGGAATATTAATATTTTTTATACTATGTTAAAATTTTATTATTTATAAAACATATTTACAGTATGTATAAGTGTAAATTAAATTGAGAGATCTTAGTAAATATCTATACTTCTTCTTTGACAAACATCCATTGGCTTACTCCTAATACTATGATGGATTTGTCTTAACAGATAACATACATCTAGGATTAATGGGATTATTATATTATGTTTTTAGAGTATGTTTTTTTTCTAGAAGGCTCATATGTTTTGAATAATGGAGGAGAAAAGTGACATTTTGTAAGTGAGGACAGGGACACAGATGGAATTTCATAAATGATTTCAATGATTTATGGTCACATTCATGTAAAATTGGCCCTAAATCAAAATTTATTTAATTTTAGGATATTATAATGTTTAATTATATTAATCCGATAACAATTATAAATGTTTGGGACAAAATACTACCCTAATTTCATGGTTTAACCCCCCTCGATAAACTCATTTCCACCCTAATTATGGAAACAAAATCTTACTATTTTAACTATTCACCATGAAAAAAATTAGTTAAGCATACTAAATTGATCTATTTTTTATGATTCAAAATATGGAATCCATTTTACCTGATTCAATTTCTATATGTTGTAGAATATAATTATAATTAAGCATGTAATCCATAATGAAAACCCATTTTTGAAAAATAAATGTTAAGAATAAAACCTAAATGATTTTCATTACCAAACATTTAAAAACAATAAAATGAATTTTAAAATATAAAATATAATTTATAATATATAAATTTCATAACACACATTTATCACTATATTTTAAATTAATTTATTTTTATAAAAACATATTGCATGGATAAATATAGCATTTAGACAATGTGTTTTTTGATCCCAAAATTTATCTTCAACCAAAATAAATTAACATGATGATTATTGTGTATTTAATTATATTAGTTATTATCAATTGGGAAATAGGTTACCTTAATATTGAATTTAATAATTTATTGGATATTTGTTTTTCAAATAAAATGATATTTTTAGGAGAAATAATTATTTTAAACTAATCTAAAAAATAAATAATTAAAAAACAATCCATATACTAAAAAATAAGAAAATATTAATATTATGATTTAATAAATGATACTAATTTTTGAAAATAAAATTAAAAAATAGTATACATTTGTTGTAAGTTTTTCCTAAAAAATGAAAAAAAATATTTTTATAAAAATTTATTTTCGAGGCATAAAATGAATGAAATATTGAGTAATTATTTATTATACATTAATACATAAATTTTCATTAATAAAAAAATTTATAATGTTTTTATTAATATTAAAAATTTATTATTTAATGGTCAGGTTATAATAGTTTAAAATCCCCCTATTAATAAATACCCAGTGTTGTGTATATTTCAAGCTATTGAATTCATAATGTTTTATTGCTATGGATGCACATATAAAATTTTTTGGTGTGACATTCTACAACCCAAAAAATAAATTTATTATAATGCCCCGGCCTTAAACCTTACTTAATATTGAATAATTCACATTGAGGATCTTTTCAGGTTTAGAGTTTTAGAGAATTAGATCATAAATCATGAATTACATTCCACATTTAAACAAAGTGGTTACATAAAAGATAGTATTTGTTTTTTCCCATCAATGGAAACATATTTAAAATAAAACATAGATTCTTTCTTGACACTTCCTTGACACTATCATCATATCATGCATCTTTCCCTTGACATGTGAAAAACATTTCAAAAACATGGGATGGTCATAAAAATCTCAGTAAAGGTTATGAAAGTATGTAAAGAAAACATTAATCCATGTATGAAATCATACGTTACTCATAAAACATAATCATTTTAACATACCTCAACAAATCATGAATAAATCATAGAAATCATAAGGCATAAAGGTAACTTGAGGCATTCATAACATTCTTACGTAGGGAGTAACCCTCTTGGTTACATTTGGAATATCCATCATAGTATATTCCCTAAATTGCTTCGGAGAAACCTTAACGTTTAACTCCTTCGCGTCACCCAATGATTTGGAGAGCTATATCGGGCCCACCCGCACTTAGTTTATCACGGAACCACCCATCTTCATAAATAATTCCCAAGAACCATAACATAATCACATCACATAACTTAAGCATAAATCAAAGATAACATTCCCACATTGCAATAACAATATAACCTTTTAAGATATTTAAAAAATGAATCCATTCTAAAAACCATTTTCAAAACCATTTAAAACATTTAATAAAGATATTTTTGAATCAAAGTGTCCCATACCACTTTTATGCTTTTAACATTTTAAACCATTAATATCCATATAAATAAATCCTTAAAACCATTTTGAAAACATGGATATTAATGAGAAATATTTATAAGAATAAATCATTAAAACATTTAAAACGATATTTTAGTTAAAGGGATTTTAACAAAATGAGAGACACTTGAATAAAATAATTGAGGAATAACATTTAATAAGAACATTATAATTTCATGAGAATAAATGGAATCATGATAGAATATTCCAATGGGCAGTATATACACCATATGAGAGTGAATCGGTGCATAACAACAATGAAGTCTCAATGTAAAATGAGATGAAATCCCTTATCAAGAAGGTATCCTTAAATTAAGGATAAATCAGTCTCAAAATTATGTGTGAGAAATATAAATACACCCAATATAAGTGGATATTAACTGTAAAACAATAAAAGGTCATTCACACGTATTCAAAGGATGACATATTCAATAACTATATATTGAACCCGAAGAAATCGAAATTGGGTTAAAAAGTTTCCTTGGTAAAATTCGATAGCCTAACGGCATCACTTTAAAATTCATAAAATTAGTTGATGACAGAGAAAATGGTATCTCATAACTTGGACATAAAATTTACAACAATAAGGATTTATAAGAACATATCTCAACATTACAATATTTAAATTAAAAGACCCAATAAAAGAAGTCTTTTAAAAAGAGGAAGGTTAAGAGTTCCCTTACCGACTTGGGTATCTATCAAAATATTCACCCCAAGAAAGAAGGAAAATACAACATTGATGTAAATAATCATAAACGAAATTATATTATATAAATAGTAGAATAATGGTCAGTACATATACCACTCAAAGGAAATGGTGGAAAATGTAGCATAAATCTCACAGGAATAAAATTGAGATGAAAAATCCCTTACGAAAACTCGGCAGCCTAACGACGC